>BOPP01000017.1:5012680-5044878 GCA_017312745.1 Gryllus bimaculatus
AATAATAACCTTGTATTGCTTAGCGCTCTTGTATGTCAAAACGTCACCAGCACCGCCGTGTCCGCGCTGGTTGTCGTGGTTGTCAATAAAAGCCAGAGCATCGTTTCCGTCCATTAGTGACCATTTGGGACCTACAACCACGCGCCGAAATAATTGCAGTTAAATGCGTATTTCTTGTGTTTGAATTATCCGAAGAAATTATAGACGCTACATACCAAAGCTGAACAGATGTTTAAGAGCATTGTTGCCTCCGAAGACATTGGAAAGCTCCATTCCGTATCGGAACTCCGTCACTCGGCCAAAGCTCGTGTACTCGTAGTTATGAACTCCCTCCTTGCCAGCTGCGTGAGAACGTGCGTGAGACATACGTTGCATTAAAATATATTCAAGTTGTAATAAAGAGTGAGGAGAGAAATTAATTTAACTTACTCTTGTCGATGACCTCTTGGAAGAAGAAGGGGCGCGTGTTTGCGGCGAATCCGTGGTTGGTGTTGAGGTTCTTCACCTTTGAGTAGATGTACTTGAGATCTTCCGGCCACATGTGCTTTGCTGCGTCCACACTGCAAACGTAAAGTTTGATAGGTAGAAGTATGATATTCCTTCATAGAAACTAAAGAGAACGGTCCACGGCTTTTTGTACTTACCGGAAGCCTGCAACTCCATGGTCGATCAAGGCGTTCAGGAACTCGATAATCTTCGTGCGCACGTAGTCTTTGCTTTGATCCAAGTCGTGCAATCCGCTCAGTTCACAGTCGCGCACCTATGCATGGATTCTGCATTAATCTTACGGATCATTAGACAATGCAGTATGACATTAGACAATGCAGTTATTTTTAATACTGCTACTTTTGCCTACCTTCTTGGCGTTGCCGTAGTCGCTGCCAATGTCACAGGTGGCGTGGAAGTCCGACGGTCCATACGGAACTCCCGGATATTGTTTGTTATTAGGGTCAGCGGGGGTGCCACCTGTTCCCACAGCGTTTTTCTGATCGGCAGCCATGTGATTGAAGACGACATCGACGTACACCCTGTTCATGTCATCACGTGTTTCAATTATTCATAGACTGTAGTCAATTATCAGAGAGTGCAATTGCAATGATGTGTCACCTGACGCCGACGTTGTTGCAGCGACGGACCATGTCCGCGAACTGAGCCTCGTTTCCAGACCGAGTGACGAGTTTGTAGGAAATGGGCTGATAGCGCTCCCACCAGGGCCGCCCGGATTTGACGATGTTCTCGTTTGCCGGAGATGTCTGAGCAGAAATGGTTCAATTAGACACATATTCTTTAATTGGCTAATCTGTACATTATCTTGTTTTAATTAGTGTCACTAAACTCTTAGTGAAATGTTGTTTAGATCATCTAATCAGGCAGAGACGCGTACGAACTGATGTCGCGAATAATTGTCGTATTTTAATACTCACAAAATATTGTGTTCTGCTTTTTGAAAATGTTTAGAATGAACGCTTAAATATTGTAAAAAATATTTTTGTTCTATAAAATATAGCTAAAATTGAAAAAAAACACATATTTAAAAAAAAAATTAAGTGAAACTATTGGATCATAATTTTTATATTTGCTATTAAGATTGTTTCCTATACATTTGAAAGGACTCACATATATTTTTCACTTCAAGTTCGGTTTTTAATTTTAATTTTTATAATATTATATTATTCAATTTCATTTTATGTAATATTTTTATCTTTAATGGTGCATTAATAGTTGAATATCCTTCTTGCTTTTCTAAAACAACCGTTTTCTGTGAAATCTAGCTCAAAATTCCGACTTTTCAGAAACACTCAAACGACGTTTTCTGAAAAACTGCTCCTAATTTGTTCTTCAAACTTTTCGAAAGGATAGTATATTTTCTCTCTTTAATATGAAATAAAGTTCATTTTGGGGTATTTTTTGTGTTTTCAAATTTCATTTTCAAAAAATGTAATTTGGGCGGTTTTAGATGCTAGGTGGCAAGAGGATGAGCCATGAAATAAACATTAACACAGACTTAAAAAATTAGAAATCTGAGCAGAACGAGAAATTCTGTGCCATTTTCTAGTATCATTGGTTTAGTTATAAGCCATTTTGTTCACTAGAACATCTTTGTAATTTTGAATTATGCAGTGCGTACCTGTACTCCAGCGTATCCGTATGGCCCTAGGAAGCGCTCGCATTCCTGGGCGATATCGGACCACTTCCACTCGAAGAGGTGGACGATGGTGTTGCGACCTCCCGTCCAGTTGGGGTCCTTCTGGGCCCAGCCCACGGCCAGGAGCGCCCCCAAGACTGCGAGAATGGCCTCGGAACGCATGGCTATGAATGACGGGAATAGTTGCACCCAGCCTCCCGCATCTCTTTTATATGCTTTGAACGTTATCTCTGACTCCCCTGGAGAGCGCCTTCGAGTGGTTTCCGTTACTCAAGTATGCCTTCTATTCTTTGTATGTACTGCAATTTAATTATCCGCACGTGATAGTTGAAAACTTGGATGTTATCATGAGGGATCAGGAACGTGAATTGGAATATGTAATTGCATGATTGCCAGGTAAATGATCTCTGATTATAGAATACATGAAATGATTTGTTATGTTTGACTTTTCCTATGACTAAGAGAATTTTATCATTCTAAATCACTAAAATTATTTAAGCTATACCGCAAATAATTATTATATGTGCACAAAAAAGAAACTAAAAGGAACTATCTAAAGAAATGCAATTTTTCAGGATAACAATTTTATCATTGCACTTACCTCATTGGGAGATAAGATTTTATTTCTTTGTAGTTTAGGTACGAAAATATCGAAACCACCTCAACACGACGATCTTGAACTGTAATAACGATTTCGGCTGTAACAACCGTATTTAAGCTTTTTTTGAGCTGTCCCTTCCCACACACGTTAGAACTAAGGTCTATTCCAAGAATGGTTAAGATTTGTTCAGATGATAAGATACAGGAAATTTTATGCACGATAGGCGATATCAGTATGTAGATGATATGCAACGCATGACTCAGATACGAAGCTTTTGAGCCGAAACTTGGGAAATATACTAGAAGTAATTAAAATCTGGTTGTGCCGTTACGCATATGATTAGGTTATATTAATTTTTTCTGGGGGTTTTATACATTTTATACATACATTTTCTGAAAATTGATTGAATTTTTTTTATTTCTTTTTTTCGGGAATTCGCCGTAGATTCCCACAAAATCAGCAACTTAGGGTAATATGTTAAAGAGATACAAATTAAAAATGTGTTTTCACATTTTATATCTTTCTCAGCTTCTATTGCACGTGTCAGGCTAAAAATTGCAGAGATAGGGCTTTTTTTTATTCGCTTTCTTATGACTATCGCAAATATCAATTTGGTTTTGGGGCACATTTCACCTCTTTATTCAGTTATTTTTCGTTCAGTTTTAATTATGTTCGACTTTCTTTTTGCAACGTGTATCGTTGAACAACAGTGGATTATGGTGTTTCGCAGAGAAACCAAACATATCAAAGAGGTCGTTGATGAAGTGAACATAAGTGCATTTTCTGTCTATCACTCGCGCTTTCTATGTACAGTCGGTTACTTAAAAATGTAGTAGATGACCCTTCAACATCCGAACCCTGTGTGTGCTAGAAAGTCAAAATGTAAAAATTATTTTAAAAAATATTTTTTGTCAAGGTACACAACAGAAGACACATTTCTGTAGAGGTGACATCAATGTAAATGCTCGTAATTCAGAACGTGTGTTATAAACAATTGCATGTATCACGTAAAATAATCGTCTATCGAAAAAATCAACATTACATTAACTGTTCGCATTGTTATTGTCGATGTGTCCAATTTTTTTCGCGTAGTCTGAAAAACTCTGTATCACAAAAGTACAATATAAAAAAGAAATATGACAAGTAAACAGTAGTATGTATTCCCTCTTATCTCTTTTGTGGCTTTTGAGGAGTCTCGGGCCGAGAATATTTCTTTACAGTTCAAGTGTGTGTCAGTGTACAGCGAGAGGGAAGTCACTTGGGGATCGCGTGATCTACAAAAAATATTTATCGTCTTAGAAACGTCGATTTATGAAAAATTGTACTTTGAATCAGTGTTCCATCGTACATGAATGCAGTACGGTTATGATAATATTTTTCTTTCATGTATGTACGTACTGCGTATTTAAGGACATGCTACTATGATACTATTTTGGATTTGAAACTTAAGTTTCCTTCATTCTTCCAAGCGACGACTTTTACGTCCTCGCCCTTAGATAATTTCTTTTTCTACAGAAAACTCATATTGCCGGGCCCTGGTTACGAAAATGTAGATAAATTATGTTCCTATGTAGATATAATTACTTCTTCTAACACTTTGTGTACCTGTAATCCATGTTTTGTGGGTCTTCAATATCGAAAATTCGATAGATGGCAAATCGTCTATAAATCCTCAGAGATATCCACAGGGCAGACTTCCTCAGGCACACTGCTCTGAGGAAGCCTGCGACATGTCACGCGATACGTCGGTCTCCCAGCCAACACCGCGACGTCTCCCGGATAGCCAGGAATTTATGGATTCGAGCTGCGGGAGCTTACGTGTGCATCCGGAAAATCGTCTAATTTCATTTTTGGAAACGACATCTTGGTTTCCTCTGAATTTTATAACAAGATATATATGTGTATAATTTGTTGCACCTATCAATCTTATAGATGCAAAGAAATATTAAATTATCATGCTTCAATATCTCAATTAAAATGTATTTAATTCCGTACTCAAATGTTAAAATAATACAATTAGTGATAAATTAGAGAGTAAAATTCCTTTCGAGAATCATAACAATCTTGTTTGCTTACTGACTTTCATTTTTGATTCAAGTACATTCATATATCTAATAACTGTTTTCTGAGTATCTAAAGCTGTTCCAAAACCACTGGCATAATCGTTTTCCCCTAGCATTGCAGTCAAATAAAAATATCAAACCACGTATCAAATAATTCTAGAGTACAAGACCCTATTTTTGCAGTTGCTACAGGAATTATGTTGTAGATACCACAAAATTCTATTGCAGTAGTCATTGTATGAGATAAAAGTCGTGCTACTGTTGAAACCATCTGCCTTCCCGTACACAAACATTTAAAGTTAATTTGTTTGTCGGATCAATCTCTTCCTTTCTGTGTTTCATGGTATCTTCTAAACATTTTATTTGCAAATGTTTCATGAATCCAAAACTCATGATCTAACAAGAGGTTTCAAACAAGTTTTAATAAAAAAGGAACATTTGTAAAAATAAAATATTTTTCTCAGGTTTACAGTAATGCCGAATGAAATTTGGTTATTTAATAACAATGTTGTGGCTTTTGGAGAATTACAGAATTTGGATTTTCCATCCTCGTAATAGTACACTGCTCATTATGCTCATGAAAGATCTATGGGGGGGGGCTCCAAACATGTTCTTTAGAATCATCTATATCCATTTTATTTCATATATTGCTGTAATATATATATATGGAGTCCGGGGACGAAAAGTCGAAAAATGAGCTCATAAGACATGTTTAAGCATATTTTGTCTAATGTACGTGGATATTCCGAATGGTTGAGCTGCAATAAGCACTCAAAAGTTGGTTTGAAAAATTGCTTTCAAGGCACATATTTTTCATTGCAGAAGCATATAAACACTCCAGGAGTTTGTAAATTGTCTATTATTTACAAAAGAAATTAATAAATTTGATCAGAAACAAGCATTAACACAGAAACATTAAAGTACCCAATTTTCACAGTTCGACTGCTTTTTTTATATCTCACTTTTCTTTCTGTTATTACATATATGTAATAACAAAACAACCAATTTATCAACAGAACTATTTTCATGTTTCTTCTTTGCCACCAACTGCGGAGCTTTTTCTAAAATTCATGGTTCAAAGTCAAAATGTTAAGCCCATTTTAGCAATGTTTTTAGCAAGGTAACGGAAAATCTTTTGTATTTCTTAAATAACGATTATATTTTGGATTAATGTTATGAAGTGTTACTGCGGAATCAATATCTTTTTAAGACCAACAACTATTTTGGCCTGGTTTCTTTAAACATGAAATTTCACCACAAGTAAAAATTTTATTTAAAATTGATTCATGGTGGTGCAGTTTCTCATCCAAATATGTACTTTCTCGCTACCTTCCTCTTACGCAGTAGAGAGAAAGTAATGGTGCGCGAAACAACAGCAAATTTTCTGCAGAAAAACACATTTTACAGGGCCCTGAGAACGAAAAAGTGAATAAAGCCAGTATCTATGTTTAAAAAAAAATTTCTCACACGTGGTGAAGCCAGAATGCATATTTGTGGATCCTTGATAGTGCAAAATGAAATACGGCAAAACGTCCGTCTCTTTCTGGCGGCCTGAGAACGCTAACGGCTAAACCGTGAAAAAAACCGTTCAGCCGATTTTCTCCAAAATTGATATTCCCAAATCGATGTAGCTGATGTCGTGATCCCTTGAATTCGAAACAAATATCTTGATTTTGGTGAATATTTTACATGAAGACTCTGGGACATTTTAAAAAAATGGATTCATTGTTTTGATTAAATTTTGTTGATTGGTAGTGTGAAGAACGTTTAAGAGAATGGTGCAGAGCTCATGTTCTTTGAAGCACTGATATTTCAAAAATTGCAAAAGTTAAAAAAAATGTGCCTCTTCCTACAACTACAATTATAATGATATAAATATTTTTATTAATTAAATCTGCTCCTTAAAGATATATTTTGAAATTAGATCATGACAATGTTTTAAAAAATGAGCAATTTTAGCTTAATTTTGCGCGAAAGTATAGTTGAGAAAGTTTATGCTATTTTAGTTACATAACAAGTTATGCAGTTGTTAGTGTATAAAATTAAGCAGTAAAAAATTGTGTCCAAAATGGACTGAACTATTTTAAACTTTTTTTCAGACTCTTTTTGCTTCAATTCCAAAGCGCAGTTTCAATCTTCTTGAACGATTCATGCCCATGTCGTGGACTGAAAATTTCATAGGATTACTAATTCGAACTTATCAATACCGGAAAGTGAAATACGTCTATAATGAGCTCAGTGAACTGTAGTTTTATTAATATTTCAAATATGTAATTCGGCACCAGATATCACCTACTACATAACATGAAGCTTGAATGCGGTTGACTCAACCAATGCAAAGAATGAGCGAACCTTGTACGATGCGGTGGACGCAGTAACCACTGCTAGATGAAAGTGCATATGAATGTAAAATAACGTATTCTGTTTTATCACAAATTATTGGTAGAAAATATTTCTTGTTGAATCTTACTACAACAGAGCCATCGCGAAAAGAATTAGCATATTCAACTGAATAAGTCACCTCTTCACAGTTTGTCAAAGACTCCATCCAAGATATTTCCCAAGATTACTCAAGGTGGCAACCAATTATTACGAGAAACAATGTTCTATTCAAATATTTTTTATTGATTTACTATAATTTTACATAAAAATGTTAAACACGGCTGGTGACGTCGAGAAGATGGTAACATAAACGTGTTGTGACGAATGCCCGGATTACAGCTTAGACTGCAACAGAAAAGAAAGTCATTAGATAAAGTCGATAAAGCGTCTAAATTACGAGGTAAAGTACAAACACTCACGTCGACGGTAATAGCAAGAACACCATCATTTTCAGAAGTCTTGATCTCGATGTACGCCTTCCCATCGCTGCCCACGGTGACGCTCTTTCCGGTGCAGCTGCTGCCGGACTTGAGGCCGGAGATCAGGTCGCAGTAGGTGCCTTGGGGCAGGCCAGTCTATGAAAATAAATCATTTCAGAGTTCGGTATGAATATATTTATGCGCAATGCTTAACGTGTCATGTCATAACATTGACCGTGCTATAAAATCGACACAATAGTGGTTAATAGTATTACGACGGTAATCAACCAATGACAGCCTCTTATGACACATTGTTCCGATTATTTAATATAATCTTTGTCATATCGTACTCTCTTTGTAAATGACATACAATTTTTCCCAGATAACAGAGTACTGATGGAGTAATGACAAGAATGAGTACTGAGATAAGTGGTATACTTCGAAAATGCAAGATAATACGTTTCTATAGATACTATATTCCGAATTACGAACTTTGTATTACAGACATGTTTTAAAACCAAACAAGTTAGTGCAAATAATAACATGGCAAAAAAAACCTTGGTAAAACCCTTACCTGCAAAGTTTGAGCCAGGTTGTATGAGTCTTTGTTGAAGGCAATGAAGCCCTTGTTTCCGCGTGAGAAAGCAATCTGGTTGTTTCCGTTGTCCCACCAGTTCAGCACGTCAGTGACTGTAACGCATTTTTCAGAATTATACTTCTCTTTCTAACTGAATAAAGCTGAAAACTTTGTCTAGATTTGGAAGCAAAATGGACACTTACATTCCGTAGCCTTCTTGAAGGCCACCATGTTGTAAATCTGCCTCCATCGGTGCTCGCACACCCAGCCGTTGCCGCAAGTGAGGTCGCTGTTGATGATCACGTCCTTGATGTTGCCATTGCCGTCAGCTGGGGGACCGGCATCGGTATTAGAGAAGTCGTAGCTGGACATGACGCGAGTGACGCCGTACGGCCAGGCTTGCATGAACGCAATAGCCATCTGGAAATAGAGAACGTTTTTCAAGCTTCGTGAATAGCGCACAACGCTTGAAGAGAGATTAATGAAAAAGGTCTTACTTTGTACGGCTTTGCGGATTTGTATGTCAAAATGGACCCAGCTCCACCGTGGCCTCTTTGGTTGTCGTGGTTGTCAATGAAAGCCAAAGCGTCGTTGCCGTCCATGAGTGACCATTTGGGTCCTGCAACCACGCGCCAAATATTTTTTTCAGTTAAAAGCGTATTACTTGTGATTGAACTATTCAAAAGACGATAGAAGCTACATACCCCAGTTGGACAGATATTTGAGAGCATTGTTGCCTCCGAAAACTCCGGAAAGCTCCATGCCGTATCTGAACTCCGTCACTCGGCCAAAGCTCGTGTACTCATAGTTGTGAACTCCCTCCTTGCCAGCTGTACAAGACATACGTAGCATTAAAATATATTTCGCTTTTAATGAACAGCTAGGAGAGAAAATAATTTAACGTACTCTTGTCGATGACCTCTTGGAAGAAGAAGGGGCGCGTGTTTGCGGCGAATCCGTGGTTGGTGTTGAGGTTCTTCACCTTTGAGTAGATGTACTTGAGATCTTCCGGCCACATGTGCTTAGCTGCATCCACACTGCAAGCGCAAAGTTTGATTTTATTGATTGATTGTTTTAATGATTCCGGGCAATTCAACCATCAGGTTCAACAGTCCCGTAAGTCTAGTGCATGTTTTGTACAGGCGGCGGCGGCGGCGGCGGCGACGATCATATTTCCCTCTCTGTATGGCGAGATCCGGCACTAGCGTACTGGCTGCTAGCAGGTTTTTCCCAACCAGAAATCTCCCACCAGCCCTGCACCGTCCCAGCCGGAAAAAGCTCTAAGATCCTGACACGACTCTGAAATCTCTACTTGTGTAGTGCATGTTCGTGTGTGTTTGCGTAAGGTGAGAGGATAGAAAATGGAACAGGTAGGAAAGATCGGCGCGGTCCGTGGCCCGTTTGATAGGGTACTGCTTCGGTATTCGCCTGGTGTTGATCGGAGAAACTACGAAAAACTACCGATCAAAGCAGCCGGCCAATAGAATTCCCCTCCGGACAAGGACTTAATTCAATCTGACGAGCTAGTGTCGCAAATCCTGCCACCTAGGACATCTCGTTCAGAGTGACTGCAGTGACACCAGTTAATGTCCTGTGCCATCTCTCGCGGTGGAAAGTTTGATGGGGAGAAGAATGAGATTCCTTTAAGGGAACTGAAAAGTGCGTTGCTCGGTCTTTCGTACTTACCGGAAGCCAGCAACTCCGTGGTCGACGAGGGCGTCCAGGAACTTGATGATAGTCGTGCGCACGTAGTCCCTGCTTTGGTCCAAATCGTGCAATCCGCTCAGTTCACAGTTGCGCACCTGTGTATTGATTCCGCATTAATCTTACACATCATTAGACAATGCAGTATGAGTGATTGCTAATACTGGTTTCTTTGCCAACCTTCTGCGCGTTGCCGTAGTCGCTGCCGATGTCGCAGGTAGCGTGGAAGTCCCAAGGTCCGTATGCAACTCCTGGATATTGTTTGTTATTAGGGTCAGCGGTGGTGCCAGCTGTTCCCACGGCGTTTTTCTGATCGGCAGCCATGTGATTGAAGACGACATCGACGTACACCCTGTTCATGACAACACGTGTTTCAATCATTCATATTCTGCAGTAAATTATCAGAAAGTGCAATTGCAATGATGTGTCACCTGACGCCGACGTTGTTGCAGCGACGGACCATGTCCGCGAACTGAGCCTCGTTTCCAGACCGAGTGACGAGTTTGTAGGAAATGGGCTGATAGCGCTCCCACCAGGGCCGCCCGGATTTGACGATGTTCTCGTTTGCCGGAGATGTCTGAGCAGAAATGGTTCAATTAAATACATATTCTATAAACGGCTGATCTTCGTTGTTCATGGTATTGTGTTATCTTGAGATTTGGTGTCACAAACTCTCAGTAAAATGGTGATGAGATCATTCAGTCACTCAGTGTTTCATAACTTGGGGGAGGGACCTTGATGACCAAAGACATTACCAAAGATTATAAATAAAATGCCCTAGAAACCAAGCAAAATAATGTAAAAATTGTGATCAAAACCACTTTAGATGAAAAACTGGAGCTGTTTGGTTTGATACTGATGTAATTAAGGCTTCTTTCTATTGTTCAAGTGAACTCAGCTAGCAAACATTTGGTTTGGACTGATCTTTAAAAAAATCTCTTCCTTTATTTTTCGCGATCTAGGCTGAACGTATGATGGCGCCAATAAGGGTCACAGGAACCTAAGATTACATAGTAGTCACAACAGCTGACATTACAATATACGAGCGGAGAAATCGAATATGCTTCTCAGAAATTCTGCGGTAAACACTTGTTGCTCCTTGAAAATATTGTTTTTAGCATGTATCAACAAAATGATGTTAAATGGGCTCAATCAGCAATAAATGCATTAAAATTACGCGTGAAGTTAAAAATGACTTATAAGTAAAATTCTACGAAAAATTCAAAAAAAAATTACATATAATAATTGTTAATTTCGTTTTGTCTTGACATACAATAAATATGTGTACTAACTGGCATTGTTCTAAAGTGAAAAGGAAAAAAATACATTTCATTAAAAAACGTCCCCTATGTATAACTGTTGACACGAGTAAATGTCGTATATGAAAATGTTCATAATTGAAATCATGGTTTCTTCTATAATTTTTCGTTTGCTTTTTTATATCGTTTGGAATGAAATTTTTAAGTTTTTTAAAATTAAATTTATTATTTAACATATACTTTCAATTTAAATGACAACTGTTTTCTAAACGTTTCAAAAAACTATTAGATTGTAACTTTTATATTTGCTACTAATATTGTTTTTTAATGGATTTTGAAATGCACACAAATATAAATGTTTGCCTTCAAATCTGTTTTTTTTTAATTTTTGTATTGTTACATTATTGATAAAATACAGAAAGATATTCGTTTGCATGTGTGTAGTATGGAATGTCATAAGTGGGAGCAAAATAAAAATATTTTTTAATACAAAAAACACGAAATAATTATTAATACAGTAATTAACGAAGAGTAAATTATAAAATTCAATTAAGAATATGAATAAATAATTTAAAAATATTTCCACTAAAATTGTTGTAAGAACTTAAATTAGGATTAATATGAAATTAATAAACAAGAATTTTTGTTGGTTTCAATGAAGGAATCATTAGTTTAAGCTGTCATTGGAGTATTGTATTTTTACAAATCTAGAATGTTAGTAAATAATACAGCAGACGTTTCTGCTATATTTTTTACTTCTGCTATATCTAGTTTTTAATATATCAGACGTTTCTGAATATTTTCTGCAAAAAATTACGATAAAATTTTTACTAATTTCCTTATTTTCTGAAATAATTATCCATTGTATTACTCAATTACCATAATTCTGTAGTTCTTTCATTTTTGATGTAATCATGTCAGTAACATACGCGAATGACAGTTCTACGTTACAAAAGAATTTCTCAGAATATGCTGTAATAAAAACCCGTTTTCGTTGTTTAAAAAAATTATGTTAATGTTTTAGAGATTTTTGAAAATCCCCAGAACGAATTCAAAAAACAAAACATCGAATGCGTCTTCGTTTCTCTGCATTGTAGACCAGAAGAGGTACAACGTAGAGATACAAACAATGACGAGACCAGAAAAGGTACAAACAATGACGAAGTGACGGACGTGGGTTACACATTTCTTTTATAAACCTATATTGACTATTGGAAGAATTAATAAGAATAATTCGAATAAAACGTAATTGATATCAAATAGTTCTTGTTTTCAAGTGTAAATATAATTTTAAGATGTACGCAGTTAAAAAACAATAATCTTTATTTAATAAAAGAAAACATTGGTATTTCATAGAGCATTGCTTGATCAGAGATGAATCCATTTTAATCTCATGTCGATTTATTTACACTTTTTTTTTACTTTCGCGCTAAGCTTACAAGGTAGAGAGAATTTACGTCAGAACAATTCTTGTTTCAGGGCCCTGGCAATGAAAAAGTGTGGATAAATCCAGTTGCTAAATTTAGAAGGAAACAAATCCTCTAAAACGTGATATAGTCACAATCTGTGTTTTCTGAGTGATTTATTCCCAAAATACAATATGGGAAAATGTCTGTCAGCCATCCGTTCGTCCGTCCATCCGTTCGTCGTTTCGTCGCCGACCGTCCGTCGTCGTCCGACCGTCCGACGTCGCTCGCGTCGACCGTCCACCGTCCGACCGTCTACTCTGACCGTCTGTTGTCTCCGCCCGTCCTTCACCGTATGACCGTCTTGTAACAACGCTTGGGCTAAACCTGTCAGCCGATTTTATCTAAAATTGATATTTCCCGATCAATGTGGCCGTAGTCGTGTCTTTTCAAATTTAAAATCGATCATTTAATTGTATTTTTTATAAATTCCATAGGAACTTTCAAAGAATTATGCAGGCGTACCTGGACTCCAGCGTATCCGTATGGCCTAGAAGCGCTCGCATTCCTGGGCGATATCGGACCACTTCCACTCGAAGAGGTGGACGATGTGTTTGCGGCCTCCCTCCAGTTGGGGTCCTTCTGGCCCAGCCCACGGCCAGGAGCGCCCCCAAGACTGCGAGAATGGCCTCGGAACGCATGGCTATGAATGACGGGAATAGTTACCCAGCCTCCCGCTCTCTTTTATATGCTTTGAACGTTATCTCTGACTCCCCTGAGAGAGCGCCTTCGAGTGTTTTCCGTTACTCAAGTATGCCTTCTATTTCTTGTAGACGCCAAAATTAATTATCCGCACGTGATAGTTGAAAACTTGGATGTTATCGTGAGGGATCAGGAACGTGAATTGGAGTATGTAATAGCATGATTGCCAGGAATGTGACCTCTGATCTTAGCTCCGATGAAATGATTGGTAAAGATGAATTTTCCTGTGACTAAGAGAATTTTATCATTCTAAATCTCAAGTAATGTTGCTACTTAATTGCACAGACTTTCCCGTATTAGTCTTCTATTTCCTATGGTGTAGGTCCTATTCGAAGTTCTCACATACTCTTGCCTGCTGCCATCTATCGCCTCTCGAAGTACATTTTTTGCCATGTTTTAAAATATGTGGTTTTCTAATTGTAGAGCTAAAATTTTATTTTAAGATTATTAAAGAACAGTATAACCTCGTTCTAAATGGCAATTTTCTTAGAAAAAATTGGGACTATTTTAAAAAAGCCCTATTGTTTTTAAGTTCTACTGTACATTCAAAATATTAAGCTCTTATTCACACAAAAAATTGAGTGTGCGAAAAAATTTATTTGAAGTCGTTTTAAGTACTTTAACTCTCAAATACAATAGTGTTTGCAAATTGCTGGAAAGATGCAATTCAAAAAATTACATTTGTGTAATTTTTGAAAAAACAAAAAGTACCCGAAAATGTCATATTAAATAATGCAATTAGCACTATCCTTTCGAAAATTTTGAAGAAAAAAATAGAGCGGATTTTGAGAAAATGGCGTTTGAAAGTTTATGAAAATGCGGAAGTTTGAAGTAGTTTTCAATGAAAATGGTTGAATTTTCGAGAAACTTCATCACGTAGTATTTAAAGCACATGTACTTAAAAATATAATAATGTGAGCAAATTGCTGCTACGTAAATATCAACGACGTGAGAGACTAGTCAAAAAATTACATTTTTGTAATTTTTGAAAAAGCAAAAGAAAAACGCAATGTGGCGTTTATTTCATCTTATAGAGTGCATTCATCACTATCTCTACCAAACGTTTAAAGAAAAAATTTGGTGGCATTTTAGAAAATCTTGTTTTTGTAACTTTTTAAATTGCACGTATTCCACGCAATATTCCGCGAAGATTATTAAAATTTTCCAAAAAATGTACACGACCTTCATGAAAGAACTCACTATGGTGAACAAATTGTATTTGAAGGAAAACTTTAATTTTGTGGACACCGACAGGAAGACACGTAAAAAATCCATTCATTTGAAATTTTTGAAAATGTTGAATTAACCGTGAAAATTTGACCTATGACACTTTTATAGGTGTGTGTTATTCCATTTTTACAAGAAATTTAAAAAAGAAAAATAGGGGCTGGTTTTGAGAAAATTTTGAAGTGTCCGGAGGGCTTTATGTAAAATACCCCTAGATTTTGAAGAAAGTTTCGACACGAGCCAGATGTCAGGGTTTTCTTCAATTTGGAAACAATCTTACACATGGTTTAGGCGCTAGTAGTCTTCACAGACACCAGACGGACGGATGGACGGTTCGAAAAAAAAAAAACACTTTCAGTTGTCTCAAAAACGTGTATTTCGGTTGAAATCTCGAAATTGTATTCCGCAGGATTACATAACTTTTCCTATAATACGTATATTACTCCGTATATACGTACGTATACAGTGAAGTAAAATTATATTTGCACCGGAAGTGTCCATAATAAACAAGACAGGATAACTATTTTATCTCTGGCCGTTTATAAAATAGTATTATTTCAGTATTTTTCTGCTCTGGGAAAACTGTGATGTTTTTTGAGATGTAAGGTTTTCCGTGAGCATCGATGACCTGTCACCAAATATTTTTAATACGATTGAGCATTGATAATTCGAAAATTTAAAGTCAGAACCTCGATAATTCGAACAGCCCAAGCAGAAAAATGAGTTCGTAAAAAAGTATTTGGTCATTGTTTTCGGTGGAGCTGTATTGTTAAAAGAATGCCCAGTGATGCCCAACAATACCCCATTGTGTACTGTAAGATTTCATTTCTCAGTCGTATATTTACGAAAAGTATTGGAATCACCTCAACACTACGATCTGGTATTGTTGGTCGTAAGATCCGTATACAGGATGTTTTTGAGCTGTACCTTCCCACACGCGTCAGGATTAGTGACTATTAGCGTTGTTCCAAGGATGGTTAAGATTTGTTCAGATGGTGCAGAGAGAGAGAGAGAGAGAGAGAGAGAGAGACGTAATTTTGAACACGAAAATCAAAGTGATTGTGGTTGATTGAATGTGTGACATGAATCAGATTAGCGTTTGAGCTGAAACTATGTAAATACGCGAGAAATAGATCTTGTTGTGCCGTTCTGAAGATCATTAAGTTCTATTAATTTTTATGGGGTAATATACATGAAGCTCTTTTGGCAATTTCAAAATGTTCTGTTGAACTTTCTTTCTTTTTCCTTTCTGTCTTTCTTTTTTCTTTCATTTTTCCTTCTTTTTTATCCTTCTTTTTCCTTCCTTTTTCCTTCTTTTTTATCCTTCTTTTTCCTTCCTTTTTCTTTACTTTTTCCTTCTTTTTTTCTTCGTGTATCCTTTCTTTTTTCCTTTCTTTTTTCGGTCTGTCTTTGTGTCTGCGTCTGTGTCTGTCTTTGTGTCTGTGTCTGTCTTTGTGTCTGTGTCTGTCTTTGTGTCTGTGTCTGTCTTTGTGTCTGTGTCTGTGTTTGTGTCTGTGTCTGTCTGTGTGTCTCTCTGTCTATCTTTTTTGTGTCTATCTATCTTTTTTTCTGTCTGTCTGTCTGTCTGTCTATCTTTTTTTCTGTCTATCTGTCTGTCTACCTTTTTTCTGTCTGTCTGTCTACCTTTTTTTCTATCTTTTTTTCTGTCTGTCTGTCTACCTTTTTTTCTGTCTGACTGTCTACTTTTTTTCTGTCTGTCTTTTTTTCTGTCTGTCTGTCTTGTTTTCTTTCTTTCTTTTGTTCCCTCGAATAGAAAGTACTAACATTGTATGTTTAAAACACCATGGGTTTTCGTTTAGAAAGACATTTGAGCTTCTACTCAAACATATTTTGTAATATTGACTTTAAATCAAAGGTAGCGATTCACATATTTTTATCATCTGCTTTATTATTATTATTATTATTATTATTATTAACATATTTTGTATTATAAATCTTAAATTGCAGTAACATCTAATAATTAATAAATTGACCACTTATTTATCGTTGTGTGTTCTTGTTGTCGTTTGTTAATGAGAGTTCTTAGAGGACTATTGAAGGTATTCGAATTTTCATAATTTAGTCCGAGCATGATTATAATGTGATATAACGTAAAGTAATCGACTGTCAACAAAATCATTATGAAATAAAATATTGGAATTATTATTCTCAATTTGTTTCCCGATTTTTTCTTCGCCTGGTCTGGGACACTCTGTAACACTATGTTCTATGTGAGAAAGGAATATGATAAGTTTACTGTGGACATGTAGTATGCATTTCCTCTTATATCTTTTGTGGCTTTTGAGGAGTCTCGGGCAGAGAATATTTCTTTACAGTTCAAGTGTATGTCAGCGTACAGCGAGAGGTGAGTCACTGGGGTATCGCGTGATCCGCAAGCAATCTTTATCGTATTAGAAACATCGGTTTTTGAAAAGTTGTACTTTGAATCAATGCTCCATCGTACATGAATGTTATACGGATCTGATAATATTTTTCTTTCAAGTATGTACGTACGACATGTTACTATGATACTATTTTGGATTTGACACTAAGTTTCCTTCACATTTCAAAACAACGACTTATACTTTCTCGCCTTTACTTAGTAAGATAAGGTATTGTGCGACAAAAAAACACTTCTTGCCGGGTCCTGGTTATGAAAATGATAAATCTTGTTCCTATATATAGTCAATTACTTCCTCTAATACATTGTGTAGTC
Source organism: Gryllus bimaculatus (assembly GCA_017312745.1). NCBI lineage: Eukaryota > Metazoa > Arthropoda > Insecta > Orthoptera > Gryllidae > Gryllus > Gryllus bimaculatus. The sequence goes on from BOPP01000017.1 coordinate 5,029,943, forward strand.
AGAATCTATTTTTTGTGGGTTCTTGATACCAAAAATTCGATTGAGTGCAAAACGTTTCGAATTTCATTTTTGGATGCGATGCCGTGGTTTCCGCGGACGTTTATATCATTAAACGTAAAACGTCCGTCAGTCTGTCCGTCCGTCTATGGGCAAAGCTAGCGCCAAAATTGTTTAGCCGATTTTCTTGAAAATTGATAACAAGAATAAAAAGTAAAAAGTATCCCTTTTAATGTATACTCTCTTCGGATTTTAACAGAATGTTTACAAATACACGTTGAAACACGTCACACAACAATGGAGACGAAATGAAAATATTGTGAATTCCCATTTCGCATCGCATAAGCGTTATTGGAAGAATAGTATTTCCATTTTGTTATTTACGTGCGGAACAATAGAAAACTCCAAACAGTGTTTCAGCGGTCCTTGGTACGGAAAAATTGGTTAACGGCAAATCGTCTGATCATCTGTGAACAATGTTAGCGGCTAAACCGCAAGCCGGATTTTCATCAAAATCAATTTATTTGCCAAATTGTCTTCGACATTTATTGATGAAAGTAACATCCAAAAGATGGTGCAGAGTGCACGCTAGTGAAACGTCACAACCTCAAATCCACGAAAATTAAGATAAGATAATTTCAGTGCTTCTACATCTGAGGATAATGCATTTCAGAAAATTTCTGTTGCAATTATGAATTTTTTTTTGCATTGTAAGTTTAACTTGCGCAGAATGAAAAATATGGTTTATCCTCATCTGTATGGAATCATTTTTTAATTAGCTAAAATATGCATTGTTGAATATTTTAGTAAATAGTTAATTATCATATTGTAACACATTTTCAGTAAGCGGTTTGTAGGTTCCTGGTGAGAGAAATCGTATATTCAGAGTTTTGACCATCAACATACAAATTTTAGAGAATTTATTTTTTCCATGATCTTGAGTCGAATGAACTATTTCGAATCCTTTTAGGTGCTGCACTTCTCTCACACTTTTACACTGTTATCGGAATTGGTGTACATGTGATAAATGGCAATTAACTGAGTTGATATTTTTCTGTAATTTACGAACGTTTTTAGAATTAAATTACAGAATTGTTACTTTAATAAATATGTTGAAACGAATATGAAATAGAAAACATCATAACACAGAAAAAATCAAATTATTTGTAATCTTTATATTTACATACACTTTATAACTGATTTCGTTTATTTTTGTTTAAAATTTGGTGTTATACACAAGGGCTTAATACATCCTGTTCAGCAGTGGGCTCTTTTCATGTTTTATGTCGTGATTTTCCTAAGGGAATGTGTTCGGGGCGATGTTTCTGAGTTGTACTCTGCGAAATGTCATTCGAAGAAGCATTTCAAGTTAGGGCCGCCTTTTTCTCTTCGGCGTTGAAGCTAATTGAGCGAAAATTTTGCAAAGACAATAACGCAACTAATTTCCTAATTTCTGCCGAAAATTTAGCTGCCAATCTGTTCCTCCAATTTAAATACTGAAACAGAGCTGTTAAAAATTGTGTTCAAAAGGTTAAAAACATTTTTAAATAAAATGTTTTCAGTCTTGTCTGGAAATTGAGTAATTAATCATTGACGAATCTACGAAATCAACACCTCTCATTTATGGACTGTATTCTACTGACGCCTCAATACAGCACTTCCGACATTATCAAATTATTGACCAATAATTCACCTGCCCTCTGCCTATTACTTTTCTCTCATTAGATATCTCTTTAAATAGTATGGTATTAGATATACGTATTATATGACCTAAGAGTATTTATAATATGAGTCAATAGAGCCTGCCCTACGTAAATTCAGGATGCATTTTTTTTGTCGAGGTTCTATAGTTTTGAATTATCTACTGAAATAAAAAAATCGCCTTCTTCGTGGAAATTTACAATTATTCAACATTCGTTTCGTACAAATCCTTTATGGTAACTTCCTTCCTCGCAAGTTTATTACAATACTCAGTTTTTATCATTAACAAACGTTTTCTATTATGCGCAAATGATCTCAAACCAAATACTACAATAGACACAAACCATGAATAAACACCCTTTTAACACATAATTTACACTTGTAACACATCATTCATCACCTATTATATCACAAATGACCATATTTTCTATTTATTTATATTATTTCTGTTACGTACACTCTTCTTATGCTCACTTTTTACGTTTTATGTTACTTCTACTTAGGTTTATGTACAAAACTTTGTCCTCCTACAAATTTATAAGAATGTCTTTGCTCTTCTCTGGTTGTTTCATTGGTCTGCGCTCTTTAGAGATAAAAATATCAACATCGTTTACTCCAGTTCAGTAAAAACTCCCGGACTGCCATTTTGCATCCTTGATCTACTATATTCGAATGCTCGAAAATTGTACCAATTTTTATATCTTGCCAAATTCTCTATTAATTTAACTAATCATTCGCTACTATGATACTACAAAATTTAGAACTCAAGTTCACACAAATTATTATTCACAACATAGACTAATTTCTCTACTCTCTAACGCCCTAACAAAACTGTTTGTCACGAGTGCGCATTCCATTCGTCACTGTTCACGCCCTCACATTCACCTTCAACTATTTTCTTTTCTGTTAAGAAACACTTTGGATAATTTTCTTGTTACTTCTTTTTTCTCCGTTATTTTCATTTGTCCTCTCCTCTTCAAATTTCTATTGGCTTTTTAATTCGACGTCAATAAATACATTCTGTCTATTAGTTACTAATTTTATTTTACACTTTAACTTTCCTTCTTATGGAAATCGCTCAAGATACGTCCCAATTTCACTAAAATGCTGACTAGTTTATTGCCTCGTTATTGCATCTACACGTTTCCCTATTATCTTATTGATAATTCACATATCTGTCCCATACTCATTATTCTTTAATGCGTAATAAAAAATAAGTAATTATGGTTTCGGCATCCTCAAGCTAAATACTGAGTAAATGACTCGTCTGTGGTTTGAATTTCAATCCCTTTCTTTTCTTTTTAAAAATTTCACATCCTTGTCGTGGACTGAGATTTCCATTAACATTACTAACATGATCGAATCATTTCCGCAAAGAACAGTACGCCCAAAAATGAGCAAAGAGAACTGTAGTTTTATTTATATTTTTAATTTACAATTCGGCAGCGGATAGCATCAACTAAATATCATGCCGCTTATATCATGACCCAAACAGTGAAAAGAATGGCTGGCACTTATACCACGCGGTATACGGTAAACATTCCCAGAAGGAAGCGCAAACAATATACAAAAATTATTCTGAATATCACTCATTATGCGCAGAAAATGTTCCTTAGAGTAGCGTATGTTCCTAGTAGACAAGTACATAAATTAAGCCTTAGTGGGATGTAACAAAGTATGCAATCTTGAATTTTTGATAAAAGACTCCAAACAAGACATTTTCAAGATAATACTGGAAATGGCAATCATAACAGCAATTATATTATTCAATTGTTTTTATTCATTTTATTTAAATTCATATAAAATGTTAGTAATTTGTTTGGTAATTCGAGAAAAACAGTAACATTTATTAGTTAAAAGTGTTGTGACGAACGCCGACATTACAGCTTAGACTGCAGCAGAAAAAAAATTATTATTAGAGAAAGCCGACAAATTCCTTGTAAATCACGAGGAAAAGTAAAAATACTCACGTCCACAGTAATTGCAAGGACACCGTCATCTTCGGAAGTCTTGATCTCGATGTACGCCTTCCCATCGCTGCCCACGGTGACGCTATTTCCGGTGCAGCTGCTGCCGGACTTGAGACCGGAGATCAGGTCGCAATATGTACCTTGCGGCAGGCCAGTCTATGAAGATAAATAATTTCAGATTTCGCTATGGATATATATGAGTTAAATTGTAAAATGCCTTACGAGCCATGTTATGATATTCACTATAACTATAACACTGATATTGACTATGACAGCGCTATAAAACGGACATACAATAGTTAACAGTATTACTACTGTAATCAACAATCACTGCCTCTTTTGGCACTTAACTCCTATTATTTAATATAATCTTTGTCATTACATACTCCCTTTGTAAATGACGTACAACGTTTCTCAGAACACAGAATACAGATGAGTAATGCCAAGAATCAGTGATTTAATGAAGAGTTGCAAAATAATGCGTTTCTACATACACTATCTTTGAAATTGCAAGTTTCTATTTCTATTTTTTAAATGCGTCAGTACAAAAACTAACATTACGCAAAAAACATTGGTAAAACTCTTACCTGCAAAGTTTGAGCCAGGTTGTAGGAGTCTGTGTTGAAGGCAATGAAGCCCTTGTTTCCGCGTGAAAAAGCAATCTGGTTGTTTCCGTTGTCCTACCAGTTCAGCACGTCAGTGACTGTAACGCATTTTTTAGAATTATATTTTTCTTTCTAACTGAATAAAGCTGAAAACTTTGTCTAGATTTGGAAGCAAAACAGACACATTCGGTAGCCTTCTTGAACGCCACCATGTTGTAAATCTGCCTCCAGCGGTGCTCGCACACCCAGCCGTTGCCGCAGGTGAGGTCACTGTTGACGATCACGTCCTTGATGTTGCCGTTGCCGTCAGCTGGGGGACCGGCATCGGTATTAGAGAAGTCGTAGCATGACATGACGCGAGTGACGCCGTATGAACTTGCATGAACGCAATAGCCATCTGTAAACAAATTAAAATAACGATCAATTAAACATTTTACGCAAGGTAATATATCTGCAGGTAACATACTATTCTCATGATTAAAACACGTTTTGTGAATAGAGATAGTCACCTTGTATTGCTTGGCTCTCCTATGTGTCAAAATATCACCAGCGCCGCCGTGTCCTCTCTTGTTATCGTGGTTGGAAATGAAAGCCAGAGCGTCGTCGCCCTCCATTAGTCCCCATTTGGTTCCTGAAGTCTCGCACCAAATGAAATTACCAGTTAGATGCATATTACTTGTGCATTAACTATTCAATAATAAGTTGCAAACTACTTACCCCTGTTGGTGAACCATTTGAGATCATTGTTACCTCCGAAGACATCAGAAAGTCAATCCGTCAATCCACAATCCACGATTCATCACTTGTCACGATGTCATCGACGTGTTTCGAAGCACCGCGATCGTATTTTTTGAGCATTTATTTCCACCAATCGACACGGGCGATCAAAAAGATGGGTGTGCGATCAAAAAGAGCGATTGACAAATTGTGTAAGATCCAACGCGAACAAATGTTTTTGACAGTCAAATGTTCAGTGCAATAATTGAATGTAGCTGTCCCACTTAAGCTAAGTTATCTCAAACTCACAATAGTGTACATGACGATCTTGCAATATCAGTTCACGCCACAGCAGTCCAATGGTTTTTCTAATAACAATTGATTGTTACGACCTTCGCGAAATTCGTCTTGGAGTGAACTACGACCATGATTGATTTCACCATACCATCGATAAACACTGGTCTTTGATGTAGCTTCATCGCCAAAAATTGAATTAAGTTCATCCATGCACTGTTAATCCACGTCGAAAGTTGTAAACAATAATCGCACGAAAATGTTCACGATTTAATTCCATTTTTGGTCCAAGATGAATCTTTTAAGATACTGTAAACAACACAAATAGCGCTCGTATGTCAAAACGTAATAAGTACATATAACCTCAAAACATCCAACTTTACGATAGAGCTGTCAGTTGCCAGATTGCTACACCAGGTTTACCAAATTCCGAAACATAAATGGCAACCTGTATAGGTAGATATTATCTGCTGTATCGTTTGAAGAGCTACTTTGAGTGGTAGTGACGATTAAATTCGAGGGAATCTTAGAAGTGGGCGTGGGGATGCACTGTGATTTGATTGAGTGCGCGTGACTGGGAAAGTATTGAATGTTATCGGACCTGATCTTGAACGTGTCTGCATGAATATGAGTGTAAGTACAATGAACTTTGTTCAGAACGTACATCAAATATTTTAGTTAACCTTCTAATGCCTAAAATGTTTTATATAGACGTACGTACATTAATAATCAGTTTGTAATTTGCTAAAGAGATGTCTTCAGTGTTCTATACGTAAATTCGATATCGTGGTCACAAGGTTCTTACGAATCTCTGAATATGGTTGTGTTAGTAGGTCGGTTTGTTGTTATGTTGAAATGCGCTTAATGTACTTGTTATATGAATATATTATATTCATTAGTATTCCAATTCATTATAGTAGTGATTATTGTCTAATCGCTCGGATTGTTCCAAAATATTTTAGAAATATTTTATCATTGATCATCGTTCTAGTAAATAATTAGTTCAATTGAGATGACTCGAGGTGTGCCGAACTGAGCCGGACATGCGAAATAATAAAATATTGAACGAGAGTAAATAAAACGGAGCCTTAATACAACCAGAATTACGTGAACAATCGTAATAGTTGATATATTTCTATTAGTTTTCATTTGTCGAAGAAAAAGTTGTAAAATTCTATGTAATGAGTATTAATCCACCCGTGTGAATTTTAAGACATTTAATCGCACCTGGAGTTTATTACAGATTATATTAGTGTGTTAATACTAATTTGTTGTTTTCTCTTTATTTTAAATATTTTTACGTTTAGATAATTAATTTTTACAATCGAGTAATTGTTTAGTGAACCCTTAACTTTGCAAGAAAAAATCTACCCTAAGAAACAACATTTAGAGATAAATCATTTACAATAGTGATCTACAGGAAGAGAAAATAATAAAATAATTTTTGTTTTGAGGTCTGGGTTCCATATATTTTATGCCATTTTTAAGCTATTAAAAAAACCGAACTACTGAACAGATTTGTGGAAGGCGCTTAAAAATGGTAACTTTAAAACTTTCAGTAGTGTTATATATTAAAAAAGTTTATTTCTGAATTCTTTTTTTAGTTGCTATGAATGAGATATGGAGAGGGCAAGTATGGGAGGCGGAATTAAGGAGGAGGGGTTATGGCGTAATTGGGGGAGAGTGAAGGAAGAGGGGAGAGAGAAGGAAGAGGGGAGAGAGAACGAAGGGGGGAGGGAGAGAAAGAACAACGAAGGGAGAGGGGGAACGAGGGGATTTTAAATGGTATGGTTTCGAGATAAAAATATTTTCAATGCGACAGACAGCGCGCAGTTTATATTGAGAAGAGAATGCTAAGGAGATCACAAAGCAAGCAATGGAGAATATTATAACATGTTACTAAGGTTATAGTAGTTTCAAACACATTTGCAGGAAGCTGGAAACTCAAAAATCTCCTTACAATCATTCCTCCTTTCTTTCTATCTTTCTTTCTCTCTTTCTTTCTTTCTTTCTTTCTTTTTTCTTTCTTTTTTATTTCTTTTTTCTTTCTTTTTTCTTTCTTTTTTCTTTCTTTTTTATTTCTTTTTTATTTCTGTCTTTTTTCTTTCTTCCTCTTTTTTCTTTTTTCTCTCTTTCTTTTTTCTTTCATACTCTCTTTTTTTCTTTCTCTTTCTTTTTTTCTTTCTGGACGCAACGGGTAACCGGCTGTCGGCTGGAAAAAGCCCTAAAATTTCATTTCAAAAGTACCTTTATTAATAATATTGTAGTTGCAGGCAATCGCCGACCAAAATTAACTTTTACAATGTCTGAAAATTCAGATAATTCAATAAAAATTGGATCTGTGTTATTTTTATCTGTGTTAAGTGCACATTGCCCCATCTAGTAGAAAACCCATACTTTGAGCCACTTGTTAGAAACAAATTAATTCGATGAGAATCTTCAACTGCCAAAATATCCGGTGTAAATTCAAGGAGCCGTAACATCGGCCAGATCGATCGGAGAACATCAGTTATGGTAAAACCTCTGCCTACGCTGTATGCTTTTCACAGATCCGTGCGGAGAGTTCACCTGATCCTTCACGGACGGATGGCCGTTTTGTCGTGAACCAGTTTTCAGTGTGATTGCGAGAATATTATTTCAGTGGGTTTTGTCTCTTCTTTGCAATGGCGTTGTTACGTCGTCAAATGGCGTTTCGTAAAGTTATGTAAACTAGAGAAGTCCAATACAAGTCAGTTACCTCATTCTACTTCGTGTGACGTTTCAGCTCAATAGGAACATTGGCTTGGCATTCGCATACCCACATTTCTAAAGTAACATTTATAGACCACGGGAGAGCTTCGTATTGCCCAGACATTAGGATCGTAGGAGACACACAAGATAAGATAAGATAGGTTGTCTTTAAATGCAGTTGATAAAAACACGGTAGCAGTGATTTAGGGAATAAATTAGGGGACTGAAGTATCTTTATCTTTCTTCACTATGATTCTATAAATGCTTTTCACGTTGTGGAGGCACTATGTGCTTTATGGAGAATCCCCGCTTGTTTCCAACTCGACACATTCGCTTGCCCGCTTGCTCGAGAATCTTCAAAATTACTGCTTCCTATCTCATATGCGTCTACTGAAAAAAAGTTTATTCGCACACATTATTATAATAACAATATTTTTATTATCTAATACACAGGGACCCTTCATATGTATTCTCGTATAAAATGAAGAAGAAATCGTAATTGTTGAATGTGTCGTTAAATATTGATTAATTTAATTATTGATTGATTTATTAATTTATACAATAAACTGTTCACTACGACTTATGTTTGTCAAACTTTCATCTAAGTACACTATGTCGCTTTTCTCATTTCTAAACTGTCTCATTTATCGAAGATATGAATGTTGCCACATTATTTTATCATTACTTTATATTATTACATACTTTTTCTCGCTTTTCAAATTCAAATCCCGTTTCTATCAAAGATTGATAAAATGTGCAATATTTGAATTTTGGTAAATGTTTACAATTTATATATTTCATTACATACGCGATTGTTGCAGAATGATTTTTAAATAGTGACGGATTAAATTTGATCCATACCGTGTGTACAAAATCGTCGCACTTTACTTTCTTACTGGTTCTTGACTTCAATCCAATTCCCTTTATTTTTCTCTGTTGTTATTCCTCCGTTCTCATTTTCCTTTTTTTTCTAAAGAAGGAAAGTGTGCTTATGCCTGATACTCAACAAAATTCAGTCAAAAAACAGTGAAAACTGTATATGGCGTATGGGGGAGAAAATCAACTGCGTAAGTTTTCTTTTTCAGATCTCTAACATTTTTAATTTTTTTTTCAACTTTTAATTATTCCTCCCTTTCACCTGCGATCCAGTTTGATCTCTTAATATTAACACACTAAGCGATTGACTAAAATACTTACTTACTTTTCTTCACAACGCCACATCCACCACCTTCACCCAGCAAGATGAAATCCACGAAAGGGCTGTCGTGATCATTAGTGTTTTGTTTTGGATAGTCCCTTTCGCTGGAAACAAACAAACCCTTCCTTTCAGCGTTACGGTCGCACACCCCGCATCTATGCAAGGACTTTTCGTTGCGTTGCGTCTTCCGTCGAGCCTCGCATCTTCGTAGCACGTCACGCAGACTCGACTTGTAAACAAACGACAAATACACTGCAGAAGACCTTCGGATGATGATAGAAAATAATTTCATAATTTTCGCCGAACCTTTGTCGCTGAAAGTATTTAATAGGACTTCAAAATCAAAAATATATATTCAAAGCACAATTTAATTAATTTTATAGCGACGATACACTCAAATGCACAATGTAAAATTTCACACATTTTTGTTGATATTTCATTTTTTATATTGACACATTTTGACGTTTTGGTGAAATAAAATCATTTCCCCGAGCTGAAGTAACTTAAAACTTTTTTTTTTTCAAAATAATGTTCCGAATTTTTACTTTCCGGTATACGTACGTATATACGGAGTAATATACATAGTATAGGGGAAGTTATGTAATACTGTGGAAAATCTATTTGGAGATCTCAAAGGAAATACACGTTTAGGGGTCCTCTGATTCCTAAAAAGTGTTTTTTTTCAAAAGTCCTTCAGTCCGTCTGTCTGTCCGTCCGTCTGTCAGCTTGCGAACACCACTAACGCCTAAACCATACGTACGGTTTTTTCCAAAATGGATATTCCCGGGCGATCTGGCGCCACTCTAGGCGCCGATATTTTGAAAAACTTTCTTCAAAATTTGGGGGTATTTTACACGAAACCCTCCGGACATTTTCAAAATTTTCTCAAAAACCGCTCCAATGTTTTCTTTAAATTTCCACTTATAAAGGTGGCTTATGCCTGATTTTCACTGTTAACTCTGAATTTTAGAAAATTGCAAAAATTTTGAATTTTTCCGCGTCTTCCTACAACTACAAAATTTAAGATAGACGTTTTTCCTTCATACATACTTTCCACAGTTTTTAAAAAATTTTAGTAGTTTTGCGTGCAATATTTGCAATTTTAAAATATTACAAAAACAAGATTTTCTCAAAAATGGCTCCAATTTTTTCTTTAAACTTTTGTTACGGATAATGCTAAACGCACTCAATGCTTAACGCGCTGTAAAACGGCGTAAACGCCATACTGTTCTATTTATTTGTTTTTTCAAAAATTACAAAAATGTAATTTTTTGGACTTGTCTCTCACGTCGTCAATATTATTAGTAGCGCCGAATTGTTCACATTAGTTTATTTATGAATACATGTGCTTTAAATAATGTAGAATAACGTTTCTCAAACACTCAGTCGTATTCTATGAAAACTAGCAACAAACTTTCTCAACGATCAAAAGCTTTAAGAATTTTTTCTTAAAACGTTTCGAACGGATAGTGCTATTTGCACCCTTTAATATAACGTTTTGACCACTTCGGGGATTTTTTTTCCAAAAATTACTCACATGTAATTGTTTTGAAAGATTTCTTTGTAAATGTACTTTGGTCGGCGATAGATGGCATCGGGCAAGAATGTATGGCAAGTTCCAATAGCTTGCCGAAACTAATACGGGAAAGTCTATGCCATTACTTGAACTACTAGTTCTACTTGTTTTTGCAACAATCGATTTGGCAACAGTGCGCGGAATTCTTCCATGAGAGTAGTATTGTTCATAAGAACCCACTGTTCCTTCTGGACATGAAAAACCGTATAGTACATAAGCCAGTGGTCATTCACAGGATGAATGAATATTTGAAGAGATCTGGTTTTTAAACTTTATTAAGGTTTAGAAGACAGGCTTTTGGGGGATTTGTGTATAATTTCTATTGTAAGATTTAAAGAAAAGCATTCTCTGATAAACATGCCATCACGTTTATAATACTTTTTCCAACGACATATTTATTAGTTACAGTTTGTCTTTGATGGCTTCCCTAAAAAAATAAGTAACACCACTATGGTCCGATTAAATTAAGTTGGTTATTGACGGTTGTGCTTCTGAAGCTATTGCTTCATTCAATGTGAGTGTATGATTTGGTAACTTTTATAAGTGTTCATTTCAAATGTTTACTTTCGTGTGTCGGGAACACGTGCTCAGTGGTGCGCAATCTGCAAACATCCCTCATTTCCACCCGCAATTGGCAATCACCAACTAATTTTAATCCGATTATAGCTCAATTTTCTTCGACATTCTTTGAACTGGAGCACGAGGCGTCATAAAATTGCTGGCACACACGTCGCATTCATAATCTCTAAGGTTCCTGCTCAGAAGTCATCATTGTTTCAGAATAATTCATTGTTAGGAAATACTATTATATAAAATTAAGACTATTCAATCTGAAGGCGAAAGATGTTTTATGAAAGGTTTAAAATAAAAAAGGAAATTACTGCCATTTTCATATTTTCGAGAAAAGTAAGTTGATATATTCGTTAAACCTATTGGCAAGTACAACTTCTGCCATTTATTATTCTCTCTTTACACTACCAAGAAATGGGTCTGGACTTAGTTTCTATTTTATTTAGGGCTTTATGCATTCATCATTATTCTATTAAAAACTAAATGAAACATAAATGGCATTTGCCTACCTCCTTTTTTATTTCAAATCTTCATATGTAAGAAATGACTTATAATTTAACCCTATAATATTTATAATTTGATATGAGATGGTTTTGATTCATCATGAGAGAAATATTGTGAGAGAAACTTTTCATTCGTATTGCATTAGTGAAGTTAGGTTCATGAATAGCAGAAGCAATCACTCATTTCTTTCCAAATTCCTTACCGTAATTTTCTACTGGTTCTGCAGACGTGATACCTTAAATTAGGGTTTTCCGTGGGTTTTCTCATTCATTAACCCTTGAAACAAGTTGTTCAAATAAAAGTCCATGTTGAATGTTTCATTGTCAGTCATGCTGAATAATTCATATTTATTTGATCCTGTTCTGTTGGCATGGAACTTTGGCAGATCATTTGTGATGGAATACTGCGCTCTTGAGTGATTAACACTATTTGGTCTAAATCAGCCTTGTTCGTCCAAAGGTGAATACAGACGATTAAGCATTCCTTATGATAGTACTCTTACAATTTACATCCTGGAAGTACCATCGTTCCTTTGCCCCTACCAGTTACTGAACTGGTTGCAAGAATTCGCTTTCGTAGGGTTCGAATGTAGAGCAAAATATCGTAGGAAATTTGAGTTTCAACTACAGTACTACTATGTAGTTGACAAAATATGCATACAAATATGCATATTATGCTAGGCTCACTAGGTAACGGGCCACGTCATTCCCCTCAGTCGTTTAATTTGTTCACCCTTAATCCCGTCAAAGTTGTATTTGTCAGCAGTGTATTGACAGGTCAATGGGTGAAGGGCTTTGTAATAAATACCACCACTGTAATTTAAGAACTATTTTCGATAGAGTCACTTAATAAAGTTCGAAATTTTCTTGTGACAAATAGTTATTTACCTGCTCACGAGTTGCTACAACGTATGATAAATTTCAGTTATACCTTATTGCCTCTAAGAAGCAATTTAGTGTAAAAATGTCAATATACTAAAACATCTCGTAAGTTACACATTACGTCGTTTATTCTACCACTCTGTATGACACTATTAAATTTCTGTTATTTCCAATAATAATATACAAGTTGGGACATCGTCGCTGATATTAAGTGTTAGAACAGTCCTCTTCAGGTGGTGCAAAGTCATAATATCGTATCCTTCATTTTGGACGTTCTGTCTCTCATAAGTGGTAATCACTTCATCTTTACAGTATCTAATCTGGAAACAACGCTTACCATCTTGTTTTGTATTGAACGATAGATTCCTATATCTGATTACGAATATCAGTATAAAAAATATTATTAGGTTATATTTTAAGATATCTGAGGATAAGATGATATCTAGCAATGGAAAAACAAACACAACTCTTGAAGTAAAAATTAATTCGTAAATATTCTTAACATGCTGATTTAAGAGATACTTAATCACACTATCAAAAAATTCTTAAGGTACTCGAGCAAATGTCAATAACCATTCAACATTTATCCTTAAATACGTTAATTGTAGACAATGTTTGTTTTTCACCTACAATTGCCTTGTAATATAGTGATTTATAATATGAAATACTGAGTCACTGATGGCTATAATGTTTTCTCAATTCCTTCAGCCTACTCGATTTTTCGACATGATTCTGTCCTTTCATTTACTTTTTAATAAGTTTGTGTAAGTTTATATTTCAGTATCATTTCATCATGAAACATGTTTCGTTTCTTTCTCAAACTAAGAATAGGAAATTTGAACAGGATATAAAGGATAAAAAAGACCAAAAATTACAAAAATGTATAAAACTGCTTCATTCGCAAAACTATGTACATTTAATGCTTATATAAGTTGTAATATGTAAAAAAGCTATGTAAATTTAATGATTATTACGTCTGTAGTAGCGGATTTCATTCTTCTCACAGCCTCGACTGAAAGAAAAAGAAAAAAATGATTACTAATATTCATACCACAAATACTTTCCCATTGTGAGGCAAAGATTTGAATACTCACGTCGACAGTGATGGCCAGCACGCCATCCTCTTCGGAGGACCTGATTTGAATGGAGGCCCGTCCGTCGCTGCCCACAGTGACGCTCTTCCCGGTGCAGCTGCTGCCCGACTTCAGGCCGGAGATGAGAGTGGTCCGTCCGTGTGGAGAGCGCTACCAGCCATCCTTCCTACAAGCTGGTCACCAGTCCGGAGACGAGCGCGTTCGCAGACATGCGTGCCCGCTGCAAACAACTCGGCGTCATGGTAAACGCCGACATCACACCGTCCTCGCCACGAGCGCGAACTCACACTTGGTGTGCACGTAACTCACGTAATCCTTCAACAGATTACGTGACGTAGTTTTCAACCACATGGACTGCGGACGCTAACAATGCATACGGATGTGGCTCCACAATGCAGACCCCAAAAACAGCAATACCCTGCTGTGCCCTACTGCCCGGGAATTTTCAATCCTACTTGTAGCGTCAATAATACAAACAATGCCCAAAGAGGTTATGCATTTCAATAATAATTAAAACATTCTCATTTCACCTCGGTATTACCATTACATTTGTTGGCAATTCGTCAGTCACATCATAAATTAATTTCCCAGTGTGCGAGACTGTGAACTCTGGTAGGCTTGAAAGACCTAAATCAAGGCAAGGACTTGGTACGCCAGAAGGTCGTGTCGAGTTCCTCGACACACCTCGTCATTTGGGTCGACCGGATCGCGGTATCGTTTCGAACAAAAAAGGTTGTTTCATCACGATTAACAGAACTGTACAACATGTCAACGAAGAACTTTTCTTTGCAGTGTGACGCAGCTAAACACATGGTGGCGGAGATTTGCAATCATCTACGGCAGAGTGAAGAAACCTCCAACACACCAACCATGGATTCGCAGCAGGTCGCATATGCGGCTTTCTTCTTCTCCAAGAAATCATCGATATGTGTAAGTGCAACAACGCAAGGCAGAAGCGTTTCCTGGCTTTTCATTCATTCTTTGATATACACACATACATAAAGAAATTGATTTCTTTAGATGACGGAAGCTTGTGCACAAAAAACTGACGAATACACCCAGCTTCGGTCGAGTGACGGAGTTCATATATTGGTTCGAC
>BOPP01000017.1:5044903-5066700 GCA_017312745.1 Gryllus bimaculatus
GGAGTGGTCGTCCGTGGTGGAGACGCGCTACCAGCCCATCCCCTACAAGCTGGTCACCCAGTCCGGAGACGAGCGCGTTCGCAGACATGGTGCGCCGCTCAAACAACGTCGGCGTCATGTAAACGAGAGACATCAACCGTCGCTCGCCACGAGCGCGACTCACACTGGTGTGCACGTAACTCACGATAATCCGTCAACAGGATTACGTGACGTAGTTTTCAACCACATGGCTGCGGACGCTAACAAATGCATACGGATGGTGGCCCCACTGCAACCCAAAAACAAGCATACCCTGCGTGCCCTACGGCCCGGGAGATTTTCAATCCTACTTGTAGCGTCAATAATACAAAACAAGCCCAAAGAGGTTATGCATTTCAATGAATAATTAAAACATTCTCATTTCACCTCGGTATTACCATTACATTTGTTGGCAATTCGTCAGTCACATCATAAATTATTTCCAGTGTCGACTGGTGAACTTGAGTAAGCTTGAAAGACCTAAATCAAGGCAAGGACTGGTACCCAGAAGGTCGTGTCGAGTTCCCTGACACACCTCGTCATTTGGAGGTCACCGCGATCCGGTATCGTTTCGAACAAAAAAGGTTGTTTCTCACGATTAACAGAACTGACAACATTCAACGAAGAACTTTTCTTTGCAGTGTGGACGCAAAGCTAAACACATGGTGGCCTGAGATTTGCAGATCATCTACGGCAGAGTGAAGAAACCTCAAACACCAACCATGGATTCGCAGCAGGCGCATCAGCAGCTTTCTTCTTCCAAGAAATGTCATCAGATATGTGTAAGGCAACAAACAGCAGAGCGTTTCTGCTTTTCATTATTACTTTGATATACACTAACATAAAGAAATGTATTTCCTTTTTAATGGACGGAAAGCTTGCACAAGAACTACAATACACCCAGCTTCGTCGAGTGACGAGTTCAGAATATGGTCTCGAAACTAAGCGGGGAGTTTTCAGGCAACAACCACTCAAGTGGCTGACTAACTTTGTAAGAAGGGATTAAATGCAGTAGTAGTTTGAAAGCAGATTGAATACGACGGTATTAAAAGTATCTATTTTCTCGATCAGACCAAAAGCCTAAATGACGTGACGATGGCATTGGGCTTTCAAATTACAACCACGACAAACCAAAAGCCATGTGGAGCTGGGATCCATTTTGAGCATACAAATCCTCAAGCCCGGTACAAAATGAGAACCTATTTCATAATCTCACTTCAACTTGTCGCTATCAGTATATGTGAAAACATTCTCTATTTCCAGATGCCGTGGCATTCAGCAAGCCTGCCGTACCGGAGTCACTCGCGTCAGTCCAGCTACGACTTCTCTAATACCGCATGCCGGTCCCCAGTGACGGCAACGCAACATCAAGGACGTCATCATCAACAAGCGACCTCACCCGCCAACGAGCTGGGTTGCGAGCACCGCTGGAGCGATTATACAAAACATGGCCTTCAATAAGTCCACTGAAGTACGCTCAATTAAGCCTACAAATATTCATGAATTTTGAATATTAAATATTAGTAATATAAGAATCAAACGTCATTGTAACAATGAAACAATCCAGTCACTCAGTGGCGAATTGGTGGGACAACGAAACAAACCAAATTGCCTTCTCCAGACAAACAAGGGCCATTGCTTCACCAAGGTAACTACATCTTCACAGACTCTTCAGTAATATTGATGAGGTAAAATAATATCTATTTTGTGTGATGATTGATGTACGTCAGGTGATCACAATGTGTTCCTTGCAGACTGCCTCCCCCCAAGCACCTACTGCGAGCCACTCCGCACAATGTTCTCATTGGCAGGGGAGGTCTGCAAAATGTTCTTTCTTTAGTTTGGAGATAATAGTAGTCATTGAAATCCTTATGATATCTCGAAGTTAAAGAATGATTTAGTAATTAACGTACGGTGTATTATAGAACCACAACATATTTTAAATCGCTTATTGCTAATTTTCAGTTTGTTATACTGAAGAAGTATTTGGAAATGTTGAATCCCCTTTGAGTGTTTTTGATTTTTTTATTCTAGCATTTTTCCTTGACCGTTGATAAATATTCTAGTTTGATTTTCAAATTTAAACATTATATAATTTGTAACTAGTGTCATTTTAATATTTAAAAAAAATATAATATATTTTTCTGTAATAAATTCTAAAGAAAAATGTATTTCTTCGAATAGGAGTAATGTTTATTAACTAACCTGAACGCCTGCGTATCCGTATGGCCCCAGGAAGCGCTCGCATTCCTGGGCGATGTCGGACCACTTCCACTCGAAGAGGTGGACGATGGTGCTTCGCCCTTCGGTCCAGTTGGGGTCCTTCTGGGCCCAGCCCACGGCGAGCAGGGTTCCAAGGATTGCGAGTGCGGTCAGGGTACGCATGTTGTTCTCAGGAGGAGACTGCTTCCTCTCTTCTGGACAAGCCTCTTTTTATCCTTATCCTCTCGACCTTATCGCGAACACGCCCACACGAGCATCGGTTGGCATTAGATCCGAAAACAATCTTAATATAATTTTGGATCAAATGCCTCTGTCCTGCGCGTGATAAAGTGACCGCACTCTCTTATCGAGCACATGGAAGGCACGTGGAAGACATGTTAGAGGTGCAGTAAAAGTATTTATGTGGGGTCGGAGATTACTAAAGAAGTTTCTAGGCTTGAGAGAAAGTATCTTATCTTGAAAATCCCAATGGAAAATAATGCACAAGTTGTAAAGTATGTGAAGATATCAAAATGAAGTGCAATATTACCGTACAAGGACCCTGAGTCGTAATCTGCTTGACATTTAGAATATTTCTAGAGTACACTATTTTATTCTACTGTATTGAAAATACGTTTTTTTTGTATTACATACGATTATTTGTATTACAAGACCCTATGATATATGTGTCTTCATTTTTACGAAGTTGGTACTTACAATTATGTGCAGAATATGAAAAATAATGTTCATTATAATTATATTTTCTCTGTACTACGCTGTGTTGTAATTTCACGTATGTTTCTAAGTCCTCTCCTTATAAGAAACCATCATAACAACCACATAAATGTGTACTATTGGCTATGAAATTTTTCCCATGAGCTGCTTCAAACAGATTTAAGACGAAAAAGATATATTTGCGGATTATAGTTTAAGGGAAACGGCATAAATAATTTACAACCTGGATCACCATGACACTTTGCGTCATGCGTTATCCTTGTGCGTAACACAAAAGTGAAGCGTACTAGGCTCGTAAAACCGCCTTATTTTCACTAACAGTTATTTAAAAATTCCATTTTTTGAGACAGCGACTTTGTGGGATGTAATATAGGTCTTTCTATTGTATTTTTAGAAATTCAGTTCTTCTGAGTACTCTAGAATTTCTAGTTTTATCCGTCAGGGTAGCGACTGCACCCTTCGTCACCTTAAAGTGTAGGAACGTTTTCGTAACATAAATAACCAACATAAATACATCCGATCCGGATTGTCGAGATCTCTAAGACGGTAATGCTGTGGCGGTCTTTGTCCGAAGAATCGCAGGTTAGAGTCCCGCCTCTGGCATGGTTGTACTTGTGTATTGTGTTTGTGATTGTCCATTTCGTATTCCATTATCATAATTTCGCTAACCGTAAGTGTAAAAACAAATTCAGAATGAAAATACTGATCCCCCATAAAAGTAGCATGCTCCTACCCTCAATAAATATGCCTGAGTCCACGTGGATTGCACGTTTACGTGGTCCCGAGATGGCCAATTCGCAACCCCCGAAAAATATATGCATTTTCAGTTAAATTTTGAGCTGAAAATGTAGAGAATCAGCCAGTGAAGACTCCTTGTACCTGCCTAGAAATTTTGGAAAACATGCGGGGCACATCCAAAGAACATTCGGGAAACAATTAGGGAACATACTGAGCAAGATAGATGATCGTGGGCCGGCACATGGGGAAGATACGAGAAACGTAAATGGTAGCATGCAGGGAACCTGAATGTATCCCGACTCCTGATTTTATACGTATTCTATAAAAAATGCCTTGCTTCCCTTATATTACATTCTTGGAGCTTTGGCTCGTCCGAGGATTCTAAATCTGTAGCACCGGACGTTAGAAAAGAGCAGAAAAAAATGTGACACTATTGGATACGTAATTTTCTCACGGACTATATCAAACATATTTAAGACGAAAAAAAATTCATATTCGCGAATTATCGTATAAGGGAAACAGGTGATCTGTATACAACTTGCAACACCATGTTACTTTGCAGCACACACATTTTTTATATTTAAGGTTGCATCGTCATCTAGGTCATTGCGACCACTATTGCATTTGACGGTACGGTAACTGTAAAGATGACGTGATATTGTGGTGATAGTGGGTGAAGGGACGAACACAAATACAACCATGACCGAGACGGAACTCGAACCCACGAATCTATCGGTCCGACATCGATACTGCCTTATTGATCTCGGCCATCCGAACCCACACACGTAGCTTCCAGTTTAAAGCTATTGTATTTTCACATTTTTTTCAATTTAAACCATGATTTGCCAAAAGATAATCTGAGGGATCCGGGTTCAAATCCCAGGATAGGTGAAGATTTGTTATCCGGTCATGACCTATTAACGGCGGTACTAAGATCCACTCATCTTTCTTTCCAAATGAGTACCAATGTTTTCTTGCTATATTTATTGTAAATATTGGATAAAAATATCCAGTTGAATGATGACGAGCGCACACAAAAATATATTGGATGTACAAGAAGGTTACGTTTTAGATATTCCAGCTAAAATATGTAACTCAAGTGTCTGAAGAAGTCAAGTATTACTGGCGCATAGTAATATGAACTGCTATGTGTATTTGGAATTACACGTGCAGAGCACGTGGCATAGAGGGATTCACGAGGTGCAGATGACACTTGCGATAAAATTACCTTTCACGTAACGCTTCAACACTTGAGTGGAGATCACTTATCGACTCACTTGATAGTTTTAATCAAGAAATGTTTGTCAGTCGTTGCGAAAATCGGTAGCTGAGAAAAATAAATGATGCCCTAGCACGTGACATTTTAAAGAGATTGTTCTGCGAAGAGTTCAGTTCATCTGCAACCAAAGGTTTATATTGAAAGAATTTTACTCTATTCTTTCGTGATAAAAACTTTCCAAATTAGCCAAAATTTTTCAAATCTGGGTATCCTGCTTTTCTCCGTATTTTTGTTAGCATTTACTTGCTTCATCTCTTGTTTCTATGCTCAAAAAGTATCATGTAATGGACTTTCCGACAGACGAGGGTTAATCCAGGTTCGGGTAATCAAAAGTAAATCGATATTAAACTAGTCATTTAAGCAGAGTTCATTGACGTATACATATACTATACGTAAGGCAGAATAGGTACAGCGATAACACGTTGCGAAAAATACGTAAAAAATCTCTCGCGAACGACCAGTCTACGAAATGAGCTAACTGAGCTGGAACTCTGAAATTCTCCGCTTTTCCAGTCGGTAGCGAGCCGAACTGGAGAACGTTCCTTGTTGAATCCCGTCCACTTTATTTTATTTTATTGCAAATTCTTCGCGGAACTTGTAAGAATTTCTTTGAAATGTTCAGCATTAATGTATTTCTACTGTCAAGTAAAAAAATGCAATATTGTACAATGTACTTCAATGAATAGAGAACTCAAAAGTAGGGTTTCACATCTGTCACCACACCATTATTTCGAAATATTTTTTACAATGGTACCTTCTTTCTTCACAGCCTTTCACTGTTTTATGATGTTATTTCTTAGATCTTTGATGCTATATGTAACTTGAATATTTGCACTTCACCACCGACTCTTACTTTTGTATTTTCCTCCGTCTTCTTTGTGAACAGCCTCTTGTATCATGTTGCTTGTGTTTTTTTTAACTTTGTGTTCTAATTTTAGCATTGTCCAATGTAAAATAAGGATACTATTTTTGACAATTTATAAAAATGGTTAAAACTACTTTCTTTTTAACGAGCCCTCGCGTATTCTTACTATTCTACCTACTCTATTCAACTCTACCTCATTCTCTTGTTTGACTATGAAAGTGAAGTCAAATAAATATGTAATATCTTTCATAAAATACACAAGTTTTCTCAAGAGATTTTTTTTCAAACGACTCCGAATTTGTAGTGTATTTTTATGGTGATAGCGACCAATTGTACATGGACATTTCTTATACAAAAACGGTATGTTCGAAAATTGATTTAATGCATTTCGAAACTCGTATATCTATAATATTTAAGTTAGAGACACAATTCATTATTAATTTAGAAAAACAAGTACTTCAAATTACGTCCTAATATACATATATTTAAATTATACATGTTTTTGCACATAGTTGAAATGAAAAGAACACTTTTCCCAAAATGGACGCAGTATTTTCTGAAAAAATCTGATACATTTGATTCTACAATTTCGTCCGGAGAAGATTACTCTTCCATAGAAATATTAATTTTAAAAGTCGTGTTTCAATTAGCCAAGACTATATTAATTACAAAAATTAAAATATCGACTTCAATTCGCAATAACACCCGAAGTTTCAAATGAATATATTTGTAATTGTTTATTAATTGATTATGTAATTAATTATTGTAAGTAATTCTACTGTTTTATTTTCTTCCGATGACTTCTTTTCACCTCTTTTAAACTAATTTTTCGGAATCCGCTCCATTATATAAGAGATATTGGAAAAGAGTAAGAGTAACATACTCTTAGGAAGGAGACGAGCCTCTTGCTCTTTGTTCTATGAAGTCTGTTTCTGTTTGATGACACATTATCTCTAAGAGTTAACCTTAAGATAAACGATAAATGTTAATATTACTCACATATATTTGACAGTATTTCAATATTGCCTCTGATTTCTGTTCTGACAGTCGCCGACTCTATCATGCGACATAATAAATGAATACACGGTGAATTTTCTGCATTTTTTGTCAATTAGGAATGATCAGAAAGATTCGAATTCAACCACTGTCTAGAGTAGGATTCTAGCGACCGGTTGCCGTGGTCGCTAGTTTCCCGTGGTTTCTCCGACAATGCAAATGCTGAAGCTACGAAACGAGCCACGAATCCCAACATTCTTACCTTCCTCTTCTTTATTCACTGTTCTCCACTAGCACACTCACACACACACACACACACACGTACGTGCACTTACACGTTTTACTCTGTCCCAAATGTCGGGAGATCAGGTGGTAACTGAACCGGCGGTGTTTCTTAGGAGGAGATGCCTTGATGGGGAAACTCATAAAGGTGTCGTGTAGTTCGGCGTCTGATCTCGCGTTCCAGCGGGAGAGGTAGACCGCTGCCATCAAAATATAACGTGCACTAGATTTATCGAACTAATGATCTAAGTTTCTGCGACCGAGGTCAATATTCATTTGCTCACCGACGAATATGACACAAGCTGTCCAATGATCCAAGAATCTATTGAAAGCATCAGTAATTTCGCTAGCATATTAATTGATGCAATTGGTTATATATCAGGAGATAGACGTATGGTTACCTAATTGTTTTGTACCTTACATATGGACATGTTCACTTGTCAGGTCACTTGTTATAAAATTTTCTTCACTTTTGAAATCCGGTACCTCGCAAAATTCTGTTATTTCTAATAAGCCGTCACCATTACTCATAATTTGATCGAGGTAGTGTAAAACACGTGTGTGGTATATGGCTGATGACGTTTCTTTCTTCAGTATGCAGTATCTGTACAGCAGATAAATGTGACTCTCCGAATCCCATTGTCTACTCGCCCTTGAAAATGTCTCCACTCTACATTCAGGATCATTCTTTGATTATTTTTACGATTAAGTCGGAACATGTTCTTGAGTCAGAAAGAATTACATTAATAACTGAGCTCTTAGATTTTATATGAGATACTCGTTTGATAATTACCTCGTTAATGGTCTTGAACTTTAAATCATCTATCATCAGCATTTTAATTTTATTTTCTTTGCACATATGGCAAATACTTAAGAATAAATAGTTCACCAGTTATATAATTGAAAAGCATAGTAGAGAATTGGGAAAACTGTTAGAAAAAATAAATAACTAATATACATTATTTCTAAATCCTTACAATTAAATTAAAAAAATTGATTCTTATTGACATTCTCTATGTATTTCTCCTTTAATAAATGCGTATTTTGGAAAAAATTTAAACTAAATGAAAATCAAAACATAACATAATCACCTATTTTTTGGATACATTTGTTAGAGAATATATTTGGAAAAGTTGAAGATTGATTGAGAATTTGAAGAATTTTTCTGTTTAGATCCATTTTCTTTGTAGGATATATGAATACTTGCCTATTTAAAAGAACGGTTTATGATTATTAAGTGCATATCTATTAAAAAGTGAAACAGCTAGTGCATTTATTTCCATTAATTTGAATGCATGTATTTACAAATTTGTGACGTATCACCCTCAGAGGTGACTAACTTCAGCGTATTCCTGAGGCACTTGGAGTAATGTGGTTGATTAAAGAGGGTGTGAAAGTTGAAGGGAAGGAGGAGGAATTGTTTCTCAAGGAGAAACCATGATTAAATTGATGTACCATTTATTACGAAAGATGGGTGAGAGGAGGGGTGGCGATATGCAGGGTGAGGAGGTGCATGGGAGTCGAGCACAGGGATGACGTCCGCTTACCCCATCGTTCCGTGGACCAAGTGATCCGACAGGGGCGGCAGCAACAGAGGCGGTAGAGCTCTGTGAACGCGTCTTCACCCGGAGAGCTCTTGATGTATTCACTGACGTCCTCATACGTGTCTCTGTCTCTTCTGGCTCCGTTTATATTGGCGCTTCACTTACATTCGGCAGCGTTTTTTAGAGGTCGCTGTCCAATGTTTGCGTCGTTGCATGCCGCTCGCCTTGGGAGACGCCCTCACTATGATGAGGTGTTGTAATGGAGGCTTGCCACACATTACATTTTGCGTATTTTCTTCATTCATAAGTATTTGTTTCTTCTGTGATTTATGCAGTGCCAGCAGGCTAGACGGTAATCCCTTATTTTTAGTTTCGTTCATACAACTGAAAAGTATTGCTAACTACCAATGCGAATTACTTCGCATTTCTTTTCCCGGAATATTTGTCGTTTGATGTATCGATTTTTAATTTTGCTCATTCGTATGTAACAACCTACAACTGAAGTGAAACCTTATGAACGGCCGCTTCTATTAAGCGGTTACTTCCATTAGCATATATTTTTCGTGGATCCGATTCATGTTTAATAAATTATTTCCATCTTTACTTTGACGTGTTTTTCAGAACGTGGAATGTATCATGTTCAAGTCTAGTTGGGAACCAATAATACACAAATGGGAAGCATCAAAAAGGGATTTTAAAAGAGTATATAAATGATTTTGTCCATTGCATAATGCATCATTTTAATACGGTCTTCTCAAAGTGCACAGGTACTAAAAATATTTCGGTATTACGTAGTTTAATGGTAAACTAAAAGTTGTGAACATGCAAATACTTAACTTCAATGCCATTATCAAAATTTCGTCTCAATGTGTCCTTTCCATATTTTCATAACCTTAGTTTACTTGCCACTTTTATTAACGGACATTTTTTGATTGAAGCATTGATGACCACATAACACAAGTTTCTCTAACACAGGCGCGTCTAGCTGCCCCTGCACGAGACTCTTTGTCCACCTAGGAACACCGGCGCTCCTACGAGCACGGTCAACTTCCCCTAACGCCGCTCTCATTTCCCCTCTAGATTTTGAAAGAGTTGTACACGCGCAAAGAAGTACAAAGCGTGCTTGAAATGTAACGATCAATGACACGAAAGTGTGTTTGCCTAATGTTTTCTGTCCAAGAACCGAGATATGAATTATGTTTATATCGTTTACTAATTATTACTTTATTTTATGTTTATTTTTTTTCAAATTCAGCCTTGGTGTTGTTGGCTAAGTGTTTGAATTGTAAATTCTTTGCTGGTTTACACATTTCGTTGTATTTTAGTAAATCATTATGCTATTTATTGTATATTTGCAACAATGTGAAATAAATGAACAAGTCTCTCTTACTCTCCGATAGTTCTTTTAACAGACAAAAATCTTTTTCTGTTGAACCTACAAACTGAATTTAAGAGGTTAATGCAATTTTTGCACTGTGAAGGAAACGCCATTATGAAATCAACATACTGTCGATTCATTTTTTAAATTTTACTCTTAATTGTCAATTTGAAAACTAACGTGTTTCATTTAATGGGTAATTTATTTGCTTTAATAGAGGTATTGGGAATTACTGCAGCTAAATTTGTGGCAATAACCATCAAATGACTTCTCCAAATGACTTTCATGGGCCATGCATCCAGGGATGCACTGCCACTCCAGAGCAATTGGTACAACCTTTACTTGTAAATCTCGCGCCAGTTGCGCTGGACGCAGTGCTCGCGAACTCTTATGCGTTACCGTGCCTGCGACCTTGATATGCCTGCTCTAACGAGGTCACTGGTTTTGCTCTCGTAACATTAATACTCCTTCATTATTAGTTTCATATCTGTTTTATTTGTTATATTTTTCATTTTCTTCTGGTTTGAAATGCTCATGTAAGTTTCTTAAAAGAAGTTGGAGACGAATCACTTATTGTAACGAGTCGATTCCATTGACGCGAAATCGGTGAACGAAACCGAAAAACGGATTTCGGGAAGAACATTCTACTTACGGAGTTCGAATGACAATTGTAAATTATGCGTTGCACAGATTAAAGGATGTTTTATATCAATTCCGTAGTCGTGAGGCCGAAGCCACGCCATCTAACTTATATACGCGTAGCCTAACGTCAAAATGCCATGTTAATTGGCTTCAATAAAAATGTAGTTAAACATAAAATGGATTGCAAAGTAGGTGTTGAGCAAACTGGAGGATGCTTTATGTTAATTGCATAGGTCAAAGGCCAAAATCTCGCCGTGTCGTTGGACACGCCTAGCGTCTCACTGCGTCTTTAAAATTTGAGGTTATAAATACGCCGCCGAACTGCTCGCGCTGGTGCGGCGCGGTAATGGCATAGTTTGTTATGTACCTGAAGATGTGAGACGATTCTGTCTCGTTCGTTATGATATGACATTAGAGCTATCATTTGTTGTAGGTTCTTTGCAATGGATTTGATATTCCGGATTTTATTCATTGTTTTGGTCACAACGCCCCCTATTGGCTTTATGTCAAAGTAGTGGTATGTAATAACACTGCTTGCCGATAGATCGTGCTATTCCTTAAAACAAGATACACTATTGTACAGGCCGGTACAAGGTTCGCGATTGGCGGATTTGGGATAATCGTACGAGTTCTGTATTGCTTGCGGCTCCACAATCGCAGCTAACCGATCATCAGAAATGCGGAATTGTTCGCAAAATATGCTATTAACCTCCCGGATCTACAACAGATCTGAATCGTGGAAATCTGTATGAAGCTTTGGTGATACGGGAGATACGACGAAATTGGAAAATAAAAGAGCAACAACTACAACAAAACCTGTCAAAATCTTCTGAGCGCACACGACAAATGAATTATTTATTGCTAATATTATTAGTAAAAAGCTGATGAGCTGCTTTTTTTCACCTGCAATTACTCTCATGTATGTTTGCCCGTATTTAATTCAGAAGTTGCAGACAATCGCAACACTTGTAGAATCGGAAATTAAAAAATTGGAAAATGTATGGTTGGAGATTGTCATCGTAATCATTATTTCCTCCCTCCTTCCCACCCCATTGCCTACCCTCCCTCCCATCCCTCGCCCATACCCTCGCATAATGTACTCCTGGCAATTTATTATTCATATCATTTTGATATAACATATCGAAATAATATGAATAATAATACATCGATAAAATTAATTGAAATTTTTGCACTTTTACTCAATAAATTTTGTAAATGTTCGAAGATTTAGGTGGGGCAACAGCCCCCCATGATCCCCCTGGCTACGCCCAAGAATACACTCATGAATCTTTAAATTTAAAAACAATACCTTTTCCAACGTAATGAACACGCAATATTTGTGTTACCACTGTAACTTCTCGACGCAATGATATCCTTCCATTAAGTATAATAACACACTCACACGGTAGCTCTCGCTAATAATGAAATAACGTCTGCTTTCAATAGATCCATTGCAACTTGCAAAACAAAATGACGAATACTAACTACAACAGTCTTGTAGTTGGTCTAACATGACCTGAAAACGACAAAATAAATATAATTAACGCTTATCTGCCATCATTTGTTTATTTTAATGTATTATTTAAATTTATTACTTTACTGTAAAACCAGGTAATAAGAGCAAGAGACAAGAAACGTATGGCCCACTTCTTTGCATTTAAGAAAAGAAACATGAAACATGGTGGGGTAGAAAGCTCAAATTTCTTTTTTAAACTAAAAGCATTAGTGTTTTAAATATAAACATTTTTAATTTAGAATAATTGAAAAATATTTAATTCTTGAAAAAAGATCAAGTCGGCTGAATACCACATCTTAAGCATCATCCTCCACGATCAATCACGTCGCGCTATGTTTGCGCTACTTGTGTTATGCATTATGAAAAACGTGCAGTTAAAAGTAAGTTCAAGTATGTTTCCTGATGCTTCTTGCAGCACAAAACGTTTCATAGAATTAGAAAAACGCAGTTCTTTAACGAAAACCAAATGGGATTCCCGTATCACGTGTTGTACACTGTGTCTCTTCCGCTATTGCGGTTGAGTTTCGCTTGACTTCCGCTGCGAAACATCCTCAAGTGACAACTGGATAGGGAATTCCCTTTTTTGGCCACCAGAAGTCACTCTTCGAACGCAGCCTTGTATGATACGCAAGGTCACGCTGCACCGCGCCGGCATGTTGTTCGGAGACAAGCGTCAGAGAATCGAAACCTGTACAGTGAAACGCGGCAAGAACGTATCTTGGCCATATCTGCCGCGCCGCTACTGCCAACACGCGCGGCGCGCGCGCGCGCGCGCGCGCAGCACACACACCACACACACACAACACACACATATACCACATATACACATACACATACACATACACACATACACATACTCATACACACACATACACTCATACCATAACAATACACATACTCACTACACAATACATCATACTCACACACTACACATAAACACACATACACATACACACATACACATACACCACCATACACATACACACATACACATACAACACATGACACACATACACATACACATACACATATACACATACACAACATACACATACACACATACACACATACACATCACACACGTACACATACACTACATACACATTACACATACACATACACATACACACACACAAACGCATATGGATGAGCGCGTGAGTGCCATGATGGTATTAGTCATTTTTGTGAAAGATGACGAACTCTTTCGCCAATACGCCTCCGAGGAACTCGTCAGAATATGCAAGAGAAAATTCTCGTAGCATCTCTCCGCGGCACCTGAGTAATTTCTATCGCAATTTTCGATTTAATGAGCAGGTTTACCTTGAAGGAGGAGTGCGCTGAGGTAGCGTAGTGAAGTGTGCGCTGAGTCCGCCACCGAGTCCACTGACTCGTTGGCAAGCTCAGGTGCCCGGGCCCAGAGGCACAACCAACCTACCCATTTCCGTCGGAGAGATACCATCGAGAATGTACGAGACCCGTTCTTTAGCATTACCTTCTACGCCCTGCCGTAAGCGATGTAAATTAATCGTCTTCGCTTGTATCTCTTCCCACGCCGGGTAATTTTGTGCATGGAGAGAGCTGAGCAACTATTATATTCCTGATTTACTGTTTTTGAAAGAATGCTGACGACCTGGTTCTACTGTGACTTTGTTGTCAGGTAGTCTCGAACTTTGGGGAATGTTACTGTGGTGTTGGCTGTACATTTGCTCACTTGAGTCTTTATGTAGAGGACGACGGATAACCAGTTATATCTTCTGAAATTATATATTTGCAGTAACATAGCACTTTCTTTTACATTTTTATGTTATTTGATTTGATAAGATTTGTATCTTAATTTAATACTGCTCTATTATATAGACTCAATGAGAGAAACGAAAAAATACTCTAAACGGCGTCTATTATTAACGTTATTAGACCGATAAACACCAACCAAGTCTGTTATTTGTGATATTGGTTGTGTGTCGTTTAATACTTTTCGTAATACCATTTTCTTATAAGAAAAAAAAATATAAATAAGAAACGCCTTTGCTTTTAATACGTAGGAGTGAAACGTCATCTTCCGTTTGAAATCAATACTATCGTAGCTTCAGAAGCGACAATTACAAGAAGGCCAATATTGTATCGTAAGAACATTTTAAACTCATTTTACAGTTACATTAAGTAAATGGCTACTTTAAAAAGTTGTTGTAATTTAAGATTACCTTTTCATTTCACTGTGGGATTGCGTTACGCTTATGCAAATATATTAACGGACAGTATTACGAAAAAGAACCACCAGCGCTTTGTCTGTTAACAATCGAAACAAATGAGCCGTAGGTAAAGATGGCATATGAGTACACTTATTCAGAAAAATTTTATTTCTTATTTATATGATTTTTTTGTTCCAATGTAGTATTACAAAACGCATTGAATGACAGAATGGCGATAGCAAAATAACGCACTCGGAAGTTATTTGCTGTTTATAGACCTAGTGACGCCAATAATACTTTTCTGTCACAAGTTGTATTGAAGTATTTGTACAGGCTATATGCAGCATCGCATTTTTATGGTAATAAAGATATAGATTGTATCATTTAACCTGTACACGAAGAGTACCACAATGATGCCCGACAATGTCGACAACCAATCGCTTTATGAGACGTTGATTTCGAAAGAATACAAAAGGGGCAATGGCATGCCTTGCGAACTAGTGAGTTTAGTTATCGAAAAGACAGTACGCGCCGTCAAGTGTGGTGTACTCCGCTGGTAAAAGGAAGCTTGAAAAATGGAAGTCCTAACGTCTTGCAATAACAAAATTCAAGGTATAACATCACCATATTAGTTGCTGACTGAAGTACGTTCGCTTCCGGAAACAGTTATCACCGCACATTTTCAAAATGCCTCCCGTAATTATGATAACATTAACAGAAGTATCCGGCATTGCTCTGATATTTATGAGTCACAGCCTTCTATTCGGCAGAAAAAGGAATGAATTCAATGTACAGTGTGCTCCCGTCCTCCTGAGACGCCCTGGCTGCTATGTCGCAGCCCTTCCTCGAACCGCCTGACCTCCCCTTGCCCCAGCTTAACATGCTTAACTCCAGCCTGTCCCTCATCTCCCTGTCTCACCTCGATTTGTGTCACCTGCCACCCCCCTCCACGGTTTGCCGATAAAACTGTGCTACGATTAATTTATCGTTGCTACCATCATAGTTGCTATGGATAGCTGTAAACAGACTGATTACTGCATACTTCTGGAAAACGTCGTGTAACAATTTTGGCATTCATTTATTTAAAGCTAAATCGATTTATCTGGATGAATAGAAAAGTATGAAGTGGAAAAATTTTATGGGCTTTAAAAATGTTTTGTTCACTATGGCGAATTTCCTCAACGTTTAAGCGATGTTCGGCGCAAATTGAAAGAGTACACCCTTAAATTTACTTTTAAGAGATAGAGAGAATTATACTTTTAAGATTTTAAGGTTTAAGGATTTTAATTTTTAAAGATTGTCAGGGACACTTTCACGAAAACTCTTGCATACAGTAACTTTCCCATGGTTTTGAACGGGTACTCAGTTTCATTAAGATCGGAATAAAAATTTAGATTTGTATGAATTAACAAACATCCCTCTTCATGTAAGAGGGAATAATTTTTTTTCTAATACTGCTTCTTATTGCCATAGATACGGAGCTCGATGTACTCTGCATAACTTACCTGGATCGAAAAAATCGTGGTTTCGAGGGAAATATGAATTTAATGATGCTATTCACAGCTCCACGCTATAACGCTCTTGGTGCACAAGTAACGGTCTTGGTGGACAAGCACGAAGTAGCTTAAGTTATAAAATATGTTCTTTAAAGATAGATTTTAAAATAAGGTCATGTACAATTTTTCGAAAATTTTAGTACTTTTTCGAAACTTTTTGCGTACTTTTGAGTGAAAAAACGGGCGAGAAAGTACGTGCTGTTTTAGCATCACTAGTTTCATTCGTTCATTCGTTCTTTCTTTTCCTTTTTCTCTTCATTGATTTCCATTTATTTTATTCTTTCTTTCTTTTTAGAGAATTACGATAGGCTAAGATACACAATAATGATTAATGTTTAAGGGCGCTTCAACAGCTAATGACATTACCGTTAAGATATGTCATTCTAACTTCCTTCGTATAAATCCTTGCTGAAAGAGAATAGGGGCTCGCTAAGGTAATTTCTATGGGCGTTGTTTAGTCTAACTACCTGAATTAAACGTACTTGATAAGAATGATGATATATTTCAAATATGAGTGAAGTTTTTATTCCTGGTGTGTTACCCATCGTCGGTCAAGCCTCCCTCTCACCGATAGCAAATCTGTAGCTTCCCAACTGTTCCTCGTTGTCAATGAAGCATCGGCGTTCCCATAATCAATGAAGCATCGGCGTCCAATGTACTTCCGGCGAGAGGATGGCTCGTCAAGCCAGGGTCACGAGCGCTGCTTTTTCGCATTTCTGTAGCTTTACGATGCTATTTAAAAATGTCGCCACTAAAATACACAGTCGAAAAGTTTGGCGTGGTGAAGCGATTCCTCGAATTCGTGACTTCTCTTGTGGAACGTGTTTGACGTGGCGTGTCTTCGTGTGCAGGTGGCGGCAGCTGCTCGCAGCCGCAGCCTGTGGTGAACGGGACGAGCGCGCCCGGAGGGTATCCCGGCTGCGATGGGCTCTCGGCCGCAGGTGAGTTACTACGCGCGAAGCCCATTCTGGCCTTCGTCCGCACATCCGTTTGTTTATTTATTTTGCCCTCTTCAGCTCACCTTTGCTAATATAAATAACGTATGCTAGCTTCAACTAATTTAAAATATATGCCACTTTAAAACTTAAAGTTACAATGGTGGAGAAATCAAGATGCATTGCTGATAAATCTTATCCGTGTTTGCTAAACTTTTATAGGAAGAGATCTGTGGATTACTCTAGTTTTGTAGAACGATTATTGCCGAGTTACTTTAGGCTGATGCGTGTATCTGGTGAAAGTGTGCAAAATGGTTTGTGCGAGATAAGTGATACTTCCTGTAAAATCTAGATTCTAAACCATCGTTATTTCTCACATTCATATTCGCTTACTTCCTTGATTAACCAAGACATTTTTTGCTCCTCGGCAACTTTTAACATCTACAGTATCATCGTTTTTCGCATAACTCTCCGCCCAAAGAACTTTCAGAATTATCAAAATCTCGACACACCGTCAAACGCAGCGTTAGCCGCACCTCGCCCCCGATGACCTGAAAATAGCGCACACTGGCCCGGAACGGGCAAACCCGCGTTTTATTATATTTTTTCTTTTCTATTAAAATACGTTATTTTAGGATAAAATGTGAATATAAATTAGCTAATGAAATTTATTACTTAAATGTTTTCCGAAATGAAGATATTATTTATATTTAACAACATTAATGTACTTTCTTTAACAAATGTAACAAATTACATGTACGCATGTAACAAATTAATATAATTTATCACTATTGTTTTTTAAACCTGATGGGGTGGTTTTAAGCCGGGAATAAATCCATTAACGCAGTTTTTCAACTTTTAAATTTAAAAAAATGTTATAAAATATCACTATGAAAAAGGATGTTTAATTCTGCAAGGTTTTCTACTCTGCATTTAGGAATTGCTACGTGTACCATTCAGACTTCTTTCACCATTAACATAAACTAAAAAGTCGAAAAACGAAGTTTTCTTTTTCTACTTTTTTACACAAGCGATAACATTGATGTCAGTTTGAAACGCTTACACAGAAATAGCCCAAAATACACTAGGCGGTTCTGGAGTGCTATTGAAAGCATCTGTACCTCGTCAGATAGCGGTAGGTAATAGATGTTATAGAAGTCTCTACCAAATCTTCAAAACCCTAAATCTCAAAGTCCGCTAAGCTACAATTGTATAACACCATAATTAAGCCAGTGATATTGAATGGTAGTGAAACATGGACTCTAACAAAGAAAAGACTAAACATAGTCGCTGTAAGGGAGAGAAAAATCTTAAGAACAATATTCGGCTCGATCAAAGAAAATCAAATCTGGAGAAGCCGAACCAAAGTAGAATTGTGAGAACTATTTATAACACCCAAAATAGTTGTATTATCTAGGATATCTGAGATGAGCCGTGTCACTGACATGGTGGCTAACGTTTCGGCCAGCGTATTGTCGCGTTCTTCAGTGAGTACGTTAGCCATCATGCCAGAAACGTTAGTCACCATTCCAGTGACGCGGCTCGTCCCGGATAGCCTAGATAATAGAAACGCCGGCAGCGGAAGCCTACGCAACCACCCAAAATAGTTGCATTATTAAGGTGAACAGACTGGAATGGTTGGATCACCTAATCCGAATGAATGAATGAAGAGAAAGTCGTTAGAAAGATAGACTTTACAATGGCTGGTAGGAGAAGAAGAGATAGATCTAGATTAAGATGGAATGATGAGGTGGAGGAAGATTTGAGAAACCTATATGTTAAAAGATGGCGAAGAAAAGCACAAGATAGAAATTGGGCAGAAGAAAGATAATCAAAGAAGCCATGGCAAAACTGTACGTGCCAGAGGGCTGATAGAAGAAGAAAAGAAAAAGAAGAAGAAGAAGAAGAAGAAGAAGAAGTGGAGAAGTGGCTCGTCAGATTTACGATTCGTCGCCGCGTATTACTTTTTGCTAATGTTTCTAGCGAAGTCTCGATTGCAGGTAACAGGGCATCCGGCCCGCCACCGTCTGGGTTAACGAGCCCTCGAGAGAAAGTCTTGCGAGGGAGGGCAAAGGAGATTCTGGAGATCTGTTATCTTGCCACAGGACGGAAATTAAAGCTGTACGTGTATCTGCTATTGTGAGTTGGTCGTGATCCCGCGCACACCCTTTCTGGATATTTCTCACTCCGTGGAGAACGATAAAAAGATGAAGATACAGCTCTTGCATTCTTGGGGGTTGAAAAGACTTGGGAATGTATGAATGTGCCATCATAAGCCGCTTTGCATGCATTATTTATTAATGTGAGAAGGACTAGAGGAATACACAAAAGCTGCTCCAAGATTAGTAAGCTCTCTAAATATTGTATTTTAATTCTTTTAAATCTCTGATGATATAAGTGCTAGATATTACCCTGTCAGAATAGAATGCATTAAAATTTAATTTCAATTTACCATTTTCTTTTCAGTTTTTTTTTAAATTTTGCATTCTTTAATCTATCAACAAAATTTTAATATATAAAGAAAATACATTATAAGGACAATTTTTTAAGATAACGATAAATAAACGTTGAATAATGACCTATCTAAAAAGCACTCATTGTAACTTCTTGCTATGTTCGTGCAAAACCTGGCTTTCCATACGTTCATATAAACTCATGCAAAGAATGTTGCTGGGCACAATAAAATACTTACGACGCAAAATTAGGATTTGGACGAAAGAAAAACGGGTGAAAACACTGTAAATGTCAGATGCTTTATTTAAATGAAATAAAGCAATGTTCATTATCTGTTAATAATTCATCTTGAATGTGCATCTTCTGATAAGTACACAATGTGCCACTACTTTGACTTGAAAATTCGTAGTACAAGCATATATTGTGCTTCATCCAAATTCCTTATTTCGCAGCATTGGTCAGTGGTGCGCAACTTCTTATTTAGAAACTTCTTATAACATTATGGAAGTAAAACGAGTGCAAAGTAAACGCACCTTGTCAATTATTTTAAGATCACTTTCAAATTTGCAAGTTAGTATAATTTTTTTTTAAATTTTAAGCCTATAAGATCCTTTGAAGGCTAAGGCCTCCCGCAGAAGCGAGTAAGTGAGTTGGTACGCATATAGTTTCATATCATTGTATGCTTACATAACAGAGTATTGAACATTATAGATCTTAAATAACATTACATAATATGTATTAATTTAGTGTTCTGTATTAACTAAAAGATAAAAAAATCCTCATTGATTTTAAGTTTCTTTCAAGCTGGTTTGTCTATTGCTACTTAAGACCTCTTTACAAGTTTTGATAGTAAATTTGTTACAAGTTTGATAGTAAATTAAGCTGGAAAAGTCACGTAGATTTTGTTGTAGGGAAAGCCTGGAGATCTGTACACTTTTAATGCGCACCTTAAAAAAGAGTACGGCAAAAGCGAAGGAAATTGCTTATTTATCGCTTGTTAGACCGATAATGGAATATGGAACAATTTGTTGGGATCCGCACAAAATTTTGCAGTGTAAAAATTTGGAAAGAATTCAGCGTAGAGCAGCTAAATTTACTTGCAGGGACAAGAAATTGGCAAAATGGAATTCTCTCGAAAATAGGCGATCAGTAGCAAGGCTATGCGCTATGCGCGTGAAGAAATGATATATCAATAATATCTTCACTCATAAAAAAAGAAAAAAGTTCTTGTATTTGTAAGGGTTGTAGAGAGACACATTAATTCTCCTCATTCATTATGTTAGTTTCTTTATAATAGGTTAGAATAGTATATAAAGATATTAAAACGTATACAAAGATACATATAGTTTTGTTTTATTTCAAATACTAGTATAGTTAATTGGTTGAGGAAGGGATTGTTGCAGAACGATGGTCAAAAGACCGACCTTTCATAAGGATGAAGATGTATAAAATATGTTAATACCATGTAAGATAAGATTCATTGTAAACAAGATAATATTTCATTAAATGATCGCCGACGTTCAAGCATTTTAAACTTTGTTCATCGCGGGATCGGTACGCGACCACCACTATGCATCATTGGCCGCTTCAGGAGCAACAGCAACAGGTGCTGCTCGTCACCGCAACCGCCTTCGTCCCCCTACCTTGCATTTGCCGCACCGACAGTACTGCCATAGCAGACCACGCCACCGCCACCGCGTCTGCCACCGCCAGCGCCACCATCGTTACCTCCACTACCATCGTCACCGTCACCACCATCCTCACCATCTCCGCCACCGTCAGAAACCACCATCGTCACCGTCCCCGCCACCACCACCGACGATGTAACAGTCACCTTCCCTGTCACTGTCACCATCGCCGCCGCCGCGTCGCCCGCATAGCTCTCCTTAACGGGTGCGGATCAGGAAGCGCGCGCTCGGCGACGCGGCGGACTGGTCGCCTGTCGTCTTTTTGTAATCACTTTAAGCGATGTGACGCGCATTAATTTCCAGACTCGATTTGAGTCACGCACCTTAAAAGCGTGAAGTGATTGATGTTTTGATATGTATTACGTGGAGAAATCGCTCTGGATTAGCGTAGGCAAGCGTTTAACTCCTTGAGCGGTAGTGAAAATTAAAAGGTTACTATTACGCCCGCTAGGCTTCAGCCTCCGGAAAACACAATGCAGAACACCTTTTTACGAAGTTTTCATAATTCTATTTCTACAATTGTTAACGCTTTTCCTGAGGATACAGACATTACCGGCTGTAAATTCATGGAGTAAATAGGCATTAGGCACAGGGTTTCAGTAAACAGGCATACGTACTATACCGTTCTATCGCTGCAAGCTGCAATTGTTCCGTGGCAACACCGTTGCCTCTAAAGCATTGTCGACCGAGAGATCTTAAGGTTTGAATCCCGACCGTAGATGATTTTCGGCACAAGCTACATAGCTGGATCAAATGCAACCACTGTCGGGGGGGGGGGGG
>BOPP01000017.1:5080061-5104285 GCA_017312745.1 Gryllus bimaculatus
GCCCCACTCCGCCCGCGCTGGCCGAGAAGCAAAAAGTTGCTGCAGAATCTGCTCCTAGGGTTGATATTGCAGCGTAAGGGCTCGGAACTTCCTGCTTTGCGATCTCCTATGAAACTAATTTGAGTCTCTCTTCTCAGAAAGATCAAAAATTTTGATTTCAATTTAGACTTCAAATTTTCGAAGAAAGCGTCATTAAGTGGTTCGGCCTTAGTTAAAAAATAATAATTGGTAATTGTTTTAATCAATTTCCTACTCTACATCTCTGACTCATTTAGAAGTGGAAGATACGATTCCCTTTTCATTTTTAACATTAAAGTGCAGCTTTTTTCGCAGCAAGGCTTTCCAATAATGATGAAGGGGGTCAATTCACATAAAAATTCCCGTTACAGCATCTGTACGTCGCGACCAAAACAATGCTGCTTCTCGCATGGGTGGAGTTTAGAGTCCCTGCCACCAGAGGGCATGCGGTTCTCTCGATGACAGCTTGTTGGAGAGGAGCCAGGTGTTTTCTTTTTGGAGACGCTGAGATTTGAATATACATTCTGCGCAGCTGTAGTCGTCGTGTGTGTAGCGTAACACGGTAGCGAGCTGGCTAATGAATGGTGCCTGCCAGCTCTTAATGAGAATATTTAAGCGGCCGAGCAAATTGAAAAATTGCTTGTCGATTGGAAGAAATGACAGCGTAGGATATACGAACCGTTATTTTATCCCAACGAACAACAGTATTCGAGAGCATGATAAATCATTCTGGGTTTTCTTTTTTGTCGATCGTGAATATATTTTTGGACAATTTATTAAAATTCTGACGTATGAAACAAAATGGATGATGATTAGGAGGTTCTAACCCGATGTCAAATTTTGACTTGTCAGCTTTGGGATGTCATAATACTTGATTGAAACTCTAAAACACTGCATTACACATTACATAATTTCGACTACATTATGATTATAATGGTAAAGCTCGTAGTTATAGAGGAATAAACTCTCTCTTAAAGAAAACTCTTCACTCCTCTCTCTCATGAGTAAACTACAAACTAGACTCTTTTCATAAACCCCGATTGCGTGCCTCCCGAGCCGATGTCGTTGCGTGCATCTCGCTGCGAATTAGAATCGTTTTTAATTAAATGATTAAACAGTTCCTCATTTTTTATGAAAAACTACCGACTTTCACCAACTGGAATATAAAATGTTTCAGTCGATTCATTATGTTATTTCCGCATTGTTTAGTATCAAGAGAACAAAATTTTCTTTGACAAATTTTGAAAGGATTATATGATCAAAACATTGAAGAAAATTAATGGACCTTTCTCTTTTTTTAAATGAACTGAAAAATGGAACCTAATACCTTTTGCCAGTGCGGTCTTAAAGACTACCAGGATCGCTGGGGACCTGGAACACGATTAATCTAAACTTTTGAAATGTTTGCCATGGGTAGAGACCTGAAACTGAAGAACCAAACATTCATTTTTAGATTGCAAGCACATTTCTATTATTATTTTCAATTAGCACTGATAACTTCTTACAAAGCAAATGCAATATCTTTTTTAAAAAGTTAAATGTATAATGTGCATTATTTCAAGGGTTTGGGCAGTACGAAAGTAAGATACAGCAAGGCTTTCGTTATTTGTAAATTCGATACATTTCAATATTGATCGAAGGGTGCCTCATCTTGCCATTGCCCCATGGCCTTCATAAATATGAACAAGACGTACATTGTAACAAGATAAGCCAAACTCGAGATATTGACATTTACGAATCGCGGGAGCGTTGCTGTGGCTGGTGTGGCGTATCTCGTTGCTGCGCCCTGGGCCTTCCTTCAAAGAGTCCCTCGAGAGGCGGCGGGCGGGCGCGTGGGTGGTGACGCTTGGGGGGCGCGCGTGTTGCAGTTCTGCGTGCACGCGGACAAGCGGCAGATGCTGCAGGAGCTGACGCGCTCGCTGCAGCAGCGGCCGGCGCAGGCGCACGTGCTGTGGGAGCTGGCCGCGTGCATCTGCCAGGCCGTGGCCGCGGACGGCTTCCGCCTCTTCGTGGCGGACCGCGCCAGCCCCGAGGTGCTCGCGCAGTACCTCGGCCTCGACTCCAGGTACCTGCTTGCAACTCTGATGGTAGTGGTTTCGTCGTCGTCGTCGTCGTCGTCACCATCGCACCCACCACAGTCACCGTCATTATCGCCCCCGACCACGACACTGATTGCGTGTCCTACTCCGACACCTATTCCGACCCGTATTTCGGCCATATTTCACCTCCTTTTTTGCCTCTATTTCGCTCCCTTTTCCGACCCTCATTCTAACCACCCCATTTCGACCCAGTTTCCGAACCCGTTCCTGGTTCTGGACCCGATCCTGGTTCCGGACCCGACCCTGGTACCGGACCCGACCCTGGTTCCGAACTCGAACCCTCCCCATTGACACTGCCATCACCGACGCCGACGCGCATTTCGCACTATTTATATTTTACTCCTATTTCTTTTGAATATAAAACCCTTTGCAATTTTTCATTGAATGAAATTAATAACGTCTCCTAAAGCCTGATGACTCCACATATCAACTACTGACCGAAGGGGAATTCTAGCGGCAAGCGTCTCTGATCAGTAGTTTGTTATGGTTTCCCAGATCAATACTAATTGGATGCTGGAGTAATACCTCTAAAACGGGCCACATTTTTTTTCTTTTCCATCCTCACTTCCTCTTTCCCCTTACACCATACACACTTATCTGCACTACATTACCACACGTGTCGGGATATCAGAACTTTTTCTCAGCCAGGACGGTATCCCGTTTGTAAAAATACTTTGGAGTAGTAACCCCCAAGCAGACACATAGGTCAGTACCAAATCTCATGTTCCAGTGGAGAAAGATCACCGCCACCTCCTGAAATATAACATGCACTACTCTTACGAGACTAATGAACATCATAGTTAACGTGCTAGAAAATATTAAATAATAAAGAATTTTGCTACTTTGGCTTTTGGATCAGAAACATCCCCGACAAACGTCATCTTTGGAACGCATGATTCCAACCGAGAACATTTGCCCGAGACTCGGCAACAAAAAAAACTTATTCTGTGGGTTTACGTGTATGTTTGTTTGTTTTTTTTCAGTTTCTGTTCGAACTTAAGTAAGACTCATCATCTTGGGAAGTACACTAAAAACAACACCCCCCAGTAGTAAGCAGGGACAGAATGTAGGTGTTTTTGAAAACTATTGAAACATTTAGAACCTCACTTCATGGAGTACTAGTTGATTCACCAGGGCCAGCATCGGTAGCGTAATTGCTTAACTACGCTCCATGAAGTCGCTGAAGTTCAGCAATTCGAGGCACCACGTGCTCCTAGAAGGGTGACCGTCTGGGAATCCTGGGATCAAACTGCGCAGAGCCCCTGCCCGAAGAGATAAAAGGCAATGACTGACTTCAGCTGACGATGACTGACAAGGCAAATGAAGAATTACTCCACGTTGTTGCAAAAAAACTAACAGAATATTTTTAAAAAAGTGGCCCAAGCCATTTTGTACTACGACGCTTCACACTAATGAAAACATTCACACTAATGAAACAATAAATCAATGAGCCGAAGAGAATGCAACGTACTCGTAGACAGATTTACAACCGGCACGTGGCAGGCCGAGTAGCGCGTCTAGATCGCGCGTAGTTTGCTCTCGTTGGAAGAGTGTGCCTAAGAGGCGCGTGCGGCGCGCGTGGTGTGTTGCAGCGAGGGCGGAGAGCCCAAGGTGCAGCGGCTGTCGTCGGAGGGCGCGCACGGCGCCGAGGTGCCCGCCGGCCCCGCCCACGTGGCGCGCACCAAGGAGCCCCTGCGCCTGTCGCGCGCGGAGCCCGACCCGCGCTTCCCGCACGCCTTCCACGCCAACGTGAGCCACCCGCTCTGCTCGCTTGCTTTCCAGACGTTCTCTCTGTCCGTCTCTTTCTTTCTTTCTTTCTCCCCCCTCTCTCTCTGTCTCTCTCTACCTCTCTTTCTTCCTGTCTCTCTTTCTCCCTCTTGCTCTCTTTCTTCCCATTCCTCTCTTCCTCTTGCTCTCTTTCTCCCTCTTGCTCTCTTTCTCCCTCTTGCTCTCTTTCTCCCTCTTGCTCTCTTTCTCCCTCTTGCTCTCTTTCTCCTTCTTTCTCATTTCTCAACATATTTTTTTCTCTTCACCGACTCTCTTTTTTCAGTTTCTTCGTTTCCTCTAATATTCCTTGCCTCGCGTTTCCACTGTTTGTGCTGTCTCCTCTTCGATTGCCTTGCGTCCTCACGTGGAGCGCCCGGTCCTTTGCAGAGCGACTGCTCGCACGTGCTGTACCAGCCGGTGGTGCAGCCCGATGGGCAGCTGGCAGCCGTGCTGGAGCTGTGGCGGCGGGAGCCCGGGCCGCCCTTCCACGAGGAGGACGAGGAGATCGCCAGCAGCTACCTGGTGTGGGGCGGCATCGCGCTGCACTACGCGCAGCTCTACGTCTCCATGAA
Source organism: Gryllus bimaculatus (assembly GCA_017312745.1). Taxonomy (NCBI): domain Eukaryota; kingdom Metazoa; phylum Arthropoda; class Insecta; order Orthoptera; family Gryllidae; genus Gryllus; species Gryllus bimaculatus. The sequence continues at coordinate 5,084,518 of BOPP01000017.1, forward strand.
CAAGCAGCGCACGCTCAACGACTTCCTGCTCGCCGTGGTGAAGTGAGTGCCCGCGCCACCCACGCCAGCGTCGTGTCCATTGCATGCGTAGTGCTAAGGCCCTTCACAGTGCAAACATAAACATAAACATGGTGTTGACGTAAATTACGCCCATAAGCGGACTCATTCGCAATGCCTTCGCGTAAGCGTAACACGTAAGACGTTAACTTACAAGCTCACAAGCTTCAAGCTTCTCTGCTTATGCTTAAGTAAGCAATAATAAATGAACCAATCACAGTACGGTAACTCAAAATCGAGAATTGAAATAGGAGCGGAGTCGATAGACCAACTACGCCATATATTGAGCAATGGACACAGTTGATACCTCAAAATCGATTCTCACATCCAACCAATAGTAAACTAGAATGTCTCACAGCCATTAGAAACTCTTATTTTGCTTACGTTTATATTAGACATTGTGAATACTTCAGTCTATCACTTATATTAATGTTTACGTCTGTGCGTTATGCTTATGTTTCCGTTTGCATTGTGAATTGGCCTTTAGACACTGAATGTTTCTTAAGTAACCGATTAATAGTATTCAATTTTTTGTTTTCCTTGTTCTCAAATGAGTGGTTAATGCTTAGTCGTAAAGGGGAAGTCGCTCACCATAACTCCGAAAATAGTGTTTCATGTCATTCAACACTTATTCTCTTCGAATAAAGAAATGAGGGAAATTTTACACGTTCTGGAAAAATACAACCACTGATCAGAATTATAAACACATGTTTCTGAAAAGTAATTGAAATGTTTGCCAAAATCTGAGCATATATTTTTGTAGTGAACTATATCAGAATATCCTGTAACCCACCATAATGTTTAGCATATAGAGTTACTGATCTTTTTTTTGTAATGGGGCACGTACGTCAGGATGCTCATTGCCTATATGTACCTCGCTAATGTGTTGTAAATCTCCATTGCAAGGATAGATTGTTGCTCTCGCCACAAAACAACGTAATGAACGAATGATAAAGCATGTATGATCATTCAATTAATTTTAAGATAAAATGAATTGTGATTATACTCTAAAATACGTAAAAAAGCAAACGAAAACACACCTAGGTACCTTTTATTTGAAGACCAATATCACAAAATTTGGTCGAGTAGAATATTCAAATTTGTTTATAAACGAAAACTCTATGTCTTTTAAATACCGATACGAAGCAGACTGCTTCTAAAAGAATTTGATAACATATTATTTTGCAACTGTAAATATTGATAATCTAATGATGTAAAATATTAAGTTTTCGTTTTGATACCAGATTGACCATTCCATTCAACAAAAAATGGTAATTTTTTTAAATGAAAGATACTGGGTCCTAAGAGGGATTATTACTAGTTTTATTTAACATGTTTAATAGTAATAACACTAAATTTTAATAATATATTGAAATTAATAGAAAAACGCCTATCTGCCGTCATTTTTTCATTACGTTAAATTTAAGAACCTCCACATTCAATATAGTACGTTGTGTTGGTCGTTTTGCTTGCAAGTTGCAAGCGATATTTTTGATTTCTATTTTCCATATAAGGCTCATATAGTACATTTTTGTAATTTTTTAATAGCATATCATTACATAATTCACTTTTCCAATAAGCCTTTTTTTATACGATCAATCGCATGGATTCTGCTATTTATATTAGAAGCTATAAGCGGGGAAATGTGATAGCCATACATTTTATTTTCATAGGCATGTTAACCTTTACCAAAATCATTTACAGTGACAGCTATTATAATAATAATCATAATAATAGTAATTGTAATAATAGTAGTAATAATAATAGCAATAATAATAGTAGTAGTAATAATAATAATAATAATAATAATAATAATAATAATAATAATGCTTGTTATTTTGGGGTAATAGTACAATTAATGTAATGTTTAATATACTGTCTACATTTAACTTCTTAATAATAACTTCATGTCTTCAAAAGCGTTCTAAGATTAATAAGAATAATTTAAATAAAAGGACAAAATTCCTCTTTTGCATAACAAGTAAAATATAAAATAGTTTTCTCTAAAATGTAAGTTACATTTTGCATATATGTTCACAGGTCAATTTTTCAAGATATGGTGAGCATTGATGCCCTGGTAATGAAGATAATGAACTTCGCACAAAGGCTTGTAGATGCCGACAGGGCATCTTTGTTCCTAGTCGATTCAAAGACTAAAGAACTTTATGCAAGGATATTTGACGTAGGGGTGAGTGACGTGGTGGAAAATGCTGGTGAATTGGTTGATGAAGCAGGCGCAAAGCAGCCTTCTTCGCGAGAAATTAGGTACAGTGTGACTTAAAAGTTCTAGAAACACTTATGTAAAAGTATGATGTATGTAAGTTTGATGTATCGATGTGTATGCGATGTATTACGTAAAATTTCTCATATTTGTGACATTATTTTCTACGTTGTTAACAGGTTCCCGTTAGGTACTGGAATAGCTGGGCAAGTGGCCTTAACAGGTGAAATTCTCAATATAGATGATGCATATTCAGATCCCCGATTTAATCGGATGGTGGACCAATTGACTGGATATCACACTCAATCTATATTGTGCATGCCCATTTTTATTCGAGGTGTAGTTATTGGAGTTGTACAAATGGTCAACAAACATGTGGGGACATTTACCAAAGTAAGTACGTGTTTTAGAAATATGTACAAGTATCTTAATTTATTGTTTCATATCTAAGTTTCGAAAATATAGTGAATTGTAAACTGAAGATTTGTATATTTTGTATGACTTTCAAAATACCTACTTCTTACTATACAAACTATTTCATATGTAAAATTAAAATACAAATTATATTACATTCAACCCCAAAACAATATAAATTAAATCTAACACGGTTTTCTAGAAGATAACGTATTATGATCAATTAGCTATAAGCACTGTAGATGATAACATTCAGTGTCAGTGCTGCGTTGACACAAATGGCCCCTTCTGTAGAATTTCTTAGACAAAATATTTGACTGAAGGTCAACAGCGAACATGATTATGGGTTTATCGCATTGCCATAACTCTCAATTAATTATGAGCGACCCTAAGAGAAAGATATTAGCCTTTAGGACAGATCATCCTCTTGAGTGCAGTCACCTATAAATACTCCGCAAACCATGAACTTTCCAAATCATTAGTGAATTACACAAACACCAGCATCATTAAAATGCAGGAAATTTATGGAGATATGCATGATCTTTTATAGAATGCATGAAAGCCTGAGTATATAATTAAAAACACGTGCTACATGTTTAACAATAAGTTAGTATCCAACTCAACCGTTAATACCAAAGTACACCCAACAATTTTCCAGGAAGTTTCAAGAAATGCGATCAAAAAAAGTTATTTCGTGCCAGAAACCCGACTCGTGGATTTTCACTCAATAACACTAATAAATAACATTCGTTGTCGTTGGAAAAAATCCAATAAGTATTCACATCATTTTATATATTTGGAATACAAGACTGATGTTTCTCAAACGAGTGAAACATTGTATTGACTCACTTAGTGAAAGGTTACCAGAAATCACGTTCCTGCTACCTACTTTCTTCATAACCAATCCTTAGTACATTAGATAATCCTCGCAGTTCTTAGCTTTCGGTATTTGCCTGATCGTCGGCAATGTCATCGTTCTTTTGCTGTCTTCGGATGGTTGCAAGCAGTGTATCCTCCACAATCATAACTGAGAAATGATTTAGTCTGTCCAGTTCCTAAGTTCGGTCCGCCAATGTTCAGTTTCGTAATCAAGCTTCCCCAACTTCTCGAGAAACATTCGGCGGGAGTTGTCTCTTAGTTAAAGACCTGGAGACCTAAAGGACTCCAGCCGATACATCTTCGAACAATGGCACCACGCACAAGGTCAAGAACTTCCAGCTCACATGCACAACACTTTCTCTCCGCTTTCAGGATGAAATGCTCTGCCACCTTTCATTTTCCGCAGCAGAAAGGCAGTGTATCCCTTCCTGCTATCGGTATGAGACCTGTCGCTGCTGTCTGATCATGAATTTTCAATTCCTACTCGTCTGCTTCGCTGCTGTCTGATCAAAATTTCCTTCAGTCTCACAAATACCTCAAGTTGAACACTGTTAAGTGTAATAGATCTTTAGTATTTCAACTCATACAGAGGATACACCATCTTAGAGTAATGTTTCAGAAAAATATGAAAGTATCCGCTGAGATCCATTGAACTTAGCAAATGTAGAAAGTTCTGGATTGCGTGAAACCTTAAATGGTCTTGACGTTTTCTGGTGATGGCCGTACACCTCGCCCTTTCGCGACATTCCCCAACTGTATTATTGGCTGCAGGAATTGACTTTTACACAAATAATATTATAGAGCAGCCTATCATCCGCTTACCTATGTTCCTATGCTTACCTATGTCTCTGGTTCTTCGAACCATTTTGTGATGCAAAACCATTCTTCACTGGAGGAAAGAGTTCACCGAGAAAAGTTCCTAACTTCCAAGTCTTTATCGAGAAATTGTTTAAAAAAAGGTAGTCCTTATTCATTCTGACGACTGCTCCCAGGGCTGTCCCAGATTTTGCCTTGGTGTCCGGAACGAGCCTACTCTATCCCATTGCATCACTGCATCTGTTGTTGCCGACAGTTCTGATTCAATATGAATTGTTCGTATTGCACAGGATTGTCTGTCTCCACACTGCTCCTACTACACCATCACCTCTACTGGCTCTTCCACTTCTATTCCTTCGGTCTTGTTCAAAACTGCTCGGATCGCCTTGTTGGATTCTTATGTCACGTGTTCACGATCAATCTCCCTTAAGGACTTCATTTTTCAGAGCTACTTTCGTCGCCATTTTCACTTGCGATCATTATCTTCGACAAATTTCGGCATGCACATTCTACTATAGCTTGCTTGAAGCCCGACGCCGAAAGAAGTTCCGAGAGGGGAATTCACAGTTCTACTACTTTTAATGCGCGTTAACTACTGGTTTGCGTGCATTGTTCGCCATCGTTACCGCGAGCCATCCTTCTCTTCTGTTAACTTGCCCAACAACTCAACAAGCGCACCATCGAGTCCTCCCAATTTCTAGTGTGATTAAACATTCAAAAGTACTTCGTTCGTGAGGTTTTCACTCGTTTTCGTGCCAAAAATCTCAAACTCGTTTAATTCGATAAAATCTTCCCAATATACGCTACATGTTTGTAATCCGGGAGCTGTTTCAGCGAAATCTGTTATCCGGACAGGCCCCCCAAAATTCTACAAATTCATCGAGCTCAGGTGATGGAAATGCATTTGCTTTTAAAACCGAAGCTCCTTTGATTTTTACAAAAATCAAAGATTTTCGTAGATTTCAACAGGCACTTGTTCGCTCTCTTACAGAATCACATTTAGGTTCATTCACACGTTCATCCTCCAATATGATCGAGTCGAAACTGCTCTTTTCCTCCAACTTATATTTTATATACCCGCCTTGTTCTGTCTAGTTCTCTACACCACACTATCTTTTCACACTTCCATTCAGATTACTTTTGTCCAAACTTTTAATGACCTCCACATTATTTACCTTAGAAAGGAAAGTTGAAATAAAGCATTGATGACCAGGGAGATAAGTGATATAAGTTGTTACACCACGGAAGAATTTGTACAAACTAAATGTTGCAAGTGAATTCATGGGTCTCGAATAATAATTAAGTAATTTTCTTAGTTATGGTTTTACTCTATAACCTTTTAATTAGTATAAACTATTTGTTATTATTATATTATTGTTAAAATTTTAATATTAATTTTTATATTTAATTTTTCTCTAAAAAGGCCTGAAAAAGCTCTGAGACGTCCCTTGAGATAATTCATAACTAATCCAAAATAATCCCTGAGTTTCAAAATGTTCTTTATCAAGTTTAAACCATTGGTTAAACTCCCTTAATCCATTACTGTATGATCAGGGAGAGGGTGAAGGAAGCCATGACTCCCAGATATTTTGAATGGGAAATTTTATTTCCGTATGTATGTTAAATCTGAGGTTTCCTACTTTTTAACCTTTTCAACAATTTGGGAAACTGTTATAAGACATTTAGGAAACATGCTCTCAGTCATCTGGCAACCTTGTAAATGGTTCAACATGCATTCAATAATTGTATTAATTTATTGTGACATTACATTCAATTTTACTCTCTCCTTGCAGTATATTTTAACTACTAGTAAAACATGACAAATGTAAATACCATTTTTAGGTAAACTGTTGGATCCCCTCTTGTATTAGACATCACATCTCTAAGCCTCCATCACATCAAATAATTAGGAGTGGGCATTACAATTTAAAGATTAGTATATGTATACATTGAAAACTAGTTTTAAAATTAATAACAAATCTGTAAATGCAATATTAAAAACTGAAATGTATAGAAACAGTATGTGCTCTGTTGGCCTCTGAAAACACACAAAAATTGGTTTTAATCCTGAAAACTTTAAAGTACGGAACTTAGGATTAAAAAACTACTTTTTCAATGATAATAAATCTCATTAAGATCGCTCTATACAAGCCTCAGTTTTTGTAACAGTTTCTTTAGTCTCCAGAAAGAAAATTATGTTAGTATTATTAATCATGACAGGACTTATATTGAGTGAATGAGTTTCACGAATTTTGCATTCTGTCTGATGTTACAAATGGTGCTAATAATAATCAGATGTAGATAAGTATTTATAATCATCGATTTGATGCTGTTGTTGGGTTTACTCAGTTCCCTTCTCTTTAATGTACTCTTACAATTTTCGAAAATTCAGAATTGAATAAAAATGGGACTTCTGTTTTCTTTGTAAGCGTACTTTACTCAATTTCAGAAAAAAAATAATCCAAGAATTTGGAGACATTTTTGAGAAAATTTTGAAAATATTGAGGGTTTATGTAAAGTACCCCTAAAAATTAGAATATCCATTTCAAAATCGCCATGCTTTAAGTCTGACAAGATCGTCCTGGAAATATAAAATTTGGAGAAAATCATCTGAATGGTTTAGGAGTTGGTAATGTCAACAGCCAGTCAGGTGTTTTTCCATAAACCAATTTTTTGGTATTAAGGACTTGCAAACTTCTGGATTCCATTTAAACAATTACTTTAATTACACGCAAATGCTAAATTGCATTAATGAAAGCAAGTATATTTGCTTTCATTATTGCGCAGTTTATTTTTGCATCATATGAGCAATATTTATCCACTTTTTCTATATCTGGGACCTACGTTTTAAATTTTTCTAACTAAAATTCATGACTTTTATCTGGAAAATTACAATACTTTCTCTTAACTACGCAAGTACATAGAAGGCTAGAAAGTAAAAATCCACTTTCTCAACATAAATATTGTTAGCTATAATTTTATCTAGGTAAAATACAATGATACTTTGCAATATTTCATTTGCAAAGACTTTATAATAATTTGCTTTTGTCTGATGCATTTATATAAAATGTCCTACCATAGTCAATGTGAAGAAAATGTGCAAAAGCCCTATCCTCATTCTCTTTCAGGGTTTTTTTTTCACCCATTTATATTCTTGTTATCCTTTATAGAATCATCAAGCAGTACTAATGAAATTCTAATCATTGTTGTAGGAAGATGAAGAAGCTTTTGAGACATTTGCTGTTTACTGTGGTTTAGCCTTGCATCATGCTAAACTGTATGATAAAATTGCTCGATCAGAGCAGAAGTACAGGGTCGCTTTGGAAGTACTGAGCTATCACAACACATGTTCAGAAGACGAAGTGGAGAAAATGCATGCGCAAGGAATTCCAGACAGCATACCAGGAGTTGACGAGTAAGTAATTTCTCTAAAATGTATTTCTATTTGACTTTCATTTTGTACATTCCTTTTCATTGCATTTATTCTAGTGTGTCATGTTTCAGCTACTACTTTAGTGTTTTTGCACTTGATGATTATGAAAAAGCACGCCATGCAATTTTCATGTTCCAAGATTTGTTTGGTCTGTCACGCTTTGATACTGACAGTGTTATCAGATTTACTTTGACTGTTAAAAAGAATTACAGACGTGTACCATATCATAATTGGACCCATGGATTTGCAGTTGCCAACTCAATGTACAGCATTATCAAACACGCTCCTGGAGTATTTTCACCAAATGAGGTAATTATTTTTCACCCCTTCTAAAAGATAAATTCTGTATTGAAATGCCAGTTTGTAATATCCTTCAAACGTTGCAGTGTTTGGCACTTTTTATTGCGGCTCTGTGTCACGATTTAGACCACCGAGGCAAAAACAATAAGTTTATGTTAGAAACTGAGTCACCACTTGCTGCAATTTACAGCACCTCCACAATGGAACATCATCATTTTAATCAAACTGTCACAATATTACAACAGGTAAATATTTTAATATCTGTCCTTTATGTATACATATAAATAACACTTTTACAATTTTTTTTACACAATTACAATTTTTTGAATGGTGTTTTTATCTTTCTTTTTTCCAGAAGGGTCACAACATCTTCAGTAAATTATCCAATAGTGAATACAAGCAAGTCTTAGGACTCATGAAGCATTGCATTCTAGCCACAGATCTAGCAGTATTTTTTCCAAATAGGGCAAAGGTTAATCAGTTGTTAGCTGATAATTCATTCAATTGGAATAGCAGCAGTCATAGGTAATTTTGACCTATTGTTGAGTCTTTTCTTTTTTTTTTAGTTCCCATTAAAATGTACAGTAAATGCTAAAATGGAAACCTGCCCTTCATATCTAGGTTGTTGCTGCAAGCCATTACAATGACTGCAAGTGACTTATCAGCTAGTGCCAAGCCTTGGGAACTACAAGTTGAGACTGTCAAAGTTATATTTGAAGAATTTTATGAACAGGTAAGAATACAATGTTTGATTTTTCTTTTTGAGAAAATGGTAAAATTTGTTTGAATAATCACATTTCACATACATAATGTTAATATTTTTACAACACTTTTTGTAAAATCTATAGTAAAACAATATTTTAATTGAATGAGAGTGCCAAGTAATTCCTCATCCATGAATATTGAAAGCAGCAGCGAGGCATTTGGTCATCGATAGATACAAGCAATGATCAAACATAATAATAAAATTGTGACTGTTATTGGATAATTAATCAATATATAATCACATTTAACAATATTAGTACTGAAACAGCTGAGAAATAGTCATAAAACAGGAAAAAAATTGCAGAGGAATTGCTAATATTAGGGCCTCCAATTGAGAGCTTGCCACTCATGACGGCGATTCTGTTGCTCAACAGATCACACCGTTTTGTATTATTTTGTACAGCAATATGCAAGGACATCCTCTGGAGGCTAAGATAATATAATTAAGATGGAAAATGCACAGTTTTGTACATAAGGCAATCAAACATCAGGCAGTTGCACATGCAAACCAAATGCACTCAAGGGTCCACATACATAATATTATATTATGTATAATACTACATAATAACATAATACTATATAATATTATTTTTAAATAATTACATAACTCCTACATAAATATTTCAATCAATATTGCCATATAAAAGGAGGGAACAAACAAAAATTCTCAACTTTTTTTAGAGGGGCATGAACCTCAAACCCTTCCCTCGATAAGCCACTGGGCAAACAACACAAATTACCGAGTATATTCCTTGCACTGTTTTCTACAAAATTAAATATTTTTGTGCCGTGAATTATATTTGAGGGGAGTCATCTCTTCAGGGTATTCATATTCCATGACATAGGTGGACCACACAAGACCCACAGAATCTTGAATTCTTGAAGGTTTGTAATTTTCACTTATTCTATCAATTGTTTGAACATTTTTTCTTGTATATGACTCTTAGGGCATCTCTTAGTTTCTTGAATAGATTTTGTAATTAAATTTCATGAAAATTCTGTATTACGAATGTAACATTCTATTTAAATATTTTAAAGGGATAATATAATAATATATGAAATGAGACCTTTATTATAGCTAACCAGAGTAAAACTGATTGCTACAGACAATATTATTCTGTTAATAAAAGGATCTAAGTTTGGTTTTGTGTAACACAAGGTGTTTTATGAACATGATGGTTTTGTGTAACATCATTTATATTTTGTCTCAACACTGCTATTATTTGAGCTACATTCAAAACTATTTTTTGTACTTACTTTTAAGCTCTCATTCTTGACATTTCCTGTTTTATCATTTCATTGACATATTTGTGAACTATGGGGATTCCACAGGGGAGAGCACGTTTAGTTGTTTATTGACACCAAATTTCACAAATTACTGACCACATTTTTGGATCATATTGAATCTTCTTGTGTTCTCAGCCTGAGAAAGAGATATTCTTGTTACTCTCAGTCTCGAAATTCTCATTGAAGTGGCTATGCAAGAAAGAGTTGTGATAATGGAAAATATTAATTTTAATATTTGCTGGAAATACATGATCCTTGATCTTGATGAGCATTTTTGCAACAATTAATATTTCTCTTTCAGGGAGATGCAGAAAGGGCTAACGGTCTTCAGCCTATACCAATGATGGATAGAAATCAACCTGATCAGCAAGCATCTTCCCAGGTTAGTAAACCTATAGCCAAGCAAGGTGAAGTATAAAGTAATGAGCAATGATGACACATTACTCTTCACTTACCCTGACCTACCCACAAAACATGTTTCTTTTGTATTCATTTTTTAATGTTCATCATTCTTTCTAAAGCATCAGGAAGATTCTTATGCCAACTGAGGCAAATGTAGTTGTGGTTATGTTAACTCTAGCTAAATCTAAGTATGTGACACGAATCCCATGGTCACATATTTTTCACATTGGTAAAATTTTCCAAGGTTCAAATAGTATATCTCGATCAAGTTGAGAATGATGTTTACAGGAATGTGCCACTGTCATTGTTTACATCTGAAACAATAGTGATGGAGATATAAGTATACTCAACTCAAATTAAAAATGGTACTGTGCAAAAGTGTGGCGGAAAGAAGCATGATTTATTTCATAAAAAATTTAAGTGTTTCCCAAAGTATATTTTAACTGTATTTGGACATGTCTGCACCTCATATTGGAATAAACAGAAGTTTACTTTTACTCTCTGCAGAATGAATCAAAATTTTGATAGAATTCCTTCGATGAACAGAAAATTGGTACTGTAACATTCATATAAATCTAATAATTTCAAACAAGTAGTTTTTCAGTATGCATATCAAATAAAATTATTTTTGTGAAACAAGTAACTATCACAATAATGAAAAAAATCGAAGGTACTCATGGCAGTGAAATTTTGGTACTTTATTGCATACCTAACCAATTGTGTAAAATCTACTTTAAAAAAATGTGAAGGAAGGAGAATTAAAAATTTTTAAGTCGACAAAAAAGTAATAAAAGTTATTCTGTAATAGAAAAGTAAACACTTTTAAAAAATGCATCTTAACATGACAAAAATAAAATAGCGAGTGCAAATTTAGGAATAATGTGTCTCTGAAGTTATATTTCATCAGCTGATTCCATAGAAGCAGTATCAGTATCTGATGCTGTAAGAGTTTCCTGGCTGATGTCTGAGAGAGTGTCTGTCTCGCTAGATGATTCACTGCCACTTTCCGGGCCAACACATATTTTATTTCAAGGTCATCAACAGCATTTTCAAGCAAAGCATCCCTATCCCAGTATTCTTTTGTTATTTTTTTTGGTACGAGTGTCAAGCTTTCTTCCATTCTTCCATTCTTCTATTGTTATTTTATCAATTGCTTTGGATGTCATTATTTTTAAATTAGTAAGGGACACTTGATACTTGTTTCTTTTGCTCACCTTCATTTTCACTAACACAAAATATAATTACAGGCAGAGGCATCTTGCCTGCCCTCGAAATGTTGTATCTCGAAGAGAACTCTCATTTCCCATAGCTACTCCCATAAACAATTCGCTTCAGCTCCTCGTGACTTTTGTTAGCGAAACTCATTGAACATACCCATGTTTACAATGTTAGTTCCACGACAAGCCGCAATCACTTCCTTCATTCTTCACTTGGTCGAGTTATATTTTAATATTATGGAAACATTACAAATAATGCTAGAAAGTACATGTTTACATGTACATAGAACAATTAGATTTATAGATCTAAAAGCCCTAGCCTTTTAAAGTTTTAGGCCTTTCTTTTTTCAAAATAAATCATTTTTTGAAATTAGATTTTGGAATAAATTATTTTTAAAATTGTATTATAAGAGAAATCTGTTTTTAAAAAAGTACTTTTTTTATTTTAAAATTGTAAAACTTAAAATATAAAATTGTAAAAATCTCCCTTCTTTGTAATTTAGAAAGGATGTTATGTTTAAAGAGTTGGAAACAAAAGAGTTTAAGAAAAGATTAAACGGTTGGTTGACAAATTTATATTTTGTGTCAAAATCATTGCTCTATAAGTTTTAGTTTATTTTGTGAGTCAGTTTTAACCCTCCTACCTTGCTAGATCCTGTCAATATATTTACTTGTTTTAACATTTTACTATTTTTGAGTGTTCCAAAATATGACATTTGTTTTGTTTCATTTTCTTGAAGGTTGGTTTTCTGACTGGCATTTGTTTGCCGTGCTACACCCTGATGGATCAACTTATTCCCAGTACTCGCCCCATGTTGGAACAATGCAAAGCAAACTTGAAGAGATGGCAAGAAATTGATGAATCAACTCGTTTAAAGGAACAGAAAACATGATCTCAATGCTTGGTTTCCATTTCCTTCCAACAATTGCAAATGCGGGTTTTAATGTGGCTTTACTTATTGCATTGGATAGTCTCATTTCATTCTCTGAGAAGGGAATATTAATACCAGAAAGAGAAATGAATTGTTCAGGTCCCTACCAAGGAATAACTTAATTATCTCTAATTGTTTAGTCACATCATTTCTTTAAACTACAATTTAATTTTATTTTCCCCCAGTATTGTAATTTATATGTTAATTTTTATGATGTCAGAAGAAAGAAATTGTACACTGTGTGTACTTTTTGCAGTAATAAATGTTAAAATGTACAGATTTAATTATGAAAGCTGAAGGGAGATGACAAGTTTGGAAATATTTCTATTACTGACCAAAAGTAAGCATGTTTTATTGTTTTAATTAAATTATTACTTTAATGATAAAGCATATGTGATGCTGAGTCTAGTTCTTGAGTACTTAGCAAAACTATTCAACATATTTGTGGCTGCATTAATTCTTTGCACCATCTCTTTACTAAGTGCATATTTCAAGGAACACCATTGCGTAGTCATGTGTTGATGGTAAAAAGTATATACAAACATTCCACTTATGTGTTTACACTAGTCAGTTTCTGTACTGCACATTTTAAGTAGATGACAAGTGAAAATAGAATTATTTTTCCTTCAATAGATTGATATTAGAAACATGTTATTTATGTTATTTTCATTATATATATTTGACTGATTTAATATTATAATTGTTATATTGTTTATTGACTTTCAAATTCACAATTTCAGAATTCAGAATTGTATCTCATTGCATTAAAATCTCTCACTTTACTTTTCTATCTTAGATGAGATAACGTCAGTATTCTGTCAAAGATGGTGATTTCCTTCAAATGAATATAGGTAATGTATTAAATGCACAGTTTAAATTGTTGTGACTATCATAAGTGCCATTAAATTTAAAGATCTGCTGCTTTTCTTTAAAGTAAATTTTCATTTAAGAAAAGTTGTTGAATTTTTTGTTAACAATAGATGCATACCAATTTTTGTTAACAATGAGAAGGCGGCTTAAAAATTTTGAGTCCACGGTTTTCCAAGTTTCACGTTGGCATCCTAATGAACTCTACAATTTTATGTGAAACTCAGCTCTTCCAGCAAGTATTTCACCCTTTGTAGGCTACTTATGCACTACTCATAAAATGAATAAACAAAAGCCACATTCCCAGTATTATTTATATTTTATATGAGTTAAAAGAAACACTTGAGCATATGTTTTGAAGGAGAATAAAACAAACAAAAGTATTTTTGCCCTTGTCCGGTGTTAACAGCTGAATATTTTGGACTGTTCATGACACTTCGTTAACTTTCACTTAAGACTTCTGAGTATCACAGCACTGAATTCAGAAGACAATGACTTCGATTAAAAGATGTTGTATTAAAATAAATGAGTAAAATAGCAATAGTTGCTAAAGATTAATAAAATGATTATTTAGCATCATTTAAATTCAATTGTAATATAGAATATGTTACATAATACCCTCCTCCTTTTCTTGCTTTGATATCACAGACAATATTTTTATAGAATAGTATGAGAGAAAATTATTTTGATCATCTATTCTTGTCGTCCGATCCGTCTTAAATATAAGTTTAGAAAAATTTGTAGATCGCTATTTATGTTAAATAAAAGCAACAGATCTATATTGTTAATCTCACATTTTTTTATAACTCTGCTGTTATGTTTCATAGACCTTTAAATTTCACTTTTGGATTTAAGTATAATATTTAATTTTATTGAATGTTCCCTGTGGTGATGTCAGATAATTGGCATGGAAGTAATTCTTGAATGACATGATAAGAAGAAAATTTGATCAAAAGAACTGACATATATTTTCATAAATATTTTGTATTGTGTATATTTCTGACATATCACGCACCTCTCCATTTCTACTATTAGTGCTTAAATTACGCAAAAAATCATAATTCATTGTATTATAATTTCAATGTGTTTTTGACTTATTAATGGCACTGCTAAGTAATGAAAATAAGCTATGTAAAATATTTGAGCTTTGTGTGAGTCTGAGTTGTGCTGTCAACTTATGTATTGCCCTTTTATACTCCTTTGTATGTGTCAATGGAATTTCTACCTCAGTGTATTGACTCCTATGAAAGAAAAGAAGAATCTTTTTCTAAAGGAGATATATTTTTCATAATTAATATACAGTATTTCTCATAACAATGATATGCCTTTGTAGGTGTCATAAATTGTGGTCAAATCAGATATGGCTTAATATAGTATTTTAACTACCTTAGTGAAAATGTAATAAAGAGTTGTCAGATTTAATTATTTTATTGATGTTATTGTATTATAAAATGATTATTGTAGGAAAGAATGTTTCTGAAAGTAATGTAATAAAATTCAGTGTAATTATATCAATGTGAAAAGATGAAAGAGAATTTTTTTTGTTCTTAATTCCTATTTATGCTCTGCCTTGGAGGAGCTCTTTTTTAATATTTGAATATTTTATTATCAGAATGTCCCCTTTAATGAATCAGCATTATTATTTTAATGTGATCAAAGTGCAATTAGTATTGTATTTTTCTGTTTCAGAAGTAATACTTTTTGCCAACTGAACAATGAACGGCAAATAACATTTAGCAGGGAAGCCTAGTAATCTCTTGCTTCTGAAGATGATCTTTAATCATTTGTATTTTAAATGATTTATTGATGATGCCAATTTACAGAGAAACTCAATTAGAAACATATAATAAAAATAAAATTTTAATATTCTCATAACTTTCTAAACTTACCTGTGTCTTGTTGGTTTGTTAATGAAGGTTTTCATTGAAAGATATGTTTATGAAGTAAAGTAAATTAAGTAAAATTAGAAGAGCTAAAACATATAAGGTGTTATTCCATTATAATGCCCTTGTAGATATCTGTAAACAAGCATATTACTATGCTTGTTTAAATTTTAAATTAACTCTTTTTCACTCCCTATTGAAGCACACTGCAGTACACGTCAGTGCATTTCCTGACAGTTATGCAGAGAAGGCTCTCATATACAACTTTCTCCATCTTCTATTCTCTTTCTTTCCATTTAACAAGTCACCCTCACTCTTTTATCACCCTATTTTCTTCATCACTAGTCTTCTAGGTATCTGTTTGGCGACTCAAATGTTTGCTGTGTAAAGCGTTCCATCAGAAACAATGGAATACTAGGGGTTTGGGGGATCTATGCATACTCATTTGCAAGCTTCCTTGACATGAATTCTTGTGGGAAAACTATAACTTACTGTGTTTGTTATGTGAACCCAGGCAAGTCCTAGTGACTGAAAGGAGGTGTATACTATGTACCTCAATACACTATCTTGGCCCTGGCAGTAGCAGTTTTTAGGAGAGGAAAGGAAAAAATACTCCTAATATATCTTCTTCTTCCTCTTTTTCCTTTGCCTTTTCTTTTTCTGTATGTAAGTAACAAATAATATGTTTCCTTTGATGTTTGAGGGAAAATTAATATTTTTTTTAATGACAGCAGTGAAGAAATTTCTTTTCATCGACTTTTAACGATTTTAAACCAAAATCAATCGAAATCACTTTGAGGAAAGGATAGCCTTTCCTCCTCCAATAGCAGTTCGTGTGACATCTTCACAAATACTGTATGTCATCCACCGATTGAAACACCTAACTTTCTGGCCACAGAATTCTCTTCACAGTGGCCCCACACAGTCTCAGGCCCCTAACCCTCATCGTCGACACTACAGGAAGTCATCGGCGACACACCGGAAGGTCCTGGATTCCAGTCTCGACAGTGGCAGGGTTTTGGACACTAGCTAGATATTTAGATCGAGTTCATTCGGTGCTTGGAGGAATATCTAGCGGCCGGATGCTCTGATAGGTAGTTTTCCATGGTTTCTCCGATTAAAACCAGGCGAATGCCGGAGCAGTATTCTAACAAGGAACGGACCATGGACCGCGCGCGATCTTTCCTTTCTTTGTCCTATCCCGTAATTACACCTACACTCACATGCACTACACTACCACACTTGTCGGAAGGTTATAGAGTTTGCCTCGGCTGGGGTGGTGCCCCGCTGGTGGGAGATACCTGGTTGAGGAAAATTCCCACAAGCCCACATAGGTCGGCGCCGGTTCTTGCCAGCCAGCGGGGGAGGGGGGAGATCACGGCTACATCTCACGATGAAAACGTGCACTACACTTACGGGAATAGCGGCCTTATCCGTTGATCATCAATCTTAGCCGGAATCATCAATCAACATCTTATATCGCCCATGTCGCGTAACGCGCTGATCGGGTCACCTTCAACTCTTGCAGTTTCTGGAGCTCGTCGAGCAATCGCATCTCCAGGTCGTGCGGCGCGTACCGTAAGGGCATGTACCGAACGTGGATTGAGCTTCTCTGGCAAAATACAAGCGCACTGATGCTTCTTTGAACAGCCCCAACTGTTAGCCGTCGTCTTGAAAAGCCGGGTGAACAAAGTTCGGTAGTCTTGTCCATCCCTGACCTCGCAGTGCATTTTGACCGGTCGTCGACAAACCCAAATCTCTGAATCATTTCCGAGGCTGCGTGGATCTGGCACCCGTCCACTACCCCAAGGAGTAAACAGCTTGTGCCCCGAAACTCCAGTCTCACCTGCGTGACTCCCACTATGAGCAGGCTCCAGTTGAGGTAGTCATCCGACGACTACCCCACATGCGTGTCCAGTGCGGCTGACTCTGGCGGCCACCTGTGCCGAAAGGTTTCCTGATGCATCACTGTCACTGCTGGCATCGAATCAATTTCCATGGTGTGCACTTGACCGTCGTTGATGCATACAGCCACCACGAGAGCCGAGGATACGGGCATCTGTACTTCCCATTCTGCTCCAACGACGAACAAATGGTGTCGATGTGGAGAGTGCGGGCTACACAAAGGCTGGTATGTTGCATCCGCAGACGGACTTCCCTGCCTGTTGGACACCACTTGAACTGCATGAGAAGGGCCTGGTGCCCCGTGAGCGCGTCCGTGTTCTCTCATTTGGTCTTCTGGATCCATTCGGCATTCTGCCACCGTGTGGTCGCCCGTGTATCGGAAGCACTTATCCCGTGTCTGCTGTGGAACCCCTGCCCAACGAGCTAGAATATAGTAGATAATGTCTGCCTCTAGAGTTTTAGCTGGTGACAGCTCGCCGAACTAGTGTCTGTCATGTTTTTTGAAGTCAATACATAGGAGTGGCGATGTAACCGTCCGTAACCGGCACCAAACGTAATGTTATACTGTGATTTTCGCAACTCTTCCCCTGGCAGGTATCAGTTGTTGATAGTTTCATCCAATCGGGAGCTTAAACGTCACCATAGTCATCACTATGATGACGTTTAAGCTCCCGATTGGGTGAAACCGTGAACAGCTGAGATCTGCCAGGGGCAGAGTTGCATTAATCGCAGTATATAATACTTTGTTTCCCAGAGTGCGCTGCTTTGACTGCAAAAAACATGGCTTCAATTTGCTTCAAAGATGGAGACGTTTCAGCCACAATATGTAGTAGTAGTAGTAGTAGTAGTAGTAATAATAATAATAATAATAATAATAATAATAATAATAATAATAATAATAATAATAATAATAATAATAATAAATATTAAAACAATACATATCAATTCTGTTAGCAACTACATAGGATTTAACAATATTAGTACATTCTATATTTAAAACTTGAAATGGTGAGGAGGAGGAGGCTCGTTTCGATCAGTTTTTTTCTTTTTTTCTTCTTTGAATTTGTACACGCAGTACTGCTGCTGCACCTAATGCGACTGGCGAATCCAGAAAGAAACAGAATATTTTGTTTTTGTCAGGAATTCTCCTTCTATGTCACAGGATGCGATATGCTAGTTCTTTTCTCTTTGCTTCAGCTCCAAACAGTTAACATCAAACAGAAAGTCTAATGGGATAAGAAATTCTTATTCATTTATATTTTTTAAAGGAAATATTGTTGTGCTTTGAATATTCCTTTACACTGTAGAACATGTTGTTAGGCAGGAAAGCTTTTAATTTACTTTTAAATGTAAGAATTGTGTTTGTGTGTTTCATATCATTGCCTAGTGTGTTGTAAAGTGTAATGCCCTCTATTAGGGTACTATTTTGATAAAGTGTAGTTTCAGAGGGGGGAACATGAATATTCTAGCTCGTTGACCCTGCCACTTCCCGGATCTTGGACGTGCTCTCTACAGAAAATAAATGAAAGTGAGAAAGAATCCTAATGTGAAAGTGTAATAACACCGAGTGATAACAGTGCTCCTCAGAATAGGAATTATTGTCCGAATATTATTTATAATATTTATCGTCCAATTGATAGCTAGCGGCTGGCAGGAGGACAGGGTTCCGTTTTCCAATCAGAGGCTTCAAATTATGAAGATGCGACAGCAGAGTTGCCGATGTATATTAAGAACAAAATACACAACACAGCGCAAAGTAACCGAAAATTAAAGAGCGCCATTTAGCACCATTACTTGTTTGGCTACAGGTCGATCTACTACTTGCGATCTACTACTTGCAACTACGGCTATTGTTGTGATGTAATCCAAGAATGACCACGCGTTTGCCGCCCGAATATGTAGCAATATCTCTCTACCCCACCCCTGTCAAATAGGAATGTTATGCGGACAAATAGTTCGATTTATTTAGTCGCTCACTTGACCTAAATCAGCTATTGCGATTTCATCCAATCGGGAGCTTATAAGTCGCTACAGTGACGTCACTATGGGGACGTTCAAGTTCCCGATTGGATGAAACTGCGAACAGCTGATTTACGTCAAGTGCGTGGTTAAATAAATCCTAGTATAGATGTTTTTGGCGCCGCCTGCCATATGGTAGTCCCTTATAGCGGCGCTTATCTCTCAACCGCAACTTGTTGCCCTCCCGCCGTCTAGTACGGGAATGCGGTGTCTGCCCTCAACTCCTGCACGTGTTTAAACGCTGTCTCCTCACAGGTCTCTGTCTTCCCAAATTCCTTAAGTTTGAGGTCGGCTCGTTGCAGTAGCCTTGTGCGCACGGACGATCATATTATCCAGCACTGTCGTCAGTCTGCCGCCAACCCCAAGTCGGC
>BOPP01000017.1:5104310-5116744 GCA_017312745.1 Gryllus bimaculatus
AAAAAAAAGAGGAGGGGAAGGATTGGTTGGCAGCAGACTGACGACAAGTGCTGGATAATATGATCGTCCGGAATATGTCACAATCACCGCGCAGTTAAGCAAGCATTTTAAGGCCGTCAATGAAGGAAGGAGTGGCCTATCGCAAATTCCACCTCTGCATCTAAGAAGGTGGCAGAGTTCGTGGCTGAACTCAGGCAGCTGGCGGCAGATTGCCGACTTGGGGTTGGCGGCAGACTGACGACAGTGCTGGAATAATATGATCGTCCGAATACGTCACAATCACCGCGCAGTTAAGCCAAAGCATTTTAAGCCGTCAATGAAGGAAGGAGTGGCCTATCGCAAATTCCACCTCTGCATCTAGAAGGTGGCAGAGTTCGTGGTGCCTGAACTCAGGCAGCTGGCGGCAGATTGCCGACTTGGGGTCTGGCGGCAGACTGACGACAGTGCTGATAATACTGATCGTCCGAATACGTCACAATCACCGCGCGCAGTTAAGCAAGCATTTTAAGCCGTCAATGAAGGAAGGAGTGGCCTATCGCAAATTCCACCTCTGGCATCTAGAAGGTGGCAGAGTTCGTGGCTGAACTCAGGCAGCTGGCGGCAGATTGCCGACTTGGGGTTGGCGGGCAGACTGACGACAGTGCTGGATAATATGATCGTCCGAATACGTCACAATCACCGCGCAGTTAAGCAAGCATTTTAAGGCACGTCAATGAAGGAAGGAGTGGCCTAATCGCAAATTCCACCTCTGCATCTAGAAGGTGGCAGAGTTCGTGGCTGACTCAGGCAGCTGGCGGCAGATTGCGCGACTTGGGGTTGGCGGCAGACTGACGACAGTGCTGGAATAATTGATCGTCCGAATACGTCACAATCACCGCGCAGTTAAGCAAGCATTTTAAGGCGTCAATGAAGGAAGGAGTGGCCTATCGCAAATTCCACCTCTTGCATCTAGAAGGTGGCAGAGTTTCGTGGCTGAACTCAAGGCAGCTGGCGGCAGATTGCCGACTTGGGGTTGGCGGCAGACTGACGACAGTGCTGGATAATATTTGATCGTCCGAATACGTCACCATCCACCGCGCAGTTAAGCAAGCATTTTTAAAGACGTCAATGAAGGAGTGAGTGGCCTAATCGCAAATTCCACCTACTAGATCTAGAAGGATGGCCAGAGTTCGTAGACTGAACTCAGGCAGCTGGGCGGCAGACTGCCGACTTGGGTTGGCGGCAGAACCTGACGACAGTGCTGGATAATGATTAATCGTCCGAACTACTGTCAACAATCACCCCGCAAGTTTTAAGCAGCATTCTTAAGCAGTTCAATGAAGGAACGGAGGCCCTATCGCAAACTTCCACTCTGGCAATCTAGAAGGTGGCAGGAGTTCGTGGACTGAACTCAGGCCAGCTGGCGGCCAGATTGCGACTTGGGTGGCGGCAGACTGACGACAGTGCTGGATAATAATGATCGTTCCCCGAATACGTCACAATCACCGCGCAGTTGTAAGCAAGCAATTTTAAGCCGTCATTTGAAGGAAGGAGTGGCCTATCGCAAATTCCACCTCTGCATGCTTAGAAGGTGGCAGAGTTCGTGGCTGAACTCAGGCAGCTGGCGGCAGATTGCGCGAACTTGGGGTTGGCGGCAGACCAGGGTGACGACAGTGCTGGATAATATGATCGTGCCGAAATACGTCAGCAATCACACCGCGCAGTTAATGCAAGCATTTTAGCGTCAATGAAGGAAGGAGTGGCCTATCGCAAATTCCACTCTGCATCTAGAAGGTGGCAGAGTTCCGTGCTGAACTCAGGCAGCTTGGCGGCAGATTGCCGACTTGGGGTTGGCGTGAGACTGACGACAGTGCTGGATAATATGATCGTCCGAAATACGTCACAATCACCGCGCAAGTTTAAGGCAAGCATTTTTAAAGCGTCCAATGAAGGAAGGAGTGGGCCTATCGCAAAAATTCCCACCTCTGGCATCTAGAAGGTGGCAGAGTTCGTGGCCTGAAAACTCAGGCAGCTGGCGGCAGATTGCCGACGTTGGGGTTTCGGCGGCAGACTGACGAACAGTGCTGGGATAATGTGATCGTCCGAAATACGTCACAATGCACCGCGCAGTTTAAGCAAGCATTTTTAAGGTGCCGTCAATGAAGGGAAGGAGTGGCCTATCGGCCAATTCCAACCTCTGATCTAGAAGGTGGTAGAGTTTCGTGGCTGAACTCCAGGCAGCTGGCGGCAGATTACATTAGCTGGAACTGCGAGAGTTTTTTATTCTATGTCTCTGCCGTAGTTGTATGAAACATAATTTCCTAGATAGTTAAAATTGCTTACTTGATTCAGAACCTGGTTTTCTACCACTATCTTAAACCTTACTGGTTCCTTTCCGAAAATGCCATATTTTGCGATTAATGCCAATTCTTTGCCATATTTTAGAATTAATTGCCACTTATTTTCATTGAGAAAATGGAAAATAAGATTTCATCAAAATTATCTTCAAATTTTTTCATTGAAATGTTTGCTCAAATTTATTCAAATGGGATAAGTAATGTGTCAGATGTCTGATTAAAACACCTGGAAAGCTGCAAATGTTCTCATTTTTTGCCATCCTATCACACCTAAAAAAATTTGGGTTGGGAAAATTTGTTTAAAATATAACTAAATTGCAATGTTAAAAGATCTGTTAAGTTGGAGTGGTAAAATTTTTATTTGTCAGTTGTTGCTGATTGATAATAGTTTATTGCTAATTGACAATATTTTATCAGAAAGCTTTAAATTGATGAACTGTATTGTAACTGTGTTGTATTTAATGGAGATGAAGATATATTCATTTGAATTGCAAGCAAGTTTTATTTAATAACCACATTGAAGAGTGATGGGCCACAAATGGTACTGGCAAAAAAAGAAGTTGTAGGTAGGTACTTATTTGTTGACATCATTATGTGTAACACAATGATTAGATAATCCTTGACTTGGTTGAAAGACGATACGAACATCAAATGTTTGAACTTCTACGAATATTTTAAATATAAATATTTATATAATATAATATTTATATTGGCTAATTTTGGTTGGTGTAAATCACACAATACAAAGTTAAATGAAAAATAAAAATTAATATTTGTAAACTTTCTTCCTTTTTTAAAGCACTATATTGATATTAAATTGATCTTTTTTTTTATTTTTAGATGTTAACTATTCCTTGTTCAAAAACAAATCATATTAATGAAAAGTTGATCTTTTGCTGAAAATGTTTTTTGTTAAGGATGAACTCAGTACTAATTTCTGAGCACAGCTCCCACCTTTTTATCATCCATTTTTCTGAATAGGTGATCATAATAGTTGTTTATCTGTTCCTTCCAAACTGGGAAAAACGTTAATCATGAGGAACGAAAGTTGATGAAACGATTGAATTCATGGGATGATGGTTCATACAGAATACATAGAAGAAACTAACCATGCCACAAGCACATAGGGAAAATATCTATTCTTTTACGCAGTATTCCAACACACAGCCTTTTACCAGCCAAAACTTAAAATTTGAAAAAATGTGCTAAATAATTAAGTTTATCTTTGAAAGAATCTTTAAAGTAGAATCTTTTAAAACCAAGATAAAGGAAAAAACAGGTCAGTTTATTTTTGCAATAATAAGATAAAGATATAATATAAAGAGTTATATTATGTCTTAGTTATAGTATAAATTTTATGACCTAAAATTCAAATCCAGGACGTAAGGATTCAGTAAAGGGCTTCTCTGAAATATTAATTTTCTTGTCCATGTTCCAAAATAGTATTAATAACCTTACGAATAGCTAAAAAAATATGTCTTTTTGTGTTTTGTGGTTTCTACCAATAACATATTTTAGGGACCTTATCTCCAAATCACCAAAACAAACAATTGGATAAAGCAAGGCAATAACGAATGAAAAGAAAAACTGAAATTAAATTTTTAAAAGGGTGACGTAAGTATTTTTTGTCAGGTCTGGGTTGGTTAAAATTATACAGTGTTTAGAAGATAGTTATTGTTCATTATCAAGATGATATAGGCCTACATATTGGTCTGGATGTTATTCATAAATCCATTCCAAATGAACAGAAAATATAGATGATCAACTCATAGAACTGTAATAAAATCAGCTTAAATGCAAGAAAAAATATTAAAAATAAAAAGTATTTACTAGAAAAAGCTGAGGTGGGAGGCATCTTATATATCTTATAAAGTACATTAAAAAGATATTCATGGAACACAGGATTCTCTGAACTCTGAGATAATTATACATGTACATGTCTATTTAATATTTTAGGAATTTGTACTATTGTTCTTTTATCTGTGTACTGTATGTAATTTTATTGCTTGACATTTTATATCCTTCTTTCTCTTGACCACAAGAGGAAATGCATCACATTCACTTGTCATTTTTCATGTGCTTCCAGTGCTTTGGTTTACTTCCTAGATATCAATAGAGTACAGACACATTAATATTCTCTGAAGTTTTTGAGATAATTCTAATATTAATTTATATAGTAAGATTAACTGTCAAAATTTACTAGATGGAAGAAAAAGGTGAGACATCATCTCATATATTTATTTCTGAGGAATTGGCAACTTAAATATTTTATTGTAAAACATTTTTACTTAATCTTTTATTTTTTCCTGAAGTTGATTCTGTGCAATCTGCTCCTCTGGCCTTAGATAAAAGAATACATTGCACTTGTCAACTTTTACATTTTGTGTATCTAGTCTCTGTTTTATCTTTGATCTCTGGAATAACACTGATTGTCTGGTGGAAATATGAATCAGGTATATCTTTTAAATTTTCTAATTCTTTTTTACCTTGTAAAATAATCAATGTACATGCTAAGGTTTGAAAGATAATTTCTACTATGCGCATATGCAATGAATGTTTCCTTAGATTCTTGTCTGCTAAAATCATTCTTAGGGTAAAGTAAAGTGTTTTGTATGATTTTTTCAGTAAAATTCCATGAGAAATTATATAGAGAATTGTTTCGTTTGAAATCAGCTTCAGTGTCTGATTTTATTTTCTGTCTTTTTATACTTATATCAGTTTTTTATTATTGTAGGAATTATTAAAAATAAGCTTTAGTAAGTACATATAAGAATATATAAGATATGCATAAAACTTAACTTTAATTAAATTTTTTTAAAAGATGTCATTGATAACGCAAAACAATTTATATCTTGTTATAAATAGAAGTTTCAATGAATTATTTTATGAATTTATAAAACAATATTTACAAAATACTGAATAAAAAGGACATTCTAACTTGTTCATTTTTCTTTTCAGATAATACACTAGTATCAATTGATTTCATTAGTCGAAGTGCTTGGGAAGCAAAACCTGTCAAAACAACTGCTCAACCTCTGTGTGTGAATCCACCTAGCATTGTTGTATTAATGGATAGTAATACTGATAGATGCTACTCGTTTGAAGATTGTTCTCATCTTATTAGAAAAATTCAGGAGCAAGACATTCCCAAGCATGATGATATAACATATAATTTTCTTATTGGGAATGATGGCCGAGTTTACGAAGGAAGAGGTTGGGATACTCCAGGATATCACTCTGGACAGCTTAATGATAAATCTATAGGAGTTGCGTTGATTGGTAAATAGAAAAGAAAGTACTGCAGTCAAAATTTAATATACATTACTTCGATAAGTGCTTTTCAGATAAATACATGAATCTCTCTCACAAATTTTCTTGTTGTAAAGGTAATTTCAATTATTATCAACCATCCGAGAAAATATTAGAAGTGTGTCAGAAGTTCTTAGAAGAAGGTGTGAGAAGTAAGAAATTGGATCCTAACTATAAGGTAATTGGCAGGAAGCAAGTAATGAATAAAGAAAACAATCCTGGGGAACACCTGTGGAAAATAATAAGAGATTGGCCTCGCTGGACAAATTGCGTCAGGGACGGGTGTTCTGAAAGGCTTTGTAACAGAGCTAACTATTTAGCACACTGAAAGAATGTATTTTTTAAAATTTCAATATTCTTTTTTATTTTCATGCCATGTACAATTAATGTAAATGTACAGTGTTTTAAGGTAAGAGGAATATATGCATGTAACATCATGTCAAAAAATCATTGAAGGTGTGAGGAAAAAAGATATTAGAAGATAAACTAAATGCATTTGGTGTTTTCTGATTTAAATTAACTTTAACATATATTGCATATTCACATACAAGTTAAGAAATGTGAATTTATTCTTTGAGGTCAGAATTAAATAAATTCATAGTATGAAGTTGCAGAGTATGAAATTCATAGTAGCCATAGAGTTATTTTCTTTTACTGACAGAAAGAAAAGAGAACTCCTTGTAATATTTCAAGAGAAGAACAATCTGAAAGTTTTCTAGAGCTCCATAATCCCTGCCTTTTCTTTCGTACATAGTTGAATTATTCTGAAGAATACCAATGGGTGCGGATAGCAACTTTTGAAAACAAGACATTTTGCTCTTTGGCAATAGAAAACTTTGAATTTGCAAATTAGCTACAGATTTCATTTTTTGTCTTGCTGATGAAATAATTAAAACCCTACTCCTTTCACATCTATTCAAATGCGAGATCAAGGCAAAATGAAGATAGAGAAGCTACATTTATTAAAAGCAAAATTAGGAACTCTTTTGAACAACTTTGATCAAGGGATCAAAGGGAACTATAAGAAAAACCTGATCAGGATAGAGGTCATTGACCCAAAAGCTGCAATAATTAATTAAAAACATACAATTTAAGGAAACTTATTAATAATAAATTTAATAATGTGAATATTACTTTTGTTTTTGATTCACAATATAGTTTCTAAGTAGATCTCAAATATAGATCAACATTTTTTTTTTAAGTCTGCCTTTTGTTTACAATAATAAACTACAATTTGATAAAATTTTTCAATATATGAATAGTTTGTACCCTAACAGAATATATCTATCCCTTCTCATACACATAGAATAATATTTTTTTGAAATGTTGCAAAAATTAATGATTGAGACTTTGAAACACATTTTGGGGGCTCCTGATACTAAAATATGAGTTTTTCAGAAACATCTTTCTATCTGTCTACTTAAGAATGACACGAATGGCTAAACTGTATGCATATACCCATACTTTAAAAAATTATGTAATTGGTCTGATTCAAAGAGAGTCTGCAAAAGGATTTTTTTTAATTTGAAAAAGTATGGCATTTGAAGCTCATATTACAATTTCAACATCTTCAAAATATCTCTAAAAATTCTTATTTGAACAGAATAAAGGACATTTATAAATACAGTAAAACTCTACTTTTCATTCAACCTTGTGAATTTTTGAAAATTGCAAATTTTGAACTTTTTTATTCTCTCCTTCATATCCATTATAGAAAATAAAGCTTATATAATCAATTCTTGAATATTCGCACTTCAAATGATGTCATGTTCGGTTTTTATAGAATATTATAACAAACAATATTTTAAACAAATATTGAACAAACTTAGTGGGTGGTGCTACTGAATTTTTACTTTCTCCAGTATGTGGTATATTACTTTCTAACATAGATAATATATACTTAGTAAAGTTAAATAATGCAGTGGGAACTTGATATTAAAATTCTGATGGAAATACACATTTTTAACTTCTCTGATACTAAGTGTTTGATATCGAGATTAAGTGTTTTTCAAAACTTCTGTATGTTGGTGAACAACTCTAAGCAATATACAAGATTTTTCCCAAACGACTTTTCTACAACCAGTGTGTTCAACCCAAAACCCTGCAGATTTGAATTACATATAATTTTTGGGGGGTAAAGTTCACTTGAAGCCCCTACTGCATTTTTAAAATTTTCTCACATGGCTCCAAATTTTTTGATTAAAGTATGCCCTTGGATAATGTTGGAAAGGACACTTAAAAGAATGGTACAGGTTGCTGATTTTTCGAAAATCCCCGAAAGTGCAGGTTTTTGGGGCGTCTTGGTATAACTACAATATTGAAGATTTTTTTCCCCTAATAAAATCTATTCTTGAAAGAGAGATCTTAAAATAAGGTCATGTTCAATTTTTCGTAAATATGAGTAGTTTTCGTGTAATTTTGCGCGAAATCTAGGCAATTTTAATTTTTTAGACAATTTTTTTCTCCTAAAACGCTCCAAAAATTTTTCCTTAATATTTCTTCTCATATGTATCAAGGGAAGGTAAAAAACATGGTACTTTTCCCAATTTTGGCGGACTTTCCGTTTTTCAAAAAAATATTTCAATACTACAAAATTGAAGATAGCAATTTTTGCTTTAAAGTTTGTTGTAAAAAATAATCCCTTTACAATATCATGTCAAGTTTTTGAGAAACTAGATTGTATTTTTTCTTTAATTTGTTTTACTGATGGAAAAGATGTTTAAAAGAATGACGCTAGTCTAATAATCGTTAAACTCCCTGAACTTTCGAAAATTGCAAATTTAGAAATAATGCGAAAAAGTATGTACCTTTGTGGATCCATTCATTTTAAATAAGAGCTGAATACAAGATATTATGGAGAATTATTTAAATTGGATGTCCAAAACTTTGATTCAGTACTGTGCACCTGTGCCAGTTGGCACAACGATCAAGAAGTATCCATTCTGGCCACATAGTGCGGAGCTGTTGAGTTTCGCATGTACCTCAGTATGTATGTAGATTGTACCACACGAGTTTCCACTCGTATTTCATTTTTTTCCTGCAGGACATGAATCCGAGATTACAGCTTAACATTCAAATTAACTTGGTTTCTTTAAATCATTATAATACTTTTATACAAAAATAGCGTATGCAACTCGTTTATAATGTTACTTTTGTACTCTCGAAAAAAATATTACTGAATGAACGACGCCATGAATGAGTTCTGGCTTGGCGGTTTCGACACAAGATTTTTCGTGATTTCATAATACAATCACACCGTGTTAGGGCAAAATATACAAACTGTCTCTTGTGTAAAGGTCTGCAGTGAAAGGCTTTAGTCAACTTTTAATCATTACCTAAAGGATGCCACAAATTTGTATCATTTAACTAATTGGAGGAGGTCAGTGAATTTTCAGAAAAATAAATTATAACGAAAATAATTTTACATTGCTCAACGTAAAACGACGATTCATTTCCAACAATAATATCTTAGCTTCCTCTTTCTTTCAAGCGAAAGAGTATAGGAGGTAAAATTCCTTCTTTTAATCTCTAAAAGTTCTAAATGGAAACTGTCTTTTCCTGTTTGGCCGTCAGTTTGATTTCGGTGTCCACCATTAAAGATAATGGAGGAGCACTACGACGATAGCAAACTGACGGTGTCTGTTTAGAGCTAGAGAGCTCAGTTCTCTCGAGGACACCGTGGGGTCCACTCGAAGAGTAGATCCGGAAAACCACCTGCCAAGGAAAATTCCTCGTAAGTAATGCCCTCAAGTAATGTTAATATATTGTTTGATGAAAGTTAAGTTTCCATTAATTTCGTTGTGTTCTTCAACGTTTCAAACTTTAAATGTACATTTTTTTTTTACTTTTTCGTCTACTGCATACGTAGTGCAGGGAATCTATTATAATGCTGTGGGGAAAATAGCAATTTATCGACAGAAAAAGTCTACTTGCCGAGACTTGGTAACAAAAAAGTGGATAAATCTTCTTTCTATTTGTAGTAAATTATTTCCTCTAAAACGTTGTGCAGTCAGAATTCACGTCCTCGACTCCGAAAAATCGATTGACGGAAAAACGGCTGTTCTTCTGTGAAAAGCGCTAGCAGCTAAACCATAAAATAAGATTTTCGCCAAAATTGATATGCCCCTTAATTTAGAAACCATTATTTTGATTTTTGTTGGTTCTTTACATGAAGCCTCAATATTTTTTTTTTAATTTTCTAAAAAAAAAAATTTTTAAATTTATTTCTCTGATAGAGAAAAAGATGTTTAAAGAAATTTCGTATATTGCGTTTTCGTTCCACTCCCTGTATTTTTTAAAATTGCAAAACATTCTCGCATGTAACGGTAACTAAGTGGTGCTGGTTGCGTTTTCATTAAACTCTAAAATTTTTAAAAATTGCAAAATTTTTACAGCGACTTTCTATAATTACAATATTGAAGATAGACATTTTTTAAATGAAATCTCTTCATCAAATGAAGATCTTGAAATTCCTATTTAATTTTTAAAATATATGAGTAGTTTTGCAAAATGTTGCGTGAAACGTAGACAATTTAAAACAAAATTAAAAACAGCTCATTTTTTTTTACTTTTTTACAACCGTATATACATTTGAAAGAAAGTTATGTAGTGCTGCTCGTAAAAATGGCGAATTTTTGGCGTAAAAACTTATCACAGGGCCCTGATAACGAAATAGTTAATAGTTGCTAAATTTAGAGAGAAAAAAACTCTTGCACGGGGTGTAGTCAGAATCCAAATTTTGTGTGTCCTTCATACAGAAAAATCAAATGATGACAAAACGTCTCACCGTCCGTCTGTTCACAATGTTAACGCATAAACTGTTCAGCCGATTTTCTCCAAAATTGATATTCCTCAATCGTTCTGGCTCACGGTGTACGTGAGATATTGAATGTTTATAGTTATTATTAAAAATGTAATAATGTGTATAAAATCCGTAATTGTGAATTGGTGTGTTCGGCTGCTGGAGCCCCATGAAGGTGCGTACTGAATATTACTCAGCTTTTTTCGCAGCAGTTTTCGCGTAATTTCTGCTTGAAGATATTGCAAATTATAAAAATAACCCTTTTCACTAAAACCGCCTCCATATTTTTTTACGAATGCAACAAAGAAAGCTCTCTATTTTCGTTGAACCCTATGAATTTTCTAAAATTGCAAATTCAGAAGTAATCTGAGAAAGTAATGCTGTTTGAGTATTACTAGTTAAAATGATATGTGCCTGCAATAACCAAGAGTACAGAAATGCTCCACATTGCCTACAAAAGAACATCATCACTGCATCATTGCCTACAAAACAACATCACGACCAATGGCGGTCGGTACGGAATTCTACTGGTGATGCCAGTAGTGAAGCGGCATCGATAACAAAACATCGATGCTACCAATTACCGATGTTAATCGTCGTTAATGTAACACATCGATGTTAATAAAACATCGATCAAACACCATCTATGGTTTTAAACAACGATGCGAGGTTTAAAAACTGGATTAATCATCTCTAAAATAAAATACGTGGGCAACAAAATTTAATCTTCATTATAACTTGCTAAACACGGTCATAGTAAAATTAAACTGAAAACAAATTAAAAATCATAAGATATTTCTACTACTATACTACTCAAACAGCCTGAGCGCCTATAGTAATCTCAGGAGGTCACAACCTTCTCAGTTCGCCGAAGAAGGGTACAAGAAGAAGAAGGATTCCCTTTTGCCCAGGGCGTATGCCGCCTCTTCATGTACGGAACTCAAGGAAAGACGTACGAAATACCAGGGCATCGGGGTCATCCTGAGCGAGAGATAGTCTGCTCGAAGAAAGTATCATTAGTGCACTCTATGGAAAAGAACGTGAATTACTGTGCTAGTTTGATATTGGCATCGTCTTCTCCATAAGAGACGCACACAAACACTGCGTTCTTTACACGGCGTTATACTTCGATTTATTTAGTGTCCTTTGACAGATCGGGTGTTTAAACGACACTACCGTTACGTCACTATGGTGACGTTCAAGCTCCCGAATGGATGACACCGTAGCAGCTAATGAACTGTCAAAGGACACTATAAATAAATCGAAGTGTAAATGGGCAGAAACGGTGCTAATCCACAGGTAGCTCCGAAGTTTTGGAGCAGGCTGACAATCGGCACTAAGCCCTGCGCGTTTGAAGGGAGTATTGATAGAGCATCGAATGACTACGTGCTAGTTTAAAGGAATTGCAATAGAAAAAATATATTTTGATACGAAATTTTGAATCTTTTATACACACATTTGTGCTGAAAAATTTATTTTCCTTTTTTGTTGGTGGTGCCATGGCACACTGGCACTACCCTACAAGTCGCAACTGTTATTAACAATTTAATCCTTAATTAATATTGCATTTTTTTCGCAATTTGTTTTATGAACACGATTATTATTCAAAGATGAGAGAAGCATATCCACAATAAAAATTAAGACTGTCGGGATGGCCGAGATCGTGACGACAGTGATGCCGTAGCGATCTCAGTCCGAATGATCGCGGGTTCGAGTCCCACCTCTCGTCCTCTATCATCACCACATCATATCATCTTCACAGTTACGATACCGTTAAATTGTTGATGCGACCTCAAATACCAAACAAAAATATATAGTAGTAATTAATGAATGATAAACTAGTTAAACATTCGGACACAATTTCTATTTAATTTTGCGCTCGCGCTTTTTCTGCGTGCGCTGAGGCGTTGTTTTTTGGCGCAGCTTCCGGCATGTGCGGTCGCACACTCGCGCTGCTGGCGCTGGCGGCGCTGGCGGCGGCGGCGGCG
>BOPP01000017.1:5116769-5220115 GCA_017312745.1 Gryllus bimaculatus
CTTTAAAAACCCAGAAGGAGAAAATCTTTTCTTAAACTTTTGGTGGTAAAAAAAAAAAATGAATTAAACGTTTATTTGAAAAAGGGGAGGCGTTTGGGCGTTCCATTTTTCTCAAAGTTTAAAATAAATAAATAATTAAATTTTTTTTTTTGAATATTAAGAAGAAGAGTAAAGTTCCATACACGCTGTTCTCTTTTCGGGGGAATAATTTTCTTCTCATCTTCGTGACTCCCACAGTATCATCCCGCGTCTTACAACATCCCACACTCCTTTACTCCACGCCAATCTCTGGGTAATTAGTTTGAAACCCAAAACCACTCAACCAAACTTTTTTTCTAACAATTTCCTCAATTTCCACATCAATCTTTACATTAAAACATTAAGGAACACCAGCTCATACACCAATCCTTCTCACATCTCGTTGTTCTCTCCTGTTTAAGCAACACAAACGCACATCTCACACACTTATCCTCTACGTTTTCCCACATTGAGCGGCCATCTGCTCCATCATACTAATGCTAATCACACCACAACACATATTTCTTTGAGAAAACTCATTTTCAAACGCGTAAATAGACAACGCAACTAAACTTTCTCTTTACGGCACATCTTCGTATTTGTAGTACCAACCAGCCTCACAGCCGAATCGTGATCGAATTACTTTTCGGATTATGTAGTCTTCTTACTTAGTTTTCCTTCTTACGTTTCTTTATCCTTCTTCATATTCTACATTGAAGACTATGAACAAACACGCACATTCTTTATTGGCTGACCCCAACGACCATCACTCTACCCCTATTGAGTGGTCAAACACAGTAGAACACGCACAACATTTAAATTGCACTCTAATGACTTCAAAGTTATTTCTCATATTTTATATACACTTCATATAATTCTCTCAATATAACTTTATATGATTTTATCTTCGATAACTATGATTTTCTTTGACGAATAGAAGAATAACAATTGTGAATTTTGGGGTGAACGAATCGAATTTCTAACAATGAAAAAACTCCAATAAGTGCACAAACGAGAGAGAGGAGAGGCGCGCACGCAGGGACAGGGAGAGCGAGCAGACGCGCGAGGCCCGAGACGCACGATGAGCAACCGACGTGGAGAGGGACGAGACGGGAGAGAGGGAGAGAGGGGGAGCCTCCGGGGGGATGCAGAGGCGCGACGACGCGCGGAAGCGAGTCCGCGGCGAGACAGCGCCGCCCCGGGGAGCCCAGGGGGACGCGAGGGCGCCCCCCGAGATGCGCCCCTCGCCACGCCGCCCCGACGGCACGCAGGCCGGGAGAGGAGGAGAGGCAGCCGCCCAACAACCCGCCCCGGGAGCCAGGCGGCGAGACCGCCGAAGACGAGAGACCAGCCCGCCCACCCCCCGGCCCCGCGCCCCAGAGCAGGCTGAGGAGGCGATAGCAGGGAGAGAGGACGAGAGACTTCACAACCAACCCCCGTTACCTACAAATAAAGCTACTGTAGGTGGCGGTTGCATCTACACATTATAGAACACCCCCAAACCTCCACTTTTCCTTGCCCCTCTCATAACGTTCTTCTTTCACGGCAAATCCATCTGAATTTCTGTCATCTTAACGTGAAGCAATCTGCAATTCTCTCCGTTCAAGTCTAACTCACGTCGGCAGATTTTCATTTTAGTTTTCACTAGTATTTACCCGTCATTTAATAAACACTACAACGATTACAGAAACCTAGACAGTATCGCAAGGACTTATTAACATATTAATCCCCCACGTCTACACCCCACACACAGAACCCACACTGAAGCACACAACCAAACACTATGAGTAATCGCTACGAGAATGGACATTTTAATGTTCGAATTCTCAATTTTTAGATTTCCCTAAACTGTTGAAATATTGATTTTTTTAAACTAATGTACTTCACAACCGTATTCTTCATCGGAACTTACTAAACTTCTTAATATACAACATACAAAATGTCGGGCCTTTAATGTCTTATAATAATCTCCGCATACAAAAACTATTAATGATTAATTGCAGAAGTAGAATAAACACCAAGTTAACTGAGTATCTTAAACTCGTCTTAAATATAGCGGAGGAAACAAACAATATGGACATGTTATGCAAATAACGGCTGAAGAAGCAAAAGTGTAGTGTAATACAAAGATGCCTCTTGGGCCCAGCACGAATGTTCGATACTCAATCTGACTCAATCGATCTTCCGCCTGGTTAAAATTAGATTAAACGCCAGAGACCCACCTTCAACTGATCGATCTTCTTATGTGTATCTTACTGTGGCATATTATGTCAACAAAAGATGAGTATGAAAACGCTGTAGCCTCGCTACTAAATCTCAAGTGTTCGCACTCATCAATACCTGCAATAACTTATTCCACACGGTAATTATTCATTTTTGAATTCCGCAATATTATAATCAGTTTCCTATCCCATTCTTGAGGGTCACGTCATACCCCCGGGTCATTGGTGCGGCCAACCCGTTTGCTGGGAGTTTTACAAATTGATAAGTCTTAATCCTAGATACAGTACAGAACACACTTTGAAACAAAGATAGGCCATAAGAACGAAATAAGTATAACCTGAGAAATTCCAACCCGAAAGTACTCTTTAAAAGTTTACAACGTAGACAAACGCTGCCTTTAACTAGTACTCATAGTAACTTTAGCTCTTTTCTTGTTTTGTAACGCTTAATGCTGAATTAAAATACATTAAAAAGCCTTCCGACTCGTAATTTCCTACTGTTTTCTGCTATAATAATTCTCGACAGGCCCACCTTGCTCACGCCGCCCCGCCATCTTTCCAATCCACATTCATATACTTACATCCCTCCTACAACATCGCTACTTCACCAACTCCTACCTGCACATCTGCCACGATGGAATTGCGTCAGATCGATTGCGCACCTTTTTCAAGTCACTAGATCTCCCAAAAATGTGTATTCTTCGGCAAAACTTTGGCCTCCTTATCTCGGCAACGACCATCCCGTCTCAACAATTTCCCCCTGCACCCAATGGTCTTTGTATACAACTCAATATCTGTATACATAACCCGATTTGGTCTTGTCATATACATACCCCCAATGAACTGATCATATGTTTGGCCCATACAGATTCGTGAGTCGTATTTATATACCGTGCGTCAACGCGCGCTCCGACATTCTGTCGCACGCTCAGTCATTAGAACCTTGATGCACACCTAAACCAACTACGCTCTATACCTTTCTTATATATCCAACTGAGATGAACACTAATATATCAGACCATATATTTTATTCATCACGTTAATCGAGTTTTATTGACACCATTATGTTGCTTGTTTAATCGGTAAAGCATTTAATTTGAAAATACATGTTTGCTTACTGTTACGGCACAGGTTTGACAAATTGATTTACTCGTGGCGATGTGAATGAGGCTTCACTCCCCCTTAATTTTCCGACAATTCTAAAAACTTCAAATGGTTACTACACTTCATAATACTACACTCGCAATTGAACAAAACAAGATGTAAACTTGGTAGATCGAATGGTTGAATCCAAAAATTGTATCACCTAGGATCAAGATTAGTATACTAATTCCGAGTCATTACCTAATACTTAATCTACAGAAAACTTGTATTCCGCCCAAGTTTTGAAAATTTGTTTGTGCTAAATAACTCTGACAAGCTTACTCTGAGTGGATTTCTGGGCAAAATATTCAACCGCCCCCTTCCTTTTGAGATAATTGAACAGAAACCGCAACACAGTTTGCTCAACATAGGCGAAAAATTTCTTGAGGACGTGAAAATGGATTTATTAAAAGGCGAAAAGCATCTTCTTGTGCTCTACCCTGAACCTATACTTTCTACTTGTCGTTCAAGTGTGTGAAAGTCTTTATAGTCTAGCTTAGAGTGCTCCCTCTGTTAACAAACCATAAAATACTACTTTCAACACAAAATCATTATCATTAAGTACATTACTCATTTCACACGATCGCATGTGCATCGCGTGCTTCGCCATGATGCCAATGCTGCGTGCATAACGCACCCTAAAAAATGTTAAAACATGAGTTCATGCACTTTCTCTACAAAGACTTGGTATTTCTCTTTAATAAACAATATCAAAAGTTGACTTCTACACGAAAACTCATTTCGATTCCCTCCGAACTTCTTACGCCGCCGGTTGCTCTCAGATTAAACGGTCGATGCTTTTATAGCTTTTTAATTATATTACTCCTAAGCTTTCTGCTGCTAAACTGATTACTGCATCACTTAAGATCACTTCGTGGGACTTACTGACAGAATGTGATGCGTTCATCCGTAAAGCTCACGAAAATTCAGGGCTAATCCTGATATACTGGATTGGCTGTAACGCGTACCAAGTCACAGACGTGTTCTCTCAAGAAAAGCAAAGTTCTTCCTTGAGAATACAAGGGTATGATTAGAGATTGAGAGCAGTGGGTTATCTACAAAAAATCGCACATCTCAATTTCGTCATTTGCGGTTCAGCCAAACACTTTTGGTCTTTCAAGTCGCTGCGTCTGAGAGGCCAATAGGTGCTCCTCACATTAGACTATTTTGGGAATATAATGGTTGTTGTTCTTTTTCCTTTGCAATAGCGATGCTTAATCTCAAGCAACCATCCTTCTTTGGTTTTAATGTCATCATCTCTTCTCAGGGAATCATCTTAAAAGTTTGAATTTATAAAAATACACTGCATTTGAACTAAATGCAGCTTAATGTAGCATGCTTTCACCACACCTTCTAAAGTCAATCAATTCTGAAAATCGCCCTTAATAACCCTCATTTAAATCATCATTCGTCTGCTATATTCCATTGCTTTCTCAACTAATCGCATTCTCACCGTTTTGGGAAAAGTTTGAAACGCTAAAATGGGTTTAAATCACCTTTCCAAAACACTCCCTAAACATCCTACGTGTATCGGTGAGTAACTCCTCGCCGCCTGTCCCTGGGCGAACCCGTCATCAGAAACGCCTTCACAAGGCAGTGGGGGGCGTCGATTTAGCACCTGGGTACCGTACTGGAAGGGTGGTTCGGTGGGTATAAGGCCCCTCGGATGCACCCGAGGTCAGTTCAGTGCTCGACTGTTCCTGGGAAGCAGGTGAGCTCGTCATTCCCACTTACAAGTTGGCAGTGGCGCGAGTCCTCGGGGACATCATTGATTAGGAACGCAATAATACTTCGCGATTTCTCACGAGTCTCTCGGCTAACATTGTGAATTGACGAATAAATTACTCAGATACACAGTGAAACCGTGATTCGAATTTACCACTAAAACCTTAATCTTTTAGTAATAACTACACAACAATACTTCATATTGTTTTTCAATCAACCATAAAAAAATCCTACATTGTATGTATTAGTTTTACACGCAATTTACTAAATTCCATTAATCAAACAGCGAAAGGGAGATCAAATTAGATCAGTTATATGAATACAAGAGGTGAACCTCACGGAGTGACATTAATCATTCTGTTTTTTCAATTTTTCTCCGGAAACAGGATGGAGCGAAGATGAAATCATACTTCACATTTCATTTATTCAGTTTATTTTAACATACTTTGCAGTTTTGCTACGTGAGCTAAAATTTCTAATGGGCCGATGTTCTTTGCCAATAATACCGTAATCATACAGATTCTCGATTCAGATTCCATTTTATACTCATACACACCGCTGCAACGTACTCATTTGACGCCATGAAGCTAGCAATTTTCGGGTATACTCCGATTTAATTTCTTCGCATGTAACTGTTTCCTGTCTATTTCAGCAGTTGGGTGAACCTCAGTTTCGACGATTTCAATCAAAGACATGGAAAGTCGTTCACATGCGTGAGAGGTTTCCGTTACATTTTCGTAGTAAGATAACGTAGGGATTCTTCTGTGAAGCAACCAAATCCTTCACATATTGTCAACTAGCAGAGATGAACTTTGACTCAACGTATCATCAAAACATAACATTCAATTTAATCGCAGGGTTGGATACTAAAGCTCTTCATGTTCTTTCAATAGCGATGGTTGCTCTAAGTAAGATATTTTCAGACGACTTTTGAAAAGTTAATGACAGTTAGTAAAACGAAGCAAAGGGAGCATTTTTAATTATCTCGTTAATTATGGGCAGACTTTTTGTTCGGCTCCCGGCCTGCTCTGGGATGCGATGCCTGAGTAGTACAACACTGGCTCCATGTTTTAATCAGAGTGGATAGTATCTCATTCTTAAAGCGCCTTACATTCTCCTTCTATCTTAAGAGTTCTTACGAACGGAATTGCATTTTTACAACTCCTTATGATGTCTGAAATCTAGCTTTCACGTTCAGAATATACGTTGGACCCGCATATTATCTATCCGCATTATTTCGTTTCATTTCTATATTTTCTTCGCCTTCTCTCTCATTTAAGTTGCGCGGTTCTTCAAATGAAAGCCTATAACCTGCTACTAATTCGACACTCTCTCATTTTTCATTGAACGTCAAGGTTGTGACAACTAGCAACCAGCTTGTCTTACATTTTTAGTCAACGTTTTCAGGAGTTTAGGGAGTATCGTCGTTTCTGAGTCTATGTGCAATGTGTCAGAGTTGCGGGGTGCCGCCTGTTTGTATATACTAGAATCTGATAAACTTCAAATTTACTTCAACTGTTCTACCGTAACTCAAAGCAATGTAATATAATACTGTAGTGCAAAGATATTTCATCCTAATGCTGAGCGAACAACTGCCATTTTCTTACTGAAAAACTCATTACGTGACTCCTGGTCCCCAAAAAAGAGGATTTTCTCGTTTATCATAATAAAAAAAAAATACTTTCTGTAAAATGTTAATGTACGTTCGTCTGTCCGTCACGTGACACACGCTATCTAAAGCTATACGTACGATTTTTATCAAATTGATATTTTCCGATCGATCTGGCCCTCGCGATCATCAAAGAATCCTTTAAGTTTGGGGTACTTCACACGAAGCTCCTGAAACCTATTTCAAAATTTTAACCAACAATGACTTCACATTTTTCCCCCACACCACCAAATTTTGTTTAATCAGTACAATGCGGCTATTTTCTACTCAACAGAGCACACTTTGGAGCCGAATTCTTTTCTTTATGTATGGTGCGAGAGAGTGAGCTCTCTCACGGGTACGCACTCGTGGTTGCAGCCATGAGACGAGCGCGCTTAGCTGGTGCTTGGCAGCCGCTGCGCTGGCCGCGACGCGCCCCCCGCTCCAGCCGTGGGCCCTGCGCCGTTCTTCTCGTCATTGCGCGTGCAGCCAGGACGACGCGCAGGCGGTCGTCGACAAGGTGAGCCAAGCGCGCAGAACCCAACGCCCCGCGACGCGCCACGCCACTCATCGACAATTCGACCGCGAGTGAGGCGAACGAAATTCGGAAAGTTGGCGCTTGCGGCCTGTTTGCGTCTGCCCTCTTCTTGTGAGAATGCCAGGAAAATGGTACATTGTAAAATTTTGGTTAATAATAATCTGACAACAATACTTTTACAAAAACTAGTAGTTGTTTAAACTATCACTCTATTGAATTTTATTTATCGGGGATTTTTTGGTTTTTTCTCATTTGGGGGTGCCTTCTACGGAAATATATCGATGCCCAAGACAGGTTTTTGAACTCTCGATTTCACCTCAGATTATTTACCAACGATGATTCCGATCCCGCACAGAACTCAAATCACTTGTAAAGATTCCCATTTGTTCGTAAGGTCTCCCATTACAAAGCCGCATATTCGTAATTACACGATTCGAAAGTGCCGTGCGTGAGAGAAAAATAAATGAATGAGTGCGTGCAAGTTATGTCAGAGTTGACTCTTCCACTGATTCTTACACCTAATCTTACCGGAAGGTCGTAAATCGGTTTGAGCGCGACAGTGAACGACTTTTCGACAGCTATATCTTTATTTACTGCAACGTCTGCCCTTCCAGGAATTAGATGTCTGACGGTTGCATGAAATCTTAGAACTTGAACGTCAACCGAATAACGTGACGTTACTATAATGCCGACGTTCAGCTCCAGATGGGAATGCAAGGAGGCCGAGCTGCGAAACATCGCAGTATACGCTTCAATACAACGGGATGGAATTCTGTCCTTTCACACACAGCACACACACAGACACACTGGGACATTCAACTCCGCCCACAACACAGTCCCGGGAGACACAGTCGGGAGCTAAAGGCTACTTTCTGGGATACGCCGGTGCCAGCTGGTGGGAGATACCTGCGTGGGGAAATCCACTGCAAGCGACGTTTGCGGTCGACGCACGGTCTCACCGTCTACAAGTGGGGAGCAAGACATCCCTCCGGGGATCAAACATTCACTACAATAACGGGTCTAACAACTTAAGCCTGTGGACGTGAACACCACCAATTACACATGTGTGAAGCTGTTGGCGCAGCGTGGCCTGAAACGGTGGAGGGGCGCGAGGCGAGGCGAGGCGGGAGCGCAGCGAGGACGACGGCGACACGCATCGACATCGACCAACGACCAGCGCTGCACAGCACGACGAGCACCCACACCATCATCACCCACAAGCCAAGGGGCACCGGGCGGCGGCGTTGCTG
Source organism: Gryllus bimaculatus (assembly GCA_017312745.1). Lineage (NCBI taxonomy): Eukaryota > Metazoa > Arthropoda > Insecta > Orthoptera > Gryllidae > Gryllus > Gryllus bimaculatus. The sequence goes on from BOPP01000017.1 coordinate 5,125,314, forward strand.
CCAGGCGCACCTGCCGCTTCTGCCGCTTGCGCGCTGCGCCGCTCCGCAGCTGCCGCACCTGCCGCTGCACCCTCAAGACCATCATCCACTACGCTCTCGCCACCCACCAAGACGCCGTCTCTGTGGAGGTGAGTCCCTCCCCCTCATTCTTTTAACATTTCTCTTGAATGTCTGTTCAATCGACATACACGCTACTACGGGAAACTAAAAGCCATCTCTAACAACAGGCCGTCCGTTAAGGATTTTAACGGCCACGTACATTAAGGACAGATCGATCAAGAATGAGTTGGAGCGAAAGATGATTATTAAGCAATCCTATCAAAGTATTTTTTTATAAGGAGGTTGGTATTTCCGAAGACGTTTTGAACGACACACGGGCAACTAGCATAACGGAACACTGTAGTTATATGCTCGACTGTTCGCCTGCCGTTTCGCAACTTTAATCACTTTCATTATTGGCGCTGTGATTGGAAAATGACGTTAACAACTAGAAAAGAGGTCAGCAACGGGCGCCGACTGTATCGTGGATTCCATTAAGCCAGAAATAACATTATTTATTTGCGTCAATTCCAGGAGACACAGTAATTGGAGCAACAGTCGAACGCCCTTCTCTCTGCATTATCTCATTTACTTGATTTTTTCTTCTCTATTCAAACTTCTTATTTTTATATAGCATGAAAATTGCAGAAAACATTGCTCTGCAAACAGAAAGCATATTAACGCGTAGGCTGAATTGACAAGTAACAGGCGAACGGTGTTCCCTAATTATTATTATTTTATCACTAATTAATACTATTAAATACGAAGTCTCCAGTACATTGGTGAAAGACTATTCCTTGATTTTTTTTTTTTTTCTTGCCCAGCTGATCATTAAACCGATATGATATATTAGATACAACATGAGGCATGTTGACGTTTAAAGTGTTGGAAGTGTACTGCTCCACGGATTCGTTTTAAAATTAAAATCAGGAATGTAGTTTCAATGTACGTAAACAATATATACTAAATCGATTTTCCATGAAATCTTAGAATTCTTAGATTTTCGATACAATTTCGAACATCGAAAAACTAATGTTTATTTTGTCAGTGCGATATATACCACAAAAATAATTCTGCAATTATAGTTTCATTTTCAATTCACATACAATTTTAGATGTTTTGTCTTTTTGATTTTTTCATTTATACTACGGCGCGTATGGTACGGCTACAAACTTTTAGAAGATTCCTGATGATTATTTCTCTAAATACAATTGCTTTAGACAATAGCAAATGTATAAATGAGTGATAAGCTCTTTTCCATATTGAAATGAAGTAATTGTTGACATGAAAATAAATAATTCTAAAGTCAACTGTAAACTTTTTGTTTGCAGGGAAATAATTTACGAATCTTGCAATATTTCATGATTCTAAGCATGAAATTAAGTGACAAAACTTCATATATATATCGGATTCAATTTTCGTATATTCTCAAGTCCAATTAGATATTTTTTTTACTATGTTATTTTTCAATTTCATTAGATTTTGTACGAACATGTTAAGAATGTCAACCAATTTCACCGGCATTTTGTTTACAATACGTGTCAAAGCGCTTAGCTCAAAAGGCGACTACGGGCATTAAAATGATGTGTTGTCTAAGAAAACGATGGAATTATAGGTCGTTCAATTTTCTCAAATATTTTAAAGCTACAGAACATTTAATCGCATGTGCACTTTCAGTGGTTGCTCTGCCAAGTGGAACATAGGTGCAATTTGAAAGCGGATTTGAACTAAACGAGTCTATAGGATAGCACATGAGCTAGCGTACTAGTGTGTGGCTTTGAGTTCGATTCCCTTTACCCACTTTCTGGATTTTTTTTACAATCGTCTCCGTTTCTGTAGCTGTGTGGACAGATAAAAACTCAGAACAGGCGAGTAAGCTAGTTACGGTGAAGGAATGCGTCATTTCAAATGTCAGAATGGAGCGCTAACCATTACGCCTGCTCATAGTCTCTCTTACCCCTCCTTTCCAAACGTGGGAATTAAAGTAGTCCCGGCCTGCGGGAAGGGGGTGGCGCACCGAGCGCGACGCACGCCTACCCGAGATCATCCGCCCCCAACCGGGGCCCAAAATCGTTAAAATTGGACCCAAAATCCGGATTGTGTACAAACATGCTTGTCGCGCCTCAGGTGGACAACGGCTGGACCGCCACCCCATATCTGCTGGCCGTGAAGAAGGGCTGGGCCCCGCTTCACGACAAAGACGATCCCTCGGCCTCGGCTCGGACATCGCCTGGGTCGCGAGGAGCCTTTGGAAGACGACGACCTCCTGAGCGACGAAGAAGCGCTGTCATTGAGCCCACCCGCTGCCAGGTGAAGCTATCACGCGAGCGTGCGCCATAACCGCGAATAGGGCTGTGCACTCTTCAGAGTCGAAGTAACTTCACAATGTGAGTTCAATTTTCCGCGTATTAACTGTCGAGATTTTCTAAAAGGTTCCCAACCTTGACGCGTTTACTAAAAAGACACTGATAACCAAGTCTGTCGACAACTGTCAAACTGTATATAAATCGATTTTAACACAATATTAAATTTTCCACAAATAACGATAGTACGTAACGTCATTATCTATAATCAGACAAATATTTTCTTCGTTAATTGTCATTATTTGGTCAATACGGGCCTCTGGATATGCAGCATGTTACATTTTGTTAAGCAATTAATTTCAATTATTCAAAGTAACAACAATTTATCGGTAAGCTTACGTGCCCTGCATTATTTAACAGTTTCCTGCTAACAAACATACAGTTGAATGTCGCGTGTAAATAGAAATAAAGTATATAGAAAAAAATTAAATTGAAGAATTGGATTGCAAATGCCGCAACGGCATGCCATGCAAAATGGAAGCACGCCGTTTAATGACGCCCTGCGCCACAGGAGGTTGGAGGCGACGCAGGCCCCGACCCACGTCCGCCGCGGCAGCCGATGGAGGAGGTGGCGGTGCGCGTAGCACCGCTCCGTGCTGGAGGCAGCCAAGGGCGACCGGGCGCCAAACCACCTGGAAGGCCCGGACGCGAGCGCGCTACCATTGAGATCATCCGCCACCCACCCCGAGGCCCGCCTCCGCCGCGCCGGCACATCAACAACATAAGGCCATCGGACAGGACGGCGCCGAGAAGCGCCTGCTGCACCGCTCAAGCACAAGACCGGTCAATCATAACCACACCAAGACCTGCGCTCACCAAGGTGCCAAGGTCACCAACTACCCAGTCACCGCCACGCTTCGAGGTCAAAAGAACTGCGTGCCTGTCAACTGCAAGATTCGTTCTGCAAAGAAAGGTAATCCCAAGCCTCAGCCCGGGTCCGCCTCATATCACCATCAATTTTCCACTGCTGCCACCCGCCCCGCCCCACTTCCCCACTGGCCACCCACGCCCGCCCAACCTACCACCCCCCGCCTACCACGCCTCCACCGAACATCACACAACCACACCCACCACTAAGTAATGCCTTACACATGGCTACGTGCCTTGATCACGATGATGATTACTCCGATTACGATGGACCCCGCCGCTCCTGCACCTGCTATCCCTACAACCCTGCCCCAAGCCCTCCAGTTAACCCCCACGACCAGCCCTGCAAACAGACTTACTCCATTGTCCTAGCTTATGTGGTGGGTGGGGCGGGTGGGGTTTGGGACCGCGATGGTGGGGTTAAGGGCGCGTGGAATGGGGCGGAGTATTGGGAGCCCCTGGATGGTGGGAGGTTTTGCGTGGGCGGCAAGTCGCGCGCGGCAGCTGGTATCAACCAGGGGGCTAGGGCTGGCAGAGTGGTGTGGGGGTGTAATGGAGGGGGCTTGGGGCAGGGTTGTAGGAGATGAGCAGAGAGTGCGGACGGTCCATTCGTAATGCCAGGATAGTCACCCGTTATCATCCGAGTGATACTAATGCCGACACATCCCACCGGGTGCACATGGTGTACGAGCATATCTCCAGTTCAGGTCCGTGCCGAGTGGTAACCTGTTGCTCTGTCTACGGTCGCGTTCGGTCATGAGGTGTGTAGGCCACGGTGGGCGTAGGATCACCGGTCTGGGCGAGCAGGGCCGTGGGGTGGCATGGGAGAAGATTGGCGGGGCCAGGGCTTGCCGGCCAACTGGCTCCACGCCCCAGTCAGCTCTGGCCATAAATTTGACTGCGCGAAAACTCTCCCACCCAGTCACTACTGAGGCTGGACCGCCAAAATCCCCCCATCGTCGCTATGGGTGCTTCGGGCAGAGCTGCCGGACTCTCTACAACCATTTCCCTCGCAAGCAACCCACGCGCCATTCAAGACTTCCACCTTCATCTGCAGCACATTATCTGCGCCAGATGCAGGAATTTTGGGTACGAAACAACCTGCTCGCCAACACCAACGTCGGGCAAGCCTAATCAACTGCTCTAAACAGCACGCCCAACCAGTTACCCGGAGCGGGTATTGGCCAGGGGTCGGAGTGTGTGTGCAACGTCGTGGTGACCTTGGCCATGGTGGGCGCAGGGTCTGGTGGTGGGTGGAACTTGCATAAGACAATCGGCCTTGTGCTTTGCGGGCAGAGGGGTGTCAGAGGTTAGTCTCGCCCGTCAGAAGTGTCCGCTGGAGAGGGCTGGCTATCGCGCCGGCGAAGCAGACTCTGAGCTCGGGCCTTGGTGTTGAGTCGGCCGAGCCGCCCCGGACGGGCGGAGGCAAGCGAAGACGCCCGAGAGAAAGGCGGGTCAGGGCGCCCGCACAGCTGGTCCGGCAGGTTCGGCCGCGGAGGGCGGGCCCAGATGCTCAGAGACGCGAGGACGCGTGAGAGTAGCGAACGTACAGCGCGATCTCAGAGGCCAGGCGTCAGAGGCGTCGGCGGCAAGTCCTGCCGGCCGCAAGCCAAAGCGCAGATAGCCCGCAGAGCTAGGGTTGCGCCGGCTCGCCTGGGTGCACTCCAAGCGGGAGCGGTGCTCAGGCACCGCCACTCCCTCCTCGGCGGCCGGGGCGGGACGGTTGGGGTCGGGGGCTAACGCGGCCGGGCCGCCTGCCCGGCCTCCATCCTGTGGGGGCCGCGCGACTGGGACGAGCCCAGAGCCCTTAGAACTGAAGCATGCCCTTAGGAATAAGTTTCGGAGCATTTTAATTGTTATTTTTATTGAATGAAATGTGTTACGAACCATGGATGGGGCATGCCGTACGTGAAAATTATGTGACGTAAAATTATATCTCCACCTTTGCCTGAATGTGTCAATCATTGTGTCTAATGTTTTCAAATGTTGAATAAAAATTGTGATTATTTGAAATGTGAAGTTCGCGTTTTTTAATTGAGACGGTATAGAATCAGAAGGGCGTCAAACTCCACATCCCTTTCACGAAAGAGAGTAGTGGTCTCACATGTAGGTCCTTATGTAGCTAATAGGGAGATAATTATTCAGAGGAGCACTATGTGTGGGAGGTATATACTCTTGGTTTCTAACGTCTCGTGATTTATAACTCACTTACTCCCAGCCGCCAATCAGAATTTCTTATTAACATTCTGACTCATTACTATTTCGCAGAAATTTAGTTTTGAAAATATTAAATAATATATTAAGACACCAAGATGTCAATATTCTAGTGCACATACGGTTTTTGCTTAAGAGAGGGAAATATGTACACAGCGTGGCGCTGTATAGTGTTACACTATAGAGAGCCTACCAGGGATTATAATGCTTTAACTCAACGAATGGAGCTATATCACAATATAATTTAATAGTAATTGTACTTCCAATATTTTTGGCCAAATTTTATTTTTAGAGAGGGTTATAATTGAAAAAAGTTTAATTGAAGCTGTAGAATCGGTACATGAAATGTAACTGTAGTTCCAAAAATACTAACTGTATTCAGATTTGCCTTATATATATTTGCAATGCGGTAAAATGATGTAAAGCATTAAAATCTACACTATAGTAGTACTTCTTTTTAGAAGTTAACGTTATCTTCTTATAAAATTATGATTAACGAAGAAATGCAAAAATATTATTTTATTTAGTATTGATAATTAAAGTACACATATGGAACTCTGATGTAACTATATTATATTAAATAAACTTTCCTATGTAATATATTTATAAGAAAAACTAAAATATGAACTAAGATTTTTGGTGTAGTACATTATAAAGAAATATACTGAGTTAATCTTATATTGCACTTAAAAGTGAAGTTCTTGACATGTTGTAGGAACAGATGCACAGTCTCTAACATTTCTTGAGGCTGGCTAATTAGTCTTATTACTTTTCAATAAAGGTGAAAATGTACAAAAAGCAGGATGCGTTACTATAATGTTTATTGAGGTAACTTATTTAGAAAAAAATTAATTCTACAAAATGACACACCAGAGGGAGACTGCGATAAAATTTGAAGTACTGAGAATAGAACTGTAGCAACTGCGACAACTCACTATATTTCGAATGCACATACGCCTATGCGAAGCTATGCAAATGTAGGCTGTCTATTCGACGTGGATGGCTCAGACACAATCGTGTCGGATGCTGCGTCGCTGCTGGAGCGCGTGGTCGTAGCATACACACTGTGCGCCCCGTACAGGATTAGGGATGCCATCAACATCGAACGCGCTCTTCGGTCTCCCAGGTAGGTCTTGAGTCGGTTTCGCAAAGGCACTTGCTTGCCGCAGCCGCGAGGCGCGGCGAACGTCGCCGAGAGGCGCCTGAGGGTATGGCTGCCTTGGACGGCCGACCATCGACGCGGGGGCAGACGCCGGATCTAATTCAGTCGTGGAAGCAGGGGCCAGGCCCTTTTGTCTTCGACCAGAGCTGTCAGTCGCCAAGTTGAAATGGGCAGGGTCGGTTGGGCTGGGGCACGGGCCCGTCCCATGATCCCCGGCTGTGCAGCTGGAAGAAGGTGTACCCCATGAATGGTGGGGTCGAGAGCTCTCTTGAGCGCGCTCCAACCGGTGGTGCATCACGTGGTGCACGTGAATGTAAGGGGCCGAAGAAGAGGGTTCAAAGTTCCACATGCCGCTTCTGCTAGCGGCAGCCCTGCTAGCGCAGTGGGCAGCCGGTCCGGCGTGGGCTCGCTGCATCACCAGGATGTGGCGCGGTATGCTTCTGACCTAGGGGGTCAATGCGTTCCACGTGCGGCCCAGGTGTCACGCGTGCTCTCTCTGGGCTGCCGCCACGCCCGTCGGTCTCGTCTCGGCAGCTCGGGGCCGGGGTCGGATCCTCGACCCGCCCGGTGGCCTAACGCGTGCGCGCTGTCTCGGCTGCGAACCTACCCCTGCGCGACGAACCACAGCACACGAACCACATGAAAGAGTTTTGACATCCCAACCATCATAAATATATCGCGACGATGCCCTAATAATCTGTATAAATTTCCGATAGATTTTGGCTCGGCATAAAATCTAGGGAAGGGGGTAAGAGAGGCGACGCCTTGCGTCAGAGTGTGGGCGTGGGAGTACGTTCAATTGGCTCCTTTCGCGACATCGTCATACATGGCCTTGACCCATCAGGGCTATGTTGGTGAACCACCATGCAGCCGGAAGCTCCGTGTCTCCTCAATGCCGATTCCGAGGATTTAATGGATTCGAGCCACTAGAAAGCGTTCACTCGTATGGCTTCAGATTTCCCGTAGTCTGCTCCATGCAAAACGGGAGGCAATTTACTTCTTAAAGTTTTCTTCGAACCAGGGCACCACGGACCGCGCGAGCAATGACTCACTTCCGTCTCCTTGTCCTATACAGATAGTACACCCGCATTACAGCAACGCACTACACTTACCATTTTCAAGAGACGAAGATAGCCACAGGTTGCGGGTAAGCGGGTGAAGAGCTCTGATCCCTCCGAGATAGCTGGGAGACGATACCGCAGCTCGGTGGGATATACTGGCAGTTAGCGGGACAACCCCCCTAGCCGACGGTAAGTAGCTCGCGCGCCGGTGATCTCTGCCGCTAAATCAAGCGGGACTGGTCAAAGAATACCACGTTTATCGCTCTAGAGCCAATCAAACACTATTCGCCATTAGCAACTCATAGTGGAACTACGTACACACAACCTGGTAGCTGTAGGGCTTGGAATCCAAACCAATTCAATCGACTAAATCCATCTCACGGGTCCCTATTGCCCAAGCTAGAGCGACTATATTAGCTGAGGATACCAGTCGCCACATACGCCCGCCGCGAGGGGGGCGTGGGCGCTGGGAACAAAAGTTGTTCTACTGGTAAGCCGGTTGCTCTGGCGCCGTAAAATATTTGGGCGGAGACAACGTACGGGGTTGAGGGATCGTGCAGGGGGCGCGCATGCACTCGTGCGCGGGCGGCAGCAGAAGGCCCCACCACCACGCAGAGGAGGGGACGTGCGTTGCGTTTGATCGATTTTTCTCGTGCTCCAGCAGCCCACGACCTCACGACACATCAGTTTTACATCATGTCTTGGGCTAGTGTAGCGCCTGGCACTCATGTCGAAGCGTCTTTGAAAGGCGCTACGCCAAGGCGCGCCTCTTGGACACATATTTTCCGCTCGCCGCCGCTCAGAACGCCCGCCGCTGCTGAGCCCAGCTTCCGTTCGGATTTTCCGCGCCGCCGACCGCCAGCGGCCGCCAGCGACAGCCAGCGGCGACCGTGGTAAGACTGATTCTCGATTCTTAACATTGTTCGTACAAAATCTCAAATATGAAATTTGTAGACTCAATGACGGAAATCTGCCCACAAGCGACTAGGGGGGAATGGGAACCCGAGTGGATTTGATCGATTGATTGTTTGGTGATTCCAAGCACGTCAGCTACCAGGGTCGTTAGTTCCGCATGTGTAATGCATGGTTTTGCTCGGGAGGAGGTGATCTTTGCCCCGCTGTAGGGCGAGATCCGGCGCCGACTTACCGTCGGCTAGCGGGGTTGTCCCCACCCAGGTATATCCCCACCAGCGGGGTATCGCCCCACTCGGGACAAGCTCTCAGCTCCTGACGGGTCTCCCGGCATGAATGGTAGTGTAGTGCGTGTGTAAGGGGTGAGGATAGGACAAGGAAGAGGAAGGTGAGATCGCGCGCGGTCCGTGGCCCGTTTATTAGAGTATTGCTCCGGTTTTGATAGGAGCAACTACGGAAAATCTGTACACGTAAGCTTCTGTGGCTCGAATCCATAAATCCTCGGCTATCCAGGAGACGCCGCGTCGTTGGCTGGAGCCACTGCCCTGGGGAAGCCTGCGACTTGTCAGGCGAAACGTCGGCCTCCCAGCCAACGACGCGGCGTCTCCCGGTTAGCCGAGAATTTATCAATTCAACGATTCTTTATGTATGGTTGGATTTCTACTTTTCATTGTTCATGTGTGTGGTTCGGGCGCAGGGTGTTGGCGACGGCGCCGGCCGAGCTGCCGGCGGACGGCGACGGCGGCGGAGCCCCGGAGGCGCGCACCCTGGGCCGCACGTGGACGCGGTCGGGCAACGCGCCCATCCTGGTGAGCAGCGAGCCCACGCCGACGCTGCCCACGGCGCAGCAGCGCCCGGCGGCCGAGAGCGGCTGGAACTGGAACCTCTTCGGCCCCGACATCACCGTCACCACGGTGATGCACCAGGTGGAGACGCTCAAGAAGCTCGACCCCAACCTCATGGTCACCTTCTCCGTCACGGGCTGCCAGCCCACGCGACTGCCCTTCGACCTGGAACATTGCGACAACGTGCCCCGCGTCGAGGTCGTCAAGGCAGCCAACCCCTAGGCCTGCGCGCAGGCGCCTCGCAACAAGTCATCGACCGGTTGGATTTCTGGCGGGCTTTGCACGTGTCCCAGACGCATGCACACACGTTTGTGCTGCCGCATCATCACTGATGCTGCTGCTGCGGATGCTTGTTAGAAATCCAATGCACTTTATCTATTACTCAATTTATCGCGTATTCCTGTTGTATTTTATTAATATACAATAAACATCTCTTGTAATTTCACCTTTATTGAAGTATAATATAGCCATCCAAGAAGTTGCTTCATTTTTAAAAGCATCACTGGCATATAGTAATACATATTATTCATGATGTACTACAAACTTGTTCTTTTAGTTTTCTTTAATAGCTAAGAAGGTTTTACAATATAAAATGTTTACTATCAAGTATGGCTCTATAATTTAAATAAATATTGCCAATATAAAAAGAACGTTAAACTTTTAAAGAAGTAATACATTAGATTTTAAATCTTTATCATTTTCGTTAAATAAATTAAGGAAGTCGAAAATTATTTTTTGGAAACTTCGATTACATCGTACCGATTCTACAGCTTCAATTAAACTTTTCAATGAATAAGAAAATATTAAATAAAAATGGCAAAATTTGGAAGTACAATTTTTAATTAATTTGATAGCTAATTCTTTATAAATTTGAGTTTGGTGAACACTAAGGCGCTTGAAGTTTCCTTCTAACAAAACCGTATCATAGAATATTGCATTCTTGGTGTCTTTTATTATTTAATATTTTTCAATAATTCTGGAATATCAAAGTCAGGAAAATAAGAATCTGATTGGCTGGGAGTAAGGAGAATAATCGAGACGGATAGAACCAGAGAAAGCCTCCCCACCATATGCTCCTCCTGAGATAATATCTCCCAAGGCTACCTGGTACTACATGTGGACCACTCTCTCTTTCGAAGGAAGTGGGTTGACCCTTTCTGGTTCTTACCGTCTCAATTAAAACGCGAACTTCACATTTCAAATATCACATTTTTATTCAACATTTTGAAACAAACAATGATTGCACATCAGAAGGTGGAGATATAAATTTTACGTCATCAATTTCACGTTGTTCGTACACATTCATCAATAAATAACAATAAATTAAACTTATTCCTAAGGGCTCGTAATTCTAAGGGGCGGCTCTCAGTGCGCGGGGGCGGGGGCCGCCGGTTGTGCGGGCTTCTGCGCTTTGGCTGCGCGCGATTCCGCGCCGTCTGCGCTGGCGTACTCGTACTCCTCGGCCCACTCCTCCTCGAGCTCGGCCTGGGCCGGGGAGCTGTGCGCGGCCTGAGCCGCCTTGGCGTCTTCCGCTTGCTCCGCGTCGGGGGCGGCGCCCGCGTTTTCGCCCGAAGCCCTCTCAACGGACACTTCTACGGGGAGACCGAACACCGCCGCGGGATTGTTGAGCGCGGTGCCCACGCTGCTTACCAGGGTGTTGGCGATGTTTGGCAGGTTGTTGGCCACGATGTTGGGGAGGTTGTTCACCAAACTTCCTGCGATCTGGGCAGAAATGTCTGCGATGGGAAGGGGTGGAAGGGCTGGAAGGGGCGGTGGGGGTGGGGAATGTTGAGGGCCGGGAGTTGCGGCAACTGAATGGGTGGGATTTGTGGCGGCTGGGATGGGTGGGAGCGTTGGCAGCTGGATGGGTGGGAGTTGGGGCAGCTTGGCATGGGTGGGAGGTTAGGCAGCCTGATGGGTGGGGAGTTTGCGCTGGATGTGGGGTGGGAGGTTCGGCAGCTGGATGAACCGGGGGCTGGGCTGCAGAGGTGGTCGTGGGGGTGGTAACTGGAGGGCTTGGGCGCAGGGTTGTAGGAGGATGCCAGGTGCAGGAGCGGCGGGTCCATCGTAATCGGTAGTAATCATGCATCGTGATAAGTGCCGCGATAGCCATGGTGTAAGAGGATTCTTAGTGGATAGGTGGTTGTGGTTGTGGAGTAGTTCGGCTCGGAGGCGTGGCTAGGCGGGGGCGTGGTTAGGTTGCGCGGGTGGCGTGGGGGTGGGGGGGGTGGCAGGTGGGTGGGCATTGGCGGTGGCGCGGGGCGCGGGGTGGGCTGGCCAGTGGAGAAATTTGATGGTGATATGAGGCGGACCCGGCTTGGGCTTGGGGATTACCTTCTTGCAGAACGGAATCTTGGCGTTGACAGGCACGCAGTTCTTGACCTCGAGCGTGGCGGTGACGTGGTAGTTGGTGACCTTGGCCACCTTGGTGAGGCGCAGGGTCTTGGTGTGGGTGATGATGACGGTCTTGTGCTTGAGGCGGTGCAGCAGGCGCTTCTCGGCGCCGTCGTCGATGGCCTTGGTGTTGATGGTGCCGGCGGCGGCGGAGGCGGGCGCCTCGGGGGTGGGGCGGATGATCTCGAGGTAGCGCGCGTCGCGCTCGGTGCCTTCCAGGTGGTTGGCGCCCGGCTCGCCCTGGCTGCCCTCCAGCAGGGAGCGGTGCTCGCGCACCGCCACCTCCTCCTCGGCGGCCGCGGCGGACGTGGGGTCGGGGGCTTGCGTCGCCTCCAACCTCCTGTGGGGCGCAGGGCGTCATAAGACGGCGTGCTTCCATTTGGCATGGCATGCCGTTGCGGCATTGCAATCCCATTCTTCAATTTAATTTTTTTCTTATACTTTTATTTTATTACACGCGACATTCAACTGTATGTTTGTTAGCCAGGAAACTGTGTAAATAATGCGGGCACGTAAGCTTACCGATAAATTGTTGTTACTTTGATATAATTGAATTAATTCTTACAAAATGTAACACTGCTGTATCCAGAGCCCGTTTGACCAAATAATGAATTAACGAAGAAAATATTTGTCTGATTAAATAATAATGGACGTTACGTACTATCGTTATTTGTGAAAATGTATATATTGTGTTAAAATCGATTTATTAACAGTTTGACAGTTGTCGACAGACTTTATATCATGTCTTTTTAGTAAACGCGTTCAAGGTTAGGGAACCTTTTAGAAAATCTCACAGTTAATACGCGAAATTGAACTCACATTTGAAGTACTTCGACTCTGAAGAGTGCACGCCCTATTCGCGGTTATCGGCGCCGCTGCGCGTGGTAGCTCACCTGGCAGCGGTGGGCTCAATTGACAGCGCTTCTTCGTCGTCCCAGGAGTCGTCGTCTTCCAAAGGCTCCTCGCGACCCAGGGCGAGTCCGAGGCCGAGGCCGAGGGGATCGTCTTTGTCGTGGAAGCAGGGGGCCAGGCCCTTCTTCACGGCCAGGCAGATGGGGTGGCGGTCCAGCCGCTTGGTCACCTGAGGAGCGGCGACAAGCATGTTGTACACAATCGGCATTTTGGGGTCAATTTTACGATTTTGATGGTTGGGGCGGATGATCTCGAGGTAGCGTGCGTCGCGCTCGGTGCGCCACCCCCTTTCCCGAGGTACCCCCTTTCCCGAGGCTACTTTATCATTCCCACGTTTGGAAAGGAGGGGTAAGAGAGACGATGAGAGGCTTAATGTTAGCCTCTCATCTGACATGTGGTGAACATGACGCATTCCCTTCACCGTAACTAGCTTACTCCGCCTGTCTGAGTTTTTCTTCGTCACACAGCTACAGAAACGGAGACGATTTAAAAAAAATCAGAAAGTGGGTAAAGGGAATCGAACTCAAGCCACACCACTAGTACGCTACTCATGTGCTATCCTATAGACTACGTTTAGTTCAAATCCGCTTTCAAATTGCCCTATGTTCCACTTGGCAGAGACAACACTGAAGTGCACATGCGATTAAATGTTCTGTAGCTTTAAAATATTTGAGAAATTGAACGACTATAATTCATCGTTTCTGTAACAACACATCATTTTAATTGCCGTAGTCGCCTTTTGAGCATAAGCGGCTTTGACACGTATTTGTAAACAAAATGCCGGTGAAATTTTGAATTCTTAACATGTCGTACAAAATCTAAATGAAATTGAAAAATAACATAGTAAAAAAATATCTAATTGGACTTTGAGAATATACGAAATTGAATCCATATTATATGAAGTTTTGTCATTAATTTCATGGTTAGATCATAAATATTCAGATTCGTGAAATATTTCCCTGCACACAGAAAGTTTACAGTGACTTTAGAATTATTTATTTTCATGTCAACATTACTCATTTTCAATATGGAAAAGAGCATTATCACTCATTTATACATTTGCTATTGTCTAAAGCAGATTGTATTCTAGAGAAATAATCATCAGGAATCTCTAACATTGTCGCCGTACCATACGCCGTCGTAGTATAAATGAAAAAATCAAAAAGACAAAACTCTAAAATTGTATGTGAATTGAAAATGAAATATAATTGCAGAATTATTTTTGTGTATATATCGCACTGACAAAATAACATTAGTATTTTCGATGTTCGAAATTGTATCGAAAATTAAGAATTTCTAAGATTCATGGAAAATCGATTTTAGTAATATATTGTACCGTTACATTTGAAACTACTTCCATGATTTTAATTTTAGAACGAAATCGTGGAGCAGAACACTTTCAACACTTTAAACGTCACATGCCTCGTGGTTGTATCTAATATATTTCATATCGTTTAATGATCAGCTGGGCAAAAAAAAAAAAATCAAGAATATCTTTCACAATGTACTGAGACTTCGTATTTTAAAATAGTAATTAATTAGTCATAAAATAATAATATTAGGAACACCGTTCGCTGTACATTGTCAATTAGGCCTACGCGTTATATGCTTTCTGTTTGCAGAGGGCAATGTTTCTGCAATTTTCATGCTATATTAAAAATGAGAAGTTGAAGTAGAAGAAAAATAAGTAAATGAGATAATGCAGAAGAGAAGGGCGTTCGACTTTGCTCAATACTGTGTCTCTGAATTGACGCAAATAATCATGTTATTTCTGGCTAATGAATCCACGATACAGCGGGGCCCGTCTGCTGACCTCTTTTCTAGTTGTTAACGTCATTTTGCCAATACAGCGCCAATAATGAAAGTGATTAAAGTTTGCAAACGGAGGCGACAGTCGAGGATATAACTAACAGTGTCCGTTATGCTATTGGCCGTGTGTCGTTCAAAACTCTTCGAAATACCACCTCCTTATAAGAAAAAAATACTTTGAATAGGATTGCTAATACATCATCTTTCGCTCCAACTCATTTCTTTCGATTGTCCTTAATGTACGTGGCCGTTAAAATCCTTAACGGACGCCGGTTGTTAAGATTGGCTTTTAGTTTCCGTAGTAGCGTTATGTCGATTGAACAGGACATTCAAGAGAAATGTCAAAAGAATGAGGGGGGGAGGGACTCACCTCCACGAGGACGGTCTTGGTGGTGGCGAGCGTGTGGATGATGGGCTTGAGGTGGTGCAGCGGCAGGTGCGGCAGCTGCGGGAGCGGCGGCAGCGCCGGCAGCGGCAGAGGCGGCAGGGGCGGCAGCTGCAGCACGCCGCCGCCGTGCCCGTGGGGCTTGTGGGTGATGATGGTGGTGGGGTGCTCGTCGTGGCTGTGCACGCTGTCTTGGTCGATGTCGATGCTGTCGCCGTCGTCCTCGCTGCGCTCCGCCTCCGCCTCGGCCTCGGCGCCCTCCACCGTTTCGGCCACCTGCGCAACATTCACACAGTGGTTAATTGGTGTTCACGTCCACAGCTTAAGTTGTTAGACCCGTTATTGTAGTGAATGTTTGATCCCGGGAGGGGGATGGTCTTCCTCCCCACTAGACGGTGAGATCCTGCGTCGACCCAAACGTCGGCTTGCAGTGGATTTCCCCAACCAGGTATCTCCCACCAGCTGGGCACCGGCGTATCCAGGACTAGCTCTAAGCTCCCGACTGGTCTCCCGGACTGTGTGGTGGCGTATTGTATGTCAGTGTGTCTGTGTGTGTGTGTGTGTGTGAAAGGAACAGAATTCCATCCCGTTGTATAGCTATACTGCGATTTTCGCATCTCTGCCTCCTTCATCCCATCTGGAGCTTGAACGTCATTATAGTAACGTCACTATGGTGACTTTCAAGTTCTAGATTTCATGCAACCGTCAACATCTAATTCCTGACAGGGGCAGAGTTGCATAAATAAAGGATAGTGTCGAAAAGTCGTTACTGTCGCGGCTCAAACCATACGACCTTCCGGTAAGATTTAGTGTAAGAATCAGTGGAAATCAACTCTGACATAAACTCCCGCACTCATTCATTTATTTTTTCCCTCACTCACGCATTTTCGAATCTGTAATTACGAATGTACCTTTGTAATGGGAACCTTACAAATGGGAAATCTTCACAAATATTTGAGTTCTATGGCGGATCGTAATCATCGTTGTAAATAATCTGGTGAAATCGAGAGTCAAAAACCTTCTGGGGCATCGATATATTTCCGGGTGAGAAGGCACCCAAAATTAAAAAAAAACAAAAAAATCGATAAAATAATTCAATAATTATTTAACAACTACTGGTTTTTAAAATAATGTTCAGATTATTTACCATAAATTACAATTACATTTTCCTTGCATTCTCACAAGAAAGGCAGACGCAAACAGCCGCAACGCCAACTTTCCGAATTTCGTTCCGCCCTCCACTCCGCGGTCGAATTGTCGATGAAGGTGCGTGGCGCGTGCGGGCGTGTGGGTGTGCGCGCTGTGGGCTCACCTTGTCGACGACCGCCTGCGCGTCGTCCTGGCTGCCGCGCATGGACGAGAAGAAGCGGCGCAGGGGCCCAGCGGCGTGGGCGGGGGGCGCGGTCGCCGCCAGCAGCAGCGCTGCCAGCACCAGCAGCGCGCTCGTCCTCATGGCTGCAACACGAGTGCGTACCCCGTTGAAGGAGAGCTCACTCTCTCGCACCATTTACATAAAGAAAAAGAACTTCGGCTCAAAAGTGTGCTACTGTTGAGTAGAAAAATACCCATTGTTACTGATTAAACAAATTTGTGGTGGGGGAAAAAATTGGAGTCATTGTTGGGAAAATTTTGAATAGGTTTCAGAGGCTTCGTGTGAAGTACCCCAAACGTTAAAGGATTCTTTTGAAAATCGCAGGGCCAGATCGATCGGAAAATATTCAATTTGATAAAAATCGTACGTATAGTTTAGAAGCTGTTCACTGACGGACAGACGAACTACATTACATTTTACAGAAAGTATTTTTTTTTACTTATATAAACGAGAAAAATCCTCTTTTTTGGGACCAGGGAGTCACGTAATGAGTTTTTCAGTAAGAAATGGCATTTTTCGCTGCAGCATTACATGAATATCTTTGCACTACATATATATTACTTGCTTTATACGTAGAACAGTGAAAGTAAAAATTTGAAGTTATCAGATTCTAGTATATACAAAGCAGGCGCACCCCGCAACTCTACCATTGCACATAACTCAGAAACGACGTATCCCCTTAAACTCCTAAAACGTTGACTTAAAAATGTAAACGAAGCTGGTTCTAGTTGTCACCAACCTTGACGTTCATGAAAAATGAAAGTGTCGGAATTATAGCAGGTTATAGCTTTCTATTTGAGAACCCGCAACTTAAATGAGAGAAATCAAGAAAATAATAGAAATGAAACTAAAATAATGCGGATAATAATATGGGTCCAACGTATTTCTGAATGAAAGCTAATTCAAGAATTCATAAATTGTAAAATGCAATTTCCGTCGAAGAACTTTAGAATAGAAAGGAGAATGTAAGCTGCTTTAGAATGGAGAATACTATCCACGTCTGGATTAAAAACATGGGAGCCAGTGTGTACTACTTAGGCATCGATCCCAGAGCACCGGCCGAACAAACAAGTCTGCCCAGTAATTAACGAGATAATTAAAATGCTCCCTTGCTTCGTCTTTACTAACTGTCATTAACTTTTCAAAGAGTGGTCTGAAATATCTTACTTAAGCACCATCGCTATTTTGAAAGGAACATGAAGACTTTAGTATCCAAACCCTGGATTAAATTGAATGGTATTTTTGATGATACTTGATCAAATGTTCATCTCTGCTAAGTTGACAATTGTGAAGGATGTTGTTCAAGAAAATCCCTACTTTTATTTACTACGAAAATGTAACGGAAACCTCTCACGTCATGTTAACGACTTCCATGGCTTTGATTGAAATCGTCGAAGACTGAGGTCACCCAACTGTGAATGACAGGAAACAGTTACATGCCGAGAAATTAATCGGATATACCAAATTGCTGCGTCATGGCGTCAAATGAGTACGTTGCAGCGGTGTGTATGAGTATAAAATGGGAATCTGAATCGAGAATCTGTATGATTACGGTATTATTGGCAAAGAACATCGGCCCCATTAGAAAATTTTAGCTCACGTAGCAAAACTGCAAATATCGTTAAAATAAAACTGAATAAATAAATGTGAAGTATGATTTCCATCTTCGTCCTGTTTCCGAGAAAAATTGAAACAAATGTATTAATGTCACTCGGTGAGTTCACCTCTTGTATCATAAACTGACTTAAATTTGATCTCCTTTCCCTTTGATTAATGAATTAGTAATTTGCGTTAAAACTAATACATACAATGTAGGATTTTTATGTTGATGAAAAACATATGAAAGTATTTTTTGTAGTTATTACTAAAAGATTAAGTTTAGTTACATTTCGAATCACGTTTCACTTTGGTACTGAGTAATATCGTCAATTCAAATGTTAGCCAGAACTCGTGGAAATCGCGAATATTATTGCGTCCTAATCAATTGATGGTCCCCGAGGAATCGCGCACTGCAACTTGTAAGTGGAAATGACGACTCACCTGCTTCCCAGGAACAGTCAGCACTGAACTGACCTCGGGTGGCATCGAGGGGCCTTTTATACCCACCGACACCACCCTTTCAGTACGGTACCAGGGCTAAATCGGACGCCGCCCCACTGCCTCTGTGAAAGTGCGTTCCTGATGACGGGTCGCCCAGGCGACAGGCGGCCGAGGAGTTACTCACGACTACACGTAGGATTTTTAGGATTTTTGGAAAGTTGATTTAACCCATTTTAGGTTTTCATAACTTTTCCAAACATGAGAATGCGATTTTGAACAATAATAGCAACGAATATGATTTAAATGAGTTATTAAGAGCATTTTCAATAGTACTTTAAATTGTTAACATTTACATAACTCATTTTATTCAATGCATTTATTTTTAATTCAAACTTTTTAAATATTCCCTTGAAAATTGACATTAAAACCAAAAAATTGCTTGAGATTAAGATCCGCTATTGCAAAGAACAAAGAACAACAACCATTTATATCCCAAAATATCTAATGTGAAGGACATCCTATTGCCTCTCAACGCACACTTGAAAGACAAAATGTTTGCTGAACGCAAATACGAAATGAACTGTGCATTTTTTGTAGATACCACTGCTCTCAATCTCAATCATACCTTATTCTCAGGAAGAACTTGCTTTTCTTAGAAGAACTACGTCTGTGACTTTCACCTTTACAGCAATCAGTAATCAGGATTACCCTGAATTTTCGTAAGCTTTGACGAGAACACATCACATTCGTCCATAAGTCCACGAAGTATCTTAATTGATGCACGTAAGGTTTAGCACAAAATTAGTAGTAATATAATTAAAAGCTATAAAAGCAGCGACGTTAGATGCTGAGACCAGACCGCCGTAAAATTTCGAGGAATCGAAATGAGTTTTCTAAAGTCAATTTTGATATTTTTTAAAGAAATACCAAGTCTTTTAAAAATCATAACTCATTTTAACCATTTTTAGGGTGCATGCACGCATGCATTGGCACATGCAAAGCACGCATTGGCACATGCGATGGTTGAAATGGATATATGTATTAATATAATGATGTTTGTTAAAAGTATATTTTATTGTTTTAACAGAGACACTCTAAACTAACTATAAAGACTTTCCACACACTTAACGACAAAGTAGGAAGTAAATTCATAGAGCACAAAAATGCCTTTTCACCTTTTAATAATCCCATTTTCACGTCTCAAATAATTTTCGCTATTTACAAACTTGTTTCGTTCTTCAATTATCTCAAAAAGTACTTAATTATGTGCCCAGAAAATCCACTCAAGTAATTTCAGAGTTATTTAGCACAAACAAATTTTCAAATTGCAATACAGTTTTCTTAATTAATATTGTATACTCGGGATTATATACTAATCTTGATCCTAGGTGATACAAATTTTTGATCAACCATTCTACCAATTTACATCTTGTTTTTTCAATTTGCGAGTGAGTATTATAGTGTGTAAGCCATTTAAGTTTTAGAATGTCAAAAATTAAGGGGGAGTAGAGCCTCCATTTACCATCGCACGAGTAAATCAGATTTGTCAACCCTGTTCCTAACAGGTAAGCAAACATTATTTTCATTAAATTTTAGCGATAAAACAAAACATAATGGTGTCAATAAAACTTATTAACGTAAAATAAAATATATTCTGAAATATTATTTTCATCTCAGTTTATATATAAGAAATTATGGTAGTTATTTATGCATCAAGGGTTCTAATGACTGAGCGTCGACAAATGTCCGAGCGCCTTGACCACTATATAAATACGACTCACGAATCTTATGGCAAAATATATCAGTTCATTGGGTTGTATATACAAGACCATCGGGTATGTATACAGATATTGAGGTTGTATACAAGACCATTGGGTGCAGGGAATTGTTGAACGGGAGTGGTCATGCCGAGATAAGAGGCCAAGATTTTGCCGAAAATACACATTTTTGGGGAGTCTAGTACTGAAAAAGTTGCCAAGTCGTCTGACCATCCATGTCAGATGCAGTAGGAGGTTGTGAATACGATTTTAGAGATTATATATAATGTATAAAATGGCGCTACAAATGGGCCTTCGAATTATTTAGGGAAACTGTAGAAATTACGAGTCGAAGCTTTGTAATGTATGTTTAATTCAGCATTAAGCTTACAAAACAAGAAAAGATCTAAATTACTATAGTACTAGTTAAATGCAGCGTTGTCGACGTTGTAAACTTTTAAAAGTATTTTCGTGTGTTGAAATTTCTCACATACTTAATTTCTTTTATGCCTATCTTTGTTCAAATATGTTCTTACAGTATCTAGGATTAAACTTATCAATGTTAAACTCCCAGTCAACAGTTTCC
Source organism: Gryllus bimaculatus (assembly GCA_017312745.1). NCBI lineage: Eukaryota > Metazoa > Arthropoda > Insecta > Orthoptera > Gryllidae > Gryllus > Gryllus bimaculatus. Next base: position 5,146,032 of record BOPP01000017.1, read on the forward strand.
GGCACCCAATGACCTTATACTACCTCAAAATGGGATATGAACTGATAATATTGCAATTTCAAAATTATAATTACCGTGAAAATACTTGCAGGTATTGATGATGCGAACACTTAGAATTTAGTACAGCTACACATTTTATTACTCATTTTTTTGCTAATATGCACATAAATACACATAAAAGATCACCAGTAAGGTGGTCTCTGCGTTTTAATCTAATTTTAACACAGGATCATTATCAATTAGTTTCGAACATTCTGTCCCAACATCTTTTATAACTACATTTTGTTCTTCACCGTATTTGCATAACACTTCCATATTTTTCTCCGCTAATATTTGAAACGATTAAAACTCAGTTTAACTTGTGTTTACTTCTACTTCTGCAATTAATCTATTAATATTTTTGTATGCGAATTTATATAAACATTAAAAGGCGACAGTTTTGTATGTTTATATAAACAAGGTGTTAGTTAAGTTCGATAAGAATACGTTGTGAGCTACATTCATTTAAAAATCAATATTTGCACACTTAAGAATCTAAAATTGAGAATTCGAACATAAAAATGTCCATTCTCTAGCATTACTCATAGTTTTCTTTGCTTCATGTGTTGTGTGTGTGTGACGTTATTTATATTTAATAAGTTCCTTGGCGATACTGGTCGTAGGTTTCTGTAACTTTATTTTTATAAAATACGGTAATACATATGAAAACTAAAATGAAATCTGCCGCGTGATTAACTTGGAAATTCAATTGTTCACTTAAAGATGACAAAATCAGATGATTTGCCGTGAAAGAAACTTATGAAGCAAAAATGGGTTTTGAGTTCTATAATTTAAATCAACGCCACCTAATAGCTTTATTTAGGTAACGTTGGTTTAATCTCTCTCTCTCTCCCTCTCTCCCTCTCTCCCTCTCTCCCTCTCTCTCCTCCCTTCCCCCTCTCCCTCTCCTCCTTCCTCCCTCTCCCCCTCTCCCCCTCTCCCCTCTCCCTCTCCCCCTTCTCCCCTCTCCCCCTCTCCCCCTCTCCCCCTCTCCCCCTCTCTCACTCTCGTCCATCCTCTCATCCTACTCCCTCTTCCTCTCTCTCTCCCTCCCTCTCTCCCTCTCCCTCTCCCTCTCTCTCGTTTGTGCACGAATTAATTTTTTTTCATTTGTTTAGAAATTCAATTCGTTCACCCCAAAATCACAATTTTTATTCTTCTATTCGTTCAAAATAAAATCATAGTTTAGTCAAAATAAAATCATAATAAAGTTATATTAAAATAATATTAAGTTATATAAAAATATGAGAAATAACTTTGAAGTCATAATGCAATTTAAATTTTGTCGTTTTCTACTTGTTTACCACTCACATAAGGTAAGTATGGTCTTGGTCACAATAAGAATGCTGCTTTTTTCATAGTCTTCAATTAGAATATAAGAATATAAGAAACTTAAGAAGAAAACTTAATAAGAAACTACATAATCCGAAAAGTAATGTCATCACGTTCGGCTGTGAGGCTGTGTGGTACTACAAATACAAGGATTCCGTAAGAGAAAGTTTATTCTTTCTATCTACCGTGAAAATGAGTTTTCTCAAAGAAATATGTGATTGTTATACATTTATATGATGGAGGCAATGCCCTCAATGTGGGAAAACGTTAGAGGATAAGTGTGTGAATGTCGTTTGTGTTGCTTAAACAGAAAACAACAATTGAAAATTTGTGTATTGACTGTGTTTCTTAATTTTAATTAAAATATGTGAAATTGAGAAATTGTTAAAAAAATTTTTTGAGTTGTTTTGGTTTCAACTAATTACAAGATGGCGTCGAGTAAAGGCTTGAATGTTTAAACCATGATACTTGGAGTCACGGAAGATGGGAAAAATTATTCCCGAAACACGTGTATGGACTTTACTTCTTAATATCAAAATTATATTTATTATACTTTAGGAATGACACCTCCTCAATACTTAATCATTTTTGATTACCACAAGTTAAAACCTTTTACCATTGTACACATACTTTAAAAAATTACGAGTAGTTTTGTAAATGTGTAGATTTGAAGAAAAAATATTTTCATGAAATATCATCAATATTTGTTTTTGTGAAGTTACCCATTTTATTCGAAACATTCATATTGATATTCTGAAGAAGTTTTTTCATTAATCTCGAGCGGACACTATTTCAAGAAGATATTAACATTTTTCTTTAAGAAATTTAGAGAGAACTGTAATTAGCCTTCCCCTGTAATGCTTTCTGAAGCATGCAACACTATACCTTGTTACAGATTTTTTTTTACATTTTTCTAGCCAGCACAATGTACAATTGTAGGGGACATTACGAAAGTATCAGGGACTGACTTATTTACACAAAACTCGGCGGTGTGAATTAACTGTATGGTTGGCGCAAGGGGTTTGTCAGAATTCTACGTCAGCCAAGAGCTTTCGTATGTCGTAACTGTGTGTCACATGTTCTCTACGGTCTAACAAACGGCCCACTGAAATCTCATTTGACCAGTGCAACGATTGAGGAACCATGATCAAACATTTGTTTTAGAACTTACAAAATAATATTTTCTTAGTTCATTAACAGTGTTCTGTAATATATGGATAAATATATTATTTCTCTTTTTAAGCTAAAACCATCAAGTAAGTTCCTAATATTCGTGTATCAGTTTTTTTCGTTTTGAATTCCCTTGTTACTTCTATGACCATCTTTAATAAAAAAAACATCCGTTCGGGGTTGGCTGGCATTTCTATATTGAGGGTTGGTTAGCACAATCAACCAGCGATGTTCTACCCCTGAATGTATACCAAAAAAGAACTTTCCGTGTTATATTATTGCTAAGCAACATTAATATAATTTTCAGCTTGTTATTTGAACATAAAGTAAGAGAAAAGACAAACAATATCTTCACTCTAATCCTAACAAGTACGTAAAAAGCACAAGCTCTATCATCTGCAAATTTAAAGACAAAGGGATGTTTTAAAATTTTATTTTTCAAATTTTGTGCTTAAAGAGGCCACTAATGACGCAGTGGTGTCCTACTACTTCCAAATTTCATAACATAATATTTCCTGTCATTTCTGACATATGTTTTATAAGAAGAAACATGTCTTTTGAAAGAATTATCAGCATTTTAATGGTGTTTCTACTTAAGTGAATTCCGGACTCGGGTTTTGATCCACTGCACGACAATAGAGTGGGCTTTCTAGGTGGGCTATCTTGCCGCTCGTGAGTCGACACGAGAGGATGGTACATACGAGTCCGATTACACATTTCCTGCAGTAGCAGCAACAGGTGGAGAACCCGACGCAGGAGGAAGGACTCCCCTTCTCCCTGTCCTCTTATCATAAGGACGACTTGAAGGTGGACATGAAAGAGCCTCCATTCTTTGTCGTCAACCGGAGATGTTTACTTTTCTAATAAGATCACATTCATTTATTTTTCTTTCTTTGTAGCTTAAAGCTGTAATTTTACTTTGTTCGCCAATCGCAAGTTTAAGTTCACTTTCGCGGAAATGCAAACAATTAATTCAATCAAGTTAACAACTCAGTTTTCCGTAAAGGACCAGAAGCATTTAATTAGTGGCGTAAAATACTGATTAAATCTTATTATTTTTAAATACTTAATCTTGAAAATACCAAGACTACTGTAGTTGCCAATGTGAGGCTAATCTGCTAAACCAAATGGAAATAAACTTGCTTGCATTTTCTTTTGTAAATAAAACATTGCAAAATGATTCATTTTGACATTCACATGGAAGTACTGTGCCAGCCTCATGTAAGTGTCTGTGACCCACTTCACGGCTTGTGCCAATCAACACCACATATTGAATTAGTTGGCACATCTTGACCTTTAAAGATTTTTATAGAAAAGTTTGACAGTGAAAACGTTCTCGAATAAAAATACCATCAGAGAGCCTAATAAACGTAGTTTCCTTTGGTACTTTTAAACTCAACCTAAAAAAAAATACCATCTGTTGCCAAACAGCCAAGTACCCTACTCAATATACGTTGACAATTGTTCAAAACACGTCGCTTATCTTATCGTTAATAAAGAAAATAGTGTGTATAGAACTCGCCTTGTCTGTCTTAAATAATATATAATAATATTATAAAATTGACAGAATTATTCATAATTATTATGTGTGAAATTTATTACACATATTATTCAGGTTAAGCACTGCTTACCTTGCTAATCCAAGAAACTACTCCTGAAGAATAAACTTCAATGACTTTGACAAGACCATCTGTTAATATTCAGTTTATGGTGTCACACCTTGAAATATAATTTTGTCATGATGGCAAACATCAGCATCATGAGTAAATTCAACTACCTAGAAGGTTTCTTATATTACGATAAAGATGCTTCTTTGGTGAAGAATAAAGGAATCGATTGAAATCACTCATTCCGTATGTGCCCATGTTCAAACATTTGTCTTGCATACAAACCTGTAACTGTAGTACATTCCCCTTTTCATTACTGTGAAATGTAGACTTCTAATTTATAATAATTCACCTTAATTTCATTGAATTTTATCTAAAAACAGGAATTGATTGTGGAAAATATCAGGGACGGACTTATTTACACAAAACTCGGCGGTGTTAATTAACTTTATGTTTTGTAGTTACCGTGATCGTACTTCAAATTACATTTTCCCTAAACCAAAATCAAAATAACCTTTGTTAGTTTGCACTAGAGGTAAGTTTATAGTCTTCCGGGCACATTAAGGGAAGGAGCACTACAAATAATACATGTCACTTTCATTTTCACTTTGTGAACTATATAAATTCTCTCGCTCAGCCATTGCGTATAATTTCGCTTTCGCTGTTTTGATTACCTTTTCTCCGTTGAGTCAGCCTTTTTATTAGAAAACAGGTGCCAATGAGGGTGTTGTGTGTGCTTTTTTCGTTTTTGCATCTTTTATACTTTTCCGCGTACATACGTGCTCATGTAGCAAAAAGGAAGTGCAATGCTGCATTAGAGCAGATTTTTTGGACAGAAAAACTGGCATCAGGGATCTCTGATGTAAAAAAGTGGATAAATGTTGCTCCTATGTGTATTAAATACGTATTTACTATACATAAGAGGAATATTTATCCACATTTTTATGTAAGGAATCCACGATATGAGATTTTGTATCTGAGAGATTATGTTGAGATTTTCTCGAAAACTGACATTCTTTGGTTAATCTGGCCGTTGCAAAACTCTAAAGCTTTTTTAATTAATGAAATATGCTCCAAGAATTGATATATTAGTTCATGCTTCATTTTGCTTAAATTTTATTTGTAGTTTTAGTAATTTTTGCTTGAAGTTAAGATAATTTTAATTAATTTTTAAAACAGAATCAACATTTTTTCTTCATTAGGACAATGTAGGCTTATAAAAATGGCGCAGGACCCATTGCTGTTGAACGCTCTGAATTTTCAAAAACTGCAATAAATGTCAAAATGTATGTTTATTACGTCATTACTAATTTGGGGGGGGGTTATCAGATGGATGCGAGAATTTTTGGTTGGGTTTTTATAATTTATGTGGGGAAATCATATACTTAATAATAGTTCGACAGAAAGTTTATGAGAAGCTTCTGTTCTAGTTTTGCCAAAACATCATTGCATCTTTAAGATGTTTTTGTGTTTTTTCTCAATTAAAACGTTCTTCGTAACTGAAATGAAGTAAAACGCAATACAGGAGTTCAAAAAGGATTCGTTAGATATTTGAGTAAAGAGAGTTTAATGTATTGCGTCGCACCGTATATTCTTTCACATGCTAAATGATGCGTTTATCATACAAGTAGCACATGTGTGCCAAATGACACAACCTTCAAGATATCCTTTTGCTCTAAGTTGGTGTTACTGTAACGTGTGTTCCGTCACGCACTTCGAACGTGTACGAACTGAAGGTGTCTCATCTACTACAAAATAGTTCCTCCTTGACTTGCGTGTACACTCGTCTTATGCAAATAACATCTTCACTTGATCTCAGTTCGCAAATAATAATGATTTGTAAAGGAATTTACATTACAAAGTTTCTAAGATACTTAATAATGTTCCAGATGTATAGCTATTCAGGGATAGTTTGATTCTATTCTATAGAGTATCACAGTATTTGTGATCGTCATCTGAAAACACTTTAAAGTCTTTTTACAACAAAATGCAGATAAAGAAAATTAGTTTTCGAGGAAATAAGTGTCGAAGATTTTTTATATTATTTTCAATGAGGTAATAAATAATTTAAATGATACCAGAAATGACAGGTACTATATCCACTAATTCATATTTCTGGAAAGAACTCATTTTATTGAAACTGATTCTGAATGAAGTTAAATTTGACTGGAGATCAAAAGAACAGTGTTAGAAATGTCGTCGATTAAAAATAACAATATTTGTGAGAAAATGGTCCCTGAGAAGTACTATTTCATGACAAATTGTATTAAAAAGGGTGACAATGCGTTTATCGTTGGTAGCATGATGTTGCTTAATTTAGACTTTAGATTTTTATTTTTTTCTTTCATTACAAATTTAGATTTCAATTTTTCAAGTACTTACTCTCTACAATGAATTAGTTAAAACAAATAACATTCTAAAGAAATAGCATTCTATTAATTTGGATATAAATATAATGTTTTAATTACATTCTGGTAAAAAGGAATGGGAGGAAAACCCAGAAAGAGTGCTGTCCTTCCACGGATAATAGTTGCCAAATTTGAGCTCATAAGTTGAACCTCAAAACAATTCACCAATAATAATAAAAAATAGAAAAAAGAATGTATTTGTTGAACGTAACATTAATACAATATATCCAGACGATAAAGAAAAACATAATATTATTGCATTCGTCTTTATTCGGCGCCGAGCCAAATTCAACAACTTTTTGCTATAATCAGTTGTACTCTATGTGGATTTTGGTGCGCAAATGTAGTTGAGGTATCAGTAGTAGTCAGTAAAAGTAATAAAATTATTTCCATTTTATGTTAAAAAGCATAATTTGAATTATCTTGTGAGATATTTTCTTTCATTCCAGAACAAAAGTCGACAGAATAAAAAATGTCAGTAATATAGAGATTATGTTTGTTAAATTGTCCTAATATCTCACGTGATAAAATTAGATATAATAGCGAGAAACAATCGGATGTATTAGCGCAATCGTTTGTCTTTGCCTTGTCAAATGGAAAAGATAAGAAGACTTCCAAATATGGTATAATACAGTGGTAATATGTGACGTAATTTTCTTACATTAGTATATGTCCAAATATTTACAAATAAAATGCGATAATCTTGAGAAATTGCAATTTTAATGCGTTTCTCTGTTAAACGTTTCAGAGATTTCAACGCACGGAAAGAACAGAAGCACATTAGTAACGTAAATACATTCCATTCTACATTGGAATTCTACATTGTTTACTAAACGTTTCTAAAAAACAACAACACGCTTTGACACCCATACTTAGCAGACACATTGAGTCGAAGTTTCGTAAGACGCCCATACTACCTGTATTTGTTAGGTCAAATGTCTCTCGAAATTGTTTATGGCGACTGTGAACAAACATTTATTTCCCAGTGTTATTATTAGAAATAGTTTAGACGTAAAGAAAATGTCAGTGCAAATTTGAATAATTGCATTAATAGGATTTTTTCGTCTTTTGAGAAAATTAATTACAATTTAAAAAAATTAAAACTCGAATTGTTGTGTAAAAAATATCATTAAAGTATTTTTACGTTTACGGTGCAATGCACATTACAATAACATTAGAATACATTCAAAAGAGCACTATTAACAATGACTTAAAGAATCATACTCGAACTGCAGTAACACAAAGTAAAATAATCGTAGTAAAAACGAAAAAAAAAAACATTTAGGATTGCCAGTAATATATCAGTAGAGAAATGTGAATGTTCATACTTAATTTCGAATAAAATTAATTATTTTATTAATTTTATTAAAATTCTAATGTTTATAGACAAAATGATGTACACTGCATTGTCTATTTGGTTGTTATTTTTTTGGTAATTCATAATAACGATACGGCGTTAAAGCCATCTGTGCGTTATTGTAAGATCAAGCTCTTTTCGATGAGCAGCAGAGTGCCTTCTTTCTTAAGGGCTTTCTTGGAGGTGCGGATATCCGTATTCCGAGGACGCGTCGCTTCCGCTGCCCCCCCCCCTGCGCCCGCGGTGTCCGGGCGCCCCGCTGCGCAGGCGCACGCATTCCAGGCCGCGCCGCGCCGCGCCGCAACGGGATCCGACAGCCCAGCGAGCGGGAGAAGCGATGGAGACGATGGTGGCGGCGGCGGCAGTAGAGGTAGCGGTGGTGATGGCGGAGGCGGGGAGGTATCAATGCAAGAGGTGGAGGCGGAAGTGGTGGCCCAGGCGGTGACAATGGACGTGGTGATGGCGACGGCAGAGGTTGCGATGCCACCATCGGCGGGGGCGATGGAGATGAGGGGGGAGACCGCGATGATGGCGGTGGAAGTGGAGGAGAATTTCGTAGGATCGGCGATGGAAGAGGTGGTGGTGGTGGAAGTGGAGGCGGTAGCGGCGTGGGCGGGGATGACGACGGGTCTCCAGCGGCTGCGATAAAGAACGGAGCTGTTCTCAGCCAGCGCATTCCCTGACCTTCCCCTTCTCCTTGTGTTTCGTTTCGTTCCCTCCCGTTAGCCACGCGGTGGGTGATTCGAATTTATCATCTTTTGTTTCAAGCGCTGTTCCTATCATTTCTGGTTCTACTGGTCACTGCAATATCGTCTCCTCATTAATATTTTTCATCCATCGTATTCCCCCTTTTTTGTACTGCTGTTTCTCTTCCTTGGTTTTTACTTTTCTTGTTCTTTTTTAATAATTATCTTCATTTTTTTGACAAATCTCTACATATTCTCACGAATGACTTAATAGACGACAAATTATTACGCAACTTACACATCTAATGCATGTAGTTGCAGGGAATTGCATTACTTGCATTTCTTTCTAGAATGAAACCATCATCGTCCCCTCTTGTTCACAGTACTTCCAATATTTTGATGTATAATATTATTGCAGCATTATTTCTCTATTTAATGAATGTAACATCTATTTTAATGTGCGTAACGTAAGAAGAAATAAGTAGAATAATTCTTGTATTAAAAACTTAGGTAAAATATATTGAAATTAATGATCCGACGAAAGGTAAATGTTGAAATTACCCGAACGATTTAAATAATTACTGGTGCAACAACAGCATATGGATATGTAATGTTATAATATGACAATTTCTGTCTATCATTTCCATTTCGGTCTACCAAGAATACCGTAAACGTTGCTTTTCCATAACGCAACAAATAAATAGGAAGGCGGGCAGTCTCTTTCTCCGAGCCTAGCTGTCTTTGATGTCATCTTTGTCGTAAGAAATGACGTACCGAGTAAGATAATAGAGTCGGTACGCGCTTCTCGTAAAAATTCCGATTAGCACAATCAACTGAATGCAGTTTTCAGTCAATATCTTAACTATTTTATTTTTTAAACTTTTTTCGCGAGTTCCTGGTTAACGAAAACCACAAGCTTTTCTTATATGGCTCGATTATGCATTGTTTTCTTTCTGCACGCATCAGAAATTAGTAATATAGATGAAAATTATATTGTATTTTATTGTTATTGAAGTATGTTTTAGCTGGGTTTACACAGTACCATAGTCGTTGTGTCCGACAAAAGTTCCTCTACCCTAAATCTAGAAGACAAAAATACCTCTCAGAATTACATTACAGCAAATGAGAGGATACAAGCATTGAAATCTAAATCTCTCCGTGGAAGATTTCCCCACCCTCTCGACAGTACTGATAAAGACACATTGACGCGTTCGTTAAGAGATGGGTTTTCGTTTGAAGAAACGAAGGATTTTATTTATTTATTAATTCAAAGCAAAACATGATATCCAAGATGAATGCAGGATATGCCACCAATAATCAGAAAGAATTGACCATCTCTTAACAGCATGTACAAATGCGGCCAATAGAGAGTACCTTCATCGTCATAATCTCATTAAAAGCGTTGTTCACCAGGCCTTAGCATTAAAACTCGGACTTCTCTCTGACAGAGTTGCCCATTTTAGGATATATGGTTAGACCTACAGTGTAAAACAAACATTACAAACTGTACTACGATATTTCAATTCACACAGATAAGTGTATTGCCGCTAATAGACCTGACGTTACACAGTGTTAGAAAAAAATGGAATTTTCATTGATGTCACTAATAGGGCTAATCACAATGATATAACTGAATCTGGAAAAATATCTATATACTCTCCGGTTGCAATAGAGTAGTATAAAGAAATATATAAATTCAATTTAGTGAAATCCCTATAGGAATTACAGAAACGGATTTGGCCAACAAAAATTTGAAGAGATAGTTGGAAACTGTTGTCTTAAAGCTTAGAATTATAATACCTAAAGACCAAAAATCCATGATTTTGGAAACATGTAAAATTGTTTGCGCTGTGTTAAATCAACACTATCCTTGGTTGAGATATGCTTGTACAGCATTTCTTACAGAGTGAACATGAATCGTAAACTTTTCGGCAAGGAATAAATAAATAATTACAATAAAATGGTCTTGGGGGACATGTCCGTCCTTATATTTCACAGAATCTATGTAATGCGGAAAAGTGAAAACATCTTGAACCCTTTACCTACCATGCGTGTATCACTTGAGGAGATTGCGCCGTTGTTACTTCAAGCATGAAACAGTAGGGGCTTCATTTTAATATTGCGCGCAGAATTAAGACAGAGCTAACTTAGCAATGCTTGGGCAGGAGTTGTGTCTTTGAGAGAAATCACTTCGCCGTATTAGATAAAAGACATCGAAATCAATATATAAATATAAATATCGGCACACATCAACACTTATAATGCTTAAATGTTTTTGTAGAAATGTGAAGATTGCTTGTATATAGCACTCCTACATTCGAAATTTAAGATCTAGAAATGTCTCAGAGAGAGAAGAGAAGGGTACGTTCGTAAAAACATCATCTAATGATTCTTGTCATGAAACGATATAGACTAATGCACTTTATATAATTCCAACTGTTTTACCCCAACGCTTTACGTTTTTCACTTTTTGTAGATGAGGAATGTTACAGTACTATTATTAACGGTAATAATAATATTAATAGTAACAGTAATTATAAATATTTTAATAATAAAATTTATATGAGATTTGATATTAGCAAATCTTTTCTTTGAATTTTACTTGTAATTGCATACCTAGGTCGAATTCATCCGCTGTCTGGAGGAGAATTGAATGGGGCTATCCCACATTCACCTAGTTCTGAGGTGTTCTAGGGTTTACTAGAACTTTCACAATTAGAGACTGGAAAATATGAAGTATAAAACGTCAAAATATATACATAAATAAGTAATAAAAACAGCAAAGAATATGAAATAAATTTGTAAAATCGGACATACTATGTAACACTCTAATTATAAAAGACATTTACATAATACGAAATAATACTTATAAAAAATTCGTAAACTAATTTAAAAAAATAATATTTATATAATAAACTTTTTAAAAATAATTTTGAAAGCACAAATCGCAGCCAAACAACTTTCTCGTCATTAGTAAAGCTTCATCTATTGTTAAACAGAACCGTAGTTTAGCAGCAGACCACGGTACATGTAGGCGAGGTTGCACCTTGAGTCAGACTACACGGAACAGAAGCAATCGTAGAATATCGCGATCTACGATCCGCAAACAGTCACTGTAAATGCAACATTTTCATCGACATGTTATAAGTCGGCGATCGCTAAAGGGTCTCGGAAATTAAAGTTAAAAGTCCGAAATGCAACGACAATGATACTTTTTACGCCTAGATTTCACCAACAATGTAGGAAAAAATACTGATTTTTTCGAAAATACTTATTTTTATAAAAAATAACTAATAGAAATAAAAAAATAGAATAAAAATATTTTTTGAAAGTAGTAAAATATGTATTATAGTACTAAATATGTAAAACTATGTAACAAAAAATTGGCTGTTGTTTTAGGAGTGAGACCATTTGCCAAGATTATAGTTTTGAGAACGGTAAGCAGAAATATAAAAAAATGTAATTACATAAAATTCCGGTCTGTATTCATAATATAACTTAGTGCAATTTTAAACTATTAAACGCGGTACACTTGCATGAGTCCAAGCTGAAGTTAAATAACATATTGCACTAAAAGAATAATATTTGAAGTTGTTATTTACTCAATTCCACAAAAAATGTGCGATAACCCCTTGCTTTACTAATCCCTTCAGTTCTTGCGGCCGACTGTTCTGATCGGTAGTTTTTCGTGGATTCTCCGATCAACATCAGGCGAATCCCGGATCAGTATAAACGGACCAAGGACAGCACGCCATTTTTCCTTTCATGTCCTCATCCTATCTTCACCCCTTACTTACACACACTTTTACTTACACGTGCCTTACACCCACTACCACACGTCGGGCGACTAGTCGGCAGCTTAGAGTTTGTTTCGGCAGGGAAGGTGCCCCGTTGGTGGGAGATATCTGGCTTATGAAAACCCTCGCAAGGCAGTGACTAGTTAGGCGCTGGATCTCGCCATCAAGCCGGGGAAGATCACGGCCACCTCCCGCGAAAGAAACATGCACTAGACTTACGAATTTAATGACCTTAGCAATTGTGCACGGAATCACTAACTCAAGAGCACTGAATCATTTAACCCTGAAACAAGTTCATTCGATTTATTTAAATAACAAAGTGATTTAGGTAATTCTTAATTCAATGATTTATTAAGCAAATTCTTCTTGAAATGGTGTATAATAATGTTTCGAATATTAAAATAAATTCTGTTGCTCATTAACTGGTCACATTACAGCGTGTTGATATTACGCGCAGTGTTGACATGTTCATATGGCAATTTAGAAAGTTGTTCTCTGCCCGTGAGTGCAATTACGTCATACGATGCAAAACAACCAACAGGCAGCTTACCAGCTTGGATTCAATTTGGAAGCCGCCCGAGGACAATCACCTTGTGAAAGAACTTCCTTACACGGCCCCAAGGAATGCCTTGCGGAGTGCTCGCGGTGGCTCAGAAAAGCGACCCCCCCCCCCCCCATGAGCTCCCAGGCACGACGCGCCGGGTGTCCAGCGTCGGAAATCTCGCCTTCCTTCAGGAGCAAGTTGCCTCTGGGCCGGGGGGGGGACTCCGGTTCGACCTTTGACCCGACATTAACCTTGAGCGGGCGGAGCGGCGAGTGCCCGCTCGGGCGGTGTGGGACCGCGGCGGACCCCGGCCGGGCCAGGAGCCTCTTCGGAGTCCGTCGCCCTACGGATGGGCACGAGTCAAAAAAAAAGCGTGTTTGTCGATGACGTCCTCTCGTCTTTTCTTTTGCTTTCGCGTTAAGCTACCAGTCGTGTTGGAGTCCAGGAATGTTTCTGGAAGTATGTACTTTTCTGATTCAGGTTTACGTGACCATCTTTGGGAAGTGTCCTATTCTGTTGTTTTTTTCCATATACCAAACAGTTCTGCTGGAATTCGACGATTGTTTGTATCGGACGTTTTAAAGTAGTTGTCACGTGTCGATGGGTCAAGAACATTTAACGGGTGCATTATCAAATTCGAGAGATTGCCGCAAGTCGAAAGTCTGGCGCAGAATTACACGCAAACACCCGAGGGGCTCCATCGTGCTCGACCATTTGTTTAGAGAGGTCGCAGAAGTCAGTGGGGAGCATGGGGAGGTCGCGGCGAGGTACAACGTGCAGCGTTTATGTAACGCGGGCCGGTGGTTGTGGGCGACGGCGGCGGCGCGGGTGGAGGCTGCGCAGGAGGTGAAGGCGGCGGCGGCGGCGGTGGCGGGAGCAGCGGCGATGGAGAGGTAGTGGGCGCTGAGCCAGACTGCGCCCTACAGTGGGCCATGGACAAGGAATCGAGGTCATGCTCACGTTGTACAAAACCCCAGGACAACGCTGGGGAAGTATGAAATTGCGAATAGTTTTGTACATAGAAATACAAAAATAATTGTTTTGTTGACGTGAAACGACTACGTAAAATCGGTCCGTAAAGGGGTCCGTAAAACATTCAAATATCGTTTAAATTTTTGCAACTGGTTGAGACGGCTAAGTGATAGCATGCATTGCCGATGCAACGTCTCTGTTCTGGAGGCCCTTGCGTTTGAGTTTCGATGGTGGGAGGTTTTCGATACAAGCAATACAGCTAGGTCAAGTACAGCCGCTTGTGTAGAACACTTCTAGGAGCCGGTCGCTTTGATCGGTAGTTTTCCGTGATCTCTTCGATTAATACCAGGCATATGCGGAGTAGTATTCTAAAAATGGGTCATTCGCAATCTTGTATTCCCCGTCATTGTCCCCACCTCTTCCCTTACACAGACTCACTTGTAGGCTATATACTATCACACACGCGAAGAGACTAGTCGGGAGCTTAGGTCATGACTCGGCTCTGAAGGTGCTTCGCTCGGAGTATACCGAGGGGGAAATTCTGACAGTAGGAGGTTGCAAGTACTCTCTTGTAATGAAATCTTGTATTAGTATCATTACTTATATCGTTTCATTCGTACTACCCATGTAAATTTGATTGGTGCAGTTGTTTTAGAGGAAAGAAACCATTACTGGGCCACGTATATTTTGCGTGCTGAATGGCATCGTTTTTGTGCCACGTGTAAAGAAATAAGTGGTGCGTTTAGAGGGCATTTTAACCACAGGGGACTTGGAAAATATGCGAGCTCATAATCAAAAAAATGTCTAAATATAACGCAGGACTAGACATTAATACATTCTGCATGTATGGTGTGTAATCTCATCAATATAGGCTACTAATATTAATGTGTGAGGAATGTAAGTTATGTATTTAGTTACGTCATTTCTGATCCTTAGTGACCATCACTGGAGTGCGTGTCTTGCTCCCTGTTGCTGCTACGTCTTCAATAAAGTAATTTTGTACCATTTTATAGCAGTTTTGTTCAGTGTCAATTGATTTTTACCAGATTTTTTACCAGATGCGTCGGATTGGTGGGAGATTCCGTGAAATCGAACTGGAAAAATTATATTTAGATTGCTTTACTTTTACTACATTTATGTGTAATATACATTTTTCATTTATGTATTATATTTTCTTTGAGAGAGCATCAATGTTGTATTAAAAGCACCAGTATTGTGAGATTATTTAAACAGGAAAAAGGATTATAATATCCATATAATCTATATGAATGGAAATCAGAGAATATATGTATTAACTAATGATTAAATGAATATGATAATACTAAATGAACTATTTAACCAATTTTAATAACAATTTTTACAAACATTAATTGGAATAGATTTGATCGACAGTTAGTGAAATCACATTCATTGATTAAAAAGGAAATCATGTATTATCACGGACTGATATAATGTTCGGCAAAACCTTCGACAAAGTAATCCGGTTTACTTCGACGAAGTAGTCAACGTAGTTGAGAGTAAAGGACATTCATTAGAGTAAAGCTTGTACGAAATGGGGCAATAAATATGATATTGTAATTGAGTTTCCAGTTGTATTTTTCGTTTTTAACGATAATAGGAGTTATCACAACACTTATGCTCATTATTTATTTCGTTTCTTTCGCCTCACATTATGAATAAGCGGGCCCACTTTGTATACACTTTCGGCGTAGTTGATTACGTGCCAAATAACTATCGGCATGGATAGAATCATCGACTGAGCAAAATGTTTCCTGCTGCATTCAGAAACTAGAAACGCGAATAAGAAAAGTAGGATTTGCAGTCGGTCGTTGATGTCATGTGGTTTTTACCCTTTTACGAAAGACAAAATATGATCGAAAACATCATCAAATTGTTCGCTAACGAGCCCAAGGGACTTTGCCCTCGCTTCTTCGACTTGAATGTATTCTGCGTCAGCTGGAATATCGAAGTCCAAAACCTTTAGCTAAAGATTTGTGCGCAAACTCCCGTTTCAAATCTTTTCTGATTGGAAGCATTCGTTGTCCAAGCCAACATCTTCAAAAATGTCACCTAGAAGCAAGACATTTGAATGCTTGTTGCTAATAACTTTCTAAAAATATTGATAAAGAAAATGACTTTTATTTAACATTTCGTATGCCCACAAATCATCAATAAACCAATATTAATTTCGAAGCTGACGTGACTTTGACACTGTAAGCGGTGTCACATCGTGGGTTGCCCATCTTCAAGAGGGAGACAAAGAACAGCGTCAAACCAAAAGAGAGCCAGCGAAAATATATGACGACTGTGCGTCTCCCCTTTAGGAAATCTACTACGAACCAACAAACAACCGCGAATGCGAGACTAAACTGCCCGTGATGTTTACTTCGTCCACTGTGCTTGAGACGCAAGTGCGCAGCAGAGCAACAAAGAAGAGAGACAAACAAGATGTCGGCAAAAATTAAGTTTCGCAAAATCGCAATCGGATATAGGTTATTTTATTAACATATGCATAAAATTCCTGATTGTGTTAAGCACAAACAAACAGCTATGATGGTTTCTCTACCGCAAGTGAAAAACTGCCCACAATGTTTACTTCGTCTTCGTTGCTTGAGAGTCACGTGCGCCGTGAACTTACTTTATTATGAGTAGGAGACGCATTTTGAAGACCAAAAACATTGCCAACAATGACCAATGAAATTATTTTATAAAGTTTTAAAAATTCTCTAAAAACAAAGAAAAATGACGTAAAAAATTGATCAAAACCACTTCTGATGAACAACTTAACTTATTGGTTACTGATGTAATCGAGGTTTCTTCCATTTGTTCAATTGAACTCAGATCACAAACTTCTGGTTTGGACTGTTCTTTAAAAGAATATATCTGCCTTTATTTATCGCGAAATCGGCCGAACTGACAATAGCGCTAATAGGTGCCACAGGAACCTTACATGACATATTACTCACAACGGCTGACATTACAATACATGTGCGAAGAAATCGAATAGGTTATTCAGGAATTCTGTGGTGAACATTTGTTGCACCTCGTAAATATTGTTTGAAGCAAGTACCATTCAAATTATAATAAAATCTATTAAATCAGCGAAAAATGCAGTAAAAATTACGGAAAAAGTTAAAAATTGACTTATTAGCGAAATTGACGAGAAATGCAAAAAAATGACGTATAAAAATAGTTAATTTCCTTTAGTCATAACATAAAATAAATTACTATACTAAACGGCATTGTTCAAAAGTGAAAAAAATAAGGCATTTCATTAAAATCCGCTACCCTAATTATGAGTTTCCAGCCTTGTGTTCTGTTCGTGAGAAGACTAGTTTTGATGAATGGTAGATGTCAATGGTATCGTATAGTTCGATGGTGGAATAAGAGGTGGAAACGAGGCAACTCCGAGAAAACCTGGCAAGAAGCCACTCTGCCCACCACAAATTGCATTCGGATGGACCGGGATTTGAGCCGCACCCCTGCAGTGGAAACTACACTGGTGAACATTGCGGTCTCTACACCACAGGGGGCCCTACCCGCAAAGCATCAGAGAATAAACACAAATTATTAACCGTCGAAAGCTACAATATTTCGCCCACGCACCCAGCTTCAGGGCCCCTTCCGCCATCGCGAGCTGACATCATCAGGTCTTCGAGATTAGATCGAATTAGAGCCAACCGGTTAACGTGAAAACATTTCGTACGTGCATCCTACCTCGTTTTCACGAGAACTGAGCCAAAGTAATAAACCGAGAAAGTGAGAAAATTTCGCCAACTCGTCCTGCCTGGTAGCCTTTATAAAATGGAGTTTTCTGACTTCGTGTCTTCGACAACAGAGCCAAAGTAATTCCCGCGAAAGCGACAAAATTTCGCACGCGCGTCTTGCAACAGATCCTTTATGTCCTTACGTTCGGACGTGACTTCGAAAACAGCTAAAGAAATAAGAGGCGTACGCCAGAGAATTTCGTCCTTGGAGCCCTTATTTCTTAGCGTTCTGACATTGTTTCCTAAAACAGAGACAAAAGTAATAATCGGTAAATGCTAAATAATTCCACCCCCTCATTCTGCTTGGGAGGCTTTATGTTCTCGTGTTACGACTTCGTGTCTTTGAGAAGTAATAAAAATAATAACCGGCGTAAGTGAGTAATTTCGCCTAGGCATACTACTTTAAAAGTTTTAAGTCTTCGCGTTCTGATATCGTGTCTTCGAAGAGTAATCGAAGTAATAACTGGCGGAAACAAGAAAATTTCGCATACTGCTTCGGAGCATTCTGTCATCGTATCTCTGAAAACAGAGCCAAACTAACATCCGAGAAAGCTACAAAATTTCTTATCGGGATGATGTATAGGCATTGTGGTGAGCTTTCGTTGGCATTTGCAATAAAATAATTATCTGAGTCGTCATTGCCAACAATCTTGTTTATTAGAAGAGCACACAAAATTTCGCCCAAGTTTCCTACCTCAGAGCCCTTATGTCCTCACGTTACGACATCGAGCTTTCGAGAACAGAGCCAAAGTAACACCTGTAAAAGGGGCAAAATGTCGCCCACGCGTACGCGTGCGCGTGGGCGTACGCCTACGCGTGCTTCGGAGTCCTTAAGATCTCGTGTTCTGACATCGTGTCTCTGAGAAGTAATCGAAGTAATAAATGGCCAAAACGAAAAACTTTCGCCCACGCATAGTTCTTCGGAGCCCGTATATCTTCACGTTCTGACATCGTGGCTTCGAGAACGGAGCCAAAGCAACGCCCGCGTAAGCCAGAGAATTTCGCCCGCGCGTCCCGCCTTCGACCCTCTGTGCGGCGGCGGCGGCGCGTTGGTGGGGCGCGTGACGCAAACGGCGGAGGTGGAGGCGCTGGCTGGCGCGGCGCGGGCGCGGGCGCGGGCGCGGGCGCGGCCCGCCGACAAACGCCGGCCGCGACCGGCAGTGCGCCATGCGCCGCGCCGCCGCCGAGAGCTGGAGCCCGGAGCCTGCGCGCCCAGCGGCTGAGCAGCGCTAGCGGCCTCCAGCACCACCCCCGCCTCCGCCGCCGCAGCCATGGGCGCCGCCTGGTGCCGCCACCGCGCCGAGCGCGCTCGCGACCCCAAGTCGCCGTTGGATCGCGTCATCGTGCGATGCGTCGACAAGGTAACGGACGGCACCGGGCTACACGTGCGGGGTTTGTCGGAGGGTCCGAATGCAACAGCTGACTGACGCTGACAGCTCACGCTTGGCTCACAGTTTCCGGCAATAAATTTACGGAGACGTTAAATCGCTAGCAGGTTTGCAACATGTATACCCCCATCGGGCTAAAATATTTGTTTTTCTGCTCGTGGATCTCGAGTGATCTTTGGCTGTGCGAGCCAAAAGCGGCTGTTTGCGCCCGACAAGTGCCGCACATGTGTGATCGAGGCGGCGCAACCGACGGGCCCGAAGTCCGGGGACCGTCTGAAGATCTTCGCCAGCAACGATCGCTAGTAGCGGGCGTCTTCGTCAGGCGTCGTTAGCCCTATCCGAGCGGACGTTGTTAGCTTATCTGCCACCCGAGGAACAGCTGCTTGAGCAGTAATCGTGTTTTAACAGCACCGATACCCACTGACTTCTAGACCTGTTTCCTTTCTTCTCGGTCGCCGTATCTTGTCGATTGGAAGGGAACGGAAAGTGCTTCTTAAAATGTCGATTTCACGCGTTGTCTGAATTCTTCGGATGGTGTTCCCGTTAGAAGGCCACTTTTCTCTAATGTTCACCTGTATTACCTCTGCGTCCTCCTTCAATGACAGTGTTGACGGATGGGTGAAAGTGGCGCGTGTATGAAGTGTAAAAAGAAATTCTATATTTGAATAAGTGAAATTCGGTTGTGGGTCATATACATCTAATCACATGGAAATATGTTCACTGGATTGGAATTTCGGTCGCGCACGTACATTAGAAAAAATTATTTGCCACAATAAATTACAAATCTCCCTTTTAACTTATTTCCATGTAAGTATAATAAAAGGAAAGCTACCAGCCTTAACTGTAATGTTTTCCAAAATTCAGAAACAAACTATTTTCATTCTCAGTAAAGTATGTAGAACCACCATTCACTTTGCTAAAGAATATATTTTCACATTATTACAAAGTTAATGCGCAGGCTGGCTGCACCGACACGAAAATACAAATGATATGGAGGAGGACAAATGTAACTTCATTCGTTTTCTTTGCGTTAGATATTTTAATTCATTTGTACTGTCTGTATAATGATGCACCTATGAAGTAGTTTTCAATATCTCTATAATTTTTTTTTCATATTCAAATAGAATAAGTAAACATAGATTATTAAAATGCAGATATTTCAGAACTGTGGTTTTGTATGAAATTTTCAATTTACCAACACCAGATTGTATTGTGCAAATGTTTATGATAAGGTACGCTAATTTTATTTTAGACAAAATTATTAGAGAGGATTTCCTTTTCAAATACGTACGAAATCAAATCGTAATTACAATTGATTATTTGAATTTAGAAATTATGAAAACAATAATTTTATATGGGAATGTTTAAGTTAAACTTTACTTCAAGAAATACATTTCCAGAAACAAGGGGGCGAGGAAGGAAAATGTATTTATTCCTTTACACCACGTCATCGAATGAGTAATCTCACCAACAACGCATGCACGAAGTGCCATGGCTTCGAGCAAAATAAGAGCAAAGGCGAAAAGATATGAGGGGCGTGCTTACCGCGGCTCAGTGGAAGGTTGTGAATGACTCAGTGAGTGAATTCTGATTCCAGTCGCGCTCAACCTTTAGTTGCATTGGTAATTAATTCCTTACGTAGTGTAGTGAATAATATGTTCCGGAAGATGACGATGTTCTTTCGCCGATGAAACGTGAATCGACGTAAACGTCGGATTTCGGATTTCCATTCTCCAGATATCTCCCCCAGCGGGGCGCAGGTCCAACCAAGACAAGCCCTAAGCTCCCGACTATTCCCTCGACATTTGTTGTAGTGTCTAAGAGTAAACGATTATCCACATATGGGGATAGGAGGGCAATCAATAATCACGCGCGGTCCTTGGCCCGTTTGTTGGGTACTGCTCCGGCATTCGCCTGGTATTGAGCAGAGAAACCACTGAATATTACTGACCAACGTAGACGGCCGCTGGAATTGTTTACCACACAGGAGTTAAATTCGACCCAGGTTTGTGCGCGTGGCTAGTACCGAAAATCCGTCACCGTCGCGACTCGAACTCTGCAGCTTCCCGGCCAACCGCAGAGACGACGACGTGCCGACGTTGCCGCTGCGCTATCGCAGCCGGCGCGAAACAAGCGCGAGGGAGAAAAGCCGCGAGGAGCGTGCTCGCGCCGGCGCAGTGAGAGGTTGTGTGACAGGCGCGTCCGATGCGACACAAAAACGCGGCGCGCGGCGCGGCGAGGCGCGGGCGCCTGCTGCGTGCAGCCGTTCGTGCGGGGAGTGGATGGGATAGAGGGGGCGGGGCGAGGAGGAGCAGGTGGCGCAACGGCGGGGCTCACTGACGCACGCTCACGCGCGCACGTGGCGTGCCGATTCTCGCGTCGCGCACGTAGTAATTACTCCCGAGGTACACGAGTACATGCCGTCTCATCTTCATGCTCGGTGAAAGGGTTTGTTTGATTGACGACGCCTCTGGGAACGTTGCTTCTTGAAATGAAATTCTTACGTTTTTCGTCGTATTAAGAGAAACTGTACAATGTGTAATGCAATATTATTCGGTATATTAATACACTGGCAGTTTGTTTCAAAGAATGCATGAATCAACTTTGATTCATAGTTTTGTAATACGAGTTCGTGCGCTATCTGAGCACTTGAGCTATATATTTTCGAAATGCTCTTAATATTAAATCGAGGCACTGAAGGCATCGTTTAATGACAGTAAGTACTTTAGGCGTTACACGTAATACAAGCGTTTGGGCGGTAGCTTAAGGTCGTTATTTTGTTTGTGGCAAGACTGTTTCGCGTCAGGAAATCCACAAAAACCACGAAGCCTTGAGTGTGTTGATGAATTACTCGTTGCTACACCCTGAAGGCTTATAATGGGTACCAGCAAAGCCACTTAATTGATCACTGAGCTGCTGGCATTTGTTGTCACTCCACTGTTTTCGTATGAAGAGTTTTTTAAAACTTGTCAATTTTTCAATCCTGTCCAAATATGTTAGTCATTTAACTGTTCCTGTCACCACTTCAAAGTAAAAATAACACACTGAATTGATATTTAATTACAATGATTATTAATATTTGGTAGTTTTACTTAGTAGTAATCTGAAATACACTTTTCTGATACAAAAGACTCCAACAAGATGAAGGGCAAGATGATTGTTGATCATTTCATTTTTTCTCTTTCTACTCTATCAATATGAATACAGCGTTGCATAAATTCGCTGTCATTATGATTACTGTGGTGAAATTACGTCTCTACTATTTAATAAATTCCCGCAAATGTAACACAATTTTGGTTAATATTCTGCTTCAATTTATAAGCTTAATGTTTTTAACTGCGAACGCTACGTCATAATTTTCCTTATTTGTTTTCTCTACGTCAACTCTTTTAAGATACACAAGAATGTAAACAGAACAGAAACAAAAACATAACAGACTTGCACCGATGTTGTTTGCAAGAGAATAATAAAATGTATGGTCTGAATAATTAAAGTAATCATGGAAATATTTCAATCTGAACCAAATTCATTCAACGAGCAATAATCCAGTGAACATTTCACAGACGTGAGGATGATACAATGCATATTTAATTTCTATTCTCGTATTCGACCGGATTTTTATTACTTTCTCCATTGGATTAATGAATGAAAGTTCAAAAGCATTAATATGAATATATATATTGTTCGGAAAAAACGGTACAATTCAATAGGATGTCTAATTAGTTCCCTTCTAATACTACATCAAGTTACAAACAACATCAGATGATCTTACTCTCACGAATTTGTTTTGCTTTTTTTCAAAACCGCAACAGGTACACAGAAACAAATTCTAGGAAACAATTTCATTTTAAACTTTCTCCGTCACACATTCACTTCTTCCTCGCGGTGATTGTTTTTTCCTCCGCGGGGATTAACACGTTTACTCGTGGGAATCCCCTTTTAATTTTCCTGCCCATATCGACCTCGAAGGCCTTCCGCGCGGAATGCGGATTCCCGGGAATCGACCCGACCGGTTGGTCTTCTGATCGAGTAGCGGGTCGCGGACCGCCGAAGTATCAGAGTGCGACTTTCTCGCGGTCTTGCATCGAGGCGTTGTTTGCCGCGGTTCCCCTCCACTGTCCATGGGGGACGTGCGAGAAATTCCCAGCCGCCTCACGAAGCCAAACGGCTCTGACGAGTGGAAGCGACATCCTCAACGCAGTGTAAGTGTTGTTTACGACGTGGTCGAAAGTGCGGTGCGAAGCGGTTGCAGTGATGGAGAGGTGGGCGTGACTTGGCAAGCCAAATGGCGTCAATTGAGTTCTTAGGGGTGAGAAAACTCGTTGGCAGTGAACACGAAGTAGACAAACTCATAAACAAAGAATGTTAACCTATAAAAAAACGTTTAGAACTGTTAATATTAGTTAAGGTATTTTATGATATTCGTAAATGTGTATTTTATATTTATCTGACTTGTGACCTTTTTCCAAACATTACTTCTTTGAATCGATTATAAAACATCATTTGTAATGTATAATTTTTTTCTTAGCGAATTTTATGGTTACAAATTTTTACGAATATTATGGTGACAAAGTTTTATGGTCGAAAAATTTTGATACAAATTATCCTACACGCATTTTCCCCTACCACTTTAGATTTTTTTAAATCAATATGTAATGGCGATATTGATAATGTCTGAGTGAGAACTATTTTTCGCATAAGGTAGCAAACGAGTGCGCTGGGTGAGTTTCAGATCAAACTAAAATGAGAAAAGTCTAGATACCGATGACTTCCAATGGATGATATTGCATTCTACTCGTGACAAAACTAACAGTGACAGAAATGTTTTCTCTACTCTGAAAATGCTTACCATGAAATCTGTTACTAGTTTTCAGATAATATATCAAATCTACATGTACTTGAGTATTATTTTCTTCAATAATACAGACCGGGAGAGGTGACTCAGGGCATCAACTAGTGTCACTGCAGTGCCTCTGACCGGGAGGTCCTTGGTTCAAGTCGCGACGCTGGCAGGATTTTCGACACTACTTACTAGGTCAAGGTCTGTCGACCGAGGAAGAATTCTAACGGCCGGCTGCTTTGATCGGTAGTTTTACGTGGTTTCTCCAATCAATACCAGGTGAATGCCGGAGCAGCACCCTAACAAACGTACCGCGCGCGATCTTTCTTTCCCATTCCTTGTCTTATCCTATCTCTTACATGCCGGGAGACCGATCGGGAGCTTACAGTTGTCCCGGCTTGGGCGGTGCCCGCTGGTGGGACTTACCTGGTTAGGGAAAACCTCGCTAGCTCACGGTAGGACGGCGCCGGATCTCACCATCCAATGGGGAAAGATTACCGCCACCTCCGAAGCGAAAACCTGAACTACACTTACGGTACTTATACCTTAGATGTCAGGAGTTAGTAAACGCGTCCGGAATTGCTTATCAATCAATCGATAATACAGAACACACCAGTCAAGGAGTTTGTATTGCCTTCGTAAATGCCTGGATATGTAAGTGATTTAAGTCTTCTAAGGTTTATTTCAACTGCACAGTCAACGTGTCGGTTTGGGATAGCAACTAAACGATGATTAAAATTCGTGGGAAACCTTTCGCATGGCACTCCTCCCGAAAGGGTGACGTGGCTCATGCAGGTTTCATGTGATGCATTTTAATGGTCTGTAATGCTATGCATGCAAGATGCAAGACGACCCAACCGGATCGCAGAGATGATTCTCATTTTTCAACGACGCGTCGCAACGCAGCAATCTCAATTTACATGACGTTCGTTATAGAGTCGAAATGCAAGGTCGGATTTCTCTGACGATCAAGTTCATCTATACTTCAAAAAATGAACTGAGTGAGATGGGCATTTTAGATACTCATATTTAATAAATTTGATAATTCTGCAAAAACATGTGCAGAGTGAACCACAATAAAAACCCAAATTCCTCTTTTCTCAAAATAATTTTGCAGTTTTTAGTCAGTCAGAAAAAAGAGTGTAGAGGAATGTATATAATGCCGAGGATAGGTCCGCTTGTCTCTTTGTTCGTCCGTCTGTTGACAACAATAACAAGAGTAACTATAATCATATACAGAATGACTGAATATTCCCAAACTACCTTGGCTGACGCCGCAGTCTCTCGAATTTAGAAAGGATCTTAATTTTTGGGAGAACTTTACATGAAGACGCTAAAACATAATCAATTTTATTTCAAAAACATCTTCACATTTTTTCTTTAAATTGTGTGTTCGAAGAAAGAAAAATTCGCTCATAAAAATGACGCATCTCCTTTTCAGTAAAAATGTTTAAATTTCGAAAATTATAAAAGGTCAGAAGTTTTTTACGACGTACGTGTAGTACGAGTAACGAGTAGTTCTACAGTAATGGTAGTGGAGTCAGATTTGTTTTTGTTTAGTGAAATCTGAACTTTAAAATTAAATCTTTAAATAATAACGTAAATTTTTCAAACTTAAGCAACAAATATAAAACAGCACTAACATCAGATAGTAAGCAACGTATTTAAAACTAAATTTTTCATGTAGTGCGCCTTCTTAGTTTTTAATGTCATGTTTTTGAATTACAGAATGAATATTATTCTATAATATCTCGTTAAATATAATCTGTTTAAATATAAACTCTTATGTACAAAACAATGATAATATAGTTCCATGTCCATTTATTTCATTTATACGAGATATTACTCAATTTTTCTAAAGAATTGCCGTACAAAAGTAAAGATTTAGACTCGAACTTAATCACTGATTCACATGACCATTCAAAAGGTGTGTTTGGTCTCGTCCTTTATCTCCTAACCCTCTGCGAGTGGGCGCGGGCGGGCGCGGTCGTAGACCCCGCGAGCGATGGCGGCGGGGGCGGCAGCGGGGGCGGGCGCGGGAGCGGCTGCGGGGGCGGAGCGCGCCCAACTTTGATTCCTGGGAGTGGCCCCTCCGTCCTCCGCTGTCGGGTTCCTTCGGTTGGGCGGCTTCTTGGGGCTGCCCGCCGCAGACCGCCGCTCAACCGTTGAGCGTCGCGTCGGGGCGTTTACGCAAGGCGGCAGCCGCGGACGCGCTCGGTTGCCCGCCCTGCCGTCGCCGTCCCCACTGCTTCACCTTCGGCACCATTGTTGTGCCTTTCTTACCAGCTCTGATAATAGCACCGAGTCCACCAGTCCCCACTCCGTGGACATTGTCAGTCTCAAACCTTTGACATCACCCCCCTCGCAGCGGCCTAGTCCATGTTCCTGCAGCAACCGCATCAGCCACCACCGCACCCGAGTCTCCACCACTTCCACCGCCTCTGGTGCCAACTCATCACTATCACAGCCACCGCTGCCCCCAGTGCTTCATCACCCTCTTTCATAATCATCGTCGTCACCACCATCATCGTCGACATAACGATCACCACCAGTGCAACCACCACCAGCATTATCGTGACCGCCACCACCATCACCACCTCAATCATTACCACCATTAAAACTATAACTTCATTTTCCTTTGTTTGACCTGACATTTTCATTTGCAGGCCAAACTTTGTTGCCGAAATTTCATGATTAAATATCATGAAAAGATATTTCCTGGCTCACGTGTTAATGTGCGAGCGACTTACGAAAAGTATTCTCATGATTTTGATCGTGTTTCTCCTAAAGTAGTGAAATTTTCATTCAGCATTACATTCCTGTTAGGATCGGATTCAGTTTTGTAACGTACTGCACTATGTACTCGTTGGCCAAGTTACTGGAAATTGCGTAGGTTGTTTAGTAATAAAATTCGCCAATGAGCTGCAAAGAGGCCTGGATGTTTTTGTTGCTGGAGTGTTACTTTCCACTGTCCGTTGGTTGTCGTTTCCTTAGCGTGACTGTTAAATACACAGCCTCAAGGGGTTTGGCTTCTCGGATGACAGACGGGCTCGTGGGACCGACGACGTGAGAAACGCAAACAGGCTCTCTCGAGACTCCGCAAAATATTCTGAATACGTCTTCACTGAGTCGACATTCCAAGCACAATTAAAAGGAGATTCAAAACATGCGACAATATCTTCTAAAATATTTTAGATATTTCATTTCTGGGCTTCAATGAAAAAATTAATGAAATTTACATTAATTCGTGCGAAAGACTAAAAAACATCGCTTGACTGGCATGACTTGGCATACATTTTCATAAAGTTATTAAAGATTGTTTGATAACACTAATGAGAAGAGAAACGTACCTAATTTTCCAAATAGTTAATTGTAATGAATAAAAAAGACACATGAAAGTCTTACCTTCATTTTTAATCAGTGTCATATTCTTGAGACGTTATCCCAGTATTAGCCTCGATTTCATCGGTTTATTTTGAAATAATAAATGATTTACATAATATTATGAAGTATACTGTGGATTTTACTTCTATCTTACAAAACGAAAACAAAAATTATGCCATAGGATTGATTCGAACCCTCGAACCTTCCTTATTCCTGCAATCGTCTGCTTAATTTAAGTTGGAAAACACTTCCGTATTTAAAAAAAATATAAACATTGATTAGTTGTCGAGTATTAGAGTGCCATTCTTTATTGATTTCTTGTTTAGAGAAATTCCTAGAAAAGCATAGCTTCATATGATATTAAACACTATACTTCCCTGAACGACACCGTGGCAACGTTTACGACGTTTTACACAAATTGTTTGCCTGATTTCATGGGTTTCTTACACTGTTTCTCGATAAAGTGCCCTTGGAAGTAAGCGTTTTACGAGCGCCCTTTACTCGGTTTAGTGGATAATTACCTAACTAGTCGCTTTACTTGGAGCGTTCACCTCCTGAATTTAGAGCGAGCCAGGCCAAGTGGGTTTTTCCATTGCTTCTTCACGTCACGTTCCGAAGAACTCCGGTTCCAATTCGTGCTTTGGGTCAGGGACTCGCCCGCAAACCTGACTCCCTTTCGTTCTCTCGCTTATTGATGGGAACAATCCTTTCTTGCTTCGAGCACTTTCAATAGGGAAGTAAAGTGTTCTCTGCATGAAAGAAGAGAGGCGCTGTCTTTTTGTTTATGTTGACATAAAGGATTAGAGATCATTGTCTACTGCTTGCAATTCCAAAACGAATTTTCATGTTTTCAATGCACGTGCCATATTTTAACCAAACAAGTACTGTGGGGTTCTGCTTCAGGTTAAGACAGACAGGCGATCGAGGTATGTATCTTATAATCCGAAAGTTTTAAAAACTAAGATTTAAGTTCTTAAAGCAAAGCCATTTGTTTACTGTCTAAATACTCTCGGCAAATTTCATATAAAAATAGGCTAAAATTAAATTATTTTCTAACAAATTTACATTATTTATTATACATAATAAAATATAAAAGGTGAATATATATTACACTTGCACGTTAAATATGACATTTTACAATATATGATTTATATATTAATAAATAAAAATATCAGGTAACTCGCTTGTATCCATCTGTCCGTTTGTCACTCACGGTTAGACCTCTCCCGGTTCATGGTTTAGGGCAAGCGAGATGTCATGGGACACTTGTTAGTCAACTGGTGAAGAAGAAGACACGTTTTCATTCCCTTCTAATCTATTTTTTTTTCAAAACTCAAATTAATAAATATGGAAATGCTGTTTAAAAATGTTCGTAGACAACATCATAGAAGTCACACTGCGCCTGCAACATTACTATTTATTAAAAAAATGTTATAACGTACCGACGTTGTATGAGGTTGATCGTCTCAAATTTCCTTCGCTTGTTCGGACACCTTTATGATCACATATAACCTTTAGTTGCGTGTTGCAGCAAAACAAGTATGTTATCGCTACTCGTCATAGGATCAGCAAACTACAACATACACCATTTCAGTCGATTACTCCAGCGGTATCGAACAGAGCGAACGAGGGGGCAGGGAGAGGGCTTGTCTAATAACACGGCGTTTCAACGCAGAGCGTGTACCCGTGAGAGAAGCTCATTGAAGTGTGACGAAAACGTTAAGTTGCCGCTGCCGCCTCGTCGCCTGCGGTCAGGAGAAACCAGCGCCGCGCGAGCCGCAAAGAGCCAGGCGTCTTGCGGGCCACCGGAGCTGCGGCGACGGCGAAGAACTGCGCTGAGGAACTCGAAACCCTACCCTACAGGCAACGCTAATACCGTCAGGCATCGAAATCGCCTTTTCCGTGCAGTTATATTGTCGTGGACCTGGTGTGGTGATTACTGGCCATGGAGTTCTGTCGCCGGGTTGACGTGTCGCGACGACCGGTCGACATGGTGGTGATAGGTGACCTGGCGTCATCATGGTCTGACATCGATCCTGATGGCTCGTCTTAGTAGTATCCCTCTGTCGTAGTTACTCTCGTTGTAGTAACTTGTCGCTCCTGTGACCTGTCATTGATCTAGGTTAGCTCGTAGTTGTTCCTACTCGCCGACCTGATGGCCTTTCGTCGTGGTGACCCATGTACCCAAGGAATCGAGACCCAACGTCATGGTGGCTCGCCTCCGTGAAGACCCATTGTGATGATGATTCGTTTCTGGGGAGATCTCGTTGTGGAGATCCACTCTTGAATTTACTCATTGTCGGGAATCCCCTTCGCAGTTGACATCTTATCGGGGGAATTCGCTATCTTTTTGACCCTTTAATCATAATTAATAATTTTCGTGGAATTTTCTCATTATAAAAATATTACTTCTTGCTCGGCATGTTTGTCTTTGAAGGGTGTTGATATACGATTTCTGTAACAATATAGGATGTCCCATCCTCAGCTCTAACAAGTCTCAATACATCTGAGACAATGTATCGATGTTAGTATGTTAGATTGATAAGAAAAAGGAAATTGGCAAACATACTAGTTGGTACTGTTGTGTGTGTTTGTGTGTGTATGAGAGAGAGAGAGGGAGAGAGAGGGAGAGAGAGGGAGAGAGATTGAGAGACAGAGAGAGAGGGGGAGAAAGGGAGAGAGAGGAGAGACAGAGGGAGAGACAGAGGGAGAGAGAGAAATAGAAAGAGGGACAGAGAGCAATAGAGAGAGGGAGAGTGAGTGAGGTATTTTCAGATAGTTAAGGTGGCTTGAAAATATTGTGGCTATCCGTCGTCGTGGTGTCACGTCCCCATGGTGATCTGTCATCGTGTTAACGTTTACATCTTCACATATCGCTGCCGCTGCTTTGTCGGGGAGATTCATCGTAAAAATTCTCCGTCGAAGTCGAGGTGAATCGTTGTCGAGGGCTCTCATCACCAGAGGAACCTGACAGAACGGTGGCCAGAAGTCGTCTTCGCCTCCGGTTGGACCGGGTAGCTGAGCTGCTTGTAACCACAGTGGCGTCGGAGTGCAGGTGCTTTAATCGCGGCAGCAACGGCAGCGACTGGACGACGCGGACGGCTGAGCCGGCGGTTACGGTAGCGCAAGAGCTACCAGTAGCACTGCAATTAAACGCAAATCACCGTCTCTTTTCCCCTTCCTGTCCTCGACACCGTCACTGCTGTCATTTGCCTTACCTTAAGGTCACTTAATGTCGCCATCGCAGAAGTCGCTAGTTAATTTACACTTCATTCTTACATTGTCTCTGCTCTTTCCTACTGTTCCGGGTTTGCTTTAATACTTTTTTATAAATTATTGCCTTTCTCGTGTTTTCTCACCAACATACTGTAGCCTATTTAGTTTAATTCTATTTTTTATTATATTTCTTTATGATTGTGTTCCACTTATTGCTTTTTTGTTCCAAGATACAAGACTAGTTAATTCCTTTAATTATAATTCCCTGTTCTTTGATTATTTTGGAATTAATGATCATAACTTAATTGTTAAATCTTACATGCATTCTATCTTCCTTTTACCCAATCTTCTTCTTCTTCTTCTTCTTCTTCTTCTTCTTCTTATTATTATTATTATTATATTTATTATTATTATTATTATTATTATTATTATCTTAGGTTTTTAACCTTACCACAGATTGAACATTTCAATTATCTTGTTTCATATCGTTTATCACTACGTCCCCTTTCCTTCGATTATATTCACCACCAACTCCTTTTCTCCTCGCCTTTTCTCGTCGCCACCTGCTGAGCGACCCAAAGCGCCGCCGCCGCCGCGGCCGTCGTGTGACCGTCGCAGCGAGCGACAAAAAGGCGCGCGCGGCGGCCTTGCCGATGTTCCGGTGTCTGGGCGCGCGAAAGCCCTGGGCCGTGCGTCCTCGAGGTACGCCGCCCGCCGCCCACTGCGCCGTCCTCGCCGCTTTGTTCCGCCGCCGGCCCGCTGCTCTGCTGGTCGGTGCGCGGCCGCGACGGGTAATGCCACGGCACCGGCAGCCTTGACCCGCGTTGCTTCTCGCAGCCCGGCCCCGCCCCGCCCCTGCACTCGTGTATGTTCTCTGCCGCTCCTTGGTGCCCGCGGTGGCCAAGCGTGCTCTGCGGCGCGCCTCTGACGAGGAACGAGTGTGAGCAGGGTCTCCTTGAGAATCAAATGTTTCAAATGTGAAAGCTGGGTACGTTGCCCTGGTGTAGAAGCCCGTAGTAAACCATTGTCTGCGTGAGCATTCCCTGAGCGTGTCTGCTACGCATTCCCTGAGCATGACCTTTTCAGGTAGAGAATAAATGAATAGAGGTTTATTTCTTAGTATGAACGGTATAATTTCTCTATCGATCTGGAAATCCCTAGTTGGCAAAGATATATCTATTGACATGAAGAAGTTTTACGTTTAGGAAGATGAAGTCTCCGAGAACAGGTGTCCTGAAGAAAGTTCTCGGGGAACTTTGTTGTTGTCATATTTGGCTGCATATGTTATAAAACTTAGACTTGTATAAGATTCTATGCGATGGCAAGGTTTGCATATATGATTCTTCCATCTTTGGGTACACTACTTTACTCCCGTGACACTCTAAGTGTCCCACCGTATGCAAATAGCCGAATGACATTCGCCCTGATCAAGGTAATTGGATATTGACCACAGGTTGTAAATGCATAAAAAATTATGAACTAAAGAAGTTGTTGATATTTTTTGTCGACAAAAACATTTACCGGCGCAGTTCATATGCGCTTGACTGATCGGAAACGACAAGCCCTAGGTAGGAACGTTTCCAATAAAGTCCATAACGTATCGACCATCGATTATACTAGGATTTATTTAACGGTGCACTTAATGTAAATCAGCTGTTCACGGTTTCATCGAATTGGGAGCCTGAACGTTCAAGCTCTCGATAGCATGAAACAGTGACCTCACTGTCGCGACGTATAAGCGAACGGATTGCCCGAAACCGAAACATCCGATTCACGTCAAGCACACGACTAAATAAATCGTCCTACACAACGTTGGCACCGCCACCCGGGCCGCGGCGTCCTGGAAGCAGAGCTTCGAGATGCCATGGCACGCCACAGCCCTCCCATCTGCGCGTGCTCCGCCGCGCCCGCCGCCTGGCCCGGCGCCCGCGTGACCCCGTCCGCCTCGCGCCGCCGCGCCGCCCGGGCGGGCTGGCGGGCCCGCTTCCAGATCCCGCGCGACGAGCGCGCGCGCGCCTCGTCCGCGGCTGCACTCGCGGCGTCTCGGGCGCAGCCGGGCCGACGACGCGCGCAGAATTTACGAGCGGCGAGTGGCGCGCCCCGGCAGCCCCTGGCGCATCTGTCGCTTTGCCAAAGCCCTAGAAACCGACCCACGACCCGTTACACCAGCAGGTGTAAAAATATTTTACACGGAGTGGAATTGCTTCTCTTGTCAACGTAGCCTTTCTTTTACTTTTTTTTATTTTTTAGAATAACATTGTTAACCGCGTAGACGTCGGAGACTGCGGTTTCTTGAGACACAAGGAGATTTAGTAGTATCATCACGTGCATGGGTCAAAACAATTATACAAAAAAATCAAACGCAATGCCGAACATATCAAATGAGAATATCGATCTCTTGTACCTCAACGAACATCACAAATTGCGTTATTTTAGTTTTAGTTTTGCTTGCTAATAGGGTGCTTTTTTTTGTTATTTACGGTCGCATCAACTTCTAGGACATTAGCGATCACTATTGATTGAAATGGTATGGTAACTCTGAGGATGACACGATATAATGATGATGATGATGATGATGATGATGATTATGATAGGGGGTGAAAGGACGAACACAATACAACCATGCTGGAGGTGAGACTCAAACCCGCGAGCCTTTGCTCCGAGATCGCTACGGCACTACTGCCTTAGCGATCTCGGCCTCCGGATCGGCGGAGTGGTTTGTCTTGATTCATAATGAAAGAACGACGCACAATTCTTTGTATACGTAGCTTTTTAATCTACTTCGTATGCTTGCTCTTATCCGCGCGGTTAGTTAGACTTTCATTACTTTCTAGCACATGTAACGATGCGTTTATTTTTTATATTCGCCTTTGGGAGACGATGCACTGACACGTTCTTAGATTTGCAATATCTCAAAGACATGTAGAGAGTTACACTGAGCAGGTGCGCAGTTACGCCTGAGGAAGAAGAACAAGGAACTGTAAAAAAAATTAAATGTGACTCGCGTTAATTGTTCCTTTCAGCACATGCACGCACACTTGTTCGTGATAGCAACGTTCTGAATGAGAGTTTCTCTACGTGAGTAATGGTCTTTACATTTAGAGCACACAGAGTTAACTGCGTTACCAGTAATTCCATTAACTTTCATCAGACCATTGAGGAAAATGTTTCGTTTCTAAAATACTGATGAAAACATTTTCAGAATATTCAATGTTTTGATTGAAATTGAATAGCGTATAATTCACAAATATGCAGTAAATTGAATAGCAAGGTAATCAATGTACCAATCTAAATTACAATTTCGTTGTATTCATTGTTTGTGATCATTCCTTCTTCAAACCTGTAAAGTGATTTATGTAATGTCGGCTATAACAAAATTTGGAAAAAAATATATTCTAATATTATTAAATATGAGCAGCGATTTTTGCGATTACCATATTCTTCAGCCAAGCAAGTATTCTACGCTACACTAATTAGTTTGTTTCGCTTCTCAGAAGAGGAGGAAATGGTGTTGACCTGCACCTCACGTGCAGGGTTTTCCCCGCCTGTGGAAGTGCTCAGTCGCACCCGAGGCGCGTAGTTCCCCCAACAGCCTTGGCGAAGGCGTTGAAAAAGCGCTTGTGGAGCACGCGCGAGCGAGAACGCGTCGCGATGCTGTTATCCTTCTCGAAGGCGGCCTGTTTGTCAATCCCGCGCGCGTGCTTTCCGCGTGACTCTCATCAGCAATGCACTGTTGCCTCCGTCACCTTTACTGCTATCGCTATTACCACCACCATCACCACCACCACCACCACTATCTACCACGCCATCCCCACTGCCATCTCTATCACCACCAACGCTACCACCATATCGAACACCAACATCACCTCCATCTGCAAAACCAACACCGCCATCTCCACCATTACCACTGCCATCGCCATCTCCACTACCATCTTCAACAATGCCACTTTCACTCAAATCTCCTTCACTGTCACAGACGTCGCGTTATTATCGTTGTCGCCATCACCGCCACCGCCACTTCCGTTTCTTCCTATTCCCAAGATCTGGGTGTCATCTCCGGTATTCATACCTGTGACGCCTCCGCCAACCGTGACATTTACTTGTGCTGTAGTGGTAGAGCTGCTCGCCTTCCGTCCCTGGGACCGAGGTTCGTTCGCTATACGACCCCCCCTCCCGATCCCCATCTAAGACAAGTGGAATTTGATATAGACAAAGTAGCATGTTTTCTCGGGGTTGTCCCGTTTTTCCTCCCTCTCATTCCACCTTCTTCTTCCTCTTCATTCTCATTCAATGCCGTCATTATAATAATTACATCTGAATACAAATGCCTTTCCGGGTAGAGCCGACGACGACGTGTTGAGATCTGGCTTTATAACTCCGGCCATTGAGCCGTCTTTCGGAAATTTACGCCATTCGTAAAACGTACGCCGTACTCCGTAAATAAAAATAAATTTATCTCCAGAGGTTACCAGCCTTTACTCCCACGACCACCGAAATCGCACCCGCCACCACAGTAACCGCCGCTGCCGGGACCACTATTTTATTTCATGCCACCAGCCTGGTGAAGCCACCGTGAGCTGACTGGAGGCGTCGCCACTGCCGCAGAACCGATTATTCGCACCCTCCACCAACACTGACTGACGCTGTCGGGAACCTATTTTATTTCAAGCAGCAGTCAGATGGTCACTCTCAGCTGACTCGAGGCTTGCCGCCTCCGAGCCACTACCGCAGGAACCGATATCGCACCCGCCACCACAGTGACTGACGATGTCGGGACCACTATTTTATTTCAAGCCAGGAGTCAGCTGAGCCCACTGACTCGAGGTGTCGGTCGCACCTCCGCCACCTGCGCTGCCACTGCCACAGGAAGGCGGCCGTCGGTCGAGGGATTCAGAGCGCGGCAACTCCGGGGCGGCACGCAGCGGATGCACGTCCCGGACGCAAAGCCAATGGGCGGGGTTTTAAGAACACTTGCTTTGATCGGACTAGACGTGGTGGAATGAGGTGGTGGGCTGCTCCGGTGCATCGAATGTTGCTCTTTCTGCGCAGGACCAGTTTGCGTCACGAACCACGTCACAACAACATGAGCACTTCGTGTGAAAAGCGAGGCCAGTCACTGGCCGCAATGTTGAATGGAGAGTGAGAAGTGTTGAGAAACATTTTGAAAGAGGCTGAAAGTGACTATTTTCAACGGTGATCAACCAAACATAACACGATGAAGGTGTAATTGATATAAAATATAAAATATGTTTAAAAAATACTTCATATGTCTGTTTCATGGGCTTGTAAAAAGGTGATAATTTTGGCATTTAAAATTCCAGCTAATATTCTGACGCAAACTGGTACCTGACGCTCACTACGATGCGCAAGAGCCCACTCATTTCCTTCCACCATGGAACTAGGGTGCAGCATTATCAGATTTGTTTTTCGCAGACCCAGTGACGATGGCTGAGATTCACACCATGAAAGAGGAGTTATATCTTGGAAGAGTATTGATATTTTTATTGAGGAAGGAATACTCACTTGCAAATACGAAATATGAAATCAGGAAATCGAACATAAAATTGAGTCGAAACGGACAAACAGAAATTAAATTATTTCATTGGAATACACTTTCATCTAATCGCTCAACATTGAGCTCTATAACAATGATTCACTTTTTACTGAATTACCAACCAAAATGTGTAAACAACATTTGATGTAAAGAACAGTGAGAAATGAAGCAAGCGATGAAAATCATTGTTTATTTACACATGTAGGATAAATTAAGACTTTGATAATTGGTTTGTTTATGGAACTAACTCCAGCTTCCTGAAACATATTTTCATGTATTTTGTGGCAAAGTAGATATTAGTCAATGCATTACCCCAAATAATGATTAACTCTTTTTTTGGCTTTCAACCTTAGTTTTGCACATTGGTGTCAACCACGTAATTTTTACACCTCTTCTATAGGCCTTTGGTAAGTTTCATGAAAAAATTTTGAAGGTTTTTGTCATACTTTAATAAACAGAATTCCAATATTCTGGGAAATATGCTCATAAATATGATCATAAGTTTAGTTATTTATATTCGGTTTTAAAACTTGTATTTTTTTATTTATTAACAAGTTACCTTTAAACATTGGAAATGTATAGTCGTCTGAAAATTGAATATTAATTTTTAATCATTGTATTATTTCAAACCATACCCAATAAACTCAAAAGTGTGAAAATGAATAGAAAATAATGAATGGGTAGAAATTAAATTAGAAGAAAGACGTTCTGTTATGAATAGTGTGAATAAATGGAGCTTGTGAATACACATTGACTACGGTTGTAGAATCTTCTGCTGGTGAGAAACAGACGGCGTTAAAAGAATCTGTGTTGCTGATCACAACTGGTTAGTCCGCGGGCAGTGAGAGTGCGTTCTCACTCGCATTCAGCTTTCGTTGATCCGAGTCGATACGCGCCGCCTCCGACGCAGCCACTCGACCGCCGCCGCCGCCTTTGAAAAGATCGCCCCGAACCGGCATCGAACTAGGGCGCCCCGGACGAGAAAGCGCGCGCACGCGGGCACAGCTCGTGCAAGCGCTCCTCCCCCGCCCTTTACCGCCTCGCTCCGCCCCACTCTCCCCGCCTCGCTCTTCCTTACCCTGTTGTTCCGCTCCCCCGCACTGCCCGCCCCATCATCCTCCTTCCTCCCTGCTCTATTCCTCTCTGCTCTGACCCCATCCACCCCGCTCTTGACTCGCTCCTTCACGCCCTACCCAGTTCCACTCCCCCGCCTCGCTCACTGTGCCCCGTCCTGCCCGCCCCTTTTCCCCCTTCCCAACTGCTCTATTCCTCTCTGCCCTGCGATCCGCCCCGCTCCCCTTTCGTGACCAGTGGGACACATATATCCCAACTGATATATTCCTAGAAAAGTTGGTTGGGATACATATAGCCCTCTATTTGTACATTATGCACTGTTTTGGAGAGAGTGTGCACTAAGTTATAATGCTCTATTACAAGCGATTCCAAGAATTGTGTGTTTTATTGTCGCTGTAACAGAAAGGTACATATTGGGTTCCTCGTTTTGGACAGTTTTATTTTTCCTGTTCGCTTTATTTTCTTGTAAGATTTGTTTTTGTTTGTTTTCAATTATTTAGTTAATTGTATTCCAGCTAAAATATTTTTTTTTCGAAATGCACGGTTACACGTGATTTCTTTTTTTTTTGTCTTGTCGCTGTTTCAAAAAGTTTTCCATTTAGATAGTGTTATTTTTATTGTTCATATTCTGTTGTTTTAATATTTCTTTTTAATTCTTTAATTCATTATATTACATCCTAAATTGATTTCTGTTTTTTTTTTAATTTTTACGATGATTCGCATTTTTTGCAGTGGGCAAAAGGAGAAAAGAACAGACACGATGTGTCAGCAATGCGAAGTAATGCATTTCATTGATCCCTGCTTTTCCAAATTTTACTTAAAATAAATATAATGATTATTACTTTTTATTTTTCTATTTTTAATAATTAAAAGTATATAAAAATATAACTTTTTTTTTTAGTATTATTATTTTCCATCGTACCCAGAAAGATCAATGTGACAGATATATCACGCTAACAATTTCTAAAAAACTAAACATTTACAATAATTTTCAGTAATTAATAATGAAGTTGTAACGCAAAGTAACTTTAATACAAAGTTGTGTTTCAAAATTCCGAAAAAAGAAAATCACGAAAGAGTTAACCCGCTCCATCACGCCCTGCCTTGCTCTTTCCCGTCACTCTTCAACGCAATCTCATTCCTGCCTCTCTAGTCCACGTGCTTACTTTTGTCCAATCCATTTGCCTGCACGATTATTTCCATTATTTTGCACACTTTATTCCGCGACCCACTTGCGTCTCGCCTCTGGAGCGTGTGTAGTTTCCCTCATGTAGAACGCTGCAACCTACCCGGACCCTGCTCTGTTAAGTCCTTTTGTAAGGTTTTTCATTCCAGTCACGCGGTCATTCTTGAACCATTATACTTACATTTAAAATTAATAGACCCAATTACTGGAGTTGAATGCCGTGAGGTTGTGTGTGTTTCATGCTCTCTTTTGAGTGATGAATTGCTTCTTCCCGTGGCGCGAAATTGCAACTACCAAAGTTGCAATTTTGACGGCATTGCTAACTAAACAGCTTATGACCTAATTCTGATACTTTATCTACTCGTACTACAGGAAGCCTCTTTAAAATATTATGACAATTATTTTTGTTGGACTAGTTGATGTTGATTGAGCTACCGAAATAATCCATGAACTAAAACCATAATGAATTCTGGCCATGATTTTGAAAGATAGACAAACAGATGTTCATACCTCATCATCTACTCGTACACATACGTCCCACAATATGTATTAAATGTTTATTTTGATAAGATAATAAATAACAAAAGCAAAATTTAAATGATCAATATTTTTTTTCAATTTCTTGTAGCGGTTATCTTTTACTATACCCTACTTTTTAACTTATAAGTTCTAGTAAATGTAGATCAGTGTTTTATTATAATTTAGGTTTCTTTTCCCACGCAAAGGTAGGTGAACTACTCCAAATCGTGTTATTCT
This sequence comes from Gryllus bimaculatus, assembly GCA_017312745.1. Lineage (NCBI taxonomy): Eukaryota > Metazoa > Arthropoda > Insecta > Orthoptera > Gryllidae > Gryllus > Gryllus bimaculatus. The sequence goes on from BOPP01000017.1 coordinate 5,185,109, forward strand.
CATCATTTTGATTCTCCCCGCACATGCAAATAAAAAATGTGACGTCAAAGAAATAAAGACGGAAAGAACGGAAGGGAAGAAAGAAAGAAAGAAAAAGGATGCAAAAAAAGAAAAAATAAACAAATAAAATAAATGACTAGTATTGTTTTGGGGTAACATCAACTTTTTTTATTATTTTGTATTTTTTATATAAGTAGAAGCATTTAATTATGGATTTATTGTAACGTAGAAAACTTATTGCCACAGTTTACTTACTTTAAACATTCTATTCAAATTTAAATATACCAGAAAAAACAAAAACACTACTCTACAATCCATTATAGTTATTTTACGTTACTAGTCCTCTAAGTTAGTGTTTAAGAACGAGCCCGGAAAGTTAACTATGGAGCGTAGCGATAGTGAAACCGATTTTGTGTGGTGTACGTTAATCTCCGTTAAGAAACAACAAATGCTCTTGAAATATGTAAGTAAATACAATGTTTTGGTATTTGACAACTGAAATAAATGGTCGAAGTGTAAGTGAATCGGAGAAAACAAAAACGTTCGATCCAGGAGATTCAAATTTTCCGGTCGCTTCTGTTCTAAATTTCATAATGAAACGAAACATTTACTAGAACGGTGACCAATGATTAATGCGTCTCAATGCTTATTTAGCAAACTTCGCATTTCATAAACCTGTATGATAATGTTGTACTATAATAACGAACATTATAGAACGGTCTGTAGCCATGTAATAAGAGTAAATAGTCTAAACCCAACAAGAGTAGAAGAAAGGGAATTATTTTACATAGGCCTACGTCGAATGCTACATCTAATGTATCTTTTCGTCGTTTACTTGATCTTTATTGTGATACCCCAAAAAGATCAGCTTGAAAATAAAATCGCAATTATTAATTTCCCCCAGAGTCCTGTAAAAATGTAGGTTTTATGTACGTACAAATAATTATTTATCTATGAGCACACATAGTTATCAGATTCTTGGGCGTGACAGGGTCGGGCCAGGGCCGAGTATTGCGTGCGTGAAAGCAGCTCGAATCAGGTGCTCGAGCCTGTTGCCAAACTTAAATGTCTGATCCAAAACAAGAAGTTGTATCATGTATAAAAGTTGTTACACGAGTTCAAGCTTAGAATGAATAAATGGGACGTCAGGCGGGGAGGACAGTACAATGAACTCGCAAGATCTATCCCCTCCGAGGCGAAGTCAGAAACCTTTATTTTCATTCACTTGTCTTTCTGGAAGGAAACTTCAAAGGATTGCGACGAAATTTATTGAATTATTACAATCTGAAGGCACCTTTCTGTTCGTTTTATATGCTATCAGTGATGTGTTAATAAAAGGATAGTGTAAAATGTAATGGAAATAGTAAAAAATTGTAAATTTATCACTTCATAATTATGCTTGATTAGCGTACTACTTCAAACGTCTTCCCTTTGCATGTTGATTTGAATTGTTTTTGGTTTATTTTTTATTTTTGAACACACATACTCTGATGAAAAAGAGACAATAGATACGCATTTAACTGACAAGATTCTAGATTTACTTGTATTACTTATATGGAAAAGAAAGTTGAAGCATCTCCCATGCACCTTTGAGCGCAAAACGTGCGGTTAGGTCGGTCACGCTGGGACTCGATAAAATCTGTAGAATCGAGCCTGAAACTAGAACGCGAGAAAGTGTGCCCGAACAGGAAATGGAACGTTCACCTTCGATAGAAAATGTAACGGTGAGTCATACGTTGTGCGTTTGAGATGGTGAGAACAATAGATGGTTTAAGTAATTCACTGAAGTTTGCAAAAATTTGTTTTACTTAACCCGAAAATATCTATCCCGAATGCCGTGAGTATACCAATACTAATTTTAATTATCAATACATTCACTGATGCATTGGAGACTGATGCTTCTATGCTTCATGCGTATGCCACTGCTATTAGAAACATTGTGAATTCGTAAATCGTGAAAAAAATATCACGGATATCACATCCTTCGAAAATGAATTTGAGAATCAATCACTGAAATTAATCATAACCTATTGGTATAGAATGCGACATATTTATAGGAATATTAGGTACGAGGAATCTGAATAATCCATTTTACCTCAAGCATCTCAGTTTAATGACTTAGCTTTTAAAATTAGATACGCGTTTTGGTAAAGAGTGAAACTTCAATATTAGAAACTATCTCAGTAGCAACTTCAAAATCATATATACTACAAAAAGTCAGTCTTTTACACTTGACCGACTATAAAAGAATTAGGAAAGTTTCTAGAGAATTTAAGCAAAATTGAAGACTGATTTTCAGGCTTTATTAATGATCTGGGAAAGCACCCCAATCGCGATAATCCATAGTACAATGCAAGCCAACCCAGACTTGTTTCTTCCATCGATTTCTTTTTCTTTTCTTTTTTTTTCTTCTTCTCCCTTTAATTCTCATTCAAAAAAGGCACGTCCGTCCGACAAACAGCAATGGCTTTTGCGTTGTGGTTAAATAGCTCTTGCTTGTTGTGGCTTCGGAATCCCAAGTTTGCGGAAGCGCTTTTTGTATTTCAGTTATTCTGACGAGGCCAATTTTATTGTTTTTTACGGAAGATCAAAAAAATGAAGAATTGGCATTATAAGAAAATTTAATTTTTTCATTTGAAGTCATGTTTTTTCGACTAATTTACAGTTCTAGAAAGTGTTTTGTGCAATATCTGCCTCGATAATGTACACCCGCCTGCCTGAATAGCCGAGGTCGCTAAGGTTGAAGAGCTATAGCTGCCTCGTGCCGGCAGGGTCATGGGGTCGAATCCCGCCCTGGGCATGGATGTTTGTGTGTGTCCGTATACCATTACCGTTACATCCCCCCAACGTTACTTACAGTGGTCGCTATATGACCTTTGTAGTTGAAAAGCGACCTTAAATAAATAAAATAAAAACATGTAAAGTCATTTCATTAAATGGCAAATCAGCTTATCTTTGAAGAACGGTCCAGTGAACATGAGAAAAATAGAATCTGGCAATCCGACGAAATATTTAGAAGGAATTGAAGGTTCCAAATCAAAGAGTTCCGTATTACAGGTCTGACGAAGGTAATATTTTCTTAATGAACGGTTTATATATGGCCTTCGCGTCACGCAAGGTGTACACCATCCTTCATGTGTCTGGGCGTAGCAACCCATTGTGAGGGATGGAGAAACGTCAATTTACTCCTAGTGTTCCCGTAGCTGTGAAATTGAATTTTGTTTTTGGATAATATCTGTTTTCTTAACTGCTCGTATCGAGGTAGCCACAATATCTACGTCTATTGAAATTCTCAAAAGCATATGAAAGTTTAGGAGTGATTTATGTTAACATTTTCTTGCCGAGTTGGCTGAGTGCTGAATATAGAAAGGAAACTTTTTATTTGTTAGATTGATAAAATTCTTACATTTTTTCAAATCAAGGTATTTTGTGTATTGTTTTTACTGCTTTATCTTTATTGTTGTGAGGTAATTGCCATTAGAATTTATGACGGCACGCATTGCAACTTGTTTAGTTCACATGTACGTACACTGTATGTGCAATTTATTGAAGTTAAAGGGATAAAAGTAACATTTACTCACGTCAACTAAATATTTTTATGCTTTGTCGTAAATACTCGGCATTGTTACCACTCAGCAATAAAGTTTGATAAATGGATAGTGACGTAACTTTTTGAATATCTGAAGACAAGTGCATAGAGAGAATATCACAGCACGTACACGTCAATTAAAGTTTGATATTCCGAAGTTGGGAAACCGAGCGTCGGGTAACCAAGCGTGGGATTTCCCTGCTCACACTCCAATAACCTGAATGAATCAGAATCATTCCGAACGAAGATAACACTGAATCGCCAAGACTCAGCTAAGTGTTCCATCACCAATTACATTGACTCTAATTGTCAGTTTTCGCCCTCGAAGCAGACAAATACGACCTACCCTGATTCTAGTTCGTACCAGATTCAACCTTTCCAGACGAATCTTTCCTTCAATGTATCGTGAACCAAGAGTCACAAACTTCTTTGTGAAATTTTTAATAAAGAAAGTGAAAGAAAACAATGAAATTTATGATGGACTGTCTTAGACTCAGCTGGTTTGAAATCATGCAGATCACGAGTCTCTTTAATACGGACAGCTTTGTTTAGTGAAAAAAAGTTAACCGAGCGTCGAGTAACCGACTGCCGGGTCACCGATCATCGGGTAATCGACCGTCGAATAACAGACCGTCGAGAAACCGACAGTCCGATAACCAACCGTTGGGTCACCTACTATCGGGTAAACGACCGTCGGATAACAGACCGTCGAGAAATCGACTGTCGGATAAGCGACCGTCGGGTCACCGACCATCGGGTAACCGACCGTCCGATAAGAGACCGTCGAGAAACCGACAGTTAGATAACCGACCGTCAGTTAACCGACCGGTAACTGACCGTAGGGTTACCGATCGTCGGATAACCGACCAACCGATTCGGGTAACCCGAGTCCAATCAACCCGCGTCGCGTCCCAGAGCAAGTGCGCAATGAGCGGTGCGGGTCACGCGTCGCGAGGGTCGCGTCAAGGCGCCTTGTGGCGTCGCGGTGTGCAGTGGCCTGCATGGTGGGCGCGGCGCCGGCGGCAGGTACCGCTGGCCGGAGTCGGGAAGTGGGCGCCGGGGACCCCGCGTGCGGCGCAGCGACCTTGGCGGCCCCGCGGTCGCTGCCGCCCCCCCCCCCCCGTTCTGACGCACACCGCATTCCCTCAGGTACGCTCGCAACCGACCGGCGCCGCACCGCAAGTTGGGCCAAATGTGCTCCGAGTCGCAAGGAATATTTTTTTTCTTATTCTTTTAAATCTGAATAGGTTACATGGTTCCAGTTTAAAACAGATGATTTTTGATGGCTTGATATTTGTTAGAAGTCGAAACTATTACTTCTTTACATAAATTCGCGGAATTACAAAAAAGCGTATAGAGATACCTGTTTCAGCGGTCGCTAATGGTTCCAGCAAACAGTGGTCGTTAATAAAGGTGGCAAGTATAGGCCTAGTAAATAAAGTAGTATTGCCAGTAAATAGATATACAAGGAGAGTCCCCGTTTCACAAAAGTGTCAGCGACCCTTTAGACCGGATTCGCGCTCTCTGCGTGATCAGTGAGTCCCCAAAAGATTCTGTCAGAAGGGATGTACAAATGAGCAAATCTTAGGAATGCTGTGAAATGGCGGGAACAATTGCGTCGTTGTTTCATTAAGATATATTTATTAAAATAAACTGTTGTTACTTCAAACATAAAGTAATCCTTCTGCGAGATAAGGGACTCTGTCATTATTCGAAGTAATCTGACAATGCTCTCTCTCCCAGAAAGATATTAAAACAACAGCAATCTGCACCAGTTTTTCGCTTATTTTTATAATACCGCTAAAAATCGCTTGAGGTGACAGTTTAATAAAGACCAATCTACGAAATGTTCCTGGCCACTGGAAAAGTAGAGAGATGGGCTCTGAAAAGGAGGAATATTTACTCGTGTTCAATCAACAAAAAAAAATCGATCGGTTCCATGAAACAAATGGCCGTTTGTTGAGATGACCGCTTACTTCAGGCGAGTATTTTTGCCGGTTTCATAAATAAGCTACACTCAAGTCAGGCATACGTCACGAAACCCTTTTTTCTGCAGGGTGTTTACTCGCAGGTCCTAGGGTTCGGGACAAGGCGATTGTCGGAGCAGTACTGTAACAAAAGAGCCACGGACCTCCCGCAGTGTTCGCATTGCAGTATCCTTGTCCTTTCTCTCCCCTTACACTCACATATACTCATTCTCATGCACATCGGGATGCACTACACAAACATGTCGGGACACCAGTGAGGAACTTAGAGCTTAACGGTAGCTCGGGGTGAAAAACCCCGCAAGCCGACATGTACTAGGTCAGAGACGGATCTCGCGTCTGCGTTGTCCCTCAATTTCCCAACAATCTCCCAACATATTTCCAGAATCTCATATAGGTTCTGCGCAGAACTATCTAATTTTCCAGCTCGGAACATTTTTCATCTAGGTAAAACTTCCGACCCCCTACAAACAAGAATCCGCTTTAGACTTCCCAAGGACAAATTTCGTCCACCTAAAACCAATCCCATAACCTCTACATTCACACTCTAAATTTTACATAATAAAAAAATTAACTAAACAAATAAATTAATTAAAATAACTAAAACGTATTATTCATTAATTAAAATAAAAAAGTCAATCCAATACCGCGCCGCTACCTCCCAAGACTTAACATGTACTACATTTACGATACCAATGACGTAAGTAGTTGACGCGCCCGGAAATAATGCTCATTCGACTCCGCTACGTGAGCGAATATTTTGACTCACATCTGCCAAATCATATTCGAAGGCGAGGTCAGTGACTAACGAGTGGAAATGATCTGCATTCTTTTTACGAGCGTCGCGTCATCTAGTTGTGCCGGAGTTGTGGTACTCCCTGTTCTTTTGTCATTTCGCCAACCGAATACTATTCGCGTGAATACAATTTATTCGTATTAGAATGATTAAAGTACACTTCGAACGTTCTATTTACTTGAATTTTTCTTTGAAAAATTAGTAAATTGTGCGCTTAACCTATTTGATCCCACTGATCCAAAATTGGAACAGTCGAATTGAAGTGCATGATCTTGGCTGTCCGGGTTACAACGCGTCGAAGAGTGTGTTGCCGACGTCTCGACCATCTTGTCGTGGTCTTCCTCAGAGCTGGAATGTTCGTCAAGATGGTCGAAACGGCAACACAGCCTTCGACGCGGCGTCACCCGGACAGCCAAGATCATGCACATGAATCTGGTCGCGTACGTCTACGACTTCAGTCGAATTCAAGATTTTCTTCTTATCTCAAATATTCTTTTACAAATTGTATGATTACTTAATGAAACATATAAGCAAGGTTTTTTTCATTCGCGATTGCCCGATGTCGATTTAGCAGTAATCGAGAAAACATGTTACACTTCTGTGGAGGGTGGCTTGATCGAGGGTCATGACTTGCGTGGGTTCGAATATTCATCCAAAACCGTGTTTAGCTGCTATACGCCTGTGGTCTATTTTAAATTTATAAGCAAATATTTGGCCAACAACTAACACAGAAAGTGTTACTCATTAAGTTGGCAGGCTCGGAAAGGAGAAGATTGAAAAAGTTAGGAAAGGTGAGAGCAAGAAAAAGGAAAAACGGACGGAAGGGGCGAACAGGTTAGCTTAAAGAGGAGAATGGAAGGACGGAACGAACATGGAAGGGACGGAAGGAAGGGAGAAATATAAGAATGCTCTGAGTAATGCAATGAGTAATTAATGACATGAGTGATGTAATTAGATATGCGTTCTTCACACAAAAACTTCACTGTATCTTCACAAAGCCTTACTTCTTCCTTCTCTAATTTTGCCCCGCCTGCAGAGGCACTGGTGCTCTTCCATCAATCACCTACATACCTTCCAAAATAGTCTTGAGAATAGCTCTAAACGATCCGTTTCAAACAATTTCATAGACATCAAATTCCCAACAATCTCCCAATATAATTCCAGAATCACAAATAAGTTGAAAGCAAAACTATCTCATTTTCCAGCAACTTTTTTCGTCTAGGAAAAACTTTCGACTCAATACAAACAATAAACCGCTCTAAACTTTCCAAGGACAAATTTCGTCCACCTTAAACTAACATCATAACTTCTACAATCACACTCTAAATTATATACAATAAAAAATGCCCAAGTAGCTAAAAAAGTCCATCCGCACCGCTAGATGGTTGAAGAGGATCTCAGAGGGGACACTCTCCTCGAACATAGCATTATATACTGTATGTGAAATTGGTTGTAACAACTCTGTAAAGTGGTTAATCCACTGTACCAGAAAAAATTAAAAAAAAGAAGTAATGCGTTCGTAATAAAATGAAAGAGGCACAGTATAATGTTCAAAACAAATTTCGAGCGTCTTTGATATTTCAATTGGACCCACTGTGGGCGGCGGAGTGAAATGAAAGAGACACAGTATAATATTCAAAAATATTTCGAGCGTTTGATATTTCAGTTGGACCCACTGCGGGCAGCCGAGTTCCGGACCGGTGCCGACCGCGGAGTCGCCGCCGCCCCCGATGAGCGGTGCCCGTTCGGGGCGAAAGTGTTAACGGGAGCACGCACCGTTCTGGGCCCCTCTCGGAATAGAGCCAGGAAGTAGCGCTATCTTCGATGATAACCGGTGCGGCTGCTTTGTAATGCTTTGCTATGTAAGGAATCTACGGTTTGTCCGTGCGGCTGCAAAGTGTGTTTAGCAAAAGGAACAAGAACATTAAATTGTTTCCGGGTGGATATTTTTGTCTCTTGATATGATTTGTAACTAGCAAATGTTTACGTGTTGTACTGAAATTGTTTTATTAGAATTATGCGTTTGCATTATGTCCTTTAGGTACCATCTTTTATTCCTAATTACTACTAAAACTGATTGACTATTAGTAAAATATTAATTTCATTTTTATTTCACTTCTCAGTGTACGAAACACACAGAATTTATTTTAAAATTTAATGTAATAATTGTATTGATTTTAATCATTTACATCAGCAAAAAGAAAATTTATATAGTACAATGTCTTGATTGATTTCAATGTTTTCACTTGTTCTCTCAAATGCTTCACATTTTACAGAAATTACATAATTACATAATACACAAAGGCAAACAGTACATTCATACGAAAAATACAAATATCAAGAGTTACAAAACATCAAAATAATTGTAGTAGTCAGTAAAACGTTTCTGATTGTCGCTTCTTATAATAGAATACAGATGATATTGTTTTTGGCATAGATATTTAATAAATAATATACATTAAACTTTAGAGTGTACAGGCTCACACATGTCCGATGTCACGCTTTCCTGGGTTCCTCAAAACTTCTCTAATATTACATGCTCAATTATATTTCGTGTCTTGAATAAGTTCCAAGAATTTCATTTGCATTCTGAGAGCGTAGCTTCACAAGTTTACCATTTCTCTTCAACTATATAATCGCCATAGAAAGGGGCAAGTTTCAATATTATTTGAGATAGTGTATCAAACTCTAATTTCAAAAGATATCCAAGAGTGAAACGGGAGAGAAAATACTCATATAATTGATCTTTGAAGAAGACAGTTTCTGCTTTCCAGACGTGAGACTTCAAACGAAAGCATTATAAAATACTACCGATTAACCATACAGTTTACAATTATTGATCCCATGAGTTTTATTTAAATTTCGTTAATAAGAAGAAACATGTGAGTATACTATACCCGCGTTTCTCTTTAATGCCACATCTAAACTTGAATTTGAAAAAGGCACTCCTAAATAATTATATTCGGTTACAATTTCTATGGTACAATCATTGTTCAAGTCATCTTTGAATATTCCACCTCTTTCAAATACAAATCTTTTGGCTGAGATATCTCCTCCAGCCAGTCGAGAGCTTAGAACTTGTCCCGGCTGGGACGGTGCTTTGCTGGGGTTGGGGGAAACTCCGTTTGCCGGCGTGTAGGTCGGCGGCCCATCTCTCTATCCAATGGCGGAAAAGCACTGCCACCTCACGAAGTAAAAACATTCCCCATTCAGTCTAATGGCCCTAGCAGTCGACGCGCCCGGATCAATAAATCAATTAAGATACCTCCACAACTTAACTTTCTTACATTTAAGTTATGACAATTCTTTTTGCAGTAGGATTCAAGTGACAAGCTTCCTCTTCAAGTCAATTGGAGGGTCTCCCAAGATTACTACATCGACAGCATAGTGCCGATAACGTAACTGCACTTACATCAATATTTAGCCATTTTAACCCTTCTGCTATTATTGTTTTCTCTAAATCAGCAATCAAAAATATAAATAACAACGAACTCAAAACGTCGCTTTGAAAAATATCCTCAACCTTATTATTGATTTCATGACATTCATTTCTATTGTTGCAGAATCAAGGTTTAAAAATCCTCATTCATTTTGCACTGACACCAATCGAATATACTTTTTGCTCAAGTAAATTCAAAAAATTGTTATTAACATTTTAGAAAAACAATTGTAAAGCAAGAGGTTTTTCGTGCTAAGCAACAGATAAACAAATGTGTTTAATAGTAAAATATACGTTCAGATCTAAGATCAGATATACGTACTCTTACGTTCAAATCTAAAAGAATGCTAATGGACTGAATGCTAATACGCTTGCCAACCCTTTTTTTATTCTTTCCACTTCTTTACTTGAACAAATTGCTATTTTCATTAAGCGAAAAAGAATTTTCAATTAAAACTGTTGTGTTTCTTTTCACGCGTCTTTACGCGTTTTCTTCACATCGTTGTATAGTGAATACATCTTTCCGAGAATGTTTGATATGAAGTTGGCTATTGTGGAGGCTCAAGAGTCTCCATAACAGGATGAGCACGTACAAGCGAGAGATAACGTTCTAAAAGAGGACACATCTACAATAAGCCTTTCCGAGGAAAGATTTAGTGTTTTGTTGACTACACACATTGTCTGCAGTATGCAACTTCTCTTAACAACTAACCTCTTCTAATAAGCGTTATGATCAGCCTACTTTAGGAGATGAAATGAGTAAATAATAATTTAGTATCAAGTTTAGTCATTCAGCATAATTTGATTCAATAACTAAAAATCTACCACATCCTAATAATGAACTCTATGAATGAATTGTACTGAAGAAACACATTTGTATACCATATTTAAAAATATAGCTATACATATAAGCGCACTTTTTTACTAATAATTAAAATCAATTCAAATAGCAAATTTTTATAAACACCCCAAACTGACCAGACGTAATTAAATAACATCATTTTATCTCTTATGAACATATAAAAACAGAGACATTTCTTCAAGATCAATAATTATTGTCAAATGTCCAGCATTTCATCATTCATTTTCTGTTTACGAAGAAAGATCTAAAATATTTTCAAAAATAATTACTATCAAAATGATTATTACGTTGGCAAAATATCTAGAAAAATATTGTTTGCAGATAATTCCAAAGAAGAGTCTTTGCATGAATAAGGACGCGTGATCAAAAATCATCAGCAAAACTCATTTTTAATTCTACAAAACATAAGCGAAATTTAAATTTTTTAACTAAGCGAGAAATAATTTTAAAAATTAATTCTCATTTCATTGTTGAGGAAATCGTGAACATTTCAGAAAACGTGAGAGAAGCGACATACGTCTCTTGTGAAATCGACCGCAGAGCTTAGGAAATTTTCCATCAGCGCTCCTTCAGTGAGGGATGCCTTTGATCCAGTCGCTCGCGGAGGTGCAGTGACCACTTTCACCGACCGTGACCCACATGCGGAAGAAAGAATGGGAAAATGGGCACCACGTGCGCGCCTGACCACCGCAGTGAGCGGTTCGCTTAGCGGCAGCGGATCCATTTCTCCTCAGCGCAGAGTCGACACACTTCGCGTTGCACATGACTAATGACTCGTGCGAACAGTCGAAAGAGTTAAGATGTTTTTTCAATTATAAAAAAACAAGCTTGTAGCTTCAACTACGAGGCAATTAGCGACATCCTGACCAGTTTACAATTTTTTGCTTAATTTCAGTTTTCATTTGGTTTAAAATTTACAGTTTTAACGTACGTATGTTGAAAAATTAACACAATATAAACCAGTGGTTGAGAGTACGGTTGTAAGAATACAATATTTCATATTTTGTGGAAAAATGCATAAACGGGTTTTCCCAATTTTTTTTCTATGTACTTAAATGTTAAACTTCTTTTATCTTCTTTATTCTTCTTTTGCAGTTCCTTATTTTTATCTTGTATAATAATAATAATAATAATAATAATAATAATAATAATAATAATGTCTTTATTAATGGCGAGGCTCAGGCCATAGGGCCTGCTCTTCCGCCTAACCACTGAATTTACATACATTTAGAATAGTAACATTTTGTGTGTCTCTTGTACGTTTTTATTTATCAGTGTATCCTACGAAGTATTTCAGTGTTAAACTTAGTGTTACTAAATTTGTGCGTTCTCGTTTAAAAAGTCGTTATCTTTGTTCCTACACTATAATAAAAGGGAGCTCGTCATCTTGGAGTCAACACACACAGAGCTTTTATTGGTAACAAACAAGTGAGTGAAGCAAGGAGTGAGTGAATGCGTCACAGTTGAGAAGTCGCCCACAATGTTTTGAAGAGGTGGTGATCTAACACTTGTTTACTAAGATGCCATTAGTTTCTTTTCTGCACAGTTTCATATTACTACGTTTCTAAGAACTGTAGAAAAGATTACATACTTGTACAATTTACTTTGTAAGCTGATTTGTTCCAAAATAAATCTGTGGGTTAAGAGCATTCGCATATTTGTGTAATTACATTTTTGCTTTTGCTTCACGTTGTCAGCAAAATAACACCCGCACATCGCACCCGCATTCGACATAACGAGACCTGTACAGTCTCGTGACCTTATCTTGTTGAATTATTCACACAAATACGAATAAGGACATTGGAATCTGAAGGCATACATTACATTATTGTCGTAAAATAAAGAACAAAACTTCACAACAATAATTCATTGTGACTAGTATCTCCTATACATATTAAAACTCTTTGTTGAGCTACTGTTCTAACTTCTAGATTGTGTACTTCTAATAATGATATGTTCTGAGAAATTGATCGACTGTCATTGGTGGCTTTGTTCATTTTTTCCCACTGCCGTGACCACACAATATGAGAACGAGTTTCCTGCCTGCCCAGCCTCCCGAGGTGCTGTGAACCGGACGCCACTGGCTGTCTGTGTTGCGTGGGCCGCAGAAGCCCTGCTTTGTCGCTCCAGGCGGAGGATAAACTAGAGGCGCTTGCGACAGCGAGGATTGTGCGGGTGTTGACAAACAGCGGCGCTGCCCCACATGCGCCGCTCCCAGCTGCCTCCACAATTCGTTCCGTCGCGGCCGCGTTCGGCGCATGTGCATGTGCTGCCTTTTACGGTTCCTTGGCTTCTTCTAGCCTTTTCCTTTCCTCTTTTGCCTTCTTTTCCTTCTGAGCATAAACGTATAAAATCTCAACTCTAGTTCTGGTAGAATACCATCTTATTCTTCTTTTATTCTTTTTTTCTAATACTAATTTGAACTGATTTTCTTCTTTTTTATTTCTCCTTTTTCTTTATTTACTTTCCCCCTTTTCTTATTTATTTGCTTTCCTCTCTCCGTTTTTATTTTTTTCCTCCTTTCTTTCTATATAATCTTCTCTTTGAGTTTACCCCTAGGAGCAGATAAAGCAAAGTTATTTGGTCATTTGTATCACGAGGTACTTCAAATAATACACTGCCTAAAAAGTGTTTATTAATTTTTTTCTTATGTACGCGATTCTTTTTCAGTCCTTATTTCATGTCAGTTTTTTCGAAATCATTGATATGACTACTTCCCTTCACCCTCTCGAAGACATCCTATCTATCCTACGATATCCTATCCCGACATTTCAACACCTTCCTCCACCTCCCTTCTTAAGCAATCAATGCTCAGTAGATGTGTCTTAGCGCTGTCTCAAGAGGCTATTTGCAGTTCCACTTGCTGACGTAAGATAGCAGTTTCTTCAATTATATCTGGGCTATTTTTAATCTCGAACCGAGAGAGAGAAAATATGTTTGGATATGAGAATCACGAGGTATTGCAAATAATATGTCATCAACATTTCTTTCGCATGTTCACGATAACTTCGATTGTGAATTGTAGAACATAAGTTAGCCTTCAATCTCTTTGTACCTACAAAGCAAGGATTTTCAAACTGCGTCGCGCCTCCCAGGGGTGTCGCGGCCATCGCGGTGAATTATTAAATCTGATCATCAGATGTGATTTATTTTAATCCTTGTGTCGTTAATGTGCACCAAATAATTTTGTACTATCATAGTATATGTAATTTGTAATATATATGATTTATTTTACTAATTAATTGTGGATTAATTGAACCTGGAGAGACCTTAAACAAAAAGCATTTGAGACTCCTTTAGCATCGACGAACGACGCGCTAGGGATATTTAATATTTCTACCCACGCTGATCAAGAGATTCCGTGCCCACGCGAGCTGTGTCCGACCTGTGATTGGTTAAGACTGAAATTGAACGCCGGAAAAGGATTTCAAATTTCGAGTAACCCAAATTTGATTAATTGTTGATGAAAAGACAATCTGATTCTTCCCATTAATTTGCAGAAGAGTTTTGTCATACAATTAAATGTTCAATGAAATGTTATGTGTTATTTTAATACGTAATTAGAATCGAGAAATAAAAAACAGTAGAACCCCGGTAATACGAAATAATTGGGGGTTTGGACTGTTCTGATTCGGAAACGTTCGGATTATCCCAAAACATATATAGTACATGCACAAATACATCTACAGGATTAACAGATAACGCAACGTAGCGAGCGATGTGAGAAAATGGCAACGTAGAGTAGCGATAGCATCTCACAATCATCATCAAGCAGATTCAGTTCCTTACGGCAAACGAAGACGATTACCGAAACTTTAATATGTAAAAATGTTGTATAATAAACACCCCTGAAAGGCAGAAATCCGCTCAGGCAGAAATAAATTTAAGAAAAAGGTCTTATCAAGAAAATACGAGGTATCTCTGGGAAGGAAGGAAGGGCAACGTTCAAGAAAGCAATGGAAGCCGCGTATTCTAACACTGTATGGTGACCTTCCTTTGATGAAATGGGTAAAGTCTCTTTCTCTTGTGCTCGCGCAACTGCCCATATTTTCATATAACCCGGCAGCCCTATGGCACGTGCGTTGAAGGTTCCTTTCCATGGTTATCCGCTCACTTCCGGTAGTCCTGAGGAGCATCACTGTAACGGATGAACGGGATGGTAAATGGGTCACTGCGGATAAAAGCGTCGTTTCTTTTCTTAACTCTGTGCCGCGGTGGAGTATCAAGTGTCACGAGGACACGCACATCTCAAGTTCTAAGAACCGGAACGGGAACCTTCACAGGACAGAATTGTCGGAGTGATGAAGTTGACGGAACCGCTAGTCTAAGAATGCAGGAAAATTATGGACGCAGTCGAGAAGGACATTAGAGATTCAAATACAAGACAAAATTACCCAGTGATAACACGCAACTTTTTTTTTCTGTGGTAATTTGAAGACAACCAGAGAAATTATTTCGTAAATAATTTTAGATATACTTTCCCACAAGTAAGAGAGAAGTGTACGAAAGACTAGTAATTGGGTAACCTGCATATGTCCATTATTCCGCCCGTTGCTTCTGATTAGACCTTGCGTTCAAATCATTCCAGAACATTCTAAGAGTATTCTAAAAAGTATATTTGGAGCTAGCGATGGTAGAAACACCTAAAATGCCTCTTGGGAAGTTCAAGCTACCCAAGAGATAAACAGCTCACTCGAATCCTCTCGTCAAAACAAGTTGATTAGAACTATTTTTAGCCATATCCTTCTTAAAAAATCAGGAAAATTTCTATATTAATCGTATTTGGTTATTTTGAATGCACTCACAGAGGTGAAACATTATGAATTAATCAACTGCCGTAACATGAATTGTGACGTTTCGATTAATCAGATTGACGTTAATTAAACTTAATTTTCTCACGGAATAAAATTTTAAACAATACTTTGATAGTTTTTCGTTGCTTTTTCATGTACCTGTCTGTGCCTCATGGACAAGCCAAGAAATTTTATTACGTCTAAAACTTCTTTTAATTGTGAACTTTCATAACAAATATAAAACATTTGTGTAAGAAAATACCCGTCGGAGGCACCACACTAATCTAGTAACGAAGGTGGTAAACAATAGTATGCTCTTCCGACTCTAGAAAACAAAAATTAGAGTTGCTTGTACGTCAGGAAGCTTTTACAACCAAACGGAAAACATCGATTCTACGGAAATCCCTTGTATCTGGCACCTGCACGTATTACACATCTATCTGACGTCTTTTCTCAACAGTAACGTCACCTGTTATCGAAGTCACAACATAGACTCATCCCTTCTTATCTGAACGGGTTCAGGTTACAAAATTCCAATGAACGCCTCTGTTTACTCCTTTCGTTTGGCGCGTCTGACGTGTCTATCCAGCGATCGATATTGAAAGATGGATAAACATGCGCGCGAGACGACGGAAGGGCGTTGTGACCAGCAGCGGTGAACGACCCTGTTGATAACTCTTCACGAAGACCCTGAGACCGAATGCGTGGCGGTGCGCGAGGCGGCGAGCGGCGGCGAGTGCAGAGCGCCGACGTGAGCGGGAAGCCAAGCCGTGTCGGCACCATACAACCCGAGACAGCTGCGCCGTCGCTTGCGTGTCCGACTAATGGACTTCGCGTCTTCCCCGCGTGCACAAAGGGCGCTCGCGCAGGAGAATGGCCCTCGGCGGCGGCGAGACGGACGGACGGCGGCGGCGGCGGAGACGGACGAGGCGGGTCACGGGGGGGGGAGGGGGCAGGTGCAGGGACGGCAACGGCAACGACCTCCCAGGCCACGGACCGGCTGTGATTGCTCAGGAGGACAATTGTTGCCGCTGCAGCGACTCTGACCGGGAGGTCCTAGAGTTCGCGTGCGGGGGTGGAGGACTTTCGACACTAGCTTCACAGTTTGATCAACTTCAGACGCTATCTAGAGGAGGATTCTATGGGCCGGCTATTCAAAGCGCTTGTTTTCCGTGGTTTTTCCGATCCGTATAAGGCGAATGCCGGAGCAGCACCCTAACAAACGGCACTCGATATTTCCTTCCTCTTTCTTATTCCCTGTTTTCGCTATGGTCATGCTAATCGGTTGCTCGTTCGATAATGAAGTAACTTTCCGCTAATGCAATTTGTTGGTGCTAATCACAGTGAAATGAGTTAATGGTTGATTATTTACGTTCAGAAATACAATGGACGAACAAAGACAATGTAACAATTCTTTGTAAACATCGGCGCTCTCAATAATAAAAAAAGATTTCCTAGGTCAAACTCAAAACTATTATGTCCACTAATTGTGAATAAAAATGCTAATCAATGCAGGAAGAGCTATGTAATACATAAACTACATACTTTATTTATGATATACATTTACTTCATAACAATACATACGAAAGTTTTCTTCTTTGCCACTGTTTTTGATAAGTTACTCATAAATTTAAGGGCATTAAAGAAGTAGAGAACGCAGATCTAACACCTCTTCAAACAATATCAAACCAAGCCATTTCCTTCTACTCTCGTAACACAGTACGACTCAGATCGTGCTCAGCGTCATTTATACTTTTGGATCAGCGCTGCGTCGATGTGCGGTGTGTGGGCGGGGAGTGCAGGCGTTTGCCCTGGGCATTAACCGGGGTGTGGCGACGGCGGGGAGGGGGGGGAGGCGCAAACAGCGCCGGCCGCGGTGGTTGTTAGCGTGCGAGAGCTAATTGACCTCGCGAGGCCGCGGCGGTCGCACGCGCCGGCACGACGTCCAAAGCCCCCTGCACGGCCCCGGCCCACCTTCCCTCCGGCGCGCTCCCAGCAGGCCTTGCGTAACCTCCGTGCAGTCGCACCGCCAGGCACCGCCTGTTCTGGCAACCGGCGGCGACAAATCGTTCCTCAGATGTTTGTTTTTTCTACCGTTAAAATATTACTCAAACGTTTTTGAATATCGTCAATTATGCATTTTTTTCCTAGGTCTTTTATTCGGTTATCCTGTATGTCCCGATAGGACGCATATTCGTCCATACACTAGGAACTCCAACACACATGTGGGCTCCTCTGATTTGGGGTCAGCGAGGCCCTCCGAGACAACATATACATGATAGGCAAGAGACCGACAGCCATGCCCAAGGTGGTACTCGAACCCGTGACCCTTGGACTGAAACGCTGAGTCGGTACATGCTCTTAGCCACCTCGGCCATCCAAGTCGGCCAGTTACGCTCTTCTACTTTGAAAATAAAATGCACTTGGAAGCGTATAAAGTGAAAACTGAACAGAAATTCTTCGACCCACATTCAACTGACTAGATTCAATTTACTTTTTGCAGTTGTATTGTTCTCCTAAAGAGGCTTACCCACAAAAAAAACTCATGTAAACTTTCTCTTATTACACAATTACCAAAGTATTAGCCATACATGGCTAGTGATGACCACAGGCCAAACAGGGATAAAAAAGAACGAATGAAAAATATTTAATGTTTTCTCTAGAATATGTACACATATCTTAATGTAAGTTTAATGAATTTGTAGGAGATACGTCGAAATTTCATTACTTTTTTTAGAGGATGGTCAAGTTGTTTATACCACGGACACATCCGTTTCTCACACGAGTCGCGGGTTTAATTCGCGCGCTCTGGCGTGAATGGTTTGACCCTTGTGTCTCATACCTGGACTCACGTTTAGTGGTGTTAGTTTCTTAGTGTATGGTTCAAGATACATCGCATTAAGACGTGTCTGATATTTGAGTACAGTATACAAGTAGTCACAAGAAAAATATTACTACAGTTTGAAATAACATATATCTTTCTAATTCACGTTACATTTTATCACGTTTACAGTACATGTCATCATGTTCGTGGATTTATTTAGAGCAGAGAAGGTAAAAATAGGATCAGTTATATAAATGAAAACTTTCTCGATAGTTTAGGTTCATCAATTTGCATCACTATTGTACATTTGCTCAAAAGTTTGATTCATTGAGAAATATGTTACATATCCTCTCTATTTCACGGCAAAAGAATTAACAGGCAACATCACCTGAGACCGCATGACTTTTGTGGTCTCCAAGCACTACGAAGACTGTTTGATAAATATGTTATCACGAGAGTGGTCATACTTTTCTTACGATACACTAAAAGTGTATCCATTCAAATATAAGTTTTGAGGAAGACACTTGAATTGGAAAGAATGTAAACAAGCTTTTGTGTCATTGTTCCTTATGAACTTCATTTTCGATGTGGTAATGTATTTAACAAACCAGGAGAATGTGAACTACATTATCGGCCAGGTGTGAGGCTAACATGCCCATTATGGTTTGAAGCGTATGTTAAGTAGGAGTTGATTTGTTTGCTACCTGTTTCCTATCAGACTTACGTGTTTACTACTAACAGAATGGAGGGACAAGGATGACTTGGCAATTGAGGATTTGTGTTGCAACGTAACGTTTGTTACAACACTCAGTATTGCTTAACTCGCTAAATTATCATGTTTCAAAATAGTCACATCATTTTTTATATGAATTTGAGAAATTGCATCGCCTAACACAATCTACGTACGGTAGCAAATGAATTTTTAGAAACTTTTACTCTCTCCATGATTTACATAAAAATAATGTCCTTCCTTTTTGTGCATTTTCTTTGATGAAATCAAATTATCGAATAATCTACAAAAATTAAAAAGGAGGGTTCCAAAATGGTTTTTGGCTGATATTACAAAAACTTGTTTCTGGTACATACTTTCCCAATGTCAGTAATTGAAAACACATGACTCTTACTAATGAGGCAAAAGTGCAGTATAAGAACATAAATAATTTATATTTTACTTCTTATCCATGTTCTCAGCCTTTTGTTGATGTATATACAGCCAGTGTACGTTAGTGGAGATATTATTAACTTGCTTGTCCCCATTTTTCAGTTTTCACCTCTATTAGCTAAAGATATGATTATTTCTGTTCATATGTACTTATGAGATAGTGTAATTCATTTTAATGAATGTGATAAAGAGTTTCTCTATTACTCCTTGGCTTGTCATTGGGCTGTCTTCAGAAATAATTCTGAATAAACTAGCGGCATGTAGCAGCGAGAGCTTCTCATTAATCGGGAGAAGCATTAAAAATACTAATAGAACCATCTTTCACTTCATTATTTCCGATTGAGCTACACCCCGATTGGGTCGTTGGCATACATTCATGTTCTCGCAAGACTTCCATTGTTTCTACTTCTTGGTGGTCCAGGACCAGTTAGTTATCAGAACGTTATGATGGAAATGGGATTAAGGCTGGAGAAGGAAAAATGGGGTGTGGTCTGTGGTCCGTTTCAGGTATTGCGCCGGCATCCGTCTAGAAGTGACATTAAACATACCAATTATTGTTCTATTATTTTGAAGTGAATTTAGATACATATAATAATAATTATCATTATATTATTTCTGCTGGTAGGTTATGCAACTTGGTGGCAGAACACTACAATTTAGGTATTACAATTAGGAATATTAATACAATGTAACTTTAAATTAATTTAAGATAATAATAATAATAATGATAATGATAATAATACTAACACCAATAATAATAATAAAATGTTTACAGTTATAACAATAAAGACAACAATAAAAGCAATAATAGCATTTACTCTACATTGTACGTTTGACTTGCACAGATATTTTAAACTAATAAATAGACGACATTTTAATTACACTGCACTCCACGACAACACACGTCAATGCAAATGCTACTTTGAGTATAATTATATATTTAATAAAACATTGCATTTAAAAGTAATTATCACAGTACTAATAGGAACAATAACAATAATAATGATAATAACAGTAATAATAATACAATAACTGTTTTAATAAGCATAACATACTAACTAACGAAGTTTTCAAATATAATTGGTTAGTTCGATATTTGTAAATTTTATTAATTAGTAAGTTAGGCTTATTTAATACGAATAACTGCGCTGAGCCTTTTAATAATTTCATGTGAAAATAAAAGTTACAACACATGAAGAAGTAGCATTGAATTTCTTATTTTTCCCGAGATCTTGAATTAATAACGAATATAATGAAATCTTTTGCAGGTTCTTTCGTTTTTTTTTCTTACTGAAATTGTATGTGATTGTGTAGATAAATGAAATGAATTAATGAAACACCGTATGTAATACTCGTACACCCTGAGAAATCTCATAATAAATATATTTGTTCATTACATATTCTCTGTGACAAGATAGTATTATAAAGAACAAGAAATTGTCTTTTTTATTCCAATTATTTCGGTAAGGGAATATTCCATTAGCATTCTTTTCGTCAGCAGTTATTGTACCCTGTCAGCTAAGAATTTATCGAATTATCTCATCAAGATAGCGTACAGCATGTCTACACACATTCCAAGAGTGCGATTGTACTTATTATGTCAAGGTTTCCATCGTCACAAGAATGTAGAGGCACTGTTATGAAGGTACCGCTTTAGCACGCGAGGCATTCGTGAAACTCTAACTGAACTTCAAGCAGTATTCTGTTGGAAACTTTGTAATAGAAAAATATGAATTACTAGCTAGGTGTATATTTTCGTGATAAAACGTTTTATTGCTAAGCAACTTCATAAAGAAAATAAATTTTAAACAGAATACACTTGTCCGGAACTGGAAAAGATCTAACGGCCATCTGCAGACTCGCAGGATACCTGATTACTAAATGAATGATAAATAAAGTCATTGTTCATAATTCTGTGGTTAAATGCACGGAAATAAGTAACTTAAAACAGCATACTTATCTTGGATTATTTAAATCGTGGGATAAATTAAACAAGAAAAAAATACTTAAAATTGGGCAGATATTGGAAATATGGATGTCGTCAATAAAATGTGTAAATAATGCTGCCAGTTGCAGTTCATTCCTCTTGTAAAATTCAGCGTTACGTTGTGAACTAATCTGCTTACATCTAAAAATATATTTATGCTTCCTTATATTATTTTCATTTATCTTCGGACAATATTATTTAAATGCAATATAATTTATTTGTTTATCGTAATTGATTCTAATCATGTAATCGTCATTTGTCAGACGTAACACTAATATATTTTGGCACTCATTTACTTTAATAAGTTCAACAACATAATATAGAAAGAATAGTGGAATGAAAAAAAAGAGTAGTTCATTTTTTCATAGTATTTTCCAATGATTTCCCCAATAACTCAACTGGAAATAGGCATGAATGAGGTTTTTTCTAAAATAATGTTTTGTCACTGGACTAAACGTCGTAGGAAAGGAAAATTTAGTCAGAATCTTAATCCGATCAGAAACGAAACATACGGTTAGAAGCGTAGGACATCCGATTGCAGGATTGCTTTCTGTATTTTCTGTAATTATCACCATTATGAGTATCACCATTTCTATTGCCATTAGAATTGTCACTATCTCCCTCACACTACAATATCCTCATCGCTACCACCACCTTCACCCTATGATTACCTTCCCCATCTCCAACACCATCACCACCATCACCAACTCTTTCAGACACATACATTAATTCCAATGGATTTTATTACATAGGTTTTAGGGAAAAAATATGTCAGAGAAGCAAACAATATCCGAAATTAGAAAGTTGCCACAACGTGAAAATATTGGAACATATATATCTTTTCCAACGAAATCGCGGTCACCCCCACCGCTATAGCCTGCTCCTCTGCGTGGGTCTATCATTTCCGTTACCCTCGGCTGCCACCAATTAAAGCCCATTCACAAGACGTAAGATTCATTGACGTAAACATAACATAAATGAGAGACTGAAGTATTCACAATGTCTAACGTAAGCAAAATAAGAGTTTCTATTGGCTGTGTGACATTGTAGTTTACTATTGGTTGGATGTGAGAGTCGACTGTGTCCATGTCCCAAATGGCTTTAGTTCGTCTATCGATTTCGCTTCTATTTCGATTTTCGATTTTGAGTTACCGGTTTATTAATTTAAGGTTGCATCAACTTCTAGGTCATTAGCGACCACTATTGCCTGTGACGGTATGGTAACTGTGAGGATGACACGATATGATGATGACAGGGGGTGAAAGGACGAACACAATACAACTCAGGCCCGAGGCGGGACTCGATCCCGCGATCCTTCGGTCCGAGATCGCTACGGTACTGCTGCCTTAGCGATCTCGGTAGACGGATCGGCAAGATACCGTTCCGTTATTGGTTCTTTTCTTATATCTTAATTAAGTATATGTTAACGTCTTACGTGTTATGCATATGCGAACGCATTGCGAATGTCCGTTTGTGGACGTAGTCCTAACTTTTATGTTAACGCCATGCTTACGTTTATGTTTATATTGTGAACGAGCCTTTCGTGTGCGTCCGTGCCGTGCTGTGCGCAGCCTTTGAATTCTTCCCCGTCAGTGAATCACGGCGGTGCTCCGTCCTGAGTTACGGTTCCCGTAACAGTGCCTGCCCCGGGCGCGGAGGCCGAACCGCGGGCCGGCGGGCGCTCCACGCATATTACCGCACCGAAGGACACAGGACACTGTCGCAGTGCATCCCTGTTCGCCCGAATTTGCGTTCTGAGAAACATGGCCGTTTTGGTCGAATGTTTCGAACACTCACTACAGCGCAGGTATGGTCGCTATGCGTCCGACGCGTCATGCTGTTCATGGATCTTCCTGGTCGGCAGAACGGTTTCATATGAACTTGAGTTATGCGGCGTAGATGAGCCAGTCGTTTGTACATGCGCCATGCATAGATAAGAATTGCGTTCATTTATGTTTATATTTACGCGAAGTCATATGGACGACCGAAATTCTCCGAAACAATGGGAGAAAATTGCAGAAGGAATCAATGAAATTGATTGCTAAGCATGATGTTAAACATGAACATAATCTCACGTGGAGTTTCTTTCACAAACACATCTATTGTTGTCGTATCGTACCTATTTCACAATATAACTCTCAGCAAGAGTTTAAAATATTTTCATGTCACCTTTACGTAATTATTTGATGAAGAATGTCTGGTGTAGTGGAATGCATTATGACCACTGCGTTCAGCCGAAGGAAAGTTCGGCGGAAAGTGGTCGCCGAATTCTGCCAAACGGTACTGGTCGCCCTGCTTTCCTCTGCACCAGGCATTCGTCTTTGAACTATTAAATATTGGCAATAGTATGGAAAAGATGTATGTTTAGAGTTGTAACTAAATCGAAAAGATGTATTTTCAGTAAGAGATATGTTTGTTACGGGATGAAAAGTATTTTGTAAGATCAACTTGACCTTCTTCTTGCATCAGTGAAGTTTTGTATCACTGATTGGCAGAAATGATCAGGAACTCATTTCATCAATTTCTTCTAAATGTTTCAGCCATTCTTTCGTAGAATTGAATTAGACATCTTTCATAGGACTTCTCGTCCATAAACTAAAGAAACTAACTTGTCTATATTAAAGGTGAAAGGCTAAATTCGGCTGAAACATTTAAGTTCAAGTATCGTTCTGCCGACTTGAAAGTTCGGCCACGACGCCCGAACGCGTCCGATTCAGTGTGACCGTTCATGAACTCTTGTGAGTGTCTGAAATATTTGGTCTTAAACCGTTGTTCTCGCGAGGAACCTCATAAATTTATTTTTGTCCTTTTTATATTCTTGACCTTAAAAATCTTGTGATTTTAGTACCTACTTACAAACAGTTGTTTTGAAACATTCTTTGGCTTTATTTTAAACAGTGTAGTGGTTTAGGAGTGACAGGTGACTGCGGACTCTTAGTCTTATGGCATCGTTACCTCAAAATAATTAGGTACGAAGTGAATGGAGTAATGTGAAGAAAATAGTCAAATTTATCAATGTAGTGATTAGTTTAAATGCTTTAAAAAATTGTTAGACTTGTTTACATGTTTTGTTCATTAATTGATGCATTTGAAACTCTTCTGCATACATATAAGTTACAATTGTAATAATATGTTGTAATATTTTTTTATGAAAATATTTCAATTAAAGTCTCAGTCCTCTTAGCAACCACTGGGTTTGCAAAATATGGCGCGACTACTGTAAGGCTAAATGACCATGTTTGCCCGAGCGCAAATTCAGCCAAACACGGATCCACACTGACCGCGCTGACCTACCGGACGGCCGCGCCGCCGCGGCAGCCTCTAGCCCACCCCCGCGCTCTAACCTACTTGCCCGGCGAATGCACAGTCAAGAGAGAGAGAAAGCAAGTGAGCTCCGTGCTCCATGTTTGGATGTGGACTTACGAGCATGCATTGAAATAGAAATTTTCAGTTGTAATGATATTTTTGAATGCATTGTTCTTTTTGTAATGCAGTGTCCTTTTCACCTGGAGCAAGTTCAACATTTCCATCGCGATCATGAGTCTAGGCTTATATTCATTGCAGAACACTGTATTTATGGAAATTGCGTTTTCTTGTCCTACCTAATGCATTTCCTGTGTTCGCTTCTTCAGATCTACAGACGGAAGGAATCTGAAGAAGGAAGGGCTCGACCGTTAAAAGATAATGATACACTCAAAATATTAGTTTGGGAATACCATAACATTTTACTTTTTCCATATGTTGTCCAAATAGTTCGATTTATTTTAAATAATATTCAATATACCACTATATATATATATATATATATATATATATATATATATATATATATATATATTACAAATATTAGTATTCGAAATATGTATATGCATCAGGGTTATTGTCAGTTTTGTGTAATTAGCTTAAATTCGTTAAACGAACACTTCATTCTCATAGTATCACCTCCAAAAGATTTCCGTATGGGTAATCATGTTTTACACTCAAACCTTGTAATTAACATTTTATTTACAATAGACACAATGGTTCTAGTGGTTTTTTGAAAGCTTTTTACAATCTTGAGAATGTGTTGGTGTTTTATGTTAGAAAATAATGAATAGGTTTATGGAATTCATCGACGGGCATATTTGATTTAAACGAAAGATATTTTGACAATGTAATAGGCGAATGGAAAGTCATATATTAGTCCTGATACACTATGTGTTTTCATGTATTCTTTAAAATTTTAAGAAAATAAATGACGTTTATTTCACTTGCCTTATTTTGATAGACGAATTAAAATTTTTATTACTTACAAAATTGTTCATTACCTTGCGGAATTTTAACTTCCAGTGCAATCATAGGAAACATTCTTTAGTTCCTAAGAAGATCATTAAAACCAAAAACTCCAAAGTTTCTATGCATGAGATAATGGTTTGCTATCAATTTGGGAAGTTGTTGCTCACTTCTCCATTGAAATTTAAGCGTGAAGTATACATTATCACGTGTATTGTATTGTAGGAGATATACCTTTAACTGCAACTTACGGTTAAGAGAACGCAAACGGAAGAGCATTGTGAGCGGAAGGTGAGCAGGGATCAAGTCACGCAGCAAAACCAGTTTGCAAGTGGGCAAAGCTTTCTCCATAGAACAAGACTTTACTGGACCTTGAAATCTACCGTCGGTTAATGATATGCAGGGTCACCGCCATTAGTATGTAGGCAAGTACAAAAAACGGGATAGCACACATGTCACAAGCAAAGAGGCCAGGAGAAACATTATTAACTGTCAAGGCGACGCATTTATTTTGAAGTCATTTGTTTGTTAAGTATGCGAATTACTATTTGGGAATAAATATGATTTTTTCAAAACAAATATGAAGAACTGGAAATTACTTACTCTGATATTTCCATAGAAAGGATTAGGTTCCCAAAAATGGAATTATTCTATCGCATTACCCACGATTAGCAGTAAAAAAATGCATTCGTCTTAAGAAGCAAAGAGAGAAATATTTCTGCCTCTGATTAAAATAATATATATTCAGTGGTTTTCTCTGTTCACTATTGTGTTTGCTTCAAAGTTCAGATATTTCTTCAATTATTAACAATACGATGTGAATATTATTAGTAACAATGGTTAATTCTCAGTCAAATGTTTTCCATGAGTACAGATTTCACCTTATACATTTTAATTGTTCATAAACGTTGTAGACCACAGTTCTAACTTGTTTCTGATAACGAACACATTCCCGCCAGATGCAAAATTGGCTAGGACAACCAAAACATCAGCTTCCCATGCAGTCACCATGCTCTGTTGTTTCATTGAATACAATTTATCTCATTGAACACAGTTCCACCCAGCGACAACGACTTATTTGCACTTCGCTACCCATTTAGGACGAACCCAGTAGCAACTTGACTTGTCGCGGATCTCCCTCGCTGGGCAACGCAGCGTCGTCCTCGCGACAAGTGGTTTCCTGCCGGCCGCGACGCGCTTCCTTTCATCCGCATCCAGACCGCGGTCACGGAGAGAAGTCTCGGCGGAGATATTTATGGCGGCCGTGCGCCGGGAGAGAGCGAGTGCACGCGCGCGGCGCGGCGCTTGCGCACGCGGCGTGTGCCAAGGCGGGGCGGAGGTAGGTGGGGGGCGGGGCGATGGTCGCAGCGCGTGCCACGGGGGCGTGAGACGGCTCGGCAGAGCGCACAGTAGCCCGCTCGCCGACTTTTTGACTGGTGTGTTTAGTCTTTCCGCGCGCGTCACCTACTATGGGCATTCGGCCGTCGGTGTAGTACATGCCACCCGTCATCCTGTGGGATGTACCGGGAAAGGGGCTCAGGGGAATACCTCATGTCACTGCAGTGCCGCTGACTCGGAAGTCCTAGGTTCGTGATCCGACGGTGGTTGAATTTTTGACACTAGCTAGGTCGAATTCAGTCGCTGACTGGAGGAGAATTCTAGCAGACAGACACTCTGATCAGTAGCTTTCCATGGCTTCCGAATACTTGGGTAGTACCCTAACAGACAGGCCACGGACCGTGGGAGATCTTTCCTTGCCCTTCCTTGTTCTATTCTCCTTACTTACACACACATGCACTACACTAACACACATGCCAGGAGACCGATTGGGAGCTAAGAGCGTGTTCCGGCTAGGATGGTGTACCACTTGTGAGAGATACCTGGTAGGAGAAACTATCTAGCCAACTCATAGGTCGGTGCCGGATTTCATCATCCAGCGGATGAAGATCACAGCTTCTTCCCGCGGAAAAATATGCACTACATTTACGGGACTAATGTCTTTGGTGAGAACAGGCTGGTCCTAGTACCGCTCGTTCACGCAACGTGTGTTGCCACTGCGCCATCGAAACCGGTACGAGTTCTTTGGGAGATTAGCCGCAATACCGTAAGAAATACCAGAGAGAGCAATACCGTAAGAAATTTATCAGAATATTCAGTCCTTCGACTTTCCGGCTCCGCGATTATGTTCAAAACCTTTAACCCTGTATAAAACAATGCTGTCATAAATTATGCTTGTCGTACGCTTATTGAAAATTAGCAACACCTGACGGACTGATGTATGTTATGCAACGGCGAAGGACCGGCGTTTGAGCTCTGCGATTGATATAAAACATTCTTGAGTCGAAGCAAAACCATTATCCCAGTAAGGCATTGCTACTAGAAGAAATTTCTAGAGAAATTATTTAAATGAAGGGGAGAAAATCGCAAATCGCGACACGATTTGGACCCCGGCATTCGCAATTGATCTACTATAATCTTCTTTAATGTAAATTTTACAACTATTCTTCTCTTCTTCGACGGTTTCTACCTGTAAGAGTTTGCCGTTTTCGATTTTCATATTTTTTGGTCTTCCCATTGACCTTCAAATTCTTTCTCCTCCATCACTTCCTGTATATAGACCCTCCAGGTCTAAAGAGGTTTCGTCTTGTACGTCTTCTTTCAGGTATCCAATTTAAAATTTGTTTTGACCATCTCTCACTTTGTATCGTCTAAACATGCTCATACCATTGAAGAGTTTTATTTTTTAGTCTACGGGTTATAGTTGTTTGAGCCCCAGCTCTTTCCCATACCATTTCGTTCCTTATCTTGTCCAGCCTTGTTATCTGCAAATATTTCCTCGTAATGTCGAGCTCTACTGACCGTATTTTGTCTCTACGGCGTTTTGTTATAGGCCACATTTCGCCTCCATATAATATAATATTTTCCACTACACTGAGGAAATTGTACTAACCTACGTAATTTATCTTCTATATATGAAAAAGGGCGGATGTGTGTCTGACATGGACGTAAAAACTACTCGACCAATTTCACTGAAATTGTCACACTTTGTTCTTATCAGTAATGGGAGTATTCAAAGGGTAGTTTCAATTAAATCGGAATTGTAGGGGCATTGTTGATGATGATTTATTCATTTGTGACGATTCAAGCGCCCTGGGGTTCTACGCAACCCGCTGCACAGGCATGGATTAGGCCCGTCTTCATTGCAAACAGGTATTCTGCTCGGGCAAGTAAAAAAAACCTTCAAGATTGAGCCATAGTGAACGCAGTTCGAATTTAAGGGAGAAAGTTTTAACAATACGATATTGGACCACCATGTCCAAATCAGGACATAGACCAAACCCATACGTGCGAGGAAGTTTTTCATCTTTTAGACTTTTTGCACAGCGTAGCGTAAAACGTGATTATCGCTCACGTGACCAGTAGAGAGTGATGTGCAATGCACTGGAATAGCGAAACATTGGCGGGACAACTTGTTGTATATAAAACACAGAGAAAAGCAGTTGCACGCAGCAGAACTGGCAAGAAGAAGGAAGGCTTAGTATAAAAATATGTAATCGTTTGTGATACTCCGTACTCGGTCTTCCATTGTACGCATTGACCTGCATACTCTTGTCATTTATTTACAACCACTCCAGCAGTCGTCCTTTTTTGCAGTTTCAACTAAACAAAACCGTTCCCGCAGATTCCTGCCTCTCTCCACTGTGCTGGGGCGGCAGGCAATCGGTGCGCCTTGGGCGATGCGGTGGTGCAGCCAGCATTGATTGCGCTTTCGCGCCGCCCGCCCGCCGGCACCGTGTCTTAAGCTTTCCCCCTTGCTTATCACTTTTGTTTTTTCTTCAGTTTTCGTTCCCATTTCTTTTACGGGTAAGCGAAATCACATCATGGGTTCGTACGTTTACGCCAGATTACTTATTACATTTTCACAGTTCCACCAACATTTTGTCAAGTAAAATAGATTAGTGTTTTTCCTGGACACGTTTTTGCACAAATGTAAAATATAATGATTTTGACTGTTTTTACATTTTACAATTAGCGAAATATTAGTGTTGTAATATTAGTATTACATAACTGTGTTAGGTATTTTGTATTATGTAGTACGGCCTTGAAGGTGGAGAACTAGAAATGTTAGGAAATTCGTAGTAGTAGGAGTTCACAGATGAAATAAACATATTAAAAACATAGTTACAACAGAATAATATGTTCGAAGCTATAGACAAATATAACAGCAGTATAATGATTTGTCTTGGGATTTCTTCTATCTTTTATTCCAGCACATGACCCAAATTTTAAATGATGTTTTTCTGAAAGCGGTTGCACTTTGTGTAGACCCAGCAATTTTCTATTTTGTTCAGCTTCTTCGTGCAAACCGGTTGGGATGCTGGCTGATTGTCGTGAGGTCATTGCATAGGTTAACACGTTCTCTTAACGACCTTCTTGAAGTCGAAATTGCTATTTTGCGTGGTGCATCCGTGAACATTTTAATATGTGACATACATACAACTCATTATCGTTTGTACACTACTGGCAAATAGGAAAACGTACAATCTAGTAGTCTAAGTCGTCATAATCAGGGAAAAAATAAATATTCATAAATCTTTAGTGGAAGTAGCCTAAATACAATTTTAAGAAATACATAAACACCTGCGTTGTGATTTACGTACATTAGCTATATTTCTTCATCTCAAGGAAAGCTTAAAACGTGTATGTTTGGTCATTCACCTATAAAGAAAGTTATGTTTAGACAAATATTACCCAATTTATTGGATTGTTACTTTGCTAATGTATTGTGCTTTAATATCTGTGTA
Source organism: Gryllus bimaculatus (assembly GCA_017312745.1). NCBI lineage: Eukaryota > Metazoa > Arthropoda > Insecta > Orthoptera > Gryllidae > Gryllus > Gryllus bimaculatus. The sequence goes on from BOPP01000017.1 coordinate 5,215,623, forward strand.
TTCGATGAGTTTTTGCTGCTTTCCTACCTCCCCAGACGTGCACAGAAACATGTTTTTGTGCAGACTCCTTGTTTCACTACAGCCACAAAAATTTGTGTGGACGTACACATATTTAATGAAAGCTGCGTCATTTGCTATCAAATACACATTTACTTAATGTGAAACCTATTATATCATATTCTTTTACAAGTATACCCCCTCCATTTCTATATTTTTTGGTAAAATTTAATTCATTTACGCTATTCGCCTTATTCCATAATGTTTTTTTTTTTCAGATGTGTTCTCGCGCATGCAGATAGTAGTACCTCTTTTCTACGACTGTTGCACACTATTCTAGTGAGCACCTCAACATCACGGCCTTTAAATATCTCTGACAACTTCGGGCTTCTCTTCATTGTGCTACTTTTATTTCTATAGCAATGAATCGATTTTGCTGCAGGGTTGCCATTTGAAGGACGGTTACACTGTTTTGAAAAAAAAGATCAAACTTTATTGATAGTAGAATTATTGTGGGTGGCCAACAAATTGGATACACTACCTTTTAGGATGTTCGCTGGTTGCGCAATTCATCAATCACCTCCCTCGTGGTATGCCTGCTCACATAAAGTTCCACTGACTCGCATCGGAGGTAGGCTTCCAGGGAAGCCTGGGTCGAAAACCGGGTGCGGAAGAACTGCCTAAAGACAGTATCCCCGAGAATAAACACATACGATAAATAAATAATAAATTAATCACCTCTTTCCTCTCTAATTTTTCTTTTGTATTACATCTGTATATAGCAGCAAAAGCTGCACAATCAGGTATCTCCCACCAGCAGGGCACCTCCTCAGCCGGGAGAGCTCTAAGCTCCCGACCGGTCTCCCTGCATGTGTGGTAGTGTAGTGCATATAAGTGTGTGTGTAAGTAAGGGTGAGAATAGGACAAGGAAGAGGAAGATCCATGGCCCCTTTTGTTAGGGTACTAATTCGGCATTCGCCTGGCGTTAATCGGAGAAACCACGGAAAACTATGGATCAGAGCATTCGGCGGCCAGAATTCCTCTCCACAGAGCGTCTGAATTCGACCTAGCTATTTAGCTAGTGATGAAAATCCTGCCACGGACTCGAACTAAGGACCTTCCGATCAGTCACTGCAGTGTAATCAGTTGATGCCCTGAGGCGCTTCTCTCGGTTTTTAATATCACTCTCTGGTATTATCGTGGTCAGGCGTTTCCCATCAAGCAAGTTTTCTTTCTCGGAGTCTGAATCTGCTCTTGAGAGTGAACACATATTTTTGAATCGGAAAGTGTCTTCCATCAGCCTCGCTCTCTTTCGAGAGCTCTTTGGATAATAAAAGAAAGCCGCGTGGGATAGTCGCATCCCCCGACGGCCTTGAAACTTCCACTCGTGCAGTAAACTTGCTTTACACTCTCGGTTGATTGTGATGGGAGTAGTTACTAGTGCAGGGCGCCGGTGAATGAAAGCTCGGGGACCTTGCGTTGCACAGCAGGCTGCCATTGGTCAGTGCATTGAATATCGATGTATACCCCGAAATGGATTATCTCATGGCTGAAAATGATAATGACATACGAAAGAAAGAAAACAGTTTTGCAAATAATATTTTTTCTCTTCTTGGGATTTTATCCATCTTCAGGGGATGTTGATTTCGACTATCCGCGCCAAGTACCCATTATCTGAGGGTAACATATCAACCTTTACACTAGACACTGACACACTCGACACACTTGTGGAATCCTCGGTCTGTGGTCAACAGACTCAAAAGTTCTTCCACGACAACACATGCATGACATAAACGACACATACATGAAAGACAAGGAACAAACAACCCTGCCCTCGGCGGGGCTCGAACCAGAGACACTTCAGACCGAGGCACTGAGTCAACACACGCTCTAGCCACCTCGGCTTTCCAGGTCGCTTTTTGCAAACAATATTACTTTATGACAAGGCAAATCATATTTATTTCATCACATTATTGATGTTCCAATTTAGGAGTGCACGATCATGTAATCACGTTCCTCACATTTCTCGTATCGATTGACAAGTAAATTGTGTAGACGTCTTCACGTCATATAGCTTTCTTGTCATTCTCTATAATTTACTAGACAATTCAATTGGTACTCACGGAGGGGGACGAGGGGGAAGATTTCTCCGGAAAAGTGGAGCATAATAAAAAGTACGGAGAGTGCACATTTCTGGGGTATTATTGCGCTTACCCACCGTGGACAGATTCTTATCTCTTTCCGGTGCTTGTCAAGAATAAGGTCCGTGAAGCATTACGTAGTTTTATACGTAAAAGAAAACGCTTTTTGATACCAACATGTCTCTAATATATTATTTTTTCGTGATATGAAAGGAGCTATAATTAAATTATATTCTTCCGTTCATCATTAGGTCCTACTGACCTTCACAACACTCGTTAATAGGGAATATGATACTATACACTGTTTGTATTGTGATATTCGTGAATACATGAATCTCGTTTAATAATACTACCGTTTAAATGTTTTTAAAATCGTGAAAATATATGTATTGGACCTTCATTTTAATTGTCGACAATGAGTGTGATTATTACTTATGCACATTATCCATGTCTGTGAACTCTAAAGCGTTCTGAAAACGTTTTTTTAATGTTGAAAGTGATTGAGTGACGCGTGAATACTCATGTAATGTTTATGTTTAGAAGATAAAACGTTCAAAAATATTAGGAAATATTCCTCCAAACAATAATTGTCTTGAGCAGTGGTATCCTTCATTTTTAGACAAGCAAACAACAGTTATTCTAATAGAGGAAAACTTTATAAAACTTCTCACACACTCTGGATGTTTCGTGACCTAATTGATCACATCTTCAAGTGGATCAGACTAAATAAAAACATAAAAAACTAAATTATTGCACGAACGTATTGAAACAAGTAAACAGTAACTATATATGAAGGCATATATTCAAATAGGATATGTGAATATCCTATTGATATATAATGAAATAGGATATATGATTATCCTATTGATATATAATGAAATAGGATATGTGAAAATGTAATCAATTGTGGAAGGCATGAATGGCAAATATTTGTTTGAATTCTAAGTAAATATTCAGTAAAGCAGTAGCAATGCTCAAGAATACCAAAGTCTCGCCTTAGAACATGGTGATATGTTTTTATTTATTCCGTTTGACCTCAGAATATGATCAATCAGTTCACCGAACGTCGAGTGTGAGTGTGTGATATGAGAAGATTAGTAAAGTATTCTGTTTTTAATATAATTGTTGTTTGATTGTCTAAAAATAAAGCATACCTTTTATAAAGATGAAATGTTAAATGATTATTTCATAAAATTTAAATTCAAGTGTTTTACGCAGTAAAACTCAATTTTTACTTAATATTTTTTTGGAAATTTAAATCTAGGGATTAATAGTTTATTATTAAATCTATTAATAGTTTCAGTTCTTGGAATAATGAGCGTGCTGTGGTGATCCACCTGTTTTGAAGCAGAGGGTGAATGCACAGAGTTAACAATAACACCATCCGTTATAAGAAATCGGGCTCTGTGGCAAAGAACGCATTTTACGAGCGGGTCGTGAGCCAGTGTTTCAACACGACACGCCTGCTGCATGTAGTCACGTTCGAACGCACTTACGTTAGCACGACAAGGAGTTTACTCTTTCAGGTTTCCAGAGTAATCTCTCATTATGAATTTGAAATTGGGCTCAATATTACGTAAACCTATACTTAAGACGATGAGAACCAAACAGTTTCTTACCTTTCCTACACATATTTTTTGACTTTGAGATAAACGTATTGTACTTGAGAATTATACATTTAGTTTTCTTCTACGCAGTTGATAGTATAAAAGATTATATTTCATTATATATGAAATTCTAGGCTACAACTCGAATACTAGATATTTGAGCACTACTATATTTGTCTTTCTACTAAATCTTTAAACGCCATTTTTGTAAGTGAATTATTACATCGTACTTGAGGCATTCGCGTGTAAATTTGAACATTGAAGTAAATAACATTTCACATTTCACAGGAAAACGTAATGCACAAGCGTAACGCACAAGCACGTTCTACGACCGAATGTTGACTGCCGAAAGTTGTTCGTTCTTGACATCACTTGCCAGAGCTACTCTTTCTCCTTCTCAAAGTCCAACAATATATTTCGTATATATAATAACAGTCTATTTCGTCCAAAATGACCGATACCATTATTTGCACGACCCCTTAACAGCAACAGGAAGTGGCACAAGTGCACAATCCCTACTATGACCGAATGATAACTGCCATGATTGATTGATTGTTAGTGCTTGCGGCGATGATGCTAAGATGATTGGTACCGTAAGTGAGATGCGGGTATTTTTCCTCTGGAGGTGGCGGTGATCTTTCCCCGCTGAATGGCGAGATCCGTCGCCGACCTATTATCGGCTGGCGGAGTTTTCCCAACCATGCATCTCCCACGGGACGAGACGGGACGAGACGGGACGAGACGGGAC
>BOPP01000017.1:5230656-5241260 GCA_017312745.1 Gryllus bimaculatus
GGAGCGGGAGGGAGGAGGGGGAGGAGAAGCGGCTCTACAGAAAGAGCACGGAGAAAGTAGCACGGGTGCCTTTACAATCACATCGCCCCCGCTCCGCCACCACCAACTTCAATTTGGCGCCCACGCGCCGCAACGATCAACGCTGACGTTGTTCTCGTCATCGTCGATGTTAGTCTACATCAGTTTGCATCCTCGCTCCCAACCGCCGCAAATCCTAGCGATCCTTGTAACAGATACACATGAAAGTTGCCTAATTACGCAGTTATTTCTTTTAAATATTCATGTGTGCAAATAAGAAATAATTATTCATAATAGTAAATAAAGATTTCATGTTTCAATAATATTCATCTTTTATATTTTATTTTCACTTTTGAATTAAAAAGTCTTTACCATATTTCAGGCCGGAAGATTCCAATCTTAATTCACCCAGGTAAACGTCATAACGTTATTCCATTGTTATAGTCATCTATTTAACGAAACACTGATTTAAGAAGCAAACACTGCTCTTCATGGCTATTGAAATTCGTCTTGACTGGCAATCAACTGTTGATGCTCAATGCCATTCTGATCAGTTTAATGAGATACACTTTATGGTTATCAAGGCACCCAACGTGTTAAAGTATGAACTTAAACATATGCATTACACAAAAAAACGCCAGAAAAGGCAAAAATGTGTTTGCTAAACACTAAACTAATAACTTTTAACGAATTGTACGATTATTTTCTGATAAAACGTGTGTATTCATACACGTAATAAAGCAATATAGCTACTTTGTCGGTCTTATAAGTGCGTTAAATATAGCGGAGCGCCGTAGATCCGAACCTGGTTTTCAATAAAGAGCCAGTTTGTGGCAATAATATTTAGTAGTTCAACCAAGGCTTAAGCATTTAATTTCGTGCATTATAGAAAAACAAGACAAAAACCGGTTATATGACTTGTTGAAGTACTCTCTTCCTCTGGAATTAGAAATACGTAAATTAAAGTTTTCACCAAAACCAGTTTGCTTTCAATGTCGTTCAATATTACCACAAACACTCGAAAGTCGAACGAGAGGTTTATTTTATATGATTAGGTTTTGAGTTCATATTAAAGTTCTGACACTAATCTGTACTCTCTTTATAAAGCTCTGGAACTTAAATAATAATGACAATCATAAAAAGTAGCATCAGAATCTTCAGGTTCAGTTTTATAGTACTCATGTGAATAAACCTTCAGATATTTTACTTTTAAATATGAATGCCCTTGTCTTACGCAACCATTAACAACACTTAAACATTTTTTGTTTGTTTCATGAAAACTTTATCTCTGGAATGCGTAGTGTTCAAAGACAACGAAATCCTAGGTCGCGTCGTACTCTTTTATCCGAAGTACAGTTAAGTTTTTAAAAGGCAATATAGACACGATTTTCTCTGTCAAGAACGTATGAAGTTTCCTCCAAGTGCACAAAGTAGGGTCAGAAAAATTAAAAAAAGAATATGTCGCAAGGCTCATATTTTCACTGCCTTCTACAACTATTTCTATTACTTTGATAGGTTCTACGTATTCCGAATAATGTCAAGTCAGCTAAACCAGAAAAGAAATTAACATCTTTCTTCACTGTTTCCTGGTTGGTCAACGCTAAAGGTGATCGCGCACTTCCTGTAGGGTGCCATCCAAGGAGCGTATGCCTTTGCATTTGTAGGCCCATTGAAAGGCATTTTCGCCCTCGGGTTCGTCGACCCCTCGAACGCTCTCGTGGTGGTTTCGACACCGGCGCGGGCGGCCGTCTACTTCAGCCTCTCCACTCGAATACCTCTTGCGCCGCCGCGCGGCTTTCCCGGCGCCCCACGCCGCCGCGCCACGCCGCTCCGCTCCGCGCCGCGCCGCGCCTCCCCCGAAACGCGACAGCGCGGAAGGTTAATTCATTCTAACTGTCCCCCTGCGGTCCTCGTCTGTGAACGCCCGCCGCTGCCGCCCCTCCCGCCGTTGGCAACAGCTTGGGGCGCTCTGTCGCAACCCACCAGTCCGTTCGCCAGCGAATGGGTTTCCGTTAGTTTTCACAAGAGAAATATTCGTGTGCACTGCATTGTTCTGAGTTGTCTACTGGACGCATCTTTTGTTGTTTCTCTCCTTACTTTGTCTCCTCTTCCTCCTCCTCCTTTTCCTCCTCCTGCTTCTTCTCCTCCCTTCTCCTTCCCTCCCGTCCTTCTTCCCATTGCTTTCTTCTCGTCTTTTCCCTACTTTGCATTTCATCTCTGGTGTTGTAAGACCCAGTGTTACCAACGCACACCAATACCTAGAGGCTATTGAACTTTCCTTTTTTTGTCTATGGCAATCGCGTACTTTTAAATCTCAATTATTCATCTTCGTAAGTTTCTCTACAATTTTTACATTCTATATAACTGTTAAAGCCTGCATAATACTAATATCTATTAAGCGGCTACTTCCAAAAAACCATTATTGTCGTTAAATGGTGTTATGAATCCATAATTTACAAATATTTCTCTTTGCTGAGACTCTAGTTTTCGATACGAAGGATTAAACATTTCGTTCTTTGCCTGTAGCTAAAACGATTCTCTCTAGCGGTTATAAATCTATAGAACTGTGAAGTGTCTGAGGCATAAATACTTTGTAAAAACTGTTGTAAATAGCACCGATAATGTTCATCATCTCCCTGTTGAATGGTGATTTATACGTGAAATGGTTTATAGCTTCTTAAGTTTTCATGGTCAGGATGATAATATATTTTCACTACACGTTAATCCTCCTATTATTATCTCATAACATGGAAAAATATATTTCACAGTATTTGATTTGATGTAGTAGACAGTCTTTTAAATAGAACGTAATAGAGTAATTTACGTACCTCTCACTTGTTTGCATGAATTGGAAAGTTTTCCAATGTGGTGGGATAACGTCTTCGATTTTTGAAATATTTTTTTCAATAATAAAACAAAGAAAATCGAATATTATTCAGAGATACTAAACGTGGAGTAAAAACAGTGTACCCAGATGATGTTAGATACTGAAAGTATAGAACCATCTGCCCTTCTAATGCCACACTAATGCGTTTGCACTGTATCATGCGCAGCAAAAAGAGGAACTGTTATTGTGCAATTGCAGATCACATGTGTGTTGAACTAATATATCACACTGATTTTTTTTTTACTTTTAGTGAGTTTCATGAACTTGATAAACATTTTTATTGCGCTATTTATTATTGTATTTCAAAAACTAGATAAGCAATATTGTTTTATAAAACTAACAGGAATGTATTTAACCTGAAAGGGTTCTATTTAAAAAAAATAGTATTACCTTAGACTATGATTAGCAGATTGCTATTATTGCAAAAGTCTCTACGTAAATAACCAAATTTTCTTCTTGGAATGAGAGAAAAAGTTAATGTAATCAATTGCCAATTTAAAATAACCTATATAATTGCGAATCGTAATGCGTCTTATGTCAAGTCTATTTGTTTCTCTGTCATTTAGTCATTCTTTATGAACTGTTCGCACTACTGCCCATTACTAACTGCAACTGGTATGTTTAATGTCAGCACGGCCGTGATTCAAATTATGTGGGAAATGATCCTTATGTAGGCGTCGTTTTATATATTCTCCCTAAGGGGTTGTATCCGGTCGTTAATTCAGAAATTGCGAAACCAAGTTAGATGCGAATGCCTCCTCACATAGTTTTATGCCTGAATAATAAATGCTAAATGAATAACATGGTCAAAAAAAAAAAAACAAAAAAAAAAGAAATAGGATTAAAATGATGCAAGAATCTTCAACACTTCATTGGCGCACTTCAGCAGAGGAGCGAATACGAGCAATAACTCTTCAATTAATATTAACATGGAAAACTGGTACTGTTTCTTGAGAATGATACAAAGGATTCGTAAAAATTGTCAACAAATGTAGTTCTTTAGATTCCACAACCCGAAAAAATGCATTTTTTCCTAGAAAAAAGAGTTATTTGCTACACGTTTTATCCTAATGAATTAGCTCTCTTACACAAATTATACTATTATTCTACTACATTACATAAAACCACTGTAATGCAATCTTTTATAAAAACTCACATTGAGTGCCTGTTCGATTACTTCAATCTCCTATTTCGTAAACATCTGCCTCAAGCATTTCATCGCATTCCCACCATTTAAATACTCTTCAAGTGACAAAATTTTTAAATAAAGCACTTCTGTGTAGAAAAATTACATAAATATGCTTAATTATATCGATCAGTTCTAATCTTGAACAACGCTTTCCAATTTTTCTAAGACACAAAGCTTGGTTCAAAGCGGAGATCTAGTGGGCGGTAGCAGTACAGTGCTGCAAGATTTCCTTGCATTCGCATCTTTTTGCTTTCGGCATCTCCCTCCGTGTCCGCTGGATGGCGTGCGAGCAGCCAACGTGCGTTGAATTGTACGAAAGAGGCGTGGCAGCTCGCGTGGGCGGAAGCGGCCGGCGGAAGACGGCCGACCTCGATTCGAACCCTCGACGGGCGTTTCTGCGTTTCTTAAACGGCAGTTGGCAATTCCTTCCACTTTGCCTACACGGTTCAAAAATAATGCATTTCCGTGTTTTGTGTCGTTTACGGGATAATTGTAAAACGACTTGGAGCATTTTTTTCCGTCGTTCGATTACGCGATATTTTGCATCAACTAACGTTTTTCCAATTGGTTTTGTCAAATTTCATACCACTATAATGAAAATGAGAGTTTGTTTGGGATTGTTAGGTATCGAGTGATTTCTACATCGATCGATAAATTGCGGCATAACATTTAAGAGTCAGGTTATCCTGAGTTGAAAGAAATCGTATACATGTGCGGAACAAATACTGATCTCAAAAAGTCATCTGTACTTTTGACTATTTACGATCAAACGTATCGAGACCGAGACAGTATGACGGGTGCATAACAATTGCCCTAAACAATCGTCAATCACGCAATGCATCTTTCTTCGCTCTTCTTGTCTCATGCTCACGCTCTTACATACACTCCACAAAAAATACATACAGAACACACCCATGTGTGGAGTAATAGAGTTCGTCGCAACTGGGGCGGTGGCCTCGCTGAGGGAATACCTCTTTGCGAAAACCTGGCGGCCACTATTGGTCGACACCATATTCACCATCAAGCGCCTGAAAGTCACATAACACCTTCCGTGAAAAACATGCTCATCACTAGGGAGCGGATTTTAATGTAATGTTCTTTTCTTTTCTTTTCACGTTTGGAACAATACCGTTTTAGAATAGAATAATCTTTCATGTAATAACGAAATGACCAGTTTTTATGTCATTTGCCATTTTTCAGAGCCGATTTGCGATAAACAAAGGCAGAATGCTCTTTTAATAGAACAGTCCAAACCAAAATTTGCAAGTGGTTCGCTTATACACAAAAAGGAAGAAGCCTTGGTTAACACGTAACATATCCAACAGCTTTCAGTTCATCTGAAGTGATTTTGATCATTAATTTTTCTCATTTTTTTAGTTTTAGAGCATTTAAAAGCAATTTATAGAGCATTTTATTGATCATTTTTGGCGAATTTTAGGCATCAAAATTAGCCCCTACAACCACTAAATGGAAGAATGATATTAGCGAAAGACTCTCCCAAAACACGAAATAATCAATTCAGTGGTTCGGATCATATCGCAAACGCGAACGACACCAAAGAGACGTTGGGCGGCTCCAGGCAAGCGCGGCTATGCGAGGCGTGGCAGGCGAGGCGTGGGCGCGTGACGCACCTTCTGTGCTGTGTTTCGGGACACCCGGCGCGACGCCCTGCGCCTCCGAAGCCCACGCCGCGGCGCGGCGCCCTCAGCGTCACGACTTGGACATCGTGCCGCTGCACAGGTGGCGGAAGCTGCGCGCGCCACGCCGCCGCGGCTTCGAATAGAACTAGCCAACGCTTCATTATCAATGGGCAGAATAGCAAAGCTATCACCACAAAGTAGTTTATACAAATGAACTTTTAGTTAAACGAGAATTCAGCCAGACCGGGTCTCAGAAAAACGTCATCCATCAGTGGCCTACAATATGAAAATGAACGAATAAATTAGCATATAATTAAACAAGATACATAGAAGAAAAGCAAGTTAAATTATACCCTTTGGGTTTTGTATACTGTAGGGTACATACCAAGTAAAATATATTAAATATTGATAAATAGTTTAATTTATGTTTTGGGTATGAAACACGTTATGTGCTGGAGTTTGCCTGTTTATTAAAATCATATTGTAATAAACTATTTGTGGTTATACATCTTGCTATCCTGAATAATAATTATAGAGTAAAAATGTATTGTCTTTCAGTGAGCAATTTCGTTGTTACTTAATTCTGACCAACTGATGAATATTTAATTTTGTAGAATAAAGGAAATTTTTCTAAAAATGTTTTATTTTTGATTTGACAAGAAAAGGATGGTGATCAATTTTGGCATTAAAAATGACAGGATTTTTACAACGGCTACTAGTCGTAATACTCAGAGCTATTGTGTATATTATTATTATCTGGCATGCGGCCATTCATGAATCGCGTTATAGCGTGTGCATGATGAATTGACAAAGGACATATATTTACTTTGGCCTTCCTGCTGGCAGCGTGCATCGGCGGTCGGGGGCGCCACGCGCTTGGCGGGGGCGCCAGCCCTGGCAGAAGGCGAGCCTGCAGGTGCCGGCGCTCGGAAGAGCGGCGCCAGGCGGGTCAGCGGCCCGTCCGGTCGCTGCGACCCCGCGGCGACGCGCGTCGGTCCTCCAGCGGCGTCGGAGACGCGCGCGCGGCATCCGACGCCGCACGCGGTGCGCGCGCCGCGGCCGCAAGCGCCAGGGCGCAAGCGCAAGTTGGGCGTGGGCGGCGCGCGCCGCGCCGCCCTCCATGCGACCGGCGCGTCGAGGCGGACAAGCGGCAAGAGAAAGCGGCGAGGACAGCCATCATGCAGCTGTCAGCCCCGCCAGCCGCGCCCCAAGAACACAGTCGAGGTGTCGCTGGGCGCGAGTTGGCGCGACCTGGAGGGGGCACAGCGCCCGCAAGCCGCGGTCCCGCTCCGTCAGCCGCGCCGAGTACACTTCCCCCTCGCGCAGGCGCTCACTCCGTCCTCCGAGTCACGCTGGAGCGCGTCGAGACGTACCTGCGCAGGTACCAACCACGCCTAAAGGATTTATGAATTATAATATATATATATATATAATATATAATATTTATATATATATTATATATATATATATTAGTGAATCAATCAATTCTAAATATAATCTTTCATTGATTGGTATTTTTTGTTTTCGTGATTGATACTTTTTTTTTTTAGGTTTTCTGTCTATCATCAGAGATATTTTATCCATAACTTTAACAAACGGCACAAACACACCGATAATACGTGTAAATTATTGTTCAATGTAATGAAAAATGTTGAGGCTTAAGAGTGTGCATTGTGGTGTACAACTAACTTCTAAACCGTCCCTGCACTTAGGTTTCTTTCTTAATATAGTTTTTAATATATATTATATATATTATATATATATATATCTATATATATATATATTATATTATATATTAGTCGGAATCATCAATTCTAAATATAATTTCAATTGATTGGTATTTTTTGTTCGTGATTGATATTTTTTTTAAATTTTCTGTACTATCATCAAGAGATATTTAATCGATAACATTTAACAAACCGGCACAAACAACAATAATAGTGTAATTATTGTTCAATGTTTATGAAAAAGTTGAGGCTTAAGAGTGTGCATTGTGGTGTACACTAATCTAACCTGCACTTAAGGTTTCTTTTTAATATAGTTTTTTTATAATTTAATACTTATTTTTTCAAAAACTTTTGTTTGTATTTTGCTAAGATTGGGAGCGTTTTTAATAAAGAAATACGCAGACGCAAGGTGGGAATACTGTTGATTATAGAAAAAATCTAACGAAATGGACTCGTGTGACTGACTTTCATTTATGATTATACTTGCATCACTGGATACTGGTCAGGGTATTCCATAATGTTCATTGTAATAAAATTGTATATGCACCATATGGTAGAAATAAATTTCCTTTCTTTCTTTTTTTAGGTGCAGGAAGTTCGGCAGCATGCCCAGCGGCGAGTTGGGTGGAACAAGCTGTCAGCATCGACGGCGACTCGGAGGGGACGACGATCCGGTGGGAGGCATACGAGATTCGAACACGCCTTCCAGCGGCCAAGGGAAGCCCTCCGAACACTCCGCGCTTCGCTTGACGGTCGCAAGCCGCCGATCCGGCGCGAACGCCTCCAACCCTCTGAAGGCTTCCAAAAAATCGCGTCGAACCTGCCAGAGGGTTCAACCCTTCCCGCCAACCTCCCCTCTTCGAGAACGGAGAAACAGCGGCCGATTCTCGTTCCTCCACGGAGGACGAACTGGTTAAACAGAATACGACGGGAGATCCTCCAGCGGCACTAACGGCACCTGCGCGGATCTCTGGGCGCAGTTAAAAAAGACTGCAAATCGACTCATTTACGATTTAAACGCACAACAAGATTCACCTCCTCATGGAGGTGCTTTCTACGCGCCGGATCCGGCACCGCAGCCAAGAAGAAAAAGATCTCCGTGGCGAGTCTGACCCTCCGCCGTCTCCGTAGCGTCCGACCTGGAGGAGGAGAGACCCCGTCGTGCCGGCCAAGCGCGTATCAACGGGGCGAAGAGAACGGGGACGCCAACACCACTCCAACGCTGCTGGGCCTGCTGAGGGAGTGCCAGAAACATCGAGGCGCCTTGGAGCAGATGGGGTGGAGAGCAACGACATGCCCAGGGTGCACTCGCGCTTTTGCGCAACTGCGCGAGAACCACAGGCTATTTAAAGGAGACCGGCAGCAAACAGACGCTGCGGGGCCCCCAAGTTAGACTCCGGACTGGATGTGCGGAGCTCGTTAGAGAGAACACAGGAGCACCCACGGTCCGCCGACAACAGAAACAAGAAGAACTTCGACTCTGGGGTGGACGAATCCGACGACGTCGGCTCCTCGCCGACGATCAAGGCCGCCGCGCGCTTGGGGCAAGCGCGGGGCGCCGACGCCGAGGGCGCCGTGGTGCGGCGGAAGCGGGAAGCTCGCGAGAACGGAACGACGGACGAGGTGGCGCTCCAGCAGGGCGCTTCCCCTCATGACGTCGCTGTCGGAGCTGAGGCGGCGCTCAGCGAATGCTGGAGAGTCGGCGGCGGGGAGACGACGACCGCGGAGTCATCCCCCGAGCGCATGGAGGGCGGCGAAGACGGCGTGGCGGGCGGCCAGCGCGCGTCGACGCACCAAGACGACGCGGCAGGCCCCGACGCATCGCACGCCCTCCGCCCGAAGACGAACGCGCCCTTGCCCTCATCGCATTCCCAAGATATCCGTGACGGCACGATAAGCTCCGAGTGTGCACTGAGTGCGGCCGCGACCGGGAGATGGCGCCGAAGTGGCGTTCTCGGGATCACTACGTGCCTATAGCTTAGTTTGAAAACGATGAAGGTTCTGGCGCTGGGAGGCGGAAGAGTTTGGAATTTCTGATTATTTTTAGTTTAAGAAAAATAACAGAAACATTTTTATATAAAAAAAAGAAATTTCTTTGGAATTCGTTTTGAGGAATACTTTTTTCGTTTTCACTTACTGCTAACACAGGTAGTTACGTATCATGACTTGAAACATGTATATTGACTCAAGAGTTTTCATAGCCTCAGGAGCTAGAACTCTTCAAAACATAATTCCATTTCTATATACTCATCATAAATATTAAAACTATGAAGCTTTAGTGGTTTTTGATGCAAAGTAATTTAAATTTGTTTTTCCCTGTATGTTTATGCACTTGACATTGCATCTGTTATGTTTATGACAATAAAATACTTCTAATTAATTGGAGGGTATTTCCTCCTTAAGTTTTTAGATTGTCTACATTTGAAAGGTAAATCTAGATTAGTTTGTGGTACATTTAGTCAAAATTAAGAAAACCATATTAAACAACTCGCCACATGGGATTATTATTTTGTATAAATATGTGATATTCATGTAAAATGAGCTGAGTACGAAACTACATGTACAAATAATGTTATTTACTTTGTGAAGAGCGGCGATTGAACTTTATATTTTTTAATTTGATGAGGATTGGGACTAAACAGAGCAAGTCTTCATTTGATTTTTCAGAAACACAAAGTTAATTTTTTATATTAAGATGACTACATATTCACTCCGAAGTCGCAGAAATTGAAACCATTTTCAAGGATTTTAGGACAGTTTGTATCATTGATGACAAGTCTAATTTAAAATTTATGAGAGTTCAGTGCTTTCTTATTTGTGTAAATATATTGTTTGACTGATGTAGTGTGCTGCCTTTTGGTGATTCCTGTGTCATGTGTTGTTTCATTAATATTTTTTAAATCAGTTTTTTTAGATATTTTTTTGTTTTAAGTAATATATGTTTGTTGTGTTATCTAGTAAATATTAGATCGAATAAAGACAATGATTGTTGAGTTCGAGTGTTGTTCAGCAGTAAATGCCTGGTTAGAAACCACAAGGTAGATGAATTGAAATATTGTGATCCTAAATAACATGTTTGAATGTATTTATTTCGTTTCCATTTTTTGAATTTATGTTTCTTTTATGCAGATTAAGCGGAAATC
>BOPP01000017.1:5241285-5253013 GCA_017312745.1 Gryllus bimaculatus
GTGTTACCAAACACACCAATACCCCTAGAGGCTATTGAACTTTCCTTTTCTTTGTCTATGCATCGGTTACTTTTAGAATCCTCAATTATTCATTTCGTACAGATTTCCTCTACAATTTTTACATTCTATAAACTGTTAAACCTGCATCAATAACTAATTCTATTAAGCGGCTACCTTCCACAAAAACCATTATTTCGTTAAATGTGTTATTGATTCCATAATTTACAAATATTTTCTCTTTGCTGAGGACTCTAGTTTCGTAACGAGCGATCACAGACATTTCGTTCTTTGCCCTGTACTAAACGATTCTCTCTAGCGGTTATAAACTAATAGAATGTGAAGTGTCTGAGCATAAATACTTTGTAAAAACTGTGTAAATAGCCACCGATAATGTTCCATCATCTCCTTTAATGGTGATTTATACGTGAAATGGTTTATAGCTTCTTAAGTCTTTCATGGTCAGATGATAATATATTTTCACTAATGTGTATCCTCCCTATTATTATCTCTACACATGGAAAACATATTTCCCAGTATTTGATTTTGATGTAGTAGACAGTCTTGAAAGAGAACGTAATGTAGTTCAATTTCGTACCTCTACTTGTTTAGCATGAAATGAAAGGTTTTCCAATGTGTTGGATAACGTCTTTCGATTTTTGAAATATTTTTTTTCATAATAAAAACAGAAGAAAATCGAATATTATTCAGAGATACTAAACGTGGAGTAAACAGTGTACCAGATGATGTTAGATTACTGAAAGTATAAAACCATCTGCCTTCTTCATGCGCACCTGCCTGCTTCATCTTTCATGCGCACAAAAAGTGTTTTGTGCAATGTGAGATCACATGTGTTGAACTAATATATTCACACTGATTTTTTTTTTACTTTTAGTGAGTTTTATGAACTTGAAACACTTTTTATTGCGTATTTAATTGTATTTCAAAACTAGATAGCAATATTGTTTATAAAATCTAACAGGAAAGTATTTAACCTGAAAGGTTTCTATTTAAAAAAAATATATCTACCTTAGACTATGATAGCAATGCTATTATTGCAAAAGATCTCTACGTAAATCCCAAACATTCTCTTCTTGCAATGAAGGTAAAAGTTAATGTAATCAATTGCATTTAAAATATACGCATATATAATTGGAATCTATGCTCTTATGTCCAAGTCCTATTTGTTTCTCTATCATTTGGTCATTCTTTATGAACTTGCTTTCGCACACTCCTACCTCGTTCGCCATCTACTAACTGCAACTGGTATGTTTAATGTCAGACGGCCAGTGATTCAGATTATGTGGGAAATGTCCTTATGTAAGGCAGTCGTTTATTATTCTCCCTAAGGGGTCTGTATCCGGTCTGTTTAAATCAGAAATTGCGAAACCACAGTTAGATGCGAAGCCTCCTCACTAGTTTATTGCCGAATAATAAAATCTAAATGAAATACATTGGTTCAAAAAAAAAAAAACAAAAAAGATTAGCGATTAAATATGGATGCAAGAATCTTCAACACTTATTGGCGCACCTTCAGCAGAGGAGCGAATACGAGCAATAACTCTTCAATTAAATTAACATTGGAAAACTGGTAACTGTTTCTTAGAATGGAATACATAAGAGATTCGTAAAAATTGTCACAAATGTAGTTCTTTAGATTCCCACCCGAAAAAAATGCATTTTTTGCTAGAAAAAAGGAGTTATTTGCTACACGTTTTATCCTACATGAATTAGCTCTCTTACAAAAATTATACTATTATTCTACTTACATTACATAAACACCACTGTAATGCATCTTTTATTAAAAACTCACATTGAGGTGCTGTTCGATCACTTCAATCTCCTTATTTCGTAAACATCTGCCTCCAACATGTTATCGTCATCCACCATTTAAATACTCTTCAAGTGACAAAATTTTTAAATAAGCACTTCTGTGTAGAAAAATACTAAATATGCTTAATTATACGACACGTTCTAGATCTTGACAACGCTTTTCCAATTGTTTCTAAGACACAAAGCTTCGTTCAAAGCGAAGATCTAGTGGCGCGTAGCAGTACAGTGCTGCAAGATTTCCTTGCATTCGACGATCTTTTTGCTTTCGGCATCCTCCTCCGTGTCCGGCCTGGAGGCGTGCGAAGCAGGGCGCAACGTGCGTTGAATTGTACTGAAAGAGGGCGTGGAGCTCGCGGTGGCGGAAGCGCCGCGGAAGACGGCGACCTCGATTCGAACTCCTCGCGGGCGTTTTCTGCGTGTTCTTAAACGGCAGTTGGCAATTCTTTCCACTTTGCCTATCACGGTTCAAAATAAATGCACTTTCGTGTTTTGTGTCGTTTACGGATAATTGTAAACGACTTGGACATTTTTTTTCCGTCGTTCGATTAGCGATATTTTTCGCATCAACTTTCGTTTTTCCGAATTGTTTGTCAAATTTCATACCACTATAATGAAAATGAGAGTTTGTTTGGGTGATTGTTAGGTACGAGTGATTTCTACATCGACGATAAATTGCGGCATAACATTTAAGAGGTCAGGTAGTCCCTGGAGTGAAAGAAATCTGTAACTATATGTGCGTGAACAAATATGATCAAAAAAAGTCATCTGTACTTTTTGACTATTTACGTATCAACGTATCCGGAGACTCCGGAGACTCCGGAGTATCCGCAACGGAGAATGCCATAACATTGCCCTAACAAATCGTCAATTCACCGCATGCGATCTTTCCTTCCTCTTTCTTGTCCTCTGCTCACTCCTTACATACACGCAAAAACATACATACAGAACACAACCATGTGTAGGGAGTATAGAGTTCGTCGCAACTGGGGCGGTGCCTCGCTGAGGGGAGATACCTCTTTGCGGACAACCTGGCAGGCCCACCTATTGGTCGACACCATATCTCACCATCAAGCGCCTGAAGTTCACTAACACCTTCCGTGAAAAAGCATGCACATCACTAGGGAGCGGATTTTAATGTAATGTCTTTTCTTTTCTTTTCACTTCGGAACAATACCGTTTAGAATAGAAATTCATTTTATGTAATAACGAAATGACCCATTTTTATGTCATTTTTGCCGATTTTTCAGCCGATTTCGCGATAAACAAAGGCAGATATGCTCTTTTATAGAACAGTCCAAACCCAAAGTTTGCAAGATGAGTTCGCTTTAACAAAAAGGAAGAAGCCTTGATTACATCAGTAACATATCCAACAGCTTCAGTTCATCTGAAGTGATTTTGATCAATTTTTTTCATTTTTCTTTAGTTTTAGAGCATTTTAAAAGCATTTTAAGAGCATTTTATTGATCATTTTTGGCAATGTTTTAGGTCATCAAAATACGCCCCCTACACATCACTAATGGAAGTAATGATATTAGCGAAAGACTCTCCCCAAAACACGAAATAATCAATCAGTGGATCGATCAATCGCAAACGCACGCACCAAAGAGACGTCTGGGCGGCGCTCCAGCGCAAGCGCGGCTATGCGAGGCGTGGCAAGGCGAGGCGTGGCGCGCGTGACGCAAGCCTTCTGTTGCAGTTCTACTCGGTGGACCCGGCCGCGACGCCCGTGCGCCTCCCGAAGCCCACGCCCGGCGGCGCGGCGCCGCTCAGCGTCGACGACTTGGACATCGTGCCGCTGCACAGGTGGGGAGCTGCGCGCCGCCACGCGCCGCGCTTCGAATGGAAACTAGCCAACTCGTTTCATTATCAATGCAGAATAGCAGAGCTATCAACCACAAAGTAGTTTATTACAATGAGACTTTTAGTAAACCGACAATTCAGCCAGACACGGGTCTCGGAAAAACGTCATCCCATCAGTGGCTCTACAATATTGAAAATGAACGAATAAATTAGCATATTAATAAACCAAGAAATACAGAAGAAATACAAAGTATAAATTTACCCTTTGAGTTTTGTATACGTAGGGTACATACCCAAGTAAAATATATTAAATATTTGATAAATAGTTTAATTTATGTTTTTGGAGTATGAAACACGTTTATGGCTGAGTTTCCTGTTTATTAAAAATCATATTGTAATAAACTACTTTGTGGTTATACCTCTGCTATCCTGAATTAATAATTATAGAGTACAAAATGTATTGTCATTTCAGTGACAATTTCGTGTTACTTAATTCTGACAAACTGAATGAATATTAATTTATTAGAATTAAGAAATTTTCTAAAAATGTTTATTTGGATTTGACAAGAAAAGGATGGTGATCAAATTTTGGCATTAAAATGACAGGATTTTCACGACCCTACCTAGTCGTAATAATCAGAGCTATTGTCGTATATTATTATTATCTGCATCTGACGGCCATTCATGAATCCGTTATAGCGTGTGCATGATAGAAATGGATGACAAAGGACAATATATTTACTTTGCCTTCTCCGCCTGGCAGCGTGCATCGCGAGTCGGGCGGCGCCACGCGGCTGGCGGCGGGCGCCAGCCCCTGGCAGAAGGCGAGCCTGCAGGTGCCGCGCTCGGAAGAGCGGCGCCAGGCGGCGTCCAGCGCCCCGTCCGCGTCCGCTGCCGACCCCGACGGCGACGCCGCGTCGTCCTCCAGAGGAGGAGGGGGAAGGATGGAGATAATTGCGTGTATAGCTTAAGACAGAAAGAAGCAGGAGATAATGTAGTTAATGGGTGCCTTTACAATCATCATGGCCCCGCTCCGCCACACCAGAACTTCATTTGGCGCCACTGGCGCCGCAACGAACTCAAGCTGACGTTGTTCTCGGTCATGTCGATGTTAGTCGCTACATAGTTTTGCATCACGGTAGCCAACCGTGTTCAGATCTAGCGATCTGTTTAGGATACACATGAGTAGTTGCCGCTAATTACGACAGTTATGTTGCTTTTAATATTCATGTTGTCAAATAAGAAATAATTATTCATAATAGTAAATAAGATTTCATGTTTCAATAATATTCATCTTTTATATTTTATTTACTTTGAATTAAAAAGTTCTTACCACATATTCAGGCGGAAAGATTCCATCTTAATTCACCCAGTGTAAACGTCATAACGTTATTAGATAGAGATATAGTCATCTATTTAAACGCAACATACTGATTTTAAGAAGCAAAACACTGCTCATTGCTGGCTTTATTGAAATTCGTCTTGGACGGGGCAACTGGTTAGTCGCAATGGCCATTTCTGATAGTTTTAATGAGATAGCACTTTATGGTTATCAAGGGCACCAACGTGTTAAGTATGAACTTAAACATATGATTACACAAAAAAACGCGAAAGGCAAAAATGTGGTTTGCTAGACACTAACTAATAACTTTTAATACGAAATTGTATCGCATCTGATAAAACTTGTGTGTATCATACACGTAATAAAGGCATATAGCTACTTTGTACGGGTCTTTTGATGTGCGTTAAATATAGCGGTGTGGCGTAGAGTCCGAAGCTGGGTTGTCATAAAAGAGACATTGTGGGCAATAATATTTAGTAGTTTCAACCAAGGCTTAAGGCATGTATCATTTAGATAGCATTATAGAATATAACAAGACAAAGAGATATAATGACTTGTTTGAAGTACTTCTTCTGGGTAATTGAAAATGTACGTAATGAAAGTTTTCGAGTGTTTGCTTTCAATGTCGTTCAATATTTACGCAAAAACACTGCGAAAGGTCGAAGAGAAGTTTATTTTATAGTGAATTAAGGGTATTTGAGTTCTTATTAAAGTTATGACACTATTGTCTTTATAAAGCTCTGGAATAATAATGAGGTCATAAAAAGTAGCATCAGATCTTCAGGTGTTTTATAGTATTGCATGTGAATACAACCTTCAGATATGTACTGTTTAAATATGAAATGCTCTGTCTTACGCAACCTATTAACATCATTAAAGATTTTTTGTTTGTTTCGTGAAAACATTATCATGCTGGAATGCGTAGTGTTCTAAAAGACAAGAAATCCTAGGTCGGTCGTACTCTTTGTATCGAAGTACAGTTAAGTGGGAGATTTTCTCTGTTAAGAACGTATGAAGTTTCTCGCAAGTGCCACAAAGTAGGTCAGAAAAATTAAAAAAAGAATATGTGTAAGCTGCATATTTTGACTGGCTTTTCTACAACTTTTCTATTACTTTGATAGGTTCTCGTATTCAGATCAATGTCAAGTCAGTCTAAACGAGTGAGAATTAAGCGATTTTCTTCATGTCTATCGTGGTGTGGTTCCAACGTAAGGTGATTCGCGCACTTCCTGTAGGGTGCCATCCAAGGAGCGGTATGCCGTTTGTATTTGTAGGCCGCATTGAAAGGCATTTTCCTGCCCTTGGGTTCGTCGACCCTCGAACGCATCTCGTGGGTGGTTTCGACACACGGTATTGGCGGGGGCGGCCGTCTACTTCAGCCTCTCCACTCGGAATACTCTTTGCGCGGCGCGAGCTATTCCCGGCGGCCCAGCGCGGGCCACGCCGCGTCCGCTCCGGGCGCGCGCGCTCCTACGAAACGCGACAGCGCGGAAGGTTAATTCATTCTAATGTCGCTACTGCGGTCCTCGGTCTGCTGAAGCGCCGTCGCCGCCTCCCGGTTGGCAAAGCTTGGGGCGCTTCTGTCGCAACACTCAGTCGTTCCGCCGCGAATGGGTTTCCTTAGTTTTTGCAGCGAGAGAAATTCGTGTGCATTTGCATTGTTCTGAGTTTGTTACTGGACGCAATCTTTTGTTTGTTTCTCTCCTTACTTTGTCTCTTCTTCCTCTCTCCTTTTCCTCTCTGGCTTTTCTCCTCCTCTCCTTCACCTCCCGTCCTTCTTCCCATTGTTTCTTCGTCTTCTTTTTCGCCTACTTTGCATTTATCTCTGGTGTTGGTAAGACCAGTGTTACAAGCACACAATACCAGAGGCTATTGAACTTTCCTTTTTTTGTCTATTGCATCGGTTACTTTTTAAAATCTCAATTATTCAATCTTGTAAGTTCTCTACAGATTTTACATTCTAATAACCTGTTAAGCCTGCATAATACTAATTCTACTTAGCGGCTACATTCCAAAAAACCATTATTGTCGTTAAATGTGTTATTGAATTCCATAATTTAACAATATTTTCTCGTTTGCTGAGGACTCTAGTTTTCGTACGAGGATAAGACATTTGTTCTTTGCCTGTAGCTAAACGATTCTCTCTAGGCGGTTATAAATCTATAGAATGTGAAGTGGTCTGGAGGCATAAATACTTTGTAAACTGTTGTAAATAGCACCGATAATGTTCATCATCTCGTTAATGTGATTTATACGTGAAATTGTTTATAGTTCTTAAGTTTCATGGTCAGAGGATAATATATTTTACCTACACGTCTATCCTCTATTATTATCTCCATAACATGAAAATATATTTCACAGTAATTTAATTTGATGTAGTAGACAGTCTTTTAAATAGAACGTAATAGAGTGATTACGTATCATCGACTTGTTTTGGCATGAGTTGGGCAAAGTTTTTCAATGTGTTGGGATAAGTCTTCGATTTTTGTAAATTTTTTTTAATAATAAAACAAAGAAAATCGATATTATTCAGAGATACTAAACGTGGAGTAAAACAGTGTCCCAGATGATGTTAGGTTACTGAAAGTAGAACCATCTGCCTTTAATGAACTAATTGCGTTGTGGCAGTAATGCACTGGAGCAAAAAGAAATGGCAAAAACGTGTTTTTGTGCATGTCAGATACATGTGGTTGAACAATATATCACACTGATTTTTTTTTTCTTTAGTGAGTTTATATTGATTGAAAATTTTCTTTGCCTATTTTTATTGTATTTCAACAAACTAGATAGCAATATTGTTTTATAAAATCTAAGCAGGTATGTATTTAACCTGAAAGGGTTCTATTTACAAAAAATGTTCTCATTACTTAGACTATGTTAAGGCGATGTATTATTGCAAAAGATTTACGTAATAAAACCAATATTTTCTTCTTGGAATGAAGATAAAAGTTATGTAATCAATTGCAATTTAAAATAGACGCCTATATAATTGGAATGTAATGCTCTTATGTCAAGTCTATTTGTTTCTCTGTATTTAGTCATTCTTTATGAACGTCGGCATTACTAACTGCAACTGGTATGTTTAATGTCAGACGGCCGTGATTCAGAATTATGTGGGAAATGTCCTTATGTAAGGCGTCGTTTTATTATTCTCCCTAACGGGGTTGTATCCGGTCTGTTTAAATAGAATTTGCGAAACCAAGGTTATGATGCGAATGCCTCTCTCACATAGTTTTATGCGAATAATAAATTGCTAAATGGAATAACATTGGTCAAGTAGGCATTAAAATGGGTATGCAAGAATCTTCAACCTTATTGCGCACTTCAGCAGAGGAAGCGAATACGAGCAATAACTCTTTCAATTAAATTTAACATAGGAAAACTGGTAACTGTTTTCTTGAGAATGAATACATAAGGATTCTAAAATTGTCAACAAATGTATTCTTTAGATTCCCAACCCGAAAAAATGCACTTTTTTGCCAGAAAAAGGAGTTTATTTGGCTAGCCACGTTTATCCTATATGAATTGCTCTCTAGCAAAAATTATACTATTATTCTACTTACATTACATAAACTCACTGTAATGCATCTTTTATTAAAAACTCACATTGAGGTGCTGTTTCGATACTTCAAATGCTCCTTATTTGTAAAATCTGCCCAACATGTTTATCTCATCCACCATTTAAATACTCTTCAAGTGACAAAATTTTTTAAATGAAAGCACTCTGTTAGAAAAATACTAAATATTGCTTATTATTATATCGACACGTTCTAGATCTTGCAACGGCTTTTCCAATTTTCTAAGACACAAAGCTTGGTTCAAAGCGAGATCTAGTGGGCGGGTAGAAGTCACAGTGCTGCAGATTTCCTTGCATTTTCGCATCTTTTTGGCTTCGGCATCCTCCTCGCGTGTCTGGCTGGAGGCGTGGGGCAGGGGCGCAACGTGCGTTGAATTGTACGAAAGAGGGCGGTGGAGCTCGCGTTGGGCGGAAGCGGGCCGGCGGAAGACGGCCGACTCGATCGAACCCTCGCGGGGCGGTTTTCTGCGGTTCTTAAACGGCAAGTTGCAATTCTTCCACTTTGCCTTCACGGTTCAAATATGCATTTCGTGTTTTGTGGTCTTTTACGGGATAATTGTAAAACGACTTGGAGCATTTTTTTCGGTCGTCGATTAATGCGATATTTTTCGCATCAACTTTAATCGTTTTTCCGAATGGTTTTGTCAAATTTTCATACCACTATAATGAAAATGAGAGTTTGTTTGGGTGATTGTTAGGTATCGAGTGATTTCTACATCGATCGATAAATTGCGGCATAACATTTAAGAGTTCAGGTTAGTCCTGGAAGTGAAAGAAATTGTAACATTATGTGCGTGAACAAATCTGATCAAAAAAGTCATCTGTATTTTTTGGATATTTACGTATCAACGTATCGGAGACTCGGAGACTCGAGTATCCGAACGGAGATGCATAACATTGCCCTAAAATGGTCATTCACCGAATGCGATCTTTCCTTCGCTCTTTCTTGTCTTCATGCTCACTCTTACATACACACAAAAAATACATACAGACACACCCATGTGTCAGGGAGTATAGAGTTCGTCGCAACTGGGGCGAGTGGCCTCGCTGAGGGGAGATACCTCTTTGCGGAAAACCTGGCGGCACTATTGGTCGACCATATTCACCATTCAAGCGCCTGAAAGTTTCACTAACACTTCCGTGAAAAACATGCTCTCACTAGGGAGCCGGATTTTAATGTAATGTTTTTTTTTTCTTTTCAGTTTGGAACAATACCGTTTTAGAATAGAATTCTTTCATGTAATAACGAAATGACCATTTTTATGTCATTTTTGCCGATTTTTCAAGCGATTTGCGATAAACAAAGGCAGATATGCTCTTTTAATAGAACAGTCCAACTCAAAGTTTGCAAGTGGTTCGCTTTACAACAAAAAGGGAAGAAGTCTTGGTTAATACGTTAACATATCCAACAGCTTTCAGTTCATCTGAAGTGAATTTGATTCATTAATTTTTCTCATTTTTTTTAGTTTTAAGAGCATTTAAAAGATTTTAAGAAGCATTTTATTGATCATTTTTGGGAAATGTTTAGGTCATCAAAATAGCCCCTACAACATATAATGGAAGTAATGATATTAGCGATAGACCTCCCAAAAACACGAAATAATCAATCAGTGGTTCGGATCATATCGCAAACGGAAACACACCAAAGAGACGTTGGGCGGCGCTTCCAGGCAAGCGGCTATGCGAGGCGCTGGCGAGCGAGGCGTGGGCGCGTGACGGCAGCCTTCTGTTGTGTGTTGGAACCCGGCGCGACGCCCCGTGGCGCCTCCGAAGCCATGCGCCGCGGCGCGGCGCCGCTCAGGCGTCACGACTTGGACATCGTGCCGCTGCACAGGTGGGGAGCTGCGCGCGCCACGCCGCCGGGCTTCGAATGGAACTAGCCAACTGTTTCCATTATCAATGGGCAGAATAGAAGAGCTATCAACCACAAAGTAGTTTATTACAATGAGCTTTTAGTTAAACGAGGACAATTCAGCCAGACCGGGTCTCGGAAAAACGTCATCCCATAGTGGCTCTACAATATTGAAAAATGAACGAATAAATTAGCATAATTAATACAAGAAATAAGAGAGAAAAGCAAGTTAAATTTTACCTTTGGAGTTTTGTAATGTAGGGTACATACGCAAGTAAAATAATTAAATATTTGATAAATAGTTTAATTATGTTTTGAGTATGAAACACGTTATGGCTGGAGTTTCCTGTTTATTAAAATCATATTGTAATAAACTATTTGTGGTTATACATCTTGCTATCCTGAATAATAATTATAGAGTAAAAATGTATTGTCTTTCAGTGAGCAATTTCGTTGTTACTTAATTCTGACCAACTGATGAATATTTAATTTTGTAGAATAAAGGAAATTTTTCTAAAAATGTTTTATTTTTGATTTGACAAGAAAAGGATGGTGATCAATTTTGGCATTAAAAATGACAGGATTTTTACAACGGCTACTAGTCGTAATACTCAGAGCTATTGTGTATATTATTATTATCTGGCATGCGGCCATTCATGAATCGCGTTATAGCGTGTGCATGATGAATTGACAAAGGACATATATTTACTTTGGCCTTCCTGCTGGCAGCGTGCATCGGCGGTCGGGGGCGCCACGCGCTTGGCGGGGGCGCCAGCCCTGGCAGAAGGCGAGCCTGCAGGTGCCGGCGCTCGGAAGAGCGGCGCCAGGCGGGTCAGCGGCCCGTCCGGTCGCTGCGACCCCGCGGCGACGCGCGTCGGTCCTCCAGCGGCGTCGGAGACGCGCGCGCGGCATCCGACGCCGCACGCGGTGCGCGCGCCGCGGCCGCAAGCGCCAGGGCGCAAGCGCAAGTTGGGCGTGGGCGGCGCGCGCCGCGCCGCCCTCCATGCGACCGGCGCGTCGAGGCGGACAAGCGGCAAGAGAAAGCGGCGAGGACAGCCATCATGCAGCTGTCAGCCCCGCCAGCCGCGCCCCAAGAACACAGTCGAGGTGTCGCTGGGCGCGAGTTGGCGCGACCTGGAGGGGGCACAGCGCCCGCAAGCCGCGGTCCCGCTCCGTCAGCCGCGCCGAGTACACTTCCCCCTCGCGCAGGCGCTCACTCCGTCCTCCGAGTCACGCTGGAGCGCGTCGAGACGTACCTGCGCAGGTACCAACCACGCCTAAAGGATTTATGAATTATAATATATATATATATATAATATATAATATT
>BOPP01000017.1:5253038-5265756 GCA_017312745.1 Gryllus bimaculatus
TATATATATATATATATATATATATATATTAGTGAATCAATCAATTCTAAATATAATCTTTCATTGATTGGTATTTTTTGTTTTCGTGATTGATACTTTTTTTTAAATTTTCTGTCTATCATCAAGAGATATTTTAATCCATAACATTTAACAAACCGGCACAAACACACCATAATAGTGTAATTATTGTTCGAATGTAATGAAAAATGTTGAGGCTTAAGAGTGTGCATTGTGGTGTACACTAATTCTACCCTGCACTTAAGGTTTTCTTTCTTAATATAGTTTTTTTATAATTTAATACTTATTTTTTCAAAAACTTTTGTTTGTCATTGCTAAGATTGGACGTTTTATAAAGAAATACCCAGCTGCCAAGGTGGGCAATACTGTTGACTTATAGAAAAAAATCTAACGAATGGACTCGTGTGACTGACTTTCATTTCTATGATTATACTTGCCACCAACTGGATACTGGTCAGGGTATTCCATAATGTTTCCATTGTAATAAAATTGTATAGAACCATATGGATAGAAATAAATTTCTTTCTTTCTTTCTTTCTTTCTTTCTTTCTAGGTGCAGGAGCTTCGGCAGCATGCCCAGCGGCGAGTTGGTGGACAAGCTGTCCAGCATCGACGCCGACTCGGACGGGGACGACGATCCGTGGGACGGCATAGACGACTTCGAACACGCCTTCCAGCCGGCCAAGGGAAGCCCTCCGCACACTCCGCGCTCTCGCTTGGACGGTCGCAACCGCCGATCCGGCGCGAGCGCCTCCACCCCTCTGAGCGCTTCCAAAAAATCCGCGTCGAAACCTACCAGAGAGGTTCCAACCCCTTCCCCGCCACCCTCCCCTCTTCCCGAGAACGGAGAAACACGTGGCCGATTCTTCGTCTCCTCCACGGAGGACGACTGGTTCAACAAGAACTACCAACGGGAGAATCCTCCAGCGACCACTAACGGACCTGAGACGGATCTCTGCGAAGTTAAAAAAGAACTGCAATCGATCATTTACGATTACAACCGCACCAAAAAGATTTCAACCTCCTCCATGGAGGTGCTTCCTACGCAGCCGATCCGCACCACGCCCAAGAAGAAAAAGATCTCCGTGGCGAGTCTGACCCCTCCGCCGTCTCCCGTAGCGTCCGACCTGGAGGACGAGAGCACCCCGTCCGTGCCGGCCAGTGCCGTCATCAACGGCGAAGAGAACGGGGACGCCAACACCCACTCCACGCTGCTGCGCCTGCTCAGGGAGTGCCAGAACATCGAGGGCGCCTTGGAGCAGATGGGAGTGGAGGACAACGACATGCCCCAGGTGCACTCCGCTTTGCGCAACCTGCGCGAGAACCACAGGCATTTAAAGGAGACCAGCAAACAGACGCTGCGCAGTTTAGACTCCGGACTGGATGTGCGGAGCTCGTTAGAGAGAACACAGGAACCACCCACGTCCGCCGACCCAACAGAAACCAAGAAGAACTTCGACTCTGGGGTGGACGAATCCGACGACGTCCTGGCTCCTCGCCGCACGATCAAGGCCGCCCCGCCGCCGCAGCTGGGCAGCGCGGGCGCCGACGCCGAGGGCGCCGTGGTGCGGCGGAAGCGGGAAGCTCGCGAGGACGACGACGACGACGACGGTGGCGGCTCCAGCAGCGGGCGCTCCTCCATGACTCCCTCGCTGTCGGAGCTGGAGGCGGCGCTCAGCGACATGCTGGAGAAGTCGGCGGCGGCCGGAGACGACGACCGCGCGAGTCCCATCCCGCCCGAGCGCATGGAGGCGGCGAAGACGGCCGTGGCGGCGGCCAGCGCCGCCGTCGACGCACCCAAAGACGACGCGGCCAAGGCCCCCGACGCATCCACGGCCCCCTCCGCCCCCAGAGACGACGCGCCCGCCCTCATGCGCATTCCCAAGATATCCGTGACGCACGATAACGCTCCGAGTGTGCACTGAGTGCGCGCCGCGGCCGGGAGATGGCGCCGAAGTGGACGTCTCGATCAACTACGTGCTATTAGCTTAGTTTGAAAACGATGAAGGTTCTGGCGCTGGGACGCGGAGAGAGTTCGGAATTTCTGATTATTTTTAGTTTAGAAAATAACAGAAACATTTTTGATATAAAAAAAGAAATTTCATTTGGAATTCGTTTTGAGGAATACTTTTTTTCGTTTTCAAACTTACTGCTAACACAGGTAGTTACGTATCATGACTTGAAAACATGTATATTGAACTCAGAGTTTTCATGCCTTCAGGCAGCTAGAACTCCTTCACAAACATCATTCCATTTCCTATATACTCATCTATAAATATTAAAACTATGAAGCATTTAAGTGGTTTTTGATGCAAAAGAAGTACTTTAAATTTGTTTTCCTGTATGTTTATGCACTTGACATATGCATCTGTTTATGTTTATGACCAATACAAATATCTTCTATTGCAGAGTATTCTCCTTAAGTTTTTAGCATTGTCATACATTTGAAAGGCTCAAATCTAGATAGTTCTGTGCTACATTTACGTCAAAATTAAGAAAACCATATTAACAAACTCGCCACATCGATTATTACATTTTGTATAAATATTGTGATATTCATGTAAACATGACGCTGAGTTACGAAAGCTACATTGTACAAATATATGTTATTTACTTTGTGACAAGAGCCGGCAGATTGAACTTTATATTTTTTAATTCTCGATGAGGCATTGGACTAAACAGAGACAAGTCCTTCATTTGAATTTTTCAGAAACAAAAAGTTAATTTTTTTATGATTAAGCATGCACTACATACTTCACCCGAAAGTTCCAGGAAATTGAAACAATTTTCAAGATTTTAGGACAGTTTGTACTCATTGATGACCAAGTCATAATTTTAAATATTCATAGAGTTCAAGTGCCTTTCTTACTTATGTGTAAATATAGTGTGACTGATGTACGTGTGCCTGCTTTGGTGATTCCTGTGTCATGATGTTGTTTCATTATATATCTCTTTAAATCAGTTTCTTTACGATATTTTTTTTTTGTTTTAAGTAATAATATGTTTGTTGGTGTATTTTATCTAGTAAATATTTAGATCGAATAAAGAACCAATGATTGTTGAGTCGAGTAGATGTTCAGCAGTAAATGCTGGTTAGAAACCCACAAGTGTAGATAATTGAATATATTGTGATCTAAATAAATCGTTGAACTGTATTTATTTCGTTTCATTTTTGAATTTAATGTTTCTTTTATGCCAGACTTAAGCGGAAATCAGAAATTCGAAGGATATTATAATAATGAATATTTTCCTAATTTGATCGGCTGTGAAATGCTCCTTGATCGTATATTTCTCATACGTATACGACGTAACGATTTACTTTTTGTTCACAAGAAATATTAGTAAAGTACTGTATACCATTAACTTTTTCGAGCAATTTATTTATCTTATTGTAACGCACAGGAACCATTATACATCAAATGCAGTCTGATACATCACAATGTGACAACAGTAAACAATTGAGAATTTTTTTGAGCATAGAATAATAAATAATTTCATTTCCTTTATGCTAGTAAGCTGCAAAGCCACACTTTGTAACAAGTTCAAAATACGATATCTTCCCCCATAGAATGTACGAAGAATATAAGGAAAGTAATATTTTATTTTCGTTCTTTTCGGAATATTTTTCAAATTATTGTATAACTTATGTTATTGACTTATTATTGTATATTTTATAAAAGTAGATTTATGATATACTAATTTTTAAACAGTAGTAATCAATAAATATATTTAATTAATTGGACGTGAAATTTAGTTAGATATGAAATAGAAAAATATTACTGAATTTTTGGAGTACCTTCCCATATTGTGTTTTCATTCCAAAGGTTCGCCTTTGATACAGTGACAATTCCATCAATTTCCAATCAATTCCCTTTAGTTAATTTTTTTGTGAAATCCATTCTCACCATTCATTTAAGAAATCTTCCATTTGTTGAATTCACATTCCTTTTGCCTTCTCTACAATTCTTTCTGTCTTGTTAAAAAATCTACATCTTAACAATGTTTAATATATCTTTTTAAAGAATTATACTATTCTATATAACCACAGTACCTCCACGATTTTAATATTGTCTGTTCTTTTTCTCTCTATTCGTCTCATCGTCTACATCCATAACATTTCTACCACTTCTAGTTGTCACTCTCACTCGTATTCACCAACACTCTTCCGGAATCCGAATATATTTTTTATATTTAAAACATTTTCTTCATAACTAACTTGCTTTTTGCTAGTATGTTGTATTTGTTTTGTATGCTACTTTATTAATAGAAAGACTGAAAGTACAAACAATTCCGAAATTTCCGAACAGTAAAATTATTTTTGGCTGTAGTTGAGAAATGAGTAAATGTAGAAATAAATTAGTGTAAAGTTATTTTTTGCTTCATGAACGTTAAAATTTGTTTTAGTCCTCAGTTTTCTCGTTTAAACTATTGTATTTCGAGTTTATTAACAGTATTTTAGTTTGATAATAATAATAATAATAATAATAATAATAATAATAAGTGTATATAAATAATAGCGAGAAAAAATATTGATGTGGTAGCGATAAAACAAATATTACCGAAAGTAAAACCTGATAAATCTGATAATCAACTTTAATGACTCAGATAACTGGTCAGTGTTAAAGCACAAATTGGTGTTGTTTTTATGAAGGTGAAAATATAAATATAGATCAAGATTGTCTTTGTATTTGCTTTGTATAGAAAATTTGAGCTTTGGTCTCCTTCAGTCCGTGAAATTTTGCTTTATTAAAAAAAATGTTATCGATATTTATTACTAAAATGCTTCATTTGGTTGTACTGGAAACTTCGAGTATAAACAAATAACACTAAGAACTGAGGAAGAGGAAACACGAAGACTTACGAAACATCACATATGGCCATGTGCGATGTGCATATTCCTATTGCGCAGGCATGTTGAGTGGGTTGCATACTTCAAAGGCAATAAGGGAGTTGAGTGTGTCTAAACCGTAGGCATTTTCATTAATTCATTTTCATTTTTTATATACGGTATATTATGAATTTGTACTTTAGCTATTCCTGACTCTTCGGTATACACGAAACTTATTATGAATATATTCAACAGAATTTCAATATTGTATATTGCTATTTATAAATAAGCTACATTTTTCATTACAATGCGAGAATTATATTTGTGATAAGGCACAATATAAACAAATTTCTCGGACCAATGAACGGTTACCTTGTCCCATAAAATTGAAAATATATTTAAAACCGCAAACAAACCTGTTATTGTACACTAGCAAAATTGGTGGCGTTGCCCGAGATTTCTTCATATCCAATTCTTGTGAAAGAGGAAAAAGAACAATTTTATATACACCACGGTTTCCAAGATTATTACTTATAATGTAGTTCAAATGGATATAAAATACTATTCTTTTATTTAATTTTATTTTACAAATACATTGCTATTAGATTAAAATTATTTTTTACGTACTATTGCTGGCCTCTAGCAGATGTATTAGGTACCAGTTTTGCTGTGCCGCTACTGTTCCCTAACTGAATATCAAACTACTCGGTAACAGTTCTGCAACACCGCTACTGGTCTCTGGCGCAATTGTGAACTTGGGGCGCATTGGGAACTAATCTTCTCTTCGCGACAGACGAAAAATAATGTTCATGGTGCATCTAGCAACATTATTAAATTTTTTATTTTCCGCATTTTTGTTGTATAAACTTTTGCCAATGTTCAGAAGTACACTGTAAAACTCCTGAAGAAGAGACTGTATCAATTTCGAATTTATTCATACTCTACTTTTTGTGGAATCTATGCCGATTACATGTCGTTGTCATACACTTTTTTTGCTATTTAATGTCGCGTCAACATCTAGGTCATTAGCAAAAACTATAGAATTTAACGGTATAATAACTCTGAAGATGACATGATATGGTGATGATACGGGGTGAGAGAACGAACACATGTACAACCATGGCCGACGCGGACTCGAAACCGCGATTCTTCGGCCAGAATGCTACGGCACTACTGCCTTAACGATCTCGGCCATATAGGCAGGCAAATTAACTTTTAGTTAATTAGTTCATTTTTTTCCAAGTAATTAAACACAGTAACATATTGATTCTATATAAAGAACATTAATTTTAAAATGCCGTGTAAGGACAGCAATTGAGATATTCCATTTCTCCTTAGTAAATACTGTACTTTGAAAATTATTTTTCAAAGAACTCAATAACCCAGTATTTCCAATAAAATTTTAAGAAAATTGTATTAGTTAAGATTTAATAACATTGATTTGCAAAATTAAACTTTGAGTGTCAATTAGTAAAATAGTAATAGAAAGTTACGCTGAACTCCATAATAAAATGCATATTTGTCTTTTACAAATTTATTTTGTGGCCGTTAAAAAATAATTTTAAACTTAAAATATTTTTTAAAGAACTTAAAAGAAATTAATTTATAATTTACTTGAGACTTTTGTTAACCCCCCCTCTTTTAGAGGCAGGCAGAAATCTGCCAATACATGATCGTCTGTCCTTGGTACCACTATTTACGTTTGAAATGTGACAAGCGCACACCTTATTCGCTACCATCCCCATGTTTTTAAAACAAATCCAAGTGAGTGTGAAGGAATTGGTAAGAAACATATCGCAACTTCATGTGTTTTCTGTAACCAGTTCCCTACAGTTGTCAGATTTGTACTTGTATAAAAATGGTTTCAAGTAATTCTTGAAGAAAACTCATGCACAATTTTCTAAATCATTTAACTTTCCTTGTAAATTTACATATTTCACTTGTTTCCTTGTTTGTGGTCTGACGAAAGTCCCTTCCATGATTTTTGTTTCACTAATCTTCGCAAGCTTCTTATTCAAATACAAAAAGCTTCTTCACTTCTTACCATGGCTTTCACAAAATTCATGAATCCTAATTTTATACGAAGAGACGGGAGTATTATATTGTTTCTATCAAATAAGAGAAAATTCATCACATTTCTTACACTAGGTGTGAAATATTTACCTGAAGGTTACGCCTTCTTTTTGGCGTGGCTTTTATGATTCCAATTCATTTTGTCTCACACAAAAAACAGAAAACACATTTGTATCCAGTATGTAAATTTAAAAGAGCACTCATCTAATATATCCTAGTATGTTTCAATTATAATTTTCATACAGACGCTAATCTAAAATTAACTTCATATATCCCTAGGTTCGTTTCATATTAATATCATGGGTAAGTGGAACTGATGGAAATATATTCTCATTGAGAAAGAGGAGAGCTTTTAAGCTATTTTTTTAATAATAAATAGAGAAACTTCATTCTTCTGATTTGTGATCACGATCTTGAGTATCCAGCATTGCTGGAATATTATTACTGTACGAGTTCTGTACATCACTTTCATGAGGAAAAAAATCTTTAAATGTCACTTTTAGAAAACAGCATTTTCTAGTTTCGCAAATTTAAACCGTGGTACAGAAGGAAAAAGAATACTAATATCTGTTATTTGAAATGCAGATTTCGAGCTCGATAATAAAATTCAAAGAAGCATACTTAAGATTTAAGCAGAAAAGATAACAGGAAGTTTCACCAGATTAATGTAGAAACACGAATCAATTGTCATAAAGTAGAGACATTAACTACAAAATCGGCACGGGTGGCATCCCTACAAGTCCTGACAGGACTACCTCCTCCTTCAATGATCAAACAAGAACGTAATAGTTATGTATGCTACCTGCACCAATTATTTATATTTTATATACATAAACAACAATAATAATTGCTTAATTTCAATAAAATATTTGCAAAAATAACTAATTTAGCACAAAATGGATAACTATGCTTATAACTCCAAAAATACATGAGATAGCAATTAATAATACCATGGATGGAATGTTCAATTGAAAATACCACGGAATCGTGCAAACGTTTCTCAAAACCTGAGATGGCCAGTGTAATTCCTCATTGTTAAAGTTAGTTAATAATTCAAATATTTTCGTTATTATTTAAGAGATCTATTTAATCAATGGAAGAATATGAAAATTAATAACCAACAGATTTAATATAACCGTTGTAAACATAACTGAATTCTAGGATTAATGTCATTCCTTGCGACGCAAGTTTCGAAATCATGTGTCAGCCACATGAGTGACAGCGCATCTTCTTTCCCAGAAGAGATCGTGACATCATGTTGCAAGCGAGCGATAAGCCAGCGATATGTCGTTTGGGAATTCAAGGAACTAAAGCAAAGGTGTTATCAAACTTAAATGTCAGAAAATCCATTATCATTAGTCTTACACAAAATGTATGCAGTTTTTTACCAAATGTACGAGTTAGAAGACATAAAATAATCACTAATTGAGTTGTAGTTCGAAATATTTATTGTGTCACTGCCGTTTATCACTTACAGTTGCTTAATTTTTCTACATCTTGGGAAGTACATAGTGAATAGGTACTGCGGATTATACTGCTTTTCCATTCTTTGAGATATTTGTTTGATCCAAATGAATTTAAATAGTACTGTGATAATATTGAAAGTGCCTAATCCTCAGCCACACAGAAATTTTCTGTCACATAAATGAAAAAAAAACTATCTATGACTATAATCAAACTTCTTTAAAACAATAATCGTGGTGCAGAGCACTTACGCTTGCAAATAATGAAAATATTGTTCTCATTACATCTACATTTTGCATGTGTCAAAATAAGTTTCAAAATTAAATATAAGAAATTGCGATAAAATTAAACAGGATATCGAAGTAAGATAAACTTTTGGGATTACAGAACAACATTACTGAAATTATTCATGATGAGTTAAAGAGCTATTTTTTATAATAACAAGGTGTAGTTTTATTTTACACTTTGGTTTGTATCTTTGGACATTTAAGACATTTTCGATGATTAACACTGCACTCGTTTGTGGTCAAAAATCGTACAAGAAGCTAATTCACGAATCATCGTGTTGAAACCAGCAGCTGTCTACTCCCATTTAAATCACTGTATAAAACGGGAGATAGTAAAAATAGTGAATAAGTAAATCAGCCTATTTTATACATGCATCTGCAATATCTCACTGAACGACTCTAATATGGAATAAAAAGGTTCTTGTCTTTCCACAACCTGTATCCAACGCCGTAATTCTAAATCAATGCCCTATGCCATCGACAATAACAAATGTAGAGTTTCAGTGGATAGATTGGAGAATGAAAACCTTTGAAACAAAATACTGATTCTCGGGATAATGTGGCCCCTCGAGAGAGCAGAATAAAGTTCAACTCCTGTATTTCCCGCACGGGTTTTGAATTCCAGTGAAATAATTATGAGTCGTCATTGCCAACAATACTATACAACAATATAAGACTCATAATTATTTAATAAGAAATGCTAACGAAAACTCACCACAATACCAATATTGGATTTCCAGGTTTGGTAAGAGAGAATATTCAGTGATTGGAGCGCGATTTTATTTCGGATTCAACCTACAATTAGAAAGTAAACAAAATAAAAGCGTAGCTTACTCAATAATTTATTTCGTTCACGTGTTTTTTGTAGGAATAATTTTGAAACGACCTTTTCTGACCCTTCTAAGTCCTTTATTTTCTACGGAGATTGGGTTCTGCAATTGTAGATTTATTTATTATATTCATTATCATTATTTATTAATTCAACTTACTTTTGAGTTTACACTGATAGATTTATATGAAGAAAATCAAAAAAAGTTCTCATTCCAATCTCCACCCCATTCCCATACATTCCTCACTCTTTAATTAATCTTCCCTTCCTTTCTCACATCCCCATTGCATAATTACTCATGCCACGCCCCCGGCCAAAGAGAAGGCAGCTGTTGCCTGTTGGCGGCGAGCCACTCGCCCGCCAGAGCCAGCCCGGCGCAGCCCAGCCCCAGCGCCAGGAACACGAAGGCCGGCTGCAGGTGGATCATGGAGAAGCGACGCAGCGACCCGCCTTTCGGCTTCGCGCCCCCGCCGCCCGGCTCATTCTCCGAACTCCCCAGGTCATTCTCCGCCTGCGCCCTCCTCTCCGCCTGCCCCGCCCCGCCGTAAACCCCGCGCGCCTCCAAGACCACTTGCTGGTTCCACCACTCCATGATCCCGGACTCCACCACGCGGCCGAACAGCTCGTCCAGCCGGGCGACGAACGGCGAGGCGCGGCTCGCCATGTACGTCTCGAGCATGACTCGCGCCGCCTCCGGGACCACGTGAACCGCCTGGAACTTTTCCGGCGCGACCAAGCGCCACGCCTGGATCCCGCGGGACGACGAAAGGAAAGCGGCCCGCTCGCCCGCGGCAAGCGCGTCCAGATGGTCGCCCAGGTCCTTCCCGGGCGCCGGGCGCACCCGGGAGTTGAGTTGCCGCCACGCTTCGGCACGGCGGTGCCGGAACACGTCGAGGAAGTAGGCGTTCTTCACGTACACGGGCAACCCGGAAGTGGCCAGCTGCTCGAGGGAGTCGATCTCCGGGTCGTGGGGCGGCGAGGCGAAGACGTCGAACAGCTTGCTCTGGAAGACGACGGAGAGGTGCAGGCAGAAGCACAGCGCGGCGGCGAAGAGCAGGCGTTCTCGCACGGAGCGCACGGCCGCCAGCGGCGGGCACGGCATGGCGGCGAGCACTTGCAGCATGCCGTGCAGGGACGACGCGAAGTTGGTGGGGGCGTCGCCGCGCGCGCTGCCGGCGCGCCGGAGGGCGTGCCACGCGGCCGCGCTCGACAGGCTCACCGCCAGCAGCAGCAACCACACGCTCCCGGAGAAGCACCTGCGGGGCGTCCAAAGCACACCCTCGAAGGACCAAGGAATAAAAGAATACAACGTGTATGTTTCGTAAAAACAATAAAATTCGTATATAAATAAATACATTTGTAAGTTATTTAATCATTCAATTTTTTCGTTGTTGATCTTGACTTCGTCGATTAATGAAATTGTGGATAGTGGGAGCGAATTTTTTGGCATTTTGTAACTTCTCGTTGCTACATAATCAATTATTTTGGCATTGAAATAGCATGATGACTTTGCAATGAAGTAACGAATTTATCATTAGGCAGTGTGTACTTTTATGAAAATGAACGACACGCACGTACGAGCTTCCCTAATTGAGTAACAAGGATGTGCAATTATTGACGCATGTCTCTATATCATACCTTAACCTTTGATATGCAAAAACCTGATTCAGCACATGGTTATAGAGCTATCATTGACTAGCATATCAAGTGTGTTAAGAAAATACGGAAATTAAAATCGCAATAACGTATCACTAATAATCATAGCCATATCTCTCTGGAGTTCCTCGCACGCCAGAAAAATAACTCATCTAAGTATTTATTATTACTTCAAGTATTTATTTTATTTATATAAATAAATAAAATAAGTAGTTACATAATTTAGGTCGCTTTAGGCATTTAGTTCGCTCTTTGGTCATTAGCGGCCTCAGTTACATCCTTTGTAATTCCTTAGTAAGCAATAATTTAGTAATTCGTTTAAAGTAAAATATTTTGATATATGTAGCTTTTTTAGAAACACGTATGCGTATTTGATGTTTTCATTATGTAGAATATCAGACCAGAAACCATCCATACCAGAAACTCCATCTTCAATTACTAGACGATCAAATTGGAATGCAAATTTGACAGAATAATTTAAATAATGTTAATAGTCTTTCGTAATATTGTACTGTTAGAATATGTACCTAATGCAATCTTACCCAGGAACGAAAAGCCACTATTAACAGACGTCTATGAAGAATTTAACAGTCCATCGTCCGCTAGGATTTATAAAAACAACAGTCACAACTAAAGGTGGCGTAAGAATACAGTTATTCCAAAAATATGTTTCGTACTTATATATTTTTTGGTCAAGAAAGTGGTAAAACGAAAAATTTTGAACGATCCACGGCAGAGAACACAAATAAATAACAAAACGGGAACTGCTGCCATCTTAATTTACTCACTTCAACCGTGTCTTATTTGTAGATTTTTTGGGCAAATGAGGTTATTAACTAAAAGGGAGTGTCACTTATTTATCCATAAATGTTCATTCCTACCTATGCTGACTGGTGTTTTTGAACCATTGCAACCGCCCCAGCAAATGCGCACGGAAGCAGTCAACATATGCAAGATGGACTAAGGCCTCTCCTCTTCTTCCCGACGTACCTTTCTTCGATCCTTTGAAATGACCCTGGGCGGTCAGTCTTAGTTATACATTGTTTATATTATTTTACACTATAATTTCGGGTAAATATTAAATATAAAGTAATAAAAATGGTTATTTTCAAATTTTATTGCGCACGATATAAATATTAGATGTTTAAATCCATCGATAGTTTTTGGTCGATATATTATTAACATCGACTGATTTATTATTTTGTGTTTCAGAGCGGGTAAACAGCTGTTTTCATTTGTCCCGTAAGTGTAGAATGTTTTATCACGCGAGGTGGCGATGTTCTTTACCCGCTGGATGGTAAGATCCGACCGACATCTTGGTGTGAGGGATTTTTCCCGTCCAGGTATATCCCACAACGAAGCACCGCCTCATCCGGGACAAGCTTTACGCTTCCGATTGATCTCCCAGCAAGTGTGATGGTGTGCTGCATGTAAGCGTATGTGTTTAGGTAAGGGATGACGATAGGTCAAGGAAGAGAATGAAATATCATGCGCGGACTATGGACTGTGTGTTAGTGACGGATTTTCAGACGAGGTAAGGTAGGCCAGGCCTCTCCCCAAAGT
>BOPP01000017.1:5268180-5301167 GCA_017312745.1 Gryllus bimaculatus
CCGCCGCGATCGCCGTCAGCCCGTACGCGAACAGCGCCACGCGCACCGGGTACCTGCGCACGCCACAAAGCACGACAAATCAAATCTCAAAAGAAGGAAATATTATATTATTTTTTACTTTTACGTTATGTGAAGTTTATAACTAGGGAGCGGATTTTAGTGAAAGGTCGTCTTTTTTCCTCTTCCTGCCGTTTAGTATAGAAATTTATTTTACGTTAAGACTACATAAAATGATCCATTTTGTACGTTTTCTTTCCAGTTTTTGTCGATTTCGACTAATTAGTCATTTTTTACCTTTTTACGTCAATTTAATGCATTTTTCGCGATTTAATCTATTTTAATATTTTAATGGTAATTGCATCAAACAATATTTACGAGGTGCAATAAATGTTCACTATACAATTCCTGAGAAGCCTATTCGACTTCTTCGCTCATAAATTGTAAAGTCAGCTGTTATGAGTACTATGTACTCTAAGGTTCCTTTGACGCCTATCGACACCATTGTCAGTTCGGCCAATTTCGCTATAATTAAAAGGCAGACATTTTCTTTTACAGAACAGGTTCAAACTAAAAGTTCGCAGGCTCATTTGAATAAAAGAAGTCTCGATTACATCAGTTACGTACCCAACAGCTATGAGTTATTCATTTGAAGTGGATTAGATCACATTTTTGTTCTAAATTTTCTTGTTTTTAGGGCATTTTAAGAGCATTTTATTGACCAATTTTGGCAATATTTTGTGACATCAGAATCTGCTCTCTATTTATAACTTTAAAATGTGCCTCGGTGGGCGAGGGGTTCGGTTACTGGCCTTTGAATCCCCAGCGTTCTATCCCAGCCGCGGTGCGCGGATTTTCGAAGGGCGGAAAATCCACAGTAGTCATAATACTCTTGTGGTATGTATCACCCCTGGCGGTACCCTCGGCAAAATGAAATCCCTTCGACATCTCGCCCTCATGAGATCTCACTTTCTTCTAACCAGATTTCGAATACTAACACTGAGACCCACATCTGATGGAGAAAGTGAGAGTCCCTGGCGTATTTACGGGATCGCCCACTTGATGCACCTGCTCAGAAAAAAGGTCCCCTGACCAGCGTCGGAGGTAAGCTTTCAAGGAAGCCTGGGTCAAAACCGGGTGTTGAACATCTGCCCAAGGGCAGTCTCCCCGTAATAAAAACCCATACGATATATAAAAAATGTGTATCCTTAAAATATCGTCTAAAAATATAGTGATGTTTTTTCAAGGAAAATATCCTGTCAGATCAAAAACAGTATTGAATGGGACGACCGTAGAGCAAGTGTGCACTTTTAATTACTTGAGGTGTGAAGAATAAATTGTATGATGATGTCACAAAAAATTAAATGTGTTTAAACATATTTGTGAGAAATTTCATAGAATCCTGAAACATAAAACAACGAAAGAAACCAGACTTAAGTTCTATAAGATGATGGCAGTGCCAATATTGTTATCTGGAATCGATACGTGAACTTTCTCAAAAAGAAGATAACAAACAGAGAGAGCCGCAGAAACGAGATTTCTTAGAGCTGCAAAAGGGTGTACTCTAGGTGAAAAAATTAGGAGAGAAGAAATACGTAAAGAATTTCAAATATTTAGTCTTGAGAAGGTATGTGTCTAAAATGAACTGATGCAGTCATCTGGAGCGAATGAGATGTCGAATTCCTCGACTGGCAAGGGAATAGTATCTATGACATCATTTGTCATATGCCTGTATCTGGACATATTCCCCTTTCTTGCGGTAGTGATCACGTCATTATTGAGAAGGCTCAATATCGCCATCAGTTTTTTATACATCAGATGATGGGCAGAAGATTTTGCAACACAAGCAAAAAGGAAGTCTTTTCTTGTCAAGTTGACGGACCAGGAAAATTTTATGCAAGTGATATGTCTTCCGTCTTTAGTAAACGCAAAATAAGTAATAATGATCTGTAGTTCAAATTTTAGGATACTTGTTCCTTATGAATCGAAAGTAAAATCGCTGGTCTCTGAAATTTATGAACTTTACCGTTACATTAAAGAATGGCACGATCTTTACTTTATGCCATGACCATCAATATTTGATAAATCTCAATCTTTTTGCACAAAAATACTCAACGCAAGTTCCAATTTCTTGGAACAAGTATTATTACTGAATGTTTATCTTGTCACACGCATTCCAAATACACCAAGATTTCAACAAGAAATTTACTTTTGATGAACATTTGGATTAGGAGTGAAAGAAGAAAGTTTGTAAAAATTGTAAAACACCTACCATAAATATGAGACTTAAAAATTATAAGTCTACATGTGACTCTCTGTTTTGTCATTCTTATTCTTCGAAATATATAGGGAGAAAACATTGGTAGACACCGCTTATTTTAAATTCATATATCATATTGTTGTTTCCCTGATTGACAGTTTCATCGATTATAATTTTATAAAAGACTCCAAGAATCCGACGCAGAAGTAACTTTGTATTCCATGGCTACTTTATAAGCAAACAGTGTTTTGAGAATCTTCAATCTTTTAAAATGTATATATTCAAAACATTTTATGACAAAATTGCGTGAAAATAATATTTAAAATAATAAAAAATTAAGTGTAATCGCCATTAGGCGATGGTCACAGTCA
The DNA here is from genome assembly GCA_017312745.1 of Gryllus bimaculatus. Taxonomy (NCBI): domain Eukaryota; kingdom Metazoa; phylum Arthropoda; class Insecta; order Orthoptera; family Gryllidae; genus Gryllus; species Gryllus bimaculatus. The sequence goes on from BOPP01000017.1 coordinate 5,270,809, forward strand.
GCTAAAAGAAAAATATCAAAAACTAGGATAAAAATCCAAAATGCTCACATCATGTATTAGTTCAACTCCGTGAAAAACATATACTGCTGAACAGGAATTAAATAAATTAATTAAAAAAGAGTGTGTTGTTAATTTTATTGTTATTGTTTAGTGTTATAACTCAATAACTTTGGTGTTTAAAAACGTGCATGGCATCATTTAAATATCAGCAATTGAATGAATTTATGCAGCAACACCCAAGCTACAAGAATCGATATGGTTAAAAAATGACTTATTCCATAATTAAAGATATTTCACCAAGTTATTTCCTGCAATTGGCGCTATATTCTGGGACATTTTCTTTCCGCAAGTGCCAAATACATCGAAAGATATAAAGCGGGGAAACCCATAAATTCATTGCAGTACGCACGTCTACGCCATGTTTTTGGTGCCTCCTCTCTAATTTGAATGAGTTTGAGTTGAAAAATCTCTAATTTGAATGAGTTTGGTTCAGAGTAAGGAATTCTTGAATTGGTCTTGGATGTAATTAAGGTTTGTAATTTCTAAACTGTTGTTTCTAATCAGAAACCTGGACACCATGACTCACAAATTTGAACTGCATCAATTTTTTCTATATCAGCCTAATTATTTTGTAGGAAAATTTCATATTACGTCACTCAGAACAATACTCCAAGCCCACACTATCCGATACGTTCCAGAAAATAGTTCATCAAAAACAACTCAAAAGTTCATATAGCTTACCTCAGCCTAACGATGCGACAAAGGTCTTTCTTCAGCAAGTGACTTTGAGTCAGTTAATTTTAACAGCAAAGCTTTTTTGCCATCAGTTCCCTATAGAAGTCACAAATTCACACAATTGAAGTTAAGTAATGACTTATTTTTATTTGCACTCATCAATTTCGAACTTAACAACTGATACTCATTCTTGGCATCCAAAATACACAATTTTCATGCCCTAACTTTTCACACATTATTACAATTTCGCGGCACCTTCCCTAAACCTTAGCCGGTCTTCAGCTTAGTGAAATAGAGATAGACAGCATAATTTACAAACTGTTTTTCTTCGTCTCTAGCATGGAACTGCGCATAAACACTAGAAAACATTTTCGAACTATGTAACAAGTACAAACGAATGATATGCTGTGTTAAATGATATTATTAAATCCCAAAGTACCAATTGTCATTACATTGTCTGTTAAGGACCCAAACCAGGAAGCCCGGGTTCGATCCCCGGTCGGGGTGACAGTTCTTGAACAATGTGAAGTATTAAACATTGAATAACCTAACAAAGAAGTAGGTTATATGTGACTATGGGTTGTAACAGTCATTACAATCTGTCCGTTGGTAAGGAACAGGGAGGACGTTTTACAAGCCGAATGCAACGTTGCATGTTAAGAAATAACGAAGATTGACTCCGGGTTTTGTCGTCTTTGGAGTGCTATAAGCAACGAGTTAAAGATAGCTCGTTTAGTAAAAGTGATTGGACTTTTGTAGCATTCCCGAACCGGGTTCACCTACAGAATTACACTTTTGGTGTTGGAAATAATGGCTCAAATTATTCACTGAAATGTCAAAAATTATTGAAAAAACTAAACCAAAATAACAAAATGTTTCATCTCCTGATTTTTTCAAATACGGAAAAATAATTTTGAATAAACTAATAAGATCGTCGTTTGAATATTATAAATTCAGGTTCAATAATGGTGCAAATTTCATTCGGTTCTATTTATAAGGATATAAGTAAAAAATTTAAAATTTTCACACATTTTTGTACTTGAAACTTAGCGAAAACAGTTTCTGGTGACTGGATTAACTACAGGGCAATTGAATTCCCATTCTCATATTAAGGACGAGAGTTAAATAAAAAAAGTGTTTTTTACTTCTGTATACAGGAGCTTGGTGTTTCGCTTTTTCCTCCTCCCTTCTCCCATGGGACACCCATATCATCCGTTATGATACCCCGGCGTGTGTTAGTGTTTAGTGTGTGCGAAAGATTAAAAGAGGTGTGAAGGGAAGATACGGTCCCACACGTGACATAACTGATCCGGGTTCGTGAAAAATTGATTGTGTGTCACCGGAAAGGATTGATTGGAGCAGCTAGTGAGAACTTCTTTCGCTTACATTTACAACTGCTTAAGTTAAAATCGCGCAGTAGAAATTAATTAGGTAGGAAACTTATCAGTTCTGATAAAGCCTGAGTGAAATTAACAGACTACTCCATTTGTTATTTGTCTGCTAGTTTTGAAAATGGTAAGAAAACTGGCTTCTGCGTAAACGTTTCCGACTAGAAAGCTAGCAGACAAAAGAGAACGAAATACTTTGAATTTGTTTAGAATCCAGCGTCTCGTTATGTGCAAACTGGCCTAGTGGTAAGACGCCATTCACGTCGCTCAGTGTTGGCGAAAAGCAGTACTTTTACATGGACAGTGCTACTAAATCGTCTCATGCTCAACGCATTGGGGGAATAATGATAATTCGGTCAATTTTAATTGAAAAATTGAGTTTTTTCCATCTTATATATTGGATGTAGTGCACCATTAGAATAATTTATTTTCTTGTTCATTATATGTCCTACCACGATGCAAAGCCAGCGAAAAGGGACAAATGAATTTCGAAATGTTCAAATATCTGGTATTACATTGCTTTTATCTTATGCCTGAGGTATATTTTTTAGGTAAATCCTTTTTTTTATTGCAAACCATTGCCATGGTACATTTTTATCAGTTCAACGGTCCCAGAGATGTAGTACTACAAACAACATTCAGTTGAACTGAACTTTTATCAAAGGGTGACACGCCTCTCCCTGGTGCGGAAAAGCGTTGAAACTGCTCATCTTATCTTCTTTGCTCAGTATACAAACGAATATTTTGCGCTGAGCAAATGAAGGTTGTGTGTGAATATCTACATTCTCTACATGATATGGAGTTGAATTGTAAACATAACTCACTCCTCGGCAAGAAATTCAATGTGTTTATTATCTGTATGTGTATTTAATTAAATATAAGGCAAAATTAAATTCCAGGTCATTTTTCCAGATCAGCTCTCAAATATAAATTACCTTTAATGAGTGTTTATACGTTCAAGGAAGGTCCCAATTTTACCAGTTAAGAGTTTGCTCGTCTCCTGTATAACGAAGTTTCCAACATTTTACTTATTTATTTACTTATTCACGCCAATCGGCTTTGTACATATAGGTAACAATTTATATACCACACTGCAAAATCACATTCCCAATTACACTCATACCACAAGTTTCTAAATACAACCAACTCGATATGCATGTAATTAAATTTCAATTAAATTAAATTCGAGATTATAAACCGCAAGTATGACATCCACACCGTATGGTTTACAATCTTTCGAAATAATAATTTATAAACATAAACATTATGCTGTTTGTTTATAATTTCTTTATCGGTATCAGAGAATGATGTGTGGTCATCACCGATGTTACCGCGACTTCATCGCGACTAGTGTTTTCAGCCCGGCACTGTGCCTCCCCGCCACGTCAAACCTCTCCTTTACTCCTTTTGATCCTGACGAGGGTGCAGTTTTGCCCGGACAAGAGCGGGACGCTATCGGTTCTAAAGGGACTGAAACCACGACCCTGTATCTTTAAAAATTAAGAGCCTGAGGGTTTCATTCGTGGCAATTTTACTGGCTGGGTTGTAGCCACAGACGTTAGCATTTCATTGGACGAGTAGAATGGAGCGGGTAAACTTCACGTATCTCAAATTTAACGAACTAGTTTCACCTTGGTAGGTTTTAATTAATAACAAAGCTGGTACAGGTTTTTACGCAAATAAGATAATCAGGTACAGGTTTACGCGCAAAGAAGAGCAAATTCTATATTCAACCACTATTCAACGCTATTCTCCTATCACCACAGTTATCTCTTTACTGTGCATTTCCGAGTTGTCGACATGACTCCGGTCTTAGGCCTTCGCAATTTTCAGAAAGTCTGTTTCACAATGTCTGGAGTCTAACCTATGCGTAATTTGTCATTTTTTATACCAAAATACTTCTTGAGAACACGCCAGGAGTAACTTTTCCCTACAGCCTTTTATATTCTTTCGTAATACGAAGCTCCACTTCCTGAAAAACACTACTTTGTGTATCGAGGAAGGAACGTTATCTTTATCAGCACTTAGTCATTTCCCGCCTACGCAACGCAGTTTAATAAAATAGATTATTCATTCCATGCTGTGACGACAGGCCATCGTGAGTGTCAAATGAGGACTCTGGAAAAGTCCCCGACAACGATGTCGACGCTTGCGCGGTGCAAGTCAACTCATACTCCCCGCCAAACCCCCCTGGAGGAAAGGGACGGGCTCTTGCGCATCGTATCCGTCAGCCAATAAACTTCAGGCACCAGTTTGCGTCACAATTTTAGCGGGAATTTTAAATGCCAAAATGATCATAAAAATACGAAGAACATAAAAAAACAAAAATGTTTTATTTCAATCACACTTTTATCGTGTAATTTTTAGTTTAAAATTGCCACTTTCAAAATATTTCTCAACACTTTTACGCTCTCTATGCCACATGGCGGACAATAACTGGTCTGGCTTTTCACACGAAGTGCCCAGGTCGTTGTCACGTGGTTCGTGACACAAACTGGTGCCAATCAGCACGAGCATAAATCGTTGCACCGGAGGAGGCCACCCATCTCCCCCTCCCCCCAAAGAAGTCACAAGAGCGCGAGCCGACTGAGCCGCACAGTGACAGCACCTCGCAGCAGCTCGCCGCATGCGGCGTCGCAGCCGCCGGTCGAAGTGCGGCACGTGCGCGATACGAACGCCTCCAACGCCGTGTCGTGCACCAGCGCCGCCGCCCGAGGATCTGTCGAGAGACCGGACCCCGCAGAGCCCGAAGCCGCAAGAGCCGCGCTGGGGGCCAGGCCACGTGGCCGAAGATGAATTATCAGTGAAATATTATCTGATAAAAATCACGACGTACAATGAACTTTGCCATATTTTGCTCTACCCGAACAATTAATGTGACATCTCTGATTATTCAAGATCAATCCATAAAATGATTAATTCTTTAACTCAGAAATTTGTTCTTCGTGGTCGAAGGAGAAGGCGAAGCTCGTGCAGCCTGCGACCACTAGGAGCGCCCGCGCCGCACGGTGCCGCTCCCAGAGCGCGCGCAGCACGGCTTCCGCCGCCACCGCCGCCTTACCGCGCGCGCACCTGCAACGGGCGACCGATTGTTAAGGCCCATTCACAATGCAAAACACATAAGCATGGCGTTAACATATAAGTTAGGAATACATCCATAAGCGGACATATTCACAATGAGTTCGCATAAACATAACACATAAGACGTTAACTAAAAAGGTTGCAAGCTTCAAACTTCTGTGCTTATGCTTAAGTAAGGCATATGAAATGAACCAATCACAGTACGTTAACTCAAAATCGAGTATCGAAATAGAATCGAAGTCGATAGACGAACTATCGTCACGTATCATGGGCCGTGGACACAGTCGATACCTCGACATCGATTCTCACATCCAACAATAGTAAGCTAGAATGTCTCACAGCCAATATAAACGTATTTTGCTTACTTTTAGGTTAGCCATTGTGAATACTACAGTGTATCACTTATGTTAATGTTTACGTCTATGTGTTATGCTTATGTTTACGTTTGCAATTTGAATGGGCCTTTTGTCGCTGCACTTCGAGTTTATCGCAGAAGTCTCAGCAAAAGACGAGTGAATAATGCTGCACGATTGATGGTCAATATCCAATGCATTGCCAAAATCACTACATTTCATACGGCATTACGTACAAACGTGGGACCTATTCCCGAGATCTCTAGAGATTCCTTTGCCTAGTTGTGCCTTTGTGAGTATAATGTACAGTCAAACGTCCAAGCTGAATAATTCTGTGAGGTTTCAATTTTTTCTATCGCGGTTTAACTCGTGGTGATAACTGTCGTGAGAGGACATCAAACTCTTTTGGCACTATGAATGCATCGAAGTTCCCTTCATTAAAAAATGGATTTGTGAGGCAGATAAAACTTTCCAGACTCTTACATTAAATAGAATAGTAAACCAGGTCGGAAATGTCATGCGAAATACTTAACCTCACTAGCTTACACTAGATACGTAGTGTAAATATATTCTTTAGAATTTCGAAATGAAGTATTCGAAGAAAGCAAACATTCATCACAAAAAATGGACATTTTCTTCGTGTGAAATAAATCGGTAATATGTTATGCACACATTTTAGCGATTGCAATGGTACCATCAATATGCAATGCTAATGAGTGCCTGGAGCCTCCCGCAACATGTGGCAGCATCAGGTAGAATCACAACAATTGCACATCGCAATAGGAATTCTGTAGTACAGGCGTCTCTGGCGGGAGAAATGGGGGATATGTCCCCTTCTCACAATATTTTAAATTTGTTTACTAGAGGGACTTTCAATGAAACAGAAGTATTATAACCATGATGTTTATGCGTTTTAGTACATTCATTATGAAACGATAACATGGTGTATATAAACGTGTCTTGTCATTTGGTAGTATAAGTTGAAAATGTCTAAGAAAAGAATATTCTGAAGATCCTCCCGAAATGGCGGGTAAGGAGTCCCTCGCGAGCTTACATTATCATAACTGCCGCTCTCTCGCAATATTGATAATAGCTACAGCAACAATACAAAATAAGTAGTTACAAGGTTCTAGGAAATAAAAAGACTAGATGTGCAGGAACAATACATACTTCCTAGCGTTATAGAAAACTGTTATAAGATTATTTGTAGTTCTGCAACTTCTATCGTACTAACATCTCAGCCATCACTGGAAATCTGCTAATCAAGCAAGACGCGACAAATACACCTAACTTTTTTTAATCAGTAGTTTCAATGAAAATGGCTTTCTGTAATTGAATTCAGTGCATTCGTGTTTTCAGTGCATTCAAGTACGTAAAATGATTACATCAACACAGGCGACACGTATTTTATCTATAATGTACCGTTAATAATATTAATATTAATTTTAACACCATTAATTTAGATCATGATATTCTCATAGAATTACTTAAGGAGGTCTATTAAGAAAAAGGAAGAATGTATTAAGACAGCCCAATATCTAAATGGATGGGCTAGGAGCAGCTTAGATTATGATTTGCTTAGGAAATTATACTTGACGTTCTCCCACATTCGGGATAGATGCCTGAAGACAAGAGCAAGATTATCATAAAAAATAAGAACACATATTTACTAATGAACTCGTAAATTGAAGAAACTCCAGGAGCCTAACACATTCAGAAGGGTATTACTGATACTGAACCAAAATTAATGCAATTTCTGAACAAAGTTTGACTCAGATGTTTTCTGACAGAAATCTAATCTTCTCAGTATAAGTCATAAGATTCCATTATCTTAAGTCACTTCTCCCGCCAGATTATGTAAACAATTATATTCCAGGCCCAGTATTGCCAACTATATTTATCAACAACTAGTACAGTCTTTCAATTACATTTTCTGAGTTAAGGAATACTGATTTTCGTAAACTGAAGATAAAAAAACAAATATTAATTGTGAATCATCTCAATAATAAATCACAATAATAGTAATTGTATATAGGTTGTTTGGGACACAATGCTCATGAAATCCTGATTAGTAGAACTTATTTAAAGAGAAAATATCAATATTATTATCTAGGTTCCAAAACCTTCAGTTCAATCACATTTCTGAGAAGAATACACATATTATGAGATACCAAAAAATAGGTACTACTGAAGCACGTAAAATAGAAGAGACTCAGTGTGAGTGAAAGACTGAAATGCAAAGAATGGAACGGGAATTTAACCATTCCGATTGCGCCTGCCGTAGTGAGAAGTTGAAAACTCGGATTAACAAGCTTCTTCAGTAAACTCTCTTTAGCACTAGCTTAACAAGAAGCCGTAGCAAAAACAAAATTCGAGCCCCGGCAAAGAAACGGTAATTAATGGTTCATTGATTTAGTAAACACACAATGCTCGTAAAGCAAACTACGAACAAGTTTGAGGGCTGCGGAGAGCCTTCAATTCGAAATAAAAATTCTCGCATTTCAAACTCAGCTTCATTGAGTCAGATGGCCCGTCGTAGGGAAAATTGTCACTTGCCTTTCGCCTCTGCACAATGAGAACCCTTTTATTGAAATTTTCCAAAAATGTCTGCCCCAAATCATCAAGGGCTTCTCACAATGCTGCACATGAACAATGTAGCAACTCGTTAACTGAGGTCGCTAAAGCAGCAACCTAGAAGTAAAATTATTTTAAATAAACGCAACAAATCCTTTGAATGAAGGAATAATTTTACTTTTAATTAGAAATTATCACTTGTTACTTGTACGAAAAACAATTAATACTATGAAAAACAATTCCATGTTGGCACCAATAACATTACAAAATATGGTCATAATAATACGAAAATAAACCGTCAATAATAATAATAATAAATAATAAGTAATAAATAATAATAAATAATAAATATGGAATAAACACTGGTCTGTTAAAGTGTTATAGTTTTATTTGTATCGAATAAAACTAATTTTTACAACACGAACGCTGATTTTTTCAGTACCTTGAGATTCGGGGTAAATAGTTTACCCACGAAGTAATAAGAAAAAAATAATATTTCCTTATGTCATGCATGTTACAAGTTACAAGGAGTCCTCGCGTTTTAAACTCATTTCTAGGAGTTTTGCCTGAAAAACTGAGGTATGCTCTTGAAATGTCAAGTTAAAGTCCCCCACCTCAAATTTACCGGAAGTACATCGCAACAAATGTTTTTGCTGGCAGTCGCAATAAAAGGGTAGTCAACCGTCCCGATTTTGTAACGAACGTCCCACGTTTGTTCTAACTGTACCGCATCCCTACATGAGTCTGGCATCTTTTTCTTTTAAAACAATGATTTACAAGGGCAGAATATTCGCAAGGATTTGCCTAGAATCCACCAATGGTCTACCAAACGTTTCCGCTTTTCATGACTATGCTTTTCTGGACTTTATTATCTAGCATTCTTCAGTCCTTAGATAAAAGAGATACTATTAGAATTTCTTCAATACATGTCAATCCAAAGTCTTATTTCTCTACAATTTTTTCAATCGGTTAGCATTGCCACGGAGAGAATCCTTCCAAGATAATAATAATAATAATAATAATAATAATAAGGAAATCTATGGGGTCACCCTAGAATCCAACCATCCACAGCTGAAGACTCACCATATTAACCACCAAGAGATTGGCATAGTTAGTAGAGGAGAGCCTATCTGACGAACAGTTCGGATTTAGAGCAGGAAGATTCACTATCCAAGCGGTCCAATGTCTTTTAGGAGAAATATATGAACTAAAATCACCGAAAAGGAAGCTATATGCTGTTTTCATAGACTTTATGAAGGCTTTCGACTATTAATAAAAGCCTACTTCTAGATTAGCTGGAAGATATTACTGAGAACAGTTAAAATCACCAGGCTCGTAAGAAGTATTCTCTCTAAAAACTATAGAAACAGCAACAACATAACCATGTCAAGACCAATCACTGGGCTGTAAGCAATCTACCTCTAAGATCCTATGTACTTAAGAGGAGGTCAGATGACTCGAGTACTCCTTTAACGTTACTCGACTTCGTTACGAGTAAGAGAAACCGTCACGTTTTAACAAGGTATAATTGAATCAATTTAACTATCCTAATCAACATACGTCTTTTGATGTATATTACAGAATTAAAAAGGTGAGATATTTTGATAACAAATTGTTGAATGTATTCTTTTTTAAAGTGGCATAAATTGTCGGGTAAACTATGTAAATTGGTTTGACTTTTACTTGAAACTTTTCAACAACACAATTAAATTCTTTCTAACATATATCACATTGACACAACAATGACGTTCCGCACAGTGTGAAATAATACCCTTTTTCTCTTTGCATAAAGAAATGACATGTGGAATATAACTTTGCGTAACAAAAAGAAAACAAATAAACATACTCTGAGAACAAACTCTTTAAAAAATGTATATGCAAGTGAGTCAATGAGATTTATCGTGTCGTAAATTTCCCAAATTAATGTTTAAAATTGGCATTTTCCATATACACATCTTTCTGGTAAACGATTTTCTTCATCATCACAAATTGTATTCACGACTCAACTTTCTGATGGAAACAAGATTAAATGAAAGTTATTGTCTTATCTTTGCAATCTAATAAAAACAACACATTGCATTATTCTAAGAAAGATGTGGTCATTTTATTGAGTTACACTCCACAAACAATAATAGGTAAAATATTTTACAACTAAATTTTGTAAAGACATCTGTATTCGTTTTACGTCTGAATTTGGGATCGCAAAATTTACTTCAGAAACTTAATAAATTCAAATTATTGAGTCTAAATAAACCTGGAAGGCATCTATTAATTTTTAAAGAATAATTTTTCTATGCAAATTTCTTTGTCAGTCAAGAATCAAGTTTAAATGAAATTCGGAACCACTCACAAAGCTTGACCCTCGAAGTTACCGCTGACCTCTGCAGACGTCGACAGCTCCACTGTTCAGGGTCGCGACTTCACTGCATGAGGCGAACGTAGGTCGAAGCTGGAAGATCTTTTCACTGTCGAAGACCGCGTTCGTACTTCTTGTTCTCGCCTTGAATTCTTCACTCCTTTCGAGGTTGACTTGCCAAGAAATGTCGCTTCCTCTCTAATTCCGTCCACCGTATACACTTATCAGATGAACAGGCGACGAATTCAGTTATAACCCAATAAATAATGAAATAGATTGAGAATAGAATATAAAAAATGTTGAAATAAAATAAAACATTCTTCCATTAGATTCTATCCTATTTCATTTCTTAAATGTTTGCAGAAATATGAAATTTCAGTGACGATTATCCTATGATTTCTGATCGTTTTACACAGCTTCGTTTAATCCAGTATCATACAGTATTTCAATTTCTCTATATATTCTACAGGTTGAGGGATTTTATATAGATTGTGAAAGTATTACCTTTATTACGCTTCTAGAATTATTTTCTCGACCAATCTTTGCTTCTCTGTAGCTCTGCAGAGTTCCTCTTCCAGACGTCGCGAAAATGGTAGTATCTGCTTTTCGCAACGCAAATTCTTGTAGAAGATGGTACTAAACTTTGATTGGTCAATGTACTTATGGTTAGGCGGGCGCTTTCACAAATATATTCACTTCCAGTGGCGTTATTTACAGTAGACATCGTTACTTCCTGAAACTTCATTATTTCTCGCGGGAGCACAATGCAGCTTTTCCAATTCATATTTTTAATAATGTAAATCGGTATTAGCGATTACAGGGCGTTCTGCAAGGAGATCAGTATACATATGTGCTGTCAAATGGTCCTAACCTCAAGGAACGAAGACAAGCTACAACACACCTTCAATCGGTTAATTAAATGGTGCTCGGAAAACGACATAATGACCTCACCATAAACGAACCGCTGCTATGGTGTTCAGAAAAGGAGGCAGACCCAGCATACAGAATGGCATCAACGTCAACGGGAAAAATTTAGATCTTGTAAACACATTTAAGTATTAGGAACAAGTCTAGAAACTCGCGGACCCAGTTTCAGATAACATATTAAAGAGAGAATCTCAGCCGAAAGTGTTGCGATGAATGAAATTTCACCCCTACCACAAATTTCACTCGTAACTGCAATAAAATAATTCAGAATGGAAATAACTACGGTTATTACATACGGACTTGAGATCGTTTGGGAACACCTGAACAACAGATACTTGAAAGAATAGAGAAAGTGAAATATGTGAAGAAATCTATAGGGGTGTCCAAGTTTACTCCTTCACGACTAATGTCGTATATATGAGCTCTTTTACGTGGAAGAACTGCGATGCCAAATACTACTACCAAACACACCACATCTCGAAGATTGATTGATTGTTAGTGATTTTGGGCGCGTCAACTAACAGAATCGTTAGTCCCTCAAGCGTAGTGCATGTGTTTTTCTCGGGAGGTAGTGTTGTTCTCCCCGCTGTATGGCAACATACGGGGCTGACCTACCCTAGGCTAGAGGTCCAGATACCCCCACCAGCGGAGCACCGCCCTAGCCGAGACAAGCTCTAAACTCTCGCCCGGTCGCCCGTCATGTGTGGTAGGGTAGATCATATTAATATTAGTGAGTGTAAGGGGAGAGGATTTATCAAGAAAGAGGTAGGAAAGATCGCGCGCGGCCCGTGGCCCGTTTGTTAGGGTACTGCTCTGGCATTTGCTTGTCGTTGATCGGAGAAACCAAGGAAAACTACCGATCAGAGCAGCTAGAATTCTCCCCCAGAGAGCGACTGAATTCGACCTAGCTGACAAGCTAGTGGAGAAAATCCTGCCACCCTCGGGACTCGAATCTAGGACCTCTTGGTCAGAGAAAAAAACTACCGATCAGAGCAACCGGCTGGCTGCGGCGACATTAGTTGATGCCCTGAACAATCTCTCCCGGTACACCTCGAAGAATTAATGAAGGAATTAAGAGAGAGAAAGAAAGAAATATGAAAAGAATTTAACAAACGGATGCAATGACCACAAGAGGATGGATGGGCAGAGGATGTGACCGCAGACATTCGGTGGCAAGGTTTGCGGTGCGTGTATTTCACCACAAAGTATGTAAAACGAAATGTTTCCACGAACCAAACAACCAGTGTATATGTGAATGGTGCGAGGAATTACGTGATAGGTCTTACAATGCGGAAAAAACAAGAAATCCTTCTCCGAGCTCAGCATGGAATAAAGAGAAGTAATGTAACTGGTGAAATTCGCGGTGCAGTAGTGAACGGGATAAAGAGACAACGAAAAATGATTGAACAGTGAAAGTGTAACATTTTGACGTCCTCCATATTCTCTACATCCAAAAAGAAAATAAAAATCTATGCACATAGTGCGCTTTCCCGTATTATTTCCGTATATACGGAAATGTTTAGAAACGCAATAGCTGTTGTTCGAAACCCTTTAATTATTAACTCCTCAATTAAAGAAAATTCGCGTTGCAAAAGAACTAATGTTTTTCTGTTGAAAAACATATTGAAGTGAATTAAGAATTTTTAAAAATTCAAGCTTAAAATAACCTACCAATTTAAATACAATCATGTATTATTTTATTAAAAAGAATTAAATCATTGAGGATGTATTAAATTATACGACAATGCAACCTTAAAAAGGCCACAATCTTCTTAAGGCCGAAACGTAAGATACTTGAGCTTTTAGAAAATATACTTAAATCATCATGACCGTTGCTAAAACCGTTGTCGACAAAATATAATCACACACAATTAAAATAACTGATGTCAATATTTTTAGTGAAATGTGTTTTGAACTATAGACGTGAAGTGTCTCGTTAGTTGAATAAAAATTATAAGTTACTTTTTTAAAGCAATATGCTACTTACAAATGTCCCGCCTTTCCACTTAATTAAGGTGGCAATCCTTCATTATAATGGCAGAAAAGTTCTTTGTTATTGACAAATTTTGCAGAGACAATTAATTTCAACTTCTGATGTTTTTCAAGAAATATTTAAAGTCTCAGAAAATTTTATTATTTCGGGAATCTAGCTGGTTTTTACTGTCTCTTATCTTCAAAACTTCTAGAGGATGTAGTATGACGGGTATCCGGGATACGTATCCGTTTTTGTGAATCGTGCTTAACTCATAGCAAGCGTTTCAGGAAAAATTCTTACTGATTCGATAATTCCAACCAGTTTTCCTGACCTCACCTTATTGAACGCCTCTAGAGGATGTAATGTCACTAGCATCGTGAATACTCATTTCCAGTATTCTTAATTAATTCGTTTTAAATTATTTACATTTCTCAACAGAAAAAAGTTCAATGGCCTATAGATTTCTACTACACGGTGAGTTCATTATAGGAATGAAATCATGTATGAGGACATGTAAGCTATTTTTATGTAATAAAATAAACTAATTTTTCAGTTATTATTGGGGTCAATCTTCTATAGATAGTATAACTTTTAATTTTACTTCTACCTGAACAGATATTTTAGAATTGACATACTTTTGAGCTAGCATAATGCATTTATAAAGTTAATATTACTATTACAAATAATATTTACTAAATAATAAAAAGGTTAATGATAATAATAATAATAATAATAATAATAATAATAATAATAATAATAATAATAATAATAATAATAATAATAGGGTTAAAAGCCCAAATGTTGAATACTATTTACATTTTCGACTATAGCTTCACAAATAAGCGCAAATGTGAAGATAATTACTTTAACTTGTTATTTATAAACACGCGTGGTTAATATTATTCACTTAAATCTATTAGAAATTCACGATATTTCTTAATTAAAAAAGGTATACATATATTCCTCATTAGGCGGACCCTATAAGTGAAATTGTGAACTTTTTTGTTTTTAGCAAATGATAAACTCATTAACGTCCAAAAGATTTTATTACGCAAGAATTCATGTTTGGTTTAATATTGCAGTCGATTCCTACAGAGGAAATTAGTTTTTGGATTACCTGCAGATGGAAATGAGCCCTATCCTTAAACAGCTGTCATTGAGACGCATCAATTGTGCTCTTGGACCATACACCTACACAATACGATATATAATGTCAATATTAATATGTGAGGAAATTCATTTTAATGTATACAGACAAAATACCCAATTACAGTCGACTCTAGTTATAGTGAACTTCTTGGGACAGACATGCTATATTCATAGAGAGACATACTATATTCGAGGATGTCAAAATTAAGTAGAATTTCTCCTCAATTATTGATTTTATAAATATATGTAGATAAAGATAAAATACATTAACAGTATGGGCTGAAAATTGAAACGCAGTGTAGTTTGACACTTAGCTTCACGACGTAAGGTCAAATGTGACTCGCACGTGCCGTCTAGTGTTTAGTTAATTCAGCAAAGTCGGACAAAAATCGGATATGTGATCCGATTGGGAAGAGAGACTCCGAACATAGCGTTGGCTGAGCGACTTAGTTCGTGGTAACAACGCATATCCCGGCTGCAATAACTCAGACATTTTAATTAGACAGTAATCATCATGAAAGGTATAGACGCTCAGTTCGTAGGGCAACAAAATGCAGAACTGATACGTATTAAAATGGTACTTGAGTTTCACAGACCCCCCGAATGTACTGCTGGGTTATGTCATTAAAACTTTTTTTAATGAAACCTTGAAAAAAGATACATTAAAGAAGTTGATAATATAAACATTATATTTATTGCAACAAAACTATGATTCTTTAAAATTCGTAGTAAAATCCTAAAATGTTCAATTTTCAGGCAGCAATACCTAAAACGTGCAATATCGCGCAGTAACTCCCAAAACGTGCAATTGCGTGCAAAATAAAACAAGTACAAAAATAACTCCCTTTTCGTGATTCAAACTTCTGTGAAGGTTTAATTCAATGTCAATTTAACAAAGAAAAGGTGCAGTAACACGGGAATCCAGTTTTCAATAATGATCTTTGGGCGATACTTTTCCAAGCTGCCTAGCGTTGGAATTTGTGGCACTGGGGTGATATATTCTTTTCCAGCAGCGAATTAATTTCCAGTCGTTGTATTTCTTATAACCGAAGATGACTGTAACCGAGATTCAGTTTCACAATAATCGAATAATCTTATGCTTATTTGTAATGTAAGTGAAACGGGGCTAGTAACTGAAATTCACTATAACCGAGGGTTCACTGCATCCGAGTTCATTACAACTGAAGCCGACTGTACATTTTATCCAAGCGGCAAAGTGGTTTCGGGGTCAAAATCTGCTTCAATTTTCTTTATATAATCTGTGATATTTCCTTAGAAATACAACTAACACATACTATGTAGATAATTATTCTAATATTTACGGTACATGAGTAAAACATTATTTTGTTACTGTTCGAATATTTTTGTTGACGCTCTGAAGAATACACGCCTTGCCACTACACTCAGAGTTCAACTCAAAAACCCTTTTATACACACAGTCAGTGGCCCCTTTCAAGTAATTCCCAAATGTAACCAGAAGTAAGCTCATTGAAAGACCCATAACTCCGTGTTTCTCATTAGGAATATATTCCACACTAGGGAATTCCATCGTAATAGCAACTTTCATTTAATATTTTTGTTTCAGAAAGTGTTAGGTCTATTAAGAATTCGTAATAGCATAATTTCACTATAAAGATCACACAATTGCACTATCAGGATTCTTCTACTGAGAGGGAACTGTCTATAAACTGTTTAGTGGGCTTGATGATTTTTAAAAATAACATTTTTTTACGAACGAACGAACGAACTGTTAAAACGAACTTTTCAAAACCCATATTTGTGAACATGTGCCCTCACCGGAGGGATCGAAGCCCAATTTTTCTTCCTCCTTGTTTGATGCACCTCTGAGATCATGCAAGAAGTCTACACCTTCACTGTGAAGACACGGACTCTAATACCCGTAATACCCAACCAGCAGCGCATTGAACTACGCCACCAAAATGGCCGTCACACTCAATACCGTTTCGCGGCGCCCACTAGCAGCAGCAGGAACTGGCTGCCGGCGCGCGGGGCGTCGCCGAGGGCCGGCAGCGCCAGCGTCAACGGCAGCGGCAGCGGCTCGCGCAGCGCCAGCAGGAGGTGGGTCGCCTCGTCGGGAGGCGCGGCGCTGTTCGCGTACGCGTACAAGGGCGCGCGGGCGGCGCGGTGCAGAACGCGGAAGGCCACGTCGAGGGCGAGCAGGGAGGCGGGGGCGTCCTCTGCGTCGGGGTTGCAGTCGTCGGACGAGGAGTTTTCTGTGGGGCAGGCATTGGAGAAGTTGGAAATGTTACAGGAATTGGAGGAGTTGTAGATGTTGGAGAAGTTGCAGGCGTTGGAAGAGCTGCGGGTCTTGGAGGCGTTGCAATCGCTGGAGGTGATATATGCAGCGGAGGAGTTGCGGGCGGGGGAAAAGGGGCGGTCGTTAGGGGAATTGCAACCGATGGAGTAGGTGGAGGAGTTGGAGGCGTCCACCACCGCCACGGAGCGCCCAGCAGCGCACAACCACCGGCCTGCGAAGCTGAGCAAGGCCGCGTCTGCCTCGTGGGATTGACGAGGTAGAGGCAGCCCTGGTTGTTTGCCCGCGCCGCAGGCACTTGGGATTACGAAAACTAGCAGGAGGATCGCGAATGAGGTGCTCAGCCTGAAACACAATTTGCTCGTGGTAATTTTCTCATTTTCTTCCTGACTCTTCTTCACTTCCGCCCGTGCTACCTTCTTGTCATTCCCCTCGAACCTATATATTCTGCAGATTTGATTTCGTGATTTTCTCCTCACCGATTTTTTCTTTCTCCTTTTCACCTTTTTGCTCTTCTTTGTTGCAAAACATTTCATGGTAGGACTTCTCTTGATAAGCATTTGACGATTTTATTCCGAACTATTTCGAAATTTATTCTACAATTTTCAAAAATATTTTCCAATCAGTTTATTTATATGAACCACGAATGTTTCCTAATCCACTAAAAACTATATACGGTTACTTAAGAGGGATAGACTTTCAGAGATATGTTATTAATATTACCTTGCAGTTTGTCACATTTCATGAATTACAATAAATGGTTAAAGTAGTCCTATTGCAGTACAACTAAATTCAATATAGTTCAACATACAATCCAATTCAAAATAGTTCAAAATATTCAACATACAAACCAAAATTCCTTGAATGTCTATATAATTTTGGAACATTTTTTTAATTTGTCATGATTGTTGAAATGAATGTGACATGCCAGACTTCAAAAAAGAGGTCAAAATATCAAATGTATAATGTAAATAAAACGGTGTAGCATTTTACTAGATAACCTTCTGAAATTTTTCAATATTTATTTTTGTTGTTATTATTATTATTATTATTATTATTATTATTATTATTATTATTATTATTAACCATTCATTTAAATAGCGAGAGTAATCATCCCTCATAAATAGTTCTGTATCCTTGACAGCGGAATTCAGTTCTCTTGAATTGAGAAGTGCTATTTTTGAATGCGTAAACACTATTAAAGCAATTTGATCTCCTAAATATTCATTACACGTTGTTTTGGAGATGTGAACAAGATATTTAGGCAATAATTTGAATTACACTGCAAGGCATAAGACAATTTGAATCTTCAATTAAAATTAGTTTAATCCTATAATTACCTGGCTCTCGAGGAAAAGCTTGCCGCCTGTGTTCCCATCGCGCGGAACCATAAGTTCCAGGAATGGATGCTTGACGGTGAAAAGACTCTAAATGAGTAATATGAGCACATACGCACGACAACTGCGTACTATTATTCAGATCCATTTCAAAAATATCGCGAGAAGGCCATCCGCTCGTCATATGTGTGTCCACACACGACGTGAAAGAAAGGTATCTACCAGAAGGATTAGCGTTGCGTACCTCTGAACGTTTATTTTCTTTCTCGAGTGTTTACTTCAGTAGGGAGCGTCAAAACGGGGAACAACTGAAGAAATAACGAGCTTCTCCGATCCGCGCTTAAGTTGTTGAATGTCCGATGTCAGATGCGAGCTTCTAAGGCACGAGCAAGCATCTATTTTTGTAAGGAAGGGGAAAACCTATGAGGAAAGTGTACGAGTTTTCAACCGTCGTTCCTCACCTGTTCCTCTCCTAAACATGGCGGTGTAGGAAAGTACACGTTTCTCTGATATCGATTTTCCTTCGCGCCAGTTCAGTACACATTCTTTTACAAATAAAAAAAGATTTCTTTTAACGGAACTTCAAAAAGGCATGTCAGAATTTATTAACAAGATACAAAGTTTCGTTTGACTATTCTTGAAATATCTTAATTATGTCGGAGGATATGAAAATAACTAAAATGTAGATACTGCCTACGATTTCAAATTAACTTTTTATCTCGTTACAACAATATTTCAAAAAGAGAAGTCATTTTCTGCATGACCACGTATCCCGCTCTATTCCCTGGGCTTATAGTTTTTTTGTTATATTTTTAGCCAAAACCACGAAGCATAGTATACATACTTAAGTACAGACAAATTCAAATGAAAGGAGTTCCAATACTTCAAAATTCAAAGCAAGAAAATATAACCAATTATCGATATTTCTGTACAAATTCCATTTGCAAGTAGCTCTTTTAAATAATGCCATTAGTTCATTTTGGTTACGGGGCCTCAGCACTACTTTCCTCGGCCAGAAGAATTCGTTCTTAGGGTAAAATCTAATTATGTACTAATTTTGTACCAAAATAAATTTTGTACTCAACTATGAAGAATTAAAAACCGGGTGCCAATGAAGCACTTTTCACGTTTATTTTCCGATTTTTTAAAACATATTTTGAGTCAAATTTTAAAGTTGAATTTAATAATGCAGTTTAACAACACAGTAAACTGTTACATGTAATAATTTCAAAATTTTATCTGGTCCCTCAACAGAGATATTACAGTCTACAAACACGAAATATTGCGAGCGGTTGAAAACAAAAGTGTCTGCCATCGCACCCTCTTCCAGAAATTCAAAATCAGGGCGTTATAAGGGTTCTAATTACCGAGCGGTGACAAAAAGCCTGAGGGCCAAACGCTTTGCATCAACTATTTTTCGACTTCTTTCTCGACAGACCATCATCGGAGAGAGGTGCTTATGTTTCCAGCATCTGCAGTAACTTTCCCATTTCATGGACAGCGGCTGCAAAAAGTCATTAAGGCCATCTAAGGGAATATCGAATGAATTGTTATTTGATCTAGCTCTCAAACTCGAACATTTTTTATCGTGTTCCAGGCTCCAAACAATTTGCTTGAAAAAGATCGTGATAAGAAAGAGACTTGGAGTTTGTGTCTTGTTGCTATACAAAATTTCTAAGTCTTTTATAATCCTTTGCATTATCATAAGTTTTAATAGATTTAAAACAGTTGTGCGTAGAGGTTCTTTCATAAGAACTTTTAACTCATTTGCAACTCGTGGAGCAACAGACCACAAGAGACGAAGTTAACAATGGCATGCTTGTTAGGCCGTTATGGAGCATGGAGCAGGCAGCAGGCTTGTTAGGCTCACTAAACACTAATACTTTCTATTCTAACTAGTATTGTTGATAAACCTCTGTGCACAAATTTTAAATAAAAGGCTCGTTAATATCTATGATATGTTAATAATAGAACAAAATTGTTTTACAAAAGGACGCCCTTGGAGATATTTTTACCGTACAACTAATAGGAAAACATAATGGGATTTAATCGACTCATTTAGCTTTCATCAAATATGAAAGAAGGCGGCAGTACTACGCTGGGACATATTTTGCCAAATTTCGCTTTATAACGCATATATTCATCAAATTTGGGGGGTTGAAATTGCGTTGGATTCAGAAAGCGTGTCACCATCTAGCTATACGCTTACATTTATTAAAATTTCTTGACGGTAAAACAAAAACTTGAAAAATGGGTTTCGGCAACTTTTGAAAAAAAATGCTTCACAGGGTAAATTATGTATTAGATACCGTGTTCATGAAAGTTGAGTTGACGCGCGTTAAGTTCGTTTCCTGAACATTTCTCAACATCGCAATCCAATATTCTACCCGTTTACTACATTTTGTAACTTAATTTTTGTTCTAAAAATTTCAATTAAGTTCTCAAATGTTACAATTCAACTTCGATTTTTATTTAACGTGAATATCAGACTTAAAACAAATTATTTACGTTTAATTCATACCTCGAGAAATATTGAATTGGCCATACTACCACTATACTTCAAAATACTACCAACCTTCATGGTTTCCATTTCGTTTTGATAAGATTTTTGGGTTTTGTGTTATAGTGAATATTTAACATTTAAATTCAAAACTACCAATTCTAAGTTTATATTAATAAATTGCAAATTTACATAATTTTGTAATTTCAATTAATGTTTCAACTAACTAAAGTAAATTGTATTTTCCATAGTCACAAAACAATACAATTGTATAAATTTTACTTAAATGTAGGAAGTCAGGAACATTGTTATACTTTTAGGGAGATAGTATTTAGGAACTCTTTGCAAAGATCAGGAATAAAGGTTTCCATATTGTCAGACAC
The DNA here is from genome assembly GCA_017312745.1 of Gryllus bimaculatus. Taxonomy (NCBI): domain Eukaryota; kingdom Metazoa; phylum Arthropoda; class Insecta; order Orthoptera; family Gryllidae; genus Gryllus; species Gryllus bimaculatus. The sequence continues at coordinate 5,291,842 of BOPP01000017.1, forward strand.
ACTTATATTTTCCCACCAGATCGTAATACAAAATTACATTTAATATCTTAATTTAACTATTTTACAATGCTCTTACACAACTTTCGTACAATTCAAAGAAAATTAATTACAAGTAATCAGAATAATGTACCACAAAAATCAAACTACAATTTTTAAAATTTTGAAACTTTCAAACTTTCTCTCAAAAAAATTGAAAAACTACACTGATGCACCAGGTACATAATTATTATGTTTAGAGTAGTTGCAGATTTTTTAACGCTTCTACTTTTTTTCCAGTTACTATATGTTCATACGTTTCGCAAGTTAAGATTTAGCGTGACTTTCTTAAAATAATAAAAATTCTTAAAGAAGTCCATTTACTCAAAACTATCGCATTAAAATTAAGAGTTTGGCATTTCAAAACCTGCAACGAACTTTTTATAAAATGTTAAAGTACATGCTTAATACAAATTCTACATTTTAAGTTGCGTTCTTTTCGTACATCTTCACCACATGATTCAAAGTTGCTCCTGCGGACTTTCTGAAACAAAAAAGGTCAAAGCCCTTCATTTTACAACAGTGTCATTGAATTTCAGAAGATAACTAAACATCTTAATATTTGAAACTGAATTACGTTAAAATTCTGAATCGCTATTGCATACTCATTAATACGTTTTTATACAATCAATAATGGCGAAACACTACAACGTTTGTCTCTGATATATCCAATCTTTAACTAAGAGAAATAAAAAGAAACTCCTTGATTTAATTTCTACTGATTTCTGAAAATCCAATTCAATATATTTGAATCATATTTATAATTACAGGTGTGTTACATTGAAAAGTATAATACTTTTGAATCTTAAGGTAACTAATATTTATTGGCATTTGCTGGTAAGTCGATTTAGCAAACTAATACCTATACGAAGCACTACGAGACCATTACGATTAAATTCATTTATATTGATCCTTACTTCTAGGGCATACGGGAGTGCAAAATTACTTTTTCGAGAGAACCTGTAGATAGAGCCTTGTCCCAACACATCGTAGCTCAAGGTCAAAAGCGACGCTCACTTGAAAATTGTAATTCAATGTGGTTATTATTTCTTACTTTTCGCAAGCGTTGCAAGAGTAACATCGTTCGAAAATCAAGGACAGGAACTAAGAACAACGTTCATACGTTTTAATAGCCATTTATGGCAGAACTATGAGAAAGTATTGTTTAATAAGATGAATGGGCGCTTCAATATTTAAGGCCATTGGCGACCAAATCAAATTGTCTGTTGAAACTAAGTCCACTAAAATCTCATTTTCTATATTGGAAGCAAAGAATGCTTGCTTTGTCATTTTTGAACGCGCCGAAGCTCCGAACAATGTGCATACGATACTTTCGTTTACGTGCCTCAGAATATTGGCAAGAGAAAGAACAGCGACGTTCACTGTAAGGAGTAATGGAAGGACTTTGACAGCTCACCGATCTGACCAACAGCACAAATTACTACACAATTTAATAAACAATCTTCTATTCTCGAGCGTATGTTACTATACTTTGCACGCAATGTATGATGGAATTAAAAAATTCTAGGTTGACGGAGAAAAGTAGTAAGTCTAAAAAAATGAACGTTACATTTTACGTATCCCAAGGAATTCGAACATTCTGTTTTACGTTGTACTTAACTTCAATGCAAATATCTTGTCATAAAAACCTAAGGTATGATTAAACTAGTTGGCATTAAGATAAGAATTTATTAATATTGTTTTTATATTATCATTCATCAGCTATCCCTTTTCAAACACTTCAAAAAGTGTACGCATACACGTTCACAAGACGCGAACCTTCAATCTCCTTCAGTACTATTTCGGTACTCTTCTGCTGCGACTCTCCGGAACACTTCCACTTTTGCCGTCTGCATCCCACACGTTTGCAAGATGCTGCTGGCACCACACCTCTTATGAGTCTGTCCTCGTCCGCTGAATACTTTATTTTAGTTTCTTGAACTGACATTGACGCCTCTTAAAATCAACACCTTCACTGAAGCTGTCGTATGGTAGTACGTAGTATACCAACGCAGGCCATGGTCGTGCTTATCTGAAACATTACATCAATCGTCTGAAACAACGAAATCCCGAAACTACATACTGCAGTAAGTAAAGTTTGTTTACCGTACTACTTTACATTACAGTGTAATGTTTCTTAAAATGCTGTCAGAACTAAATCATTTTTAATAGCAAATTTTTATTTGACAAATTCCCTTACAACATTTTGGAAATTTCATTTCCTTCTTTACACTTAAACAGACTTAAAATATTTTTTATGACAAAACTTTCAGAATTACCGGTGTGAATGTACGATAACTAGCATAAATCATTGTTTTAAGAGCTGCTGTGGAGATCGTGATGCACAGAACGGTTTGAAAAGAATTTACTATTCAATTATTTGAAGTTTTAGACAAGGACACTAAAACAAATTGCCAGGAGACAGACTTAATGACTTCTCACTGCTTCTAAACTGGACAGAAACGAGTCTCTTATAATAACTCAAGTCTCACGAGTTCACCTTCCACGACTCCTATCGATACAATCCTAATAACTTTATTAACAGCAATAATAATAATAATAATAATAATAATAATAATAATAATAATAATAATAGCGTGCGTAGGCAAATCTGAAATCGCAACATTAAAAACCCATCTTAAATGTTTCTACAACTGGGGGAGAATACATTCAAGTAAGTACTGTTAATTACTACTAGTTCTATTTAAGTTTTAAAACTAGTGAAAGTGGGCCGAACTTTAAAATGTGTTGGACAGCAACTTCACTTTTTGAAAGTAACTTTGTGGTTTTTACCTTTATTGTAAGAATTAAAATGGAAAAAACTCCACCCTAGACGATTTAAGGTGATTGTATAAGTACTTTGAAAGCAAGCTTTTCTCAATTTCATACAACTACCATTTATTTCTTACTTGTGTAGTATTTTCAATTTTGACTTTTTAACACGAGTTTCTAATTTCGATTATTAGTTTCGCAGTAGTGGCCATCTCACCAAGTTGGCTGATCCGTTTTGCTTGAACAAGAAGAGATTTGAACTTTAAATATAGACCACAGGAATGTTTCAACAGGTCATTTCCTTTTTAGTTTTGAGGTCGTGCTGTGGTCCGTTTCTAGACCCATCTCCATTCTACGATGCAGGAAGGCAATAATGCAGCTCCTCGAGGTTGCTATAGCTTTCGACAAAAAACCTCTCTCAAGGCACTTTGGGTTAATGAAGTCATTCTTGCTTTACCTCTATTTTGAACCTGGAACCGAAGCGACTTTGTAGCTCACATTGTAAAGAAACCATGAAACTGCGCTATACCTTTTAGTCTTTTTGTAATTTAACAAAACTATAGCATCCTCTCCTGCAGTGGGTTAGTTCTAAATATTACTCTCGTATTTAGATACTATTTTTTCGTGTTATGCATTCACATTTTTTCATATTGAATTTTACTGAAAAGTCAAGATTTGCAATATACAGTACATTACCACAGCTTTACCTTCTTACTACTTTAACATGCATTACGTAATATTTTTCATTACTCACTATGACTACACAACGTACCACCACAACCAGCCATTGAAAATTAGTTCTAATTTAGTTTAACTACCGTTTTCCTACATTCCATGCTACAAAACCAATTTTTAACTTAGCACTTTTACGTATGCTATTTCCTGACATGCAGTGCGGTGGAGATTAAGGAATTTTAACCATCTTTCTTAACGAATTTGAAGTTGACTTCCTGAAAATAAAAGAGAAAGTTATTATTCCTGAAAAAAAAGCTTATTAGTATTTAAGAGTCAGTATGATGTTTCACGACCCCGGCTTTCCAGAAAATCTGCCAAAGTGATTTGGATTCGAGCTGAAAACAAAATTTCAGTAAAACAATGCGTCAATTACATTGGAATTTATGTGACTATTCCACTCGTGAAATTAAAACCAATAGTGTATCTAGATATACAAAATGACCCAATCAGGGCGGATTGTCTGAAAGTTTATAGATTTTTGTATTCGAGTTTTCTTACCGCCTCTCCCTACTGGCCAATCAAACTAAATGGTGTATCTTAGGAGGCTATATACATCGATTGCTATGTCCAAACGCGTATGTACTATAACAACCTCTTATTTTAACATTGCTTTCAGTTATTTTCAATATTTGTCACATTTTGTAACTCTTATTGGTCATAACTTCAGTAGTGGAGCAGTCTTACTAAATACCTCTTGTTTTGGAAATTCTCAGCTAAATCCCTCATCGATTTGAGTAAGATTAATCGAAAACTTTGAAACCACCCGTGGTATTACCTACTAAAATTTCTTTTTAAAATATGTCGAGGTGCATCAGCATTGTATCCTCTGTAGAAAAAAGTTCAGATAATTATGCAGCCAATATTAATGATAGGTTTTAAAGTGCAAATTTTTCGAAGCAATATTCGAGTGTTACGGGATCATACCAAGTGAATATCTGAAATTTTGACGCTCTCCAGTAGCAGATTTTGAGGAGTATATTTTTGCGAATCTCATTACTTTACATTAGAATAAATAGAATATTTAAATTAGAAATTCTTAGAATCGCATTGACCTTTGATGGCTTGTTTTATACACTTGAGTCTGATAAAGCTGGTTTCATGCGTTTGTTTGTTTTAGTTTTCTAGTGCTCTATTGAATTGTGCAAGTTTTCTTTAGCTTTTTTGAAGTAGGGAATGTTTTATTTATTTGCTTCTTAAATTTATAGCTGCGATTTTCGTATTTCCCAAGTTTTATTATACGAATTCAATTAATCTTCAAGAGCGGTGCATTTTCATGGTTAATAATGCTAACATTAAACCACTTAAGTAAAAATAGGTTTTTAACAAAGCAACTGAGATTAATGTGCTTTGTGGTTTCTGCAGAGCCAAATGTCCTTAATCTTATTGATATTCAGGTGTAGAATGTATCAACAGTGTTTAAAATATTAACATCGTTTGCTTACTTTCTCCTACAGAATTTAGTCTTGCTAACATCGTGAAACATGTTAAGTTTCTTCCGCGTTTCTACCTCATTATCACAGCTTTGTATGAACTCTAGTAGACATTTGTGGTGTAACTATCACTTTAAGAAATAATCAGCGCCCGCGATTTATTTTTGGGAGTTTCTTGATAATATTGAATTTCTCAACTTTTATACATTTCAAAATTTTTAATGTACCACGTATTCATGCGCTGTGTCTATAATGCTAATTAATGCAATTCTTTTAACTTTTACTGAGAGTAGAAATAATTTATAATTATAACATCTAAAGTTAATGTTTGAATGACCGTAAGGCAAATGTCATTTCAAAACGTTTCGGAAATCAATGTTTTGATAATAGTTTTTGAATATACTCTGTCAAAATTGCGAAATCAAATTATGGATAAATATTTCATCTTTTCAAAAAACTAATTGAACCAATTTTAGGAAATTCAACATTTTAATTATTTTCTTGACTAATGAAGTTTCCCGCGTCAGAAGTACATGAAGACAAACCTCCAGAACTGAAGAACAACGTTTGAACCCGGAGTCTCTCTTATTTTACATCGTAAGAAAGGATGTAGACAGTATGACAGCATTTATACTTATGTTGAATATTGTTTATGGTAAATTATTTATGCAAAACCCAATATATTAAACCAAGAAACTTTACAAAATATATACAAATATCCCCATTTGTATTTTTTTATTGGAATGATTAATATGAAATTTCCATTGAAGCCTTCGAAGCAATTTTTTCCTGAATTTACGAAAATATGTTTCATAAAAACTTTATTTTTGGTTGAATGTAACTGCCCAATACACATTTTTTAATGAATATAAACAAATTTACATCAATTTTAAGTACGAAAAAATATCTCGAAGAGTCAGAATAGATTTTTAACCATTCTCTTAGCAGGTTATTATATTCATAAAAATTACAGACCTCTAGGACGCTATCTCGGTCACGCAAAATCCTTCGATACAGGAAGCAATAGCAACGATTTCTGAATCAATATTGCTTTGTAACCAATTTGAAAAGTTTTACTTCAAAATAGTTTTAATCACTTTTAAAAAATGATTTGAAACTCTTGAAACCGAACTTTCCCAATTCACAGGGTTACCATGCTACCTACCCATACCAAGTTTTCTTGAAAAAAAAAAATGAAAGTTGTAAAGGTTTCAACGTATTCGTCTTTTTGAATTAATTTTACGTCCAAATCAGTCAAATAGTTTTCGATTTCAGTTTTCTTATACTAATTTCCTCAGAGTACAAAAATTTATTGTTTGAATGTATGAGTATCCTTACTTTTATTCACCCTTTCCTCTTTTCCTGTAAGACCGCCACAAAGGAATCCCTTCCCCCCAATCAACCCCCTTAACCACTTCCTCTTGCCATCCATTTCTACTAATTTAAATCTTCACACGCTTTGAAAAGCCCTCTTGGGTGGCCGAGGTTGCTAAGCCTGAAGACCCGTAGCTGCCTTATATTCACAAAAATTACAGACCTCTTGGACGCTATCTCGGTCACGCAAAATCCTTCGATAAAGGAAGCAATAGCAACGATTTCTGAATCAATATTGCTTTGTAACCAATTTGAAAAGTTTTACTTCAAAATAATTTTAATCAATTTTAAAAAATGATTTGAAACTTTTGGTTTAGCTAGCTGGGGCGGCCAAACCAGATCTTGCATCCAACTTGTTTACATTAATTCCAGGCTTCTAATGAATATAAGAAGCCTAGCTCGAGGGGTCGCGAGTTCGAATCCCGCCTCGGCATGTGTTTGTTCGTGTTGTCCTTATGTGTTCTTCCTACAGTTCCCTCCACAGTTAAAACAGTGGTCGCTATAAGTCCGAGATTTGAAAAGCGACCTAAAACATTTTTTTAAGTTTTTGAAAATGTGCGTGGTAAGTTCGACTATTTAAATTTGAATAATAGATTTTGAAGTCAATCAAATCCCATTCGCAAGAATTGTTTGCATGATTTAAAGTATATTCAGAGTTGCTAGTTGTTATTTTCCCATCACTGTATTATGGGAATGATGTACTTTAATGAATACGGCTATGACTAATATATTGACGCTGATTAAAATACGATAATAAGATATGATCAGGTGGTGAGAATTCACGCAATTCGATATAATACGTTCGTCCGTGTCAGGCCTGTCAGATTAGAAACCTGGAATGAATGTAAACAAGTCGGATGCAAGATATGGTTTGGCCGTTCCGGGGATCATTAAGGTATTTTCAGTGTTCGATTGTTAGCGATTCCGGGCGCGTCATTGCTGACGTCATTAGTCCCGTAAATTTAGTGTGCTTTTCCTCGGGAAGTGTCGGTGATCTGGTGGAGGGTGACATCCGTAGCCGACTTACCATCGGCTAACTGGGAACCGCCCCAGCCGCCCCAACAAGGTTCTGCCCCTACAAGAACCGCCCAACAAAGTAACTCCCACCAGTGTGCAACCGCCCCAGTCGGGAGCTTTAAGACCTCGACAGGTCTCCCGGCATGTGCGGTAGTGTAGTGCAAGTAAGTTTACTCGTTAGGGGTAAGATAAGACAAGGAATGGGAAGGCGTGCGGTCCATTGCCTGTGTTAGGGTACTGCTCTGGCATTTGCCTGGTGTTGATCGGCTAATCCATGGAAAATTACCATCAGACCAGCCGGCCGTTAGAGTTCTTCAGACAGCGACAGAACTTGCCCTACCTACCTACCTACCTACCGTGAAAATCCTGCTTCAATCGGGACTACAATCTAGGACCTCTCGGCACCGGCACTAGAACCTAGGTGCTGCGGTGGCGTCCGTGGGGTGCCATGGTCCACCTCTCCCGGTTTAATTATGGAGGCAATGGGCATGAAGCCTAAGTAACATTTCAAACCTTTTCTTAAAATGGTCGCAATTGTTCTCTTTAAACTTTTTCCTCGTATAAAGGAAAGTGCATTTATAAATCAATATAGTTTCGATTTTAATTAAATCGTAGAAGTTTGAAAATTTGAAACATTTGAACACGCCTCCACATATATTCAATACAATTTATACATCAACTTCTGATATTTAAATGATTTCATTAACCTTACAAAAATCGTTACGAGTTTGCAAATAGGAATGTTACGTACGCCCGTCTATCACTTAAGTTTACGGAACTATCGAAAATATCTAATCTTGACAAAAGTGTCATTCAGGATTTTAAAATGCAACTTCTTGCTTTCGAACTGTAGCATTCGAACTGTTCTTCACATTGAAATTAAACTGAAAATTTAATGATTATTAAGACGAGTTTATTGAAAGTTGCATAGCTATCTTAGTTTTTGAAAAATAAAAACAAGATTTGGGGCATGTTGCGCGGTTACAATTTGCTCAATTATTTTATTTCAAATTTTGATGTAATTAGACCAATGTTTCAAAAAAATTACGTTATGAAGTTTCATATTTTCATGAAATCTTAACACTAGCGTTAAACGTATCCTGTGAAAAGTATGTAGCTTATATCAGATTTAAAATCCAACATTTATTCTGAAGATAAGTATCTATATAGGCAAAGAAATAGATGTTAGTAGCACAACTATATGACGGGACGAAATGAATGATCAGACAGATTCAAAATCCGGGACACAATGAAGATTGCAATCGCCAATGAAATTACGAAATTCCTTCAAAAAACTTACTCCAAAAGTCTGAAGGACCATTTAATCAGAATATGAATATGCAGGTAGTTTGTAATTATTGTTAAAACAAATCAGAAGTGTGCGATCCTATAGTTCAATTTCTTGACAACCTAGAAAAATATGTTATTATTCGTGGTAGATAACTCAACTTTAATTCGACATCACGGGACATGGAATGGGTTCTAATAGACAAAGACGAACTACTTGTATAATCCGGAAAACAAAGTAACAGCAATGCAAAACTAATTCTTTTGGAAAATTAATAAACTTGAGAAAAAAGATCTCCAATTGCATTTAATAGTTATTTCTAGTTTCATATGATTTTTTTAAAATTCAGCGATGGTAGAGAACTACACGTTCTTTATTCAATGAATAGCAGAAGTAATGGAACATCAATTTTTAATTCTCCACAAGACGCTGATATTAACAAACAGGATAGGAAATTGTTATGGATCTAACAGAAGCTCTCCTTACATGACGTAGTACGAAACAATGCATTAAGACTAGACAACAATTGAAGTATACCACAGTAAAGTGGAAAATAAGAAGCGGAAATGTGGCCTTCAACAAAGGATCGGAGAGTGACTACGACCCAAACGAGCTCATTGTAGTTAAGGTGAACAAAAATTTAGTAGTTCAGGAAAAAAATAGAGTACAAAATA
>BOPP01000017.1:5311401-5327541 GCA_017312745.1 Gryllus bimaculatus
TACAAAGCCTATAATATTATTTGAATAATGTAGTAATTTTGTAACAAAAATAAATAATTTTGTACTTGATATGAACAATTTTAGAAAATGGGAGCCATTGAAGCTCATTTTTGGCGAAATTTCACGATTTTTGAAACACCATTTTTGAGTAAATTTCAAAGTCGAAAATAATAGGACAGTTTAACACAAAGTGAAACTTATACATGCATTAATTTTAAAAATGTTTATGATGGTCGCTTTTCAAACTTTCCCCCCGCCTAACCCATGACGAGGCGCGGAAGGTTTTATTTTCCTTCTTGGGCGTACAAACATACGGCCGCAGCTCTATGGCTTATGCGCAAAAAAGGGGGCAGAACTTACTTACATAACTCTATTTCTAACTTAACTTGGATGAAGCCGGCACTTGGCCGGCAACCTGAGATTAAGCAACAGACTGTATTCTTCTTCAGACTTAATAGTTTTAAGTTTTCTGTTGGTTGTTTTTTTCATTCACACGCACATTCAGCTCTAGATTTGTATGTTCACTTGAAAACAGCGCCAGTCCCACGACACTATATACACATCCTAAAACACTACACTATGTGCCCACAGGCGCCGACTTTCCTCCAAAGCGTCCGTGGCGGCTAGCCCACAATGTGCCCTGCATGGTACTGGGCGGAGGCCTCACTCGTCCCGCTGGGAGCCTCACGCCGCTGCTCGCAGAGTTACTGGAGAGAAGCTGCGGCGGTAGCGCCCGGAACGTGGAAGGCCACTTGCTTGGGCCCTCTCGCGCCGCAAAATACGCCGGTGGACCTCACAAGTTCGCTGGCCCGGTCGTCGGTTTCGCCGCAAGAGCCCGCGGAGCTTCGGCCCCAGCGCCCGCGTGAGCGCGGTGTGTGCCCTCCGGCGGATCTCCTTCGACAGCTGACGACTTAAGCCCAAGGCCGCCGTAGGTTTACAACTGTTCCTATGGTGGCGGTTATGGAGGAGGAGCGGAGATGGCGCCGCGCGTGGCGGTCCTCACCGCTCGTTCTTCGGCCGCACCAAATCGGCGTAGGTCGAGGACCGGCGCTGGCCGCAAAGCGTTCGCAAGAATATGTCCATCAAACTTCGTATTGGCCAGGCGGTGGAAAAGAGACGCTTCTGCGAGAGAGATTAGGTCCGGGGAAGCTAAGGAGGCGACGTAGGAGGGAGGTCCTCGCAAACAGATTTGTGTGGAGGAAGTCCTGCTCCAGACGAAGCGCGCCGCGTCGCGCCGTAGGAGGCCCCTTACATATTCCGTTTATTCACTTCAAAACACACCCAGCCGCACGAGTGACGCGTTACCATCCACACGACTGCAGGACTTGTCATCTCTACAAATATTTATGATGTTATTCTCATTCTGCTCGGCACCAACATCTGAGGACGAGGGTCTCCTTCTATTCGGACGCGAGCGCTCTTTATGATCCTACCTGGAACGTTCCTCGAAGCTCTCTCCCCCACTCGGAAGTGTCGCTGCGGTGCAAAGACTCCGAATCGCATTGTAGTTTCCTAGAGTCATTGCGTTACTTGCTATGAAGTGAAAAAATTAGTTAGTCAAATATCCAAAAAGGATGTTAAAAATTTTTTTCCCAAAGTGTTACATTGGAACTCCATGATTTTAAATTTCACTACTATTAATAATTGCTAAAGCGAATAAGACTTTTAATAAACGGACTTTTTTATGATTAGAGTAATTGCCTCCAACTAAATTACTCTTTTTTATGTGACTTTGAATATCTCATGTATTGTAAAGGTGTTTTAAAAGTGTTTTGGACAATACTTAATGTTGGTAATCTGGCTTGAGAGTATGACACTGAAAGCACACAGTAAAAATGAATAGCAATCGCAATATACTCACCCCCGCTATATAAAGTTCAATATTATGTTTCATACGATTTAGCTGTATAATTTTAATAGTTTAGCTTTCGTAGCCGCTCTTTAAAGTAGCAAGTAAATAAAGGATAAACAGTAATCAAATTCAATTGTAACGCCTCTTGAACTAAAATAGTTTTGAAATTAGTTTTATATTGATAATCTGAGCAGGTTCTGAAAATAACTATAAATGATGCTCGGGCCACGACTTCAGACGTCAATGAAGCAGAAATAAGCGGCGACAAATTGCCCCAAAGAGTTTGCCTCCCTTTTTAGTTTTCCGTACTACCGTACCGTATATACGGGAGTAATAAACGTAAATATAGGGAAGTTTGTAATGCTGCGTTGAAAACAAGGCGGATTTTCCGGTAGGCAAAAATTCATTTATCGGCCCTAATTGAGGAAAATTGGAGAAACCAGTTGCTAAATTAAGAAACAATCCTGTTAACATGTGATGTAGTCAGAATCCCCTGGTTTTGTCTGATATTGATATCGGAAAACAAATTCACGCAAAACCTCTGCTCTTGTCCTTCTGTCCGTCTGTGAACACCGATTACAAGGCTAAACATACTAGTGATATTCTTCATGTCCTTCCGGGCTGATGGGCCGTGGTTCCAATTGGCTCTGGAGATGACAAACGTTTCGCCCAACTACATCACATGTTACAGGATTGTTTCTTAATTTAGCAACTGGATTTCTCCACATTTTCCTCATTAGGGCCCGATAATGAAATTTTGCCTGCTGAAAATCCGCCTTTTTTTCACGCAGCATTACATAACTTTCCCTATATTACGTTTATTACTCCGTATATACGTACGTGTACGGAAAACTAAAAAGGGAAGCAAACTCTTTGGGCAATTTGTTCGCCCTTATTTCTTCTTCATTGACGTCTGAAGTCGTGGCGAGGTCATTTATAGTTATTTCAGAAGCTGCTCAAGATTATAATATAAATAATTTTCAAACTATTTTGATTCAAGAGCGTTACAACTGAATTTGATTCACTGTATCCTTTATTTACTGTACTTTAAAAGCGTACGAAAGCTAACTAATTAAAATTATGTCAGCTAAATCGTTGAAACATAATATTGAACCTTTAATAGCGGGGATGAGTATATGCGATTTCTATTCATTTTTTAAACTGTGTGTTTCACGTCATACTCTCAAGCCAGATTAGCAACATAGTATTTCCCAAAACACTTTAAAACACCTTTACAATACATGAGATATTCAAATTCACATAACAAAGAGTAATTTATGGAGGCATACTCTAATCATAAAAAAGTCCCGTTTATTAAAAGTCTTATTCCTTTACAATTATTAATAGTATGAAATTTAATCATGGAGTTCCAATGTAACACTTTGGAAAATATCTTTGGATATTTTACATAATTTTCTCACTTCATACAGTAACGCAATGACTCTAGGAAACTACATGCGGATTCGGAGTCTTTGGACCGCAGCGACACTTCCGAGTGAGAGAGCTTCGAGGAACGTTCCAGGTAGGGTCATAAAAGAGCCGCTGCGTCCGAATAGGAAAAAGACCCTCGTCTTCAGATGTTGGGCCGCACTGAATGAAGAATAACATCATAAATATTTGAGAGATGACAAGATCCTGCATTCGTGTGGATGGTAACGCGTACTCGTGTCGGCTGGGTGTGTTTGAAGTGAATAACGGAATATGTAAGGGCGCCTCCCTACGGCGCGACCGCGGCGCGCTTCGCTGCGAGGCAAGGACTTCGCCACAAAAATTCTGTTTGCGAGGACCTCCCTCCTACGTCCGCCTCCTTAGCTTCCCCGGACCTATCTCTCTCGCAGAAGCGTCTCCTTATTCACCGCTGCCAATACGAAGTTTGATGGACCTATTCTGCGAAACGCTTTGCGGCCAGCTGCCGGTCCTCGACCCTACGGCCGATTTGGGCGGCCGAGAGAAGCCGAGCGGTGAGGACCTGCCACGCCGGCGCCATCTCCGCTCCTCCTCCAACCGCCACCATAGGAACAGTTGTAAACCTACGCGGCCTTGGGCTTAAGTCGTCAGCGTCGAAGGAGATCCGCCGGAGGGCACACACCGCGCGTCACGCGGGGGCGCTGGGGCCGAAGCTCCGCGGCTCTTGCGGCGAACCGACGACCGGGCAGCGAAACTGTGAGCGTCCACCGGCGTATTTTTGCGCGCGAGAGGGCCCAAGCAAGTGCCTCCACGTTCCGGGCACTACCGCCGCAGCTTCTCGCAGAACTCTGCGAGCAGCGGCGTGAGGCTCCCAGGGGGTTGAGTGAGGCTCCGCCCGTTACCATTGCCAGGGCACATTGTGCCTAACCGCCACGGACGCTTGGAGGAAAGTCGGCGCCGTGGCGCACATAGTGTAAATAGTGTAAATAGTATTTAGGATGTATATAGTGTCGTGTGAATGTGCGTGTGTCAAGTGAACATACAATCTAGAGTAAATGTGCGTGAGAATGAAAAAAAACAAACAAACAAAAAACAAGAAAACTAAAACTATTAAGCCTGAAGAAGAATACAGTCTTGTTAATCTTAGGTTGCCGGCCAAAGTGCCGGCTTCATCCATAGGTTAAGTTAGAAATAAGTTAGTAAGTAAGTTCTGCCCCCTTTTTTGCCGCATAAGCCATAGAGCTGCGGCGTATGTTGTACCCCAAGAAGGAAATAAACTCCCGCCTCGCCAGGGTTACTGACGGGGGGTAAGTTGAAAAACGATCACATAACATTTTAAAATTAATGCATGTATAAGTTCACTTTCGTGTTAAATTGCCTTATTATTTTCGACTGAAATTTGACTCAAAATGTGTTTCAAAAATCGTGAAATTTCGTAAAATGAGTTTCAATGGCTCCCATTTTCTAATTGTTTATAGTCAAGTACAAAATTATTTATTTTGTTACAAAATTACTACATTATTAGTATAATATTATAGGCTAGTAAAATTGGAATATCTGAGAAGGAAAATGCGGTTGCGGATGCTTTTGTTTAAAGCCGCTCCCAATATTTCGGATTTGTAGAGATTAATAACCCTGATGAGGGACGTGATAAGTGCTTCATTGGCACCCGTTTTTTAATTGTTTATAGTCGAATACAATTTTTTCTATTTTGGTACAAAATTAGTACATAATTAGTAGATAATGTTAGGCTAGTTGATTTTGAATTTATGAGAAGTGGGGTTGCTAGCTTGACGTCAAGCTAACACCCCCACTTTTGGATGTGTTTTTTTTATTGTTTATAGTTAAGTACAAAACTCTTTATAGTAGTAAAAAGTTAGTACATACTTAGTACACAATTATAGGTTACTTTATTTTGAATTTCGAATAAGTGGGGGTTCCAGTTTGACGGAGGTCGTATTGTGGATGTAACGAGCTTCTTCCCAACGGACATTATCAGCCAGTTTTTGCGGCAACATACAGTATGTTTTGTTCGGCTCGCAAACGCTCATATGCGTGTAGCAGCGAGGCGGAGTCTTATCGAAACGGGAAAGCAAACATACGCCTTACGAAGGGGCGACTTATCTCTAAAACCTCTCCCCTTGGTTGAGCGATCCCTGAAATCAGTTGGTCTGTGATCTGCGTTATGTATGAGCTCACCTGCAGGTTTTCGTTGCATGTCATTGTTTGGGAAAGATGAACATTCTTAAAACACGTTTTATTCATGCAGGTTCTTAAATTTTTTTTTTCTAGTATCATGCATGTGGCTAACACAAGGTGTTCAAAGTAAGCTTCTATTGTTAATCCACATCCGTATTTTGTCCACAGCAAACTGGTTGTCCTATCTATACTTTTTCTTCCTTATAAAATAAGTGCCTGTTTTTTTTCACTCGTCCAAAAAGTTCCATTTTTTAAATCAATAACCATTTTTTACATGTCTTTAGAACTGTTCTGTTCTAAGACAGTTCTTATCAATAATTTTATTCAAATATTACGCCACGAATTTCAAACACTATATGAATTAATTAATGCTCAAAGTTGAGACTACTGATTGTGTTTCAGAAGTTAGTCCCATTGCTTTTCTAACTATGGCACTCATTCTTTCGTTTAGGGTTGTACGGTAATACTACACACCAGATCAGAGAAAGAATATAAACAAACATAAGAAATAAAAACCTGATAAGAAGAAATTGACGTTCAACTGTCATCAAAACAAGAAATATTTATGTGAAAGAGAAATAAAGAATTACAGAAAAATATTCCAAAGGAAAAGATAATTTTACTGCAGGTTGTTTCGTTTTCGTAGGCGTATTTGCTTTACCTTGTGCACATGCTGCTAGTTTTTACGGCACAGAATATATACTGTTTACTTTCTTTTCTAATACTTTTCTTTTACTTTACAAAAGGCGTATTTTGGAAAATGTCATGGATTTATTACCGGACAAACTGATAATCAATTTTCCTGAGCTGTGTGAAAATCATTAACTTTGTAATTGATGTAATTAAGGATCCGTAAAAACTGGCTGGTTCGTAGCAATGGCACTTGTTATATGCGAAGTGGGTTCATGTGGGTTAATGACGTGTTACGTGCACCAGAATACCGATTTCAAGAATAATCTTGCAACCATTCACTCCCAACTTCACTTTCCTCCTCAATCAGGGGAACCTCAAGAAATCGCGGTAATAGGAGATTGTGGCAACAATCCTTTTCGTCGCAATATCTCCATAAACAATCGAGATATGGGAGTCTTCACAATACTTATAGGTTATTTCATAAGAGACGCAACGAGATGATATCAGCTAACGAACTGGGCCAGAGAAAAACCCATAAGCCACACCTTCAAAGACTAACGACATCATCAGGACCCTCAGCGTCAACTAGAGCTGATTCTGTTTAGAGATGAAACCATAAGTGCTCATACAAGAAGTACGTTTAGATTAAGAAGATTATTAGAGTACTGGTGAAACCTAGTAACATTTTCAATTTATTTTGAATGTTATTTGTAAGGAATTTAATTGACATATTGAATGCCTTTTGTTACTACGTAAAATTAGCAAAATCTATATCTGTGAATTAGTTTCGGCCATCACGGGTGGGTGGGTGCTGAAGCCCCCCTTGGATGCGCCTCTGTACTCCAGTCTATCATGTAAGATGAAGCAGGGATAGTTGGACCGGACTTTGATAACGTTAGTCGTAGTTACGTTACTTACTGTAGATTACGTAATACGGAAGAAAATTACGGTTTGCTTTTTTATTTAAAACGTAGTATTTATTTCCACACCAATTGCCCCTCTTTAATTCTTATAGATTTAGAGAAATATGTAGTGGGAAGTAGGGACAGGAGCAACTATTTAATTCTTTATCTCATTGATCCAGTGTTCGTACATTAGGTGAAAGTGGCAAATTATTTCAGTATTAACTATTGGTTCATAACTACTGTTCCTTTCCACCTGCAGCACTCTTAAACATTTTTGGAAAGGCACAGTGAGCCATTATTCCTGACTTGAGAACCAAATTAAAGCTCAGAAGCTTTTAATCAGTTCATTCAAGCATCACACACACACACACACACACACACACACACACACTCTCATCCACACAGACATCATTAAGGAAACACATTTTTTAGGGAGTCTCAGAACACGTTTTTTGTGTAACAGCATTATAATAGATATTTTTCGTAGCAAGAAATTATTCATAAAATGACTTTTTTGGCACAGATTATGACGTATTAGCAGTTACGTCACAAATAATTGCGTCGTTACTAGGCATCGGATGTTTAGGAAGATGCCTATTTTATACTAATGATAATATTTAAAGGCAATTAATATATGTAGATCAATTATGGAAAATTAAACATTCTGACCAACTTTTATTTTGCCTATATAGTCTTTTTTGGTATTTTATGGCATACATTCGTTTTTATTTTTAAATGCTTTTCTTCTTAAAATTTATGTATATTTCGTTCTATTCTTGGTTTCCAATTGACGTTTAAAACATTTTCAGTTCTACTAATAACATTAATTGTGTAGTCCATTTTTTTTGTCTCGACTGAAGCTGTCATTTGGGTTTATACGTAACATTGAATTTTTGGAGCCGAAAAGCTTACATTGTCGCTTCAGACCGCATTTCGTAGCACAAATAACAAAACAAAACAAAAACAAGCGCTGTGCTCTGGGCACTTGCTTGAGCGATGGTACATAAGTGAGCGCTGAGCACAGATATGCGACGTAATCGAAGCACTCGTGTCTCAAAGGGCAAGGTGACATTAACATCTCTCCGTGCCAGATGTTCTTCTGGGAAGTGCGCAGTGTAGGCCGATTATTAGGACCTTGTCAGGCGCGAGGTGCGTCTTTATTCTGCCCGCAATTGCCTGAGTTCTGCACCGCGCGAAGTACTTCACTACGCCCTCTAAGCGTAGTAACTGAGCTCAGTCGTGTGAAAATGCCAAAGTCACTCATTCACTAACGACTTATTCTCCCAAGTTATATTGCTATTTGATATTGGATAATTGTAGGTGTAAGTGGGGTGAAATATATTGATGCTTGTATATTGGTGCTTTTTACTTTCCCGTATACGTACGTATATACGGAGTAATTTATGTAGTGTAGGGAAAGTTATGAAATACTGCGGAAAATCGATTATGAGATTTCAGTGTTCCCTGAGACTGAAAGACTGTTTTTCTTCAAAAGTCTGTTCATCCGTCCATCCGTGTGTCCATTCGTCCGCCCGTCTGTCTGGTGTCTGTAAACAACACTAGCGCCAAAATCATGCGAAGGATTTTTTTCTTAAGTGAAGAAACCCCTGTCAATTTGGCCTGACTCGCAGCTCTGCGATTTTGAAAATCATTCATTAGGATTTGGAGGTGCTTTACGTGAAGCCCCAGGGACATTTTCAAATTTCTCTCAAAAATTGCTCTAATTTTTTTCTTTAAATTTCTTATAAGAATAAAGTAAAACGCACTTATAAATGTGATATAGTCCCTCAGTCAATAGGAAATAGAAAACTAACACGGGAAAGTCTGTGCCAATCTGTAGCACCATTAGTTTCCTACGACGTTAAGTTTTTATTGCATTTTTGGGTGCTTATTTGAAAACATTTCAGGGCCTTCTTAGGTCAATAAAATGTAAGTTTTTAGTGCCTTAACATCCGATGTCTAGTCATTACCCATTCTGCCAATTGTAGTGAGCATATCGTTAGGAAGTGGCGGTAAACCGCACTGCCGACCACCGTTTTCCGTATTAATGTCAAATTCCCGTAACGTTATTGTTGATGACAATGCTGACTTGTCACCGTGGTTGTTTACAAACATTTTTGACACAAAATTGTTGGACCGAATCCAATATTTTTCCTCCATATTTCGCTTAGCCGAGAAAAAGTAAAAAAGTAAGTGTATTAAAAACAATAAAAATTGGAATCCTTACCTAACGTTACAATTCTTATGAAAATAAAAAGACAGAATATTCTAACAAATGTGTATAAAGTATTTCGGAGCATATTTAAATAATAACAACATTTCATGACATTATACATTATCGTTTGTATTAACAACAGTTATTTTATACTCATATATTTTTGTTCTTGACCAGAAACAACAAATTCGCTTGAGATCATTGCATCTGTTAAACTGCCATGTGAAGTGAAAGATATTTTGCAGGATACAAACAACTCTCAAATAGTTATTATTCTTGGTACCGCGCAGAGTTATTTTAAAACATATTTCTTCAAATCGATGCATAATTAGGGTACATTGAAGGCGATAATTGTAAGAAGCTCCTTAAAGGCTAAATACATTTTTATAAAAAAAATTCACATAGACTGTTTTACAGACGCAATGAAATGAATTATTTCTCGACTTGTAAGATAAAATGTATAATTCACAATTCCGTTACTTAAATCAATAAATGTGTCAGACGTTTTGGATATAGCTGTTTGTGGTAGATCATAATTTCGTAAATAAATTAATCTTAAGAAAATTAATACTGCATTTTACAAATTTACAAATGAGATAAAATACATGAAAAGATTTAGTCGCGTATTCGCGAAAAACACGTTTTAGTTATATTTTGGTATCACCAACAACGAAATTACGTTAAGAAATGTTAAAAAATTGTTCATCTATTATTTTCACGACTTACGTTAGCGTAACTCTTGATCTATTGTAGGCGTACACTCTACGCATTCAGATTTTTCTATATTTGTACGAAAATTATCAACCCTTCAATGTACAAAAACACATAATTGTTCACAGCGGGTCTGCCTTCCTTCGCACGTTTGGTGTTCCACGTTCAGCTGCCGACAACGAAGACGTCAGGGATCCTGAGCAAACGCCGCAGTGTTGACACTTTGATACCGAGGAGTCCTCGTGTTTGGCTACGGGTTATCACCACGCCGTCCGCGGTGCTTCCCGTGCCTTGGCTCCGGGCGGCCGGCGTTGGATGGCTGCTCTGTCGCCCCATCGCCCGGGTGGCAGGGTGCCACGCCGGGCGTCGGGGCGCTCGGACGGGGCGATGGGCAGTGGAGGTGAGAGATCGCCTCGTATCAGACTCGCGCCCACGTGGCGGCGGCGGCCGCGAGCAGCAGGAAACACGCGCCGAGCGTTGGGCGCGCCGCGGAGCTAGCTGCGTAACAAAGAAAGCATAAGCAGTAATATCTGTTTAAGCCGGAATTGATAGGGACACGAAAAAAGTTCCGGCTTAGGGAGGTTTTCTTCCATTTATGCAAGGTTTTACGTAAGGTTGTCCTTTTACGACACTGAAAATAGTAGACCTAAATTACAAGACTTTATTATAATTATCAAAATACATTAACGTATAACGTATTTATGGAAGAAATCACCAATAAATGAGTATTACATACTCTTCATTAACAGCTTCTGAGTTGCAAATGCATGCTTTACTGTTTAATTTGGGACCGCTTGCTGACTCTTTCAATGCACAATGCGTCACTATCCAGTACTATGACTTTCTGATACTCTATCATGGCCTGGAGCAATGCGTATCTGGTCGAGGGGTTATGATTTTCAACGCGGGGGGGGGGCGTGATTAGAAGCCATGCCGGTGCACCTTCCCACGTTGGGAGAGTCGGGGGAGACGGGAGTCCCCTTTGGCCTACGCCTTGAGAGACAAGCGATCCTAAGGTGGAATTTTACGATGAAAGTTAAAACCCCTCTCCTTCAATGTCCACGACTCAATCGCGTGTTACAGGGAGAGGGGGAATTTAAAACAAGCATGCATATGCATTAATTTCATTAAGAACATTTCGCGTTTCTCTGTCAAAAGCATTAAATTCACAGGAATTGTTTAATTAAGAATTTACCCCATACAGGACATGAAAAATCATTCCAAATTTGAACCAATAACATTAAAAATAATTATCTCAAATTCCGAGTTTTACACACATTTGATCTTTTTCCTCTTTCACAAGGATTAGAATACGAAGAAAGCCCGCGATACGCAAGTTTTTATGCTATTGTTTGATAAGCAGGAGCTAAGAGCGCTAGTGGAAACCCATCAAAGTTTTAGGGTTAACACACACTGACTGATATTTTGCATTCAAAAACACCCACTGATTTGCGTACTCAAAAACTTGCTGTCTTCTCTTCACTAACTATAATCTCACACCCACTTGCTTGTTTGTTCCAGGCAATGAAATGACATTGGTTTTCGATAGATTCCACCTCCCACTTGAAATTGCAAAAGTTCAAATTTTTTCGGCGATTTTTCTATTAAAACTTTCAAGAAATAAATATTTTCCTGCGGGTTAAAAACTCTTGTTGTGGAGCCCTGGTAACGAAAAATTTGATAAATCTGGTTCCTAAACATGTAGTAAATTACATTCTCCAACACGTTGTAGAGTCAAATTCCATGTTATCTGTGACCTTAACATAAAAAAATCGATTGGCCGCAAAACTGTCAGTCTGTTCGCCTGTCCTTCCACCTTGGTCAATGCGATCATCTAAACCGTTCAGACCACAATTATCCAAATTTGATAATCCACAATCGATTTGCTCGAACCCGAGTTTCTACGAGTTTAATACTGAAATATTGAGCATTGTATATGAGAATGCAAATTGTTCAAATTCAAATTATTCGAAAACTCCAAAAAATCTATGACAATTAGCTCAAAATTTGTATTTTCAGAATCGCTCAACTGCCATTTTCTGAAGGTGTCTCAGGGCATCATCTGATTTTACTGCAGTGTCTCTGACCAGGAGGTGCTACGGTTCCAGTCCCGACGGTAGCAGGAGCTTCGTCACTAACTTGTCAGCTAGGTCGAATTCAATCGCTGTCTGGAGGATAATTCTATCGGTCGGTTGCTTGATCAGTGGGTTTCCCGTGGTTTCTCTGATCATCATCGAATGCTGGAGCAGTACACTAACAAACGGGCCACGGACCGCGAGTGGTCTTTCCTTTACTTATCCTTTCCGCACCCCTTATTTACATACACTTACACTCACGTGCACTGCGATCACACATGTCGGGAGCTGAGAGTTTGGCCCGATTGGAGCGGTGCCACGCTGCTGGGAGGAAAATCCCCGCACGCCGATCGACGCATACCGGCAGGGGATCTCGCCAGCCAAAAGGGCAAGATCACCGCCTCCTCCCGCGATAAAACATGCATTACACTTAGGGAACACTTACTTCAACATCCTTGGTAGCTGACGCGCCCGAGATCACTAATCTATCAAGAAAGGTTTCCCATTTTGAATGAAAAAAAGAATACAGAATCATGTGTCAATCTTCCGTAATATTATTGATGCCTCATTTCACTTCTACTTTTAGAGAATCAAAAAAAGAAGTGAAAAAATGTCTTTTAGACGCCGTTAGGTAGTAGGAAAGAAGGTGGAGCAATAGCAAAATGCTAACCTACTCTAAAGACGGTAAAGAACTAAATAACTAAGATTATCGGTGCCATTCAGAAGCACCAGAAGTTTTTAGGTATTTCACTAATATTTTAATGTTTCAAATTTGCATACTTTTTATTCCCGCAATTTATTTCTTCATTTTGTAACTCTACATTGTAGTTCACCCTAGAGGCAAAAAAAGCACGAAAATATTTTCATGGGTATGAATGCTTTCGTTCTTAAAGTATTAAAAAAATTACTCATAGCAATGAAATCAAACGGGGAACAAGAAGAGTAAACGTAGACTTTCTGAAATATTTGTCTAACTCATTTAAGTAAAGAGGCGTGAACAGTTTTGCTGATGTTACTGACTTTCATCATAATATTGAATTAACGTATATTTGAACAGAATAAGATTGCTATTACATATATTAGAATTCAATTGAGTAAATTTATTTCGTGATGAAAATAATCAACTTCCATAATTTGTTAGGAAATTAATTATATTTATTAGGATTATTTTCCTGAATTCCTTATATAATTTTAATCTAAAAATATACCTTTTTTATGTAAATGTCAATTAAATAAATTCGTTTCGTAGTAAAACTACATTTTCAGTTAAAATGTGGTACGCAATACTAAATTTATTCGCCTTATGAAATTTCCATCAGTGGTGCAATTCTTGCATTCCAATGCTCAGTTTGTTTTTCTAGAAACTATCAAAACCTCATATTCACAACTTGAGCAATAAATGGATATCGTTTTGTTTCTGCCCGATCAATTCTTGATAGGTTGAAAATGAACGCTTATCATAAGGCTCACCGTAAAATTTCATGCCTATTATTCTTAAGACACTGGACGATGAAATTATTTCGTACAGAAAAACATGATAAGAATATTATGATGCCTAATATCTCCTGGCGTATTACAGAATTGATTTGGACTCATAAAGCATCGCAGAAATGTTTACATTAGGTTTCTAATGTGTCACGTTATCTCGCACCACAAAAAAAGAAATGTAACCAAATGTTTTGTATCCCACACCTTAGGACGTTTGTAGTACTTTTTAGTACAAACAATTCCTGGCAGTAGTATAAACAGTAGTACAAACAAATAGCATAAACAGGATCACATGTTTACTCCTTATCACCCTTTTATATACTTATTAATTCATTCTCTCTATTTATTTCCACGTACTTCGAGTGCTAAGACTTCACATTACTTATTTATTTACTTTTTTATTACTTACTTACGGCTACTTTTACTTACTTGCACTAACTCTCTATTTACTCGTACTTATTGAAGATGTTGACATAGGTGGACAAATTAATTCAAAATTGGCGCCACGCTTGGAGCTCATTCAGTTTGGCAACTATCTGAGGTATTTAAGAAGAAAGAATGATACATTTCAAACTTCTCGCGTTCTAAATTCGTTCGTTTATTTTTAACCCAAAAAACAGCGAACTCTCTTACAAAAGGCAAGAAGTTGAAACTCTTTGAAATAAACCTTCAACTGTTTCCAAAATGGCCGGAAGATCGCACCACCTCCTGGCCTAACGAAAGTTTGCACAGTGAACTTCCTGAACTACAATTTTTGTCCTACTCGGAATACAATTTTTTCCACATAAGACGCTACGAGATCGCATTGTTTGAGAATCTGGAGCCGAGAGCAGTTTCGTAGCAATCGTGTAGAGAAGCTAAGTAATACGCGTATTGGACGCATTGAATGTTGGTTAATACTTTGGCAGCAAGCATTACCACGTGCTCTCCGTGAACCAGCGCTTCTAAACGCGGCAAAAACATCAGTGAAGCATGAATAACGAGTAGAATCCGTAAGAAGAACGCTTATTTTCGCTGTTTCTTCAATACTTAAAAATACATTTTTTAGAATTTGTTGCGTCTATATAGTCGCAAAGCCTAACCAATCCCCTTGTTGGGCGTTGAGCGATTCGAGATTTTGGAGAAGTCCTCCAATAATTTCTTCGCGGGAGTGATCCTTTCTTAACTTTGTCCAACACGTCTCGTCTCAGTCAGTAGTCAAGAGGACCGCCAGGTAGCATCTGCGCGTACGCGTCTCTCTCTTACGCGCTCCTGCGTCACTACCCAGCGACCAGATTTAGAAAGGAATTAGGATTGGGATAGGGATTAGAACACTTCAAAGGGTTGGATTAGCCCTTGTGAAGCAGCCACACTTGTTTTGTCGGAAAAAATTTCACATAAGGTTTTGAAATCCGGGATTCAACGTGAATCGAACACAGACATCATTGGTGAAAGTCGAGCGACTTCCCTCTCAGCCCCTGAGACAGCCACTTAAGCCAAGGTGTTGATCTTGTCAACTATGTGTCGTATTTTTCAGAATCTTCTCGTCTGGCGAGAACACAGAAAAGCGATGCACAGAACTTCTCGTCGCAGTTTCTACAAATGCTCTCCTAATCATCTAAGCAATATTTCGCAGCTTCAACAGAAGATACTATGAAAAGTAATTGAAAACATAATTTAATTGTATTCATTTAATTGAAAATTAAAGGTAAGTCAAAGGGTCCAGATGACATTTCTACGGACATAATTAAACTAGAAGAGGCAATATTACCGTACCTAATTAGAATATTTCAGGTATCCATGAACAATTCTAAAGTACCCGAAGTCTGAAAATTAGCTTTTGTCGAACCAATTTTTAAAACTGGTAACAAAACTATATTAAGTAATTATAGGCCGGTAAGTCTTACATCAGAGGTCTGCAAACTTATGGAGAATCTAGCTTCCAGTTACATTAAGCAAGAATGGGAAATCAAAAAAATGGCTCTATGATGGCCAACACGGCTTCAAGAGTGGTTATTCATGTGAAAGTCAGGTAGCCACGGTATTTCAGGATCTAGCAGATGAAATTGACGCGGGCGGGAGAGTAGACGCAATACGAAGGTTGCCTTTTATGCTTCGGTATTTGGCAACATTGCAATCTGGCAACTGACAGCTCTATCGTAAAGTTGGATGTTTTGAGGTTATACGTACTTAAAACGTTTTGACATACGACCGCTATTTGTGTTGTTTACAGTAACTTAAAAGATTCATCTTGGCCCAAGAGTGGAATTAAATCGTGAACATTTTCGTGCGATTATTTTTTTACAACTTTCGACGTGGATTAACTCAGCAACAGTGCATGGATGAACTTAATTCAATTTTTGACGATGAAGCTCCAACAAGGACCCGTATTTATCGATGGTATGGTGAATTCAATCGTGGTCGTAGTTCACTCCAAGACGAATTTCGCAAAGGTCGACCAAAATCAGTTGTTGTTCCGAAAACCATTGATGTTGTGCGTGAACTGATATTGCAAGATCGTCATGTGACCTATCGTGAAATTGAGACAACCTTAGGCATTAGGGGGACCAGCATACATTCAATATTGCATAAACATTTGATTGTCAAAAACAATTGTTCGCGTTGGATCCCACACAATTTGTCAATCGCTCAAAAAAAGGCTCATGTCGATTGGTC
>BOPP01000017.1:5327548-5356356 GCA_017312745.1 Gryllus bimaculatus
ATTTTGCCAAAGCGTTTGATGTCGTTCCCCACGATCGGCTCGTACAGAAATTAATGAATTCAGATATAGATTTCAGAGTGATGGCGGGGATTAGCGAGTTTCTGCGAGACAGAAAACAGAAAATCCGAATTGACCATGAGTTTTCTACCGGGGCAAGCGTTTCGTCAGGAATACCACAGGGAAGTGTCATTGTACCTCTTCTATTTTTAGCGTTTTTCAATGATCTTCCAGTGCAATTAATATCAAATGTTCGGCTTTTTGCAGACGATTGCATAATATACCGTAATGTGAATTCGAACGAAGAAGAAGAAATGTTGCAACGGGATCTTGATGCGTTACATTGCTGGGCGGAAAATAAATGGAATGACCATAAATAGCTCCAAGAGCAAATCCATCACTTTTGGCAGGGGTCATAATTACAGAGAAACAAATTACTGTTTAAATAAAGACATTATTCCCATAGTTCCCTCATGCAAGTACCTAGGAATCCATTTCGATAGTAAATTAAGCTGGAAAAGTCACGTAGATTTTGTGAAGGGAAAGCCTGGAGATCTCTCCACTTTCCACCTTAAAAATGAGTACGGCAAACGCAAAAGAAATTGCTTATTTATCGCTTGTTCGTCCGATAATGGAATATGGAACAATTTGATGGGATCAGCACAAAATTATGCAGTGTAAAAATGTAGAAAGAATTCAGCGTAGGGCAGCTAAATTTACTTTCAGGGAAAAGAAATTGGCAAAATGGGATTCTCTCAAAAATAGCTTAGAAAGAAATTAATCGGCGGCTACGTACTCCTACATACATTAGTAGGGGGGGGGTCACAGGTACAAAATAAATTTAAGACCGCAGAGAACAGATGCGGGGAAATTTTCTTTTACAAATCGAACGGTAAAAGAATGGAATACTTTGCCTGCAAAAACCTTTGAACCCTTTCCTCGTAGCGTACAACAGTTTAGGAAATTAATTTAGGGTATTACTAAATAAATGAGGGAATAAGCAGACAATAGTAGGTTATAGAGCGATGGGTCAGTAATATATTGTGAAGTGAGGTGTCGTGCAGTGTAGATTAGAGAAATAATGTACGAAGGGATTAAAGGGTTATAGTGAAGTGTGGTGAAATGAAGTGTAGTGAAGTGCAGTTGAACAAATATTCAGTGCAGAGTTTGTTTATGATGTTTCTTTTTTTACGGTAATTTGAAATGTTTTATGAATTAGACAGTTTTATATCATTATTTTTTATTATTAATGTTATTTTATTATTATTATTATTATTATTATTATTATTATTATTATTATTATTATTATTATTATTATTATTATTATTATATAATTTGCGTGTTAGCTGTATTATCTTATTTATGTAATTAGCTGCCACCGGGTTATGCCCATTTGCAGTTCAAATAAATTTATCCTTGTATCTTTCGATACTGTGATGAATAAGGCAATGCTTATGTCTCTTATAATTTCATCCTTCTTTCTTTTCCAATGCAAATGTCTTAGTTGCAAACAATAACAATATCAAAAATTTAATAAATTTTGAATGCAGAAGGTAACTTAGTTCAAAGCAAACAATTTTTTGTTTTTCTTAAATAATCTTCGTAAGCATTTTCTGTCACACTTTATACTCGTACTGGGAAAAATGTTTGTGAGGGTATGAACTCATCTACGCACCTATCACTTATTTTCCACTAAATTCTCATCGATAATTCTAGTACTTTGCACAGGACAGTAAACTCGCGGAATTATACTAGACACATTTTCAACCAGTAGTGGCGGCTTGTAAGGTTGTATCAGTGTGCCATGGCACCGCCAACAAAAAGGAAGGAAAATAAAAGTTTCCCCACAAATGTATGCATAAAATATCATTTCTTCTTAATATTTTTCTTTGAAGTCATTTTTTCTTCGTTTCATTTGAGCAAGCGCCTAGTCATTCAATTCTCTATCATTATTTTCTTCAAACGAACAGCGCGTGGTGCTATATGGCGGTCTTCTAAACCTCTGAGCCATCTACGGATTGGCACCATCTCTTCCCATTTCACGCCGTATTAAGAACGCTGTGCTAGTTTGTGTCCGTCTCTTTTGGATGAGACAGTGCCAAAATACAGAACTGGCACAATAGTTCACGTTCTGTTCCATAGAGTGCACTAATGATACTGTCTTCTTCGAGCAGACTATCTCTCGCTCAGGATGGCCCCGATGCAATGGTATTTCGTACGTCTTTCCTTGTGTTTCGCACTTGGAGAGGCGACATACGCCCTGGGCATAAGGATTCCCTTCTTCATCCCGTACCCTTCTTCGGTGAACTGAGGAGGTTGTGACCTCCTGAGATTACTATCGGCGCTTAGGCTGTTTGAGTAGTTTTATTTGTTCTTATGATGTTTAGTTTGTTTTCAGTTTAATCTTCATTATAACTTGATAGAACACGGTCATTGTATAATTAAATGTTGATGCACACGAATTTCATTTTAGAGATTACTAAATCAGTTTTAAATCATCGCATCGATGTTTAAAAACAAATTTTTTTCATAGATGTTTTATTAGCATCGATATTTTAACTTTGAACATCGATAATTAGTAACATCGATGTTTTGTTATCAATGTAGCATCACTAACTGGCACCACCAATAGAATTCCGTACCGGCCGCTACTGTTTTTATCTATTAGTATACTGCATACATGCTTACATACTATGTCTTATAACTGAATGGAAATATAGTCATTCCTCTACGCTCGTACATTGGTACGACTAGAAATATATAATGGTTTTAAAAACGCTTGATATTTCCTCGAATTAATCGCTGCAATCTTCATCACAAACACGGGAAATCTTACTTTTTTCAGAAAGTATGCACAAGTTAGAAATAATGTTGGATAATAAAAGCTCATTTTCTCAAAGGAAGCGGTGAAGGTTTTAGGTTCACGGTTGAAAGAGAAATATATATTCAGACCTGGCACAATGTTTTTCTTTGCAAGATAGAAGAGGAGTTACTTGATTATTTCACGAAAGCGGGTCTGCTCGTATACTGCAACAACATTCAATTTTACTTTCAAAATTTGGAATAAGCATGTCAGTGATAAATGGAAGTTGTTTATTGACTTTTGAAACGAAGCTTGAAGCTATTCTCATTCATATTGGATATCACTATGCTTCAATAGCCGGAGCCCATTCTATTCAATTAAAAGAAACGTATTAAAATATGGAAGAACTGTTAAATAATGAATTGTAAAGAATAACAATGGGTAGTTTGCGGAGACTTGGAAGTTATTAGAATATTGTTGGGATTACAACTAATGTTTACTGAATTTCTCTGCCTTCTATATGAATGAGACAGCAGGGGTCGTTAATTGCACTGCGCCGAAGGGATTAGTTAAACAGAACTACTTAGAATATCGTAAGACGAGGTTTGATTAATTTGAAAAGATACCTTTTTCTGCCATTCTTGAAAAAATCGTGTTTTAAAATTGCGTATATTCCACGTAAATTTCGCCAAAACCATTCATATGTTCAAAATATTGTCCTATCTCATTTTACGATCAGTTTTAGATGAAAAAAATTCATTAAGAAAGTCTGCCTTGAATATTGTGGTTGTAGGAAGACACAATAAAAAATGTGAACTTTTGAAATTTTCTAAAATTCAGAGAGTTCAACGAAAATGCGACCTAAGTCATTTCTTTGGGCGTCTTTTGTTTAATACGATGAAATAAATTAAGGAGAAAATATGGAGATATTTTCAGATAATTTAAAAAATGTTTTGGGTCTTGATATATAGTACTTCCCAAAATCAAAATATACGTTTCAAATTCAGGGAGCCCATTACTAAATTTCGGCATGCCTCGTTCATTTCAGAGACCTTTAACTGTCTCATACTAATCTCTTTTCGGTACACGAAGAACACCAATGCTGGGACAACGCCTCACCCAGAAAAAGTGCAATATATATTGAAATGGTTTCTTATTGTTATAGTAATTATGATAATTAACGAAAATATTGTTATTTATATATAGTAATACGTTATTGTTTCAAATAATGAGAAAATAAGAGGTCAAACTCAGCTTATTCACTATTGCAGTTTGCGTGATTACATAATATATCGCCACCTGGCGCGAAATACAAAATAAATTTATCACATTTTCACGTACTTACAAGACTATACAAGTATGTTATTACCCAGTATTACCATACGTACTGTCAGATGGTAGCAGATTGAGTGTAGGTCTACGAAAATAACAAAGCAATAATGTAATAGAATATAAATAGAACAAAAATAGAATAGAGCATACATAAATATATTAAAATAAATCGAATTTGGAACAATTAGTATCTGTTCCGAATATGGGCAAAGTTCTACGAAACAGATCGAGGTTAGTATTACGTAACGTTTCAGAAAGTGCATAATAAAAATATGGGGCAAGATAACTTATGGCAGATTTAAATTTATGGGTTCGATGACTAGGTATTGATGAAAATGTGGAGTTTCACAGATTCAAGGGACGTCTCACGTGTTGTTGTTCGCGAAGATACTTTTTCACGATCGTATTTCCGCAGATGAAAACGAAAACGCAGACATTAATTTTGAAACATCTGGATTCTACAGATAATCGTAGAGACAGATACAGACCGTAGATATCTCCATATTTAAGTTCTGATAACGCCAAGGAGGATATCAATTATATTTTAAGAGATATTGGTGTGACATAATGAAGTGGAAATAATTTTCTTATTCTGAGATATGAGGCACGACATTTGTTTGTTACATCCGATGTGAATGACCAATCCGAATCAATAAGTAATCCAAGTAATATACATGTTTTAAATGTATTTATCGTAATATGATTCATATGCAGTGTCAAATTCATTTCTGGAGGTAAAACGATTGGTCGGATTAATCACGTTCAGTAAGGTTTTCCGAGCGTTCAACATCAAAGAATTCAGTGACGACGATGCATGCACAACATCCAAATTATGTTTATCTGCAGCATGCGCAACCTGATACAGAGCAAAAGACAACACGCGCTGAGTATTATCTGCGTACATGACGCGGATTCAGTGACCCCAGAATCAATTTCTCAAAATGATTTTGATAACATAATTATATCGATAGTAGAGGATGATGGTGTTATTCTCGTCTTTAATTATTTGATCAAAGTTTCAGAAGTTACAAAACTTAAGGCGCGTTTAGCACGGAAAGCAGTTTTCTCTCCCCTAACTTCGGAACTGGTTAGAACACGTTGTAAACTCTCAGGCGAGCGATCTCCTCTCGCGGAGACATGACGTCACAAGAGATTTTCGAAGTCTCGCAGAGAGCAGTGTAAAGGCTCTGGAATCGATGAGGAATCGGTAATCCCTGAGGATAAATAGTTAATTCAAAGAGAGTGGAGAACTTTTTTGCCTCTCTGCAAGTGTTTCCGTGCTTCGATTAGGCCATTCATGCGTCTGTCTGTGCCTGTGCGGCGTTCAACGTGATCGTGATTTCTGTTCTTTTGTGGAAATTATATACTGGGCGAATTATAGATACAAATGACAAATACTGTATCTCCCTGGTGGCCAAAAACCGGCCGGGTACCGTCACACCAAAGTCTCTTTCCGAAATAAATTTTCTTTTCGCACTTTTCTTGGCTTTTTGAGATTCCGTGGAGGATATTTCCTAATCAAAAATCAAATCCTTTCTGAAGTATACGGAAGCTTATTGTACATGAACATCTATGTTTATAATATATTATTTTTATACTATCCTATAATAAATTAAACTTCAAATTACGGATCAATTGTAAAATTTGTTATACTAAAACCAATAATTAGGTTTTCTCTTCATATGCCTACCCTAGGTGTAATGCGCTCTCTACCAAAATTAACAAATTTCAATATATTCAAAATATTCCTTCGCAACATTTTGATCTATTTTTCTAGTTTAATATCATAACACGAAATTTACAGAGAACTACAATTGATTCTTTCAAATCGTTTATAAACTAAACTTCTACAAAAGTTTCTAAAACAATTATCAACTTTTACCGCATTTTTCAACCTTTACAATTAAGTCAAAACTATTTCTCATCCTGGACTCCGACCACGTTTTCAAAAACATATTTTAATCGTCCATAAATTAAAAACTTGTTTTTTTTATTATCTCTGAATAAAATGTAATGCAATTGAACAGGTATGCAAATAATTTTTTTTTTAAATTCTTCTTCTTGCAGTTCCGCCATCAAAGTTTTTTTTATAAATATCAGTTCTTTCTTCTTTCAAGAAACCAAAATCCTCACTCTTGTCTCTTATTTTTTCCTCCGGGCTTCTTCAAAATTGAAAGTGGGCACAGGCAGGCTTGGCAACAGTTGTCACATTCTAACCTCCAACTGCCTCGCAGAGCTGCTTATTCAAGATGGCTGCCGCCGGAGACGAGAGACATTTGTGTCACGTGTAACAGCAAGGAGATATCTTTTCCGGAGATATCTCAGGAACCAACTCTCCCGTGTGTTAGGAGACTCGCGTTTCGGGAGATATTTTCGAACCGTGTAAACCGTCAGAGAGAGTTTATCTCCGTGACGTCCATGAAGTTAAGGAGATACTTTGTCTCTTCGTGTAAACGCACCTTAGTAATGTACAGTTCGGTGTGTAGTATTTCTATCAGCAACATCTATTTTTAAATCCCCAAGACATAAAGTGGATGATGAAAACGGAAAGGATTTTTGCAATACAATCTTCAAGGTGTGAGAGAGTCTCAGCGGATAACGAAGGTGATCGATAAACAGGTAAACGTTGAAAATCGATACCAACACTAAGGGTTTATTATAGTTCTAATAATGAAGACACTACTCGTAAAAGATGAAAGAGTGCCATCTCATCTAACGAAATACATTTAAAAAATATACGCTGATGTCCATTGTTCCCTCCCCCCAAATGGAAACAAATTTTACTATCGAAATCTTGCCTACAAATATTTGAATCCAATCCAATACTTTTCCTCGATTCCGCATTGAACCGACAAAAAGCAAGGTAAAAATATATTTTAACCTTATATATGGAAGAAATTAAAACCTTTCAATTTTTTACATAATTTTAGTGTCAACTGTAGAAATTTTACTTCAATCGTACTAAAAAGAATTCACGGAGCGACTGCTTACGAGTACAAATATTTTAAATAACATAATGAAGAAATTCTGACCGAAACGAGAATTGAACTTTCAGGAAATTTACTCTAAAGGACCTCTTAATGATTTAGTCTTGAAACACTTAATTCGGTTTCCCGCATTTTGTCATTTGGCAAATTCTCTGCCATGCAAATGCTGCTCACCTTTGCAATACCGCCCAGACTCGTCCGGTTCATAGCCGTCCGCGCAGCGACATACGTCGTCCACGCACTGGGTGCGCGTGTCGTTGTAGGGGACGGCGAGGGGCAGGGGCTTCACCAGACACTCGTTGTTATCACCACAAGACTCGCCCAAGACTGAAACAGAATCACGGAAACTGTGAAGGTGTTTTGAAACTACATGCCACCACCGAAAATGGATTCTCCGAAAATGGATTTCTTCGACTTCAAGAATTCTCCGCTTGTCGATTTTCTTGCATATCGAATATCAATAACAGCACTAATAGAGAACTCCGCCACTAGTCGTGATCATGAATCAAAAATCTCTGGGATGCAAACGAATTATTATTTGTATATACCTTGCTCAGGTACTGCAAATGGATAGCAATACTCTTCAGGAAGTCTCTTATTTTTAATCCGGAAATAAAAAATAACGTGAATAACGTGAAATAACGTGAAATAATATGAATAAATTATTGAAATAACATGGATATCTTTATAATGATTGTACTAGAAACTAATAGTCGTTTTTCGGCCATTAGTGGAATTATGAAAGCAGGAAATTTCCAGATAAAATTGAAAAGTTAATTTCCTTAAACTGGAAGAAATCTTTCTTGATTATCCGGAAATTTGATCCACATTTTAAACATGACAAGTTTTGATTTAATATTGACAAGAATTGAGAAGAAATGTGAGGGGTAATTGAAATAACGGAGAAGTGTAATGACAGGTAGAAGTGAAATGAGAGGGAGGCGAGCAATGAGAGGAATATATGTAATGAGTGGGAGAAGTGAAATGAAAATGAATAGTGAAAAGAGAGAGAAGTTCAATGAGAGGGAGAAAGGCAAAAAAATGGAATGAGAGGGATATAGGGAAAGAGAGGGAGTAAGGAAAAAAAGAAAGAAGAGACGGAGGAAATGAAAGACATAAGCGAGTATTAAGAAGGCGAGGAGTAAAAAGAAAAAAGGGGGCATGAAGCTGTTCCACTCACAAGAGGACCGCCAGCAGCGGACGCCCTGGGGGCCCGGGTGGTATCCGTCGATGCACGTGCACTCTCCGGAGCGAGAGCACTCCGAGTCAGGGATGAAGTGATTGCACTGCAGGTCCTCGGTGCACATGTCACCTATGCTGTCCGCCACTGCACATATCAACATTTTTCCATCAACGCATCGTTCAAGTTGTAAATCTGAGTTTATATAATATACACACATGGGCATAGACAGTGATTCCCTAAATCTTCCAACTCATATTCTCTTTGTTCATACAAAATATTCCTTCATGTATACATTTCTTCGAAACTTAATTCCTAGGTCTTAATTCCTAATTTATTTTTCTCTAGCATACAGTGAAGAGCAATTATTCACCTCTGTACATAGGCTAAACCCCTGATTAATATCAGAAAAAGGACTCGATGTATTAATCTTTTCATCCTATATATTTGTTTCGGTTACAAAGGAAGTAATGATGAATGATAATTAAAAATGAAATGTTTAAGGTAATATTTTCAGAAAAGAGGAAATATGTTAGATTAATAATTTGCTTCTTTAATTACATTAGATTTTTTTGTATTTATTAAAAAGTAAATTGTCTAAAAATATGTAAAAAGAAAATAGTATTTTGAATTCATGCATTTAATAGTTTTCTCGTAAAGAAATTTATTGATCAGGTTTTGTTCAGTTTCCCTGATCCTTTGAGCAAATGCTGAGATGGCCCCTTGTTTGCTCCTGAACAGTAATATAACTTCGCTCTCTCCACCCAAGGCATCATATTGACTCGTCATACACGATTGTAATTGTATATATGTGACTCAATAATTATTATTATTATTATTATTATTATTATAGTTTTTTATATGAAAATCATTTTACTGAAAAATTTAATTCAATTATTTTTATTGCTATCCATATTTAAGTACTTATTAGTTTTATAAGTTTGAATTTATTTTTGATTGCTCTTTACAGTATTTAATTATTGTCTTTATTATTTTATACATTTTTATTATTCATAATTAGTTATGTTATATTTATTATTATGACTAATATAGTTATTATTTATATTATGCCCTACCCCGATGAAAATACTGGTTAGTCAACAATTGCATATTTGCCATATAATTGCACATTAGTGTTTAAAAAAGATGAAAACTCAAATAGTGGCCAATACCTACCTCGCAAGCAGAAAGATTTTTTCTCGTCGGTTACGTAGCTCACTCTGCACTTGCAAATCCCCATGCACTGACTGTTGGTCGTCACGCATTCATCGTCCTCGAAGCACCTGTCCCCGAGATCTGAAATGAAAACATTAATTTTCACTTGATACAAAGGTCTTTTTTTAAAAATCTCACTAACTGAAGTGTGATGGACGAAAAAGAATGTCGTTGATGGCCTTAAGTTTATGTAGACCAAGGTGACAAAGTAATGGGATAGCAATATAAAAATATGCAGATGCCAGTAGGATCGCGTACGAAAGATACAAATATAAAAGAGCTGATTGGTGTGTAATGGTGGAAAGTATGTTTTCTGGGTTAATTCAAACAAATTTCGATTCCATTAAAAAGTAAGTAAGACGTATTGTTCTTAAAATATTGATTTTAAATGTACTTAATATGAAAACTTGTTTTAGGTATCTTCTGCGCACAATAAAAGTATTTTTCATTTTAGTATAAAATGATTCTGACACAAAATCTTCAAAATGGAGAATGAGGTTAATTTGGACATTGTGGATAATGTGAACAACAAAATTTTACAGTTTTTGTTCAGGGTATATATAAATGTAATCTCATATATACAAAAATTATTAATTAAATGACCAACTCTATACTGTTTAGGAAAGTTTGATGAATGATTAATTTAGATTACAAATACAATATCATATTGTTTCAATGCAACCCTGATCTTAAATGTAACTGTTTTGAAAATTATTGAACGAAAAATAATAAAATCTCTACCTTTTGTAGACAATATTTGCTATCTCTTTTAATTAGTTACTTTTCTTCTTTCTCATTTCAGATGGTCAGATTTCAGACGGTCTCATTTTAGACGTTAGTTAGGAAAACCCACAAATGTAATATTCTTGAGAAAACAGTGAAGGATGCTTTACATTGCATAAATAGCCTTCAGATCTCTTTCTAATAAAATCATATTGTGAGCGAATGTATTAAAAATACAAATAAAAAAGTAACTGTCTTTGTGTGTATCCCAAATTGCCCCACGTGTTGTCCACATTAACTCTCCACGGGGCTACAGTGTACAAATGTGTATGTATAAAAAACTATATT
The DNA here is from genome assembly GCA_017312745.1 of Gryllus bimaculatus. Classification (NCBI taxonomy): domain Eukaryota; kingdom Metazoa; phylum Arthropoda; class Insecta; order Orthoptera; family Gryllidae; genus Gryllus; species Gryllus bimaculatus. The sequence continues at coordinate 5,338,134 of BOPP01000017.1, forward strand.
CAAAATATTTCTCCCCTTGGTTTAAATTCATCCCTTTGTTTAAACACAGGTTTACTTCACATTTGAGCAAGCGAGTAATTTGTATCCTTAGCACCTAGTATTGTGCAGGTTCATAAGTTTTCCTTTCTCACTACTGCGTACGTACTATAGAGAAAGTATTGTAATACTGCGGGGGACAACGGCGAAATGAATTTGGCCATTAATTTAAAGACAGAAAATTATATCACTGCTTTATATCAATGTTACATGTAATACGTAATAACAGCAACGTTTCGGAAATTATTTCCATCATCAGGCAAATGTCAAGAACAAATAATTAATATAATATTTGAAGTATTGATATAATAGTTTATTGAATTAATAAGTTATTGAATTAAATTTAAGATTTTTTACGAAGATTTAATACTTTTGATCGTTGTTAATACTAGTACAATGTAAATATGTTAAACATTTTGTTAGTTTTAATTTTTTTTTTTTTTGTAAATACGTTTTTGTGTTTTTGAGTAACTGTATTCTTATTGCTTTGATGTATTGTTCATTATTTCCATTATTGAATCTTCGGCGTATGACTGAGCTTAAAGCCAATAAATAAATTATTATTTAAAATCTTATAGCATTCTAAATGAAAAAAATGTCAACTCTAGACCCCCTTTCCCCTACTTATATACTTAATGATTTCCTCTCCAGTCCAGTTTCCACTCATACTACTAACCAGTGCTATTTTCCCAAACCCTAATTATCGTTCCCCGAACCTTTCCTAGAGAATGTCATAATTTTCTCATGAAATGATACCGATTATCACTACACATATGTTCTAGGTAAGCGATGTTTCTGTGTTCGAAGTAAAAGTTTCCCGTTTTCATCCATTTCTCTCTCCATGTTTCAGCAATTTAAACTAGTGGTGATGGAGAATGCACAGACGTTCTCGAGCTAGTTAGTTTTGTAATATCTAGATTGCCGGTTTTCTCCCTCCCTCTTCCCAGCTGCCTTCTATTGGCGCCTAAAAGACATCTTTTCCCGTTCCCTCATTTTTTGTCCGGATCCGTAATCGCAGAATTGAATTGGTACTTACGTCTGTCCTCGAGGCAGCGGAGGCCGTCGGAGCTGCCGTGCTGCAGGCGCGGGCACACGCACACACTTGCGTCGCACGTGAGCGTCGGCCCGCCCTCGATGCGGCAGTTGTTCTTCACCACGCAGCGCTCGCCCACCTCTGCAACGCACGTCCACGCTTACGCACCAAGTTATATTTGTCCACTTTGATTTTCTTTAGTCAGACTTAGCAATTTGAGGATCAGTTTCGTAATACGGAGCATGAAAGCAGTATAAAACATTATGACTATTATTAATTATTAATGTCGATGAGATTGCTGAACTTTTTTGAAAGAACGCAAAATGTAATATTTTTAAACGTAAATTACGTTTTGAAGGTTTTTCAAAGTGTATAAAACATACCATTTTCGTGTCATAACTCTTATAACATCATTATATTGGTTATCACTAGAGACGGATTTTGATGATATAAAACATCGTCAAAAATAATCAGTAAAATGCTCTTCAAATAATTTTAAAATGCCCTAAAGCAAAACACAATTACGTAGAAAATGTTATCAAAACCAGTTCGGATGATAAACTCAAGCTGATGTAATGTCTAAGTAAATATTGATTGTGTAATTAGAAGTTTGAACAATAAACAATCCACTGGTTCAATCTTCTCAGAATACAAAAAAGAATAGGAGCTTTAGAAACAAAATTGATGATGAAATAAATGTAAAGAATTCTAGGGTAAGATTGCAGCTTACATCGATCTCAATGGACGCAAGAAACAGGAAATCGAACAAGGGGTGTATTGTAAGTATCTGAATATACTTGTATGTACACCTAAAATGGTACATCTTGAAGAGCTAAGAATTGTTTCACAAAAATTCCAGATGTAATTTCAAAATGTATCTCCAATTACACAGCTGTTCACAACGTCGATAGATATTTAAATAATTTTTCAACGAGGTTATAGGGAGGACTCACTGTAAGAGAACACCGAAGATTCCACGGGACGATTACTCCTGTCGACGGTTTCGAACTATTTTGTAAACATCCCTTTTAGGATGAAAGACGATGTTTTCATCAATGGTTCAGAAAGATTTTAATAATTAATGTTGAAAATGATGTAACATTATTTCCTAAACAAAGAGAGGAAATGTATCAGGGGTCTATCAATGATTTGCCTTATTGGTATGCGACTGATAAAGGAACACGTTTTCTGCACATTTGTGTATTCAGCACAGGGATTCCCAAACTTTTTCCGACATCGAACCCTTTCAAAAAAATTGTTCGCTTCATCGAGCCCCTTAGGGTTTTATCTATAATATGCAGCACACATCATATTCATAGTACAATTAATGGCGCATACATTACTAAAAATAATTAACATAAATAACAAAAACTAATGTTTAAGAAAAATTACTAGAAATACGTTTTATTATTTTTCTACTATTATTATTTTTAATATTATAAATATAAAGACGTTAGAAGAAAATTCTAATAATAGCACAAAATTTGATTTTCATTCATATGAATTATGGTTAAAAAAAGAGGAGCAAATTTTAATAAGAAGAAAGTAAATAAATATCAACTTCTTTCAATATTGTTTGTAATCAATAACATCTTGGTAATACCCATCAATCGCCAATGTACTCTCGGAAACCCAAAAGAACCCTTCCCCATCGTTGACCCTCTTTCAACTATGATCGACGTCCAGAGGGCTGGTATCGACCCCGTTGGCAACCCCTGGACTAGTGCACGAAGCCCTGGTAGTGGCTCTCACTGACTGGAAGTGTTGTAGCAGCGGTTGTCCACCTCGTGGGCGCCGTCGATGCACTGGCAGAAGGAGCCGTCCCACCCCAGGGAGCGGCACTCGGCAGAGGGGCCCAGCGCCAGCTGGCACTGCGCAGACTCCTTGCAGTCGTCGCCAATGCCCATCACGCCTGCACAGCATTCGAGCACGTGAAGAGAAGGATTTGCGCCTTGGCAGATGGTGGGTCATGCGAAAGGCAGTTAATCCAGAGACAAAAAAAAATACTCAGTTAAAGAAGCAAGAAAGAGTGACACATTTTTTTAATATTAACAGTCAGAAACTATTAAAAATTGAATGTGACATATGTAAGCAAAGTACGATCTTTTATCGTAGGTCCGAATTTACGTTTAAGCAAAACATGCAATTGCTTTGGGAGCCTCCCAGAGCAACACATGCATAACATATTTTTGTTCCTGTAAAATAATTGTTACTCAAATAGTTTTGTAATTAAAAAAAGTATTTTAAATTTCAAAGTTATTTTTTAAATATTTTATACATGTAAAAATATATTAACTAGGTCATTTAGTTATTGTACAGTTAATTGCATTTGTGTAAAATGTTATTGTAGAAAGTATTTAATGTAAGAAATATAATATACGTCTAAATGTATATATTTTTTACGTTTTCATTTGTATTTGTAAAGAAAGTACTTGTATTAAGATGAGCTTTTATTTAATAAAGTTGAAGCTACTTTTACGGAGGCTGGCAAATAATTTTGCGTTGAGAGGCCCCTCAATACTTAAATTCATGCCCTGACAGTATCTCATACTGTAAACATTATGTAGAAAAATCTGGGAAATGGACGATAACGATAATGAAAACAACGACATAAAACCAAATTGGACTAAAATCATATTAAGGTAAGGCTGTCAATTTGATTTTATACTGGGAAGCCCGGGTTACCCGAACACTTCTTTCCTTGTTTTTGTTTTGCGCTATGTGTTATTCAATCACTGTTATTTTTTGTATATATTAATAATGTGAAACAAGTTAATAGTTTCTATAAATGAACTACTTTCGCTCATGGGCGGGCATCATTTAAACGGAAGCATTTTTGACTGTTACACCGAAATTGAACTTAGAAAGTTAATGCAAATTTTGTACTCTTATGTAAACACAAAAGTCATGGTACTTTACATTCAGAATGTTTAATTTTGACCTTTATTAATAATTTGAAATCTGAGTGTCGTGTTATTGTATTTTGATGGATAATTTCTTTGCATTAGTAGAGGAAATGGGAATTACTGCAGCTAAATTTGGTGAAATGGCTGTCAACCGACTTTTAAAAATGACTGTCGTCGGCCGGGTATCAACTGGAACTATTTGGAAAACCCTTACTTTTAATTCTCGCCCCAGTTGCTTTGATCGCAACGCCTGTGAACTGCAGTAAGCTAGTGACTTTGTCCACGACCCTGACATGGCTAAACCCACAGTTGCAGTTTCTGGCACAAGAGTGCACTTTGGGTAATTCTGTCCTTGCTGGATGCAGTGGACCAGATCGACACGGCGCAGATTCAAATGCAGTGCGCTCCAAGCTATGAGAAGCACGCCGGCGGCGCTTCAGACTAGAGACACACGAATATCGAATGACGGACGTTCAAATGCCTCCGTCAGAGCGCGACACTCATAAGGGCCGGGAACACACTAGCGCGCTGCACAGGCGTCCGTCGCCAACAACGTCCGTTAACCGCTACAATGCGTGCGTTCAAGGTTGGCAAATTACTTTAAATTTAGTGTTTAAATACTTCGACAAATACTTTGTAAATAAGTATTTAAATACATTATCAAAATACATTAGGCTTTGATTTGATAAATGCATAATATTTTAAATACTTTAAATACTCAAAGTATAGTAAATATAATAATTTTGTATTATATATTTTTATTGACACATGGTAATTACCCATTACAAAAAATTAGTTATTGACAGTCATACAAGTTTCTGAACAATAACTAAACGTATTGTTCAGATTGTTGTAATGTAGTGAAACAATTTGTATAAATACTTTCAAATATAAAATCAAATAAAAAATATGTCTTACAAAATTAACGGAATTTACTTTTAAAACAACTAATTTTTTAAACAAACAATCAAGCATTAAACCCCTATTAGGCTAATGTATAAAACGTGCAAAGGTAAACAGTCATTCAACTGACATCGATGAACGTAAATTAGTGTTATAACGAATAACCCCTTTTTTATTGTCGGGTAATTGTCCAGCACTTTTAATTATTTATATTTATCATTTCAAAACAAAGAGAATTAAAATTCAACAGCTGAAAGGCGCTTTTATTTTTGTTTCAATGCGGTGCATTCACATAGAGAAATCAAACAAAAATACTCTTTACTCGTTATCTTCTTCATTTGTATTTAAATTATTTTTAGTTTTTTAAATACACCCATTGTATATATTTAAATACATCTCCAAAATACATGCCCAAAGAACTCAAAGACAGTTTTTAAAATACAAAATGTATTTAAAATACGAATTTCAAAAACAATACTTAAATATTTCCCAACCCCGCGTGCCTTGTTCTTGACGGCGTTGTATCTTCTTAAGCATCCATAGCGTTTAGATCATTTAGAGTACTAGCAACTTACGTTGAACCGCGTTGAACCAGCGGTATATGTATTTCAATTCATAAAATGAATAGTTTCGACATTGAAATATTAATTAATAAAGTTCACATGCAAGTATTTCTGCAGGTGGTATACCACACTCAATATATGTATCTTTCCCTTTAATATGATCATGCAATTCTCCGAACGACAGCTCGGTCTTTCGGAAATAATTTTTAAAATGTCGCTCCGTCGTTGCATAAAATCTGAAACACGGGGTTCAATTTGCCCTTCAAAATATGCTCGCAATTAATGGAATGCTCCCTCCATCTTTTCCTTTTTATGTTTTGTGAGTTTAGTTTAAATGTAACACACGAACGCCAACTCCGTGAGACCACCCGATAAATGAAGAAACGTGCGCGCTGGTAATCGTATTCTTGTGGCTCGCCAACAAACGGACGTTAAATTGATGGACGTCATCGACGTACGTTTTGCAACGCTCGTATGTCGCTAGCATTATATTGAGCTTTGTACCTGACGTTTGAAACCCACATGCATGATTTACAGTTTAGATGAATCAGCCTGTTATTTCTTCTCGGCAACGAATAGTATTCTCGGGATATCTACTGCTTCAGTATAATCGTCTTGTGTACCTTTTTCATGTAACTGAAACTGGGCCAAATTAATTCATCAAGAAAATTTATGTGTTTATATTCACCTTGCTTTGTTTCGGATTTAGAGAAATAGAGAGAACGTAAATAAAGTAGAATGTATTAAATAATGATAAATTTCCTTGCCGTTTATACTTGTATTATATCAGCGATAAAATTGGAGCAAATTCCATGCAGATAATTTTTTAGAACTTACGTTTTAAGCACACCTCGCTCTTCGATAAGTCTTCTTTATAGATGAAGAAACCGTCTTTGCAAGTACATTCACTTTGAAGTTTGCAGTAGGCGTGTCTTGCACAGTCACGGTCATATTTGCAGGCTTCTGTTAACAATTCAAGTATCTGGTGTTTATTTCAATTTTAAAAGCGTAATTTGTAAATTTTATATTGAAATATTCTTGCAACATATTTTGTCACCTATGAAGTATTGACAATATTTGAAATAATGAAAAAATTGCTTGCTAAGAAATTTTATTTCTCTGAGAATAGTCGTTATCCTTTAGAGAGTGACTTTACTCATGTTAATCCCACTTAAGTAGTCTCGTATAACAAACAAGAGCAATTATATGATAACTAATATTAAATCATGTAGTAGCTTAATTGTCTTAACCCTTTCCATCCCATAACACCGAGAATCATCACTTATATCCTTAAGGTATCTTCTATTGTGTTTCTAAGATTAAACTATAATTTACTAAACTAAAGCGGGATTAGAGACTCATTAGGAAACGAAATAAATTTGTAAAAAAAATGAAGTATGTTGATGTCAAAACAATTCCGTGGTCTTGAAGTATCGATAAAGTCTAAGAAATATTTCAAAACATTGCGATGCCTTCATCAATGTATTCACTTCGCTCCAAAAAGTAAAACACTGAATTTCAACATCCCGTTTATAAGGGCTGCAACACTTGCATTACTACTTGGCCATTCTACCAGAAAAATAATAAGGCCTGATTTTTCCATGCAAAATTCTTGTTAATTCGCCTTACAATTCCTGTGAATCCCGATAACGGAACAACAGAAAGTTCCAATGCTACTTACTCTTGATGACTTCCTTCCGCAGGAGGACATCACCGGCATTGGGGAAAGCGTCGACGGTGACGGCGACGGTCACCAGTGCAATTAACGTCAACAACAGACGCAGCTCCGCCATCTTCTCCAAGAAATGTCTTGCAAAAACAATGAACGAGTGTGACGGTCTGCAGAGTTTATCTTATCGCGAGGCGATGCTTACCACTGCATGGGATAGATACGCGTAAAGATACTAGCGTTCAATTTCGGAGCACTTAACAAATTAATGCTGCGCAAAAAATGTAGTACAGACCATGATGTTAGAAAATAATAGAATCTTTATATAATTTGCTTTGCGTTATTTCCATACGTGGTTATGATAAGGAGTATTAAAGATTATTAAAGATTATTATTATTATTATTATTATTAAATTGTTTATTTCATTAGTGCAATAATGTGGTATTTGCTTTATGAATTTCTTCAGTTGTTTTTACCCGCTTTTACATAAAAGGATGACATCATCGATAGGAAAATCTTGTGGTACTACAAAATCAGACACTTTGTTACATTAATTGTATCTTTTACAATTTTCGAAAAATTCAGACAGTTTAATGAAATGTTTGTTGAATGACTGTGTTTGCAAAACTTAATTCAAAACGAAAATGTGTCTATTCAATATTATAGGAAGACACCGAAAAAATTGAACTTTTGCAATTTTCGAAAATTTGGAGACATTAAAGAAAATAAGACCCGCGCCTTTTCAAGCGTTCTTTGGTCTATCATAGATAAAAGTTCACTACAAATACATGAATTCTGACTACAGCATGCGATAAAGTAATTTACAACTTAAATGGATAAGATTTTTACACTTTTTCCATAATAGGGATCCACCACACCAATTTTTGTATCAAATAATTGTCCATTTTTGCTACGGCATTACAATACTTTCTCTTTATTACGTGAGGACGTGGTAGGTAAGAAAGTAATTATGATGCTAAAACCACGTACTTTCTCGCCCTTAATTACGGAAAAGGTGCTCAACTTTTCGAGAAAATGTACATGACCTTATTTCAAAATCTATCATAAAGAAACAGATTCCGTTAAGGGAAAAATCTGTATCTCCATAATTGTTGTGAAATGACCCCGGAAAAATTTTGAACTTTTGCAATTTTCGAAAACTCAGAGCTTTCTACGAACAGGAGACCTGCGCGTACGTCCTTTACACCACCTAACAACACATTTTAATAAAAAACGATAGAGTATTTTTTTATTTGGAAAATATACCATGGGCTTCATGTAAAGTATCCTCCAAAAATAAATAAACGGTTTCAAATTCAAGAAGACATTACATCAGCCAGATCAATTGAGGAATATCCATTTTGGAGAAAATCGGCTGAACGGTTTAGCCGCACGCGTTGTTCAGACACGTTTTGCCGCCATTCGATTTTTCTGTATCAAGGACCCATAAAATATGGATTCTGGCTACACCGGTGTTAGAGAATTTTCCCCTAAAGTTAGTAATTGAATTTAGTCAGTTTTTCGTTACCAAGGCCCTCTAATAAGAGTTTTTCTGACGGAAATTCATCTTTTTTCGCGCTGCATTACATAACTTCTCACTGCTCTGTAGCGAGAAAGTAAAATTCTACACATGTATTAGAATGTTGTATCACGGAAACTACTTTCACCTTCATAGATCATTGTTTTTTTAATGGATTAGTCTTTGAAACTCGGAATACGTTTTTAAAACTCGGAAGAAAGAAAAGAAATAACGAAAGAAAAGAAATAACGAAAGAAATGAAATAACGAAAGGAAAGAAATAACGAAAGTTAAGAAAGAAAATAGAAAAAAAGAAAGAGAGAAAGAATATATTCAAGACCATGCTCGACTGACTTGACCTACCCAAAAATTCCTGGATGGAACGAGTTCACAATAAGAGAAGGAAATGAAATGGAAAGCAAGAAAGCGGCTTAGTAGGAAAAATTCTTCACTCAGTGTATTTTGAATACTATGCAAGGATTTTCATGTTTCAGTATGATCTCTATGTAACAGTTATTTATCTATCAAAAAAATTACAAAAAATGGCCATCACCAGAAAATATCAGCGGATTGACTTTGTTTATAGATGCCCGGTCCCTTGTAATTCCAAACACCAGGTGTAGAATTCTTGATAAAGGTTCAGCTACAGGATTTGTATTTTTGTCTCAATTTGATGATATTAATTGTTAATATTTGTCAAGGCAATAATTTGTTTAATTTAACACCAATAGGTTAGCGGAGCGTTTGCACAAAATCATTTGAAAGACAAGTTAGTAGGTGGAGGATCTAGTAAGTAAGTTTCCCTAGATCGTTAACCAAAAGAAAACAATTTCATGGGAAAACTTTATTGCAGCAGATATAGCAAAAGCCGCCCTAGATGTACTTGAACCTTGGAACGTACACCTCTGCCGCCTTGGATAGGTACTAGTGGTGGACAGTCACCTGCAATTGTTCGCCACTGTATTATGCAAAATGGTGATCGAACAGGAATTTCGTCTGAAGTAAGAAAAGATGAAAATTGCTGCTGGAGAGATCTGGACTATAGGGTGATCATGCGATTAGGCTCACAGCAGATCTTCTGCAGCAGTGTCTATCTACCTTATCGTCCGGATTATAAGGTACTATTATTTTTAGTAAAACAATAATTACAGAGGAAAAGTAATGTAAGTATTAAACACAAAAAAGGCATCAACGGTTAGAAATGGAGCAAAGATAAAATGATTAAAAAGATATCAAAATGCTACAAAAATTTTATAGAAATACACACTTGCTCTAACGGTTTTTATTTTACCTTTTTATATTTGCAGTGATAACAAAAGTTGTAGAAACAGTTTTGAAATACACGAAAGCTTATGAACCTTCCCTATCTGAGAGCCCCTCGCCCTATTCGGTGTCATAACAGATAATGAATATCTACAGATAACCACTATCGTGTTTCTGAGTGAGGTTTTAGGAATACCGCTATCGCCGAAGTCATTTTTCACCTTGATGCAAAGTACCTGCAGTGGAAAAGAAGTAGACCAAGCATGAATTACATGAAATAAAAGCGACGACACTTTTTAAAACTTGTGTTATTTTTATTAAAATCACATTTCCTTAAATTCAAAACTACAAAATTCTTGTTTGTCAAGATAGTATTTAGAGAAATCAACAATTTACGTGCACAACGCACATCATTTATCGACAATTCACATACACATGCAGAGCAAATATTCACATGCATCTCGAAATCAACATTTTTCTTAAAAAAAATGAGTAGATGTGCGGTTACGTTAGCGACCTTGCTAGGACCGCAATAAGGAGCGCGCTCGTAGATGCCAGCAACGTGGCAGCACCTGAAACACACACATTCACGGTAAATAAAGCAAGGCTCAAAAGGTGAAACTGTCCCTATAGTTTCAAAGTCATTTTAATGTCTTCGAGAATGAGGGGTAATTGTAGAAATAATAATAATAATAATAATAACAATAACAATAATTCTTCTTCTTAATATTATTATTTTTATTATTATTATTTATTTTAATATTATTATTTTTTATTATTATTTATTTTATTATTATTTTTATTATTGTTATTATTATTATTATTATTATTATTATTATTATTATTATTATTAGTCATACATCCAATGTTGGGCAAGACCTACCACTCTGAAATTAGGGTGGCTCTACATTACCAGGGGAGCCAGTGCTAGCAAGTGTTTTTGAAGTCCTTCTACAAAACTATCTACTTTGTTAAGGGATATTTGAAACAATGAAAAACCTACAGTGTTAACTAAAATTATTAAAAGTTTAAAGTTCACTAAATCTTTTTCATTACTAGTCACTGCACTCAGTATGAAATTATTAGTAATTATCTAAACCAAAACCTAGATACAGAAGTATCGTTATAGGTGTGTGGGGAGTAAATATGAATCCACTTTTCGAACTGCAATGTTTCAAGGAAGATTACCACAGAGTTTTCTTGAATTTATTATCAGAGCTTTTTCATGTTTATTATTTCTCAACAATTAAATTCTGGAATATAATTGTACTGATGATAGCTAAATATTTTTGAAAACAAAGAATTTTTTTAAAACATCTATAAGGATTACAATATGGCGTCCGTCACTTTAAAAACAGCACAACGAACTACTGCACCTCATACTATTCTACTGACAATTTTGAGGACCACCCGACAAGTAAATTCTTCTGCTACTGTTCTCTTTGAATGATGCCAGGTTCCCTCAGTGTTCTTATTTTCTGAATACACATACACATATGCACTATCGCGCGCGCGCATGTATGTGTATGTATGCGTTCAGCATCACGAAATTTCTACAGCAAACAGAAATACATATCTTTATCTATCGCCCAGTCTGCCTAGAATTTATTGAACTGATTCATTACAAAGACTTGTCGCTGAAAAAGCAATCAAATTAAGCACTGCAAGTAATAGAATTAATAAACTCGAAACATAATATCTGAAAATGGAAATATATTTGATTAATTTTTCTTCTGAACACACATACACACACTAGAATTTATCCACTCCTTCTGATTCGCATCCTCCTTCAATTGCTGAGTTCCTGTCATGGCGATGTCAAACATTTTTGTGTACTGTTTAACATATTGAATTCGGTTAAATTCGTATACTATAATGTGTTTAATAATGTAATTTACCACGTATAATAATTATTTAAGTAATTTATTAGTCTCAACACGTAATAGAAAAGTTTCTATTACATTTTCAATGTATAGGGATCTGAATTAGGAAAGAAATAATTTATTTACCGGAACAAGACTGCTTGTCTTTGGAGAGCTTTCCAATGCATTTGCACACATCGTCGACACAGCGCACATGCTGGTTGTCTCCGTCCTTTTCGAGGTAACATATCTGGTTCTCATTGCATGCTTTCCCCACTTCGTCTATAAAAAAATAATTATTTCATTGAGTTTTTTAAAGTAGTTAGAAATGAAATATGCAATTCACTTTAGGCAAAATGCATGGCATTGTTTTATAAGCGATTTAGTGTCGCGTTTTACGTTCACTAATTTTATAATTACCGATCTTGTATTTGCAAAGTTTTTGGGTATGATTGAAAGCGAAGGCATCTTGACAACCACAGCGTCCTTTATTACACTCTCTTCCGTCCCCGAAATCCGGGCATTCGCTTGTTGTGTTACACAGGTCTCCATACTCCTGAGGCTCTGCAAAAAGAAAAAAACACAAGATTTTGCACTTACTCTTTTTGAAAACCTTAGTGATTAAAAACGCATCACATTTACAAAGCGAAGGTGAGCATACGTTTATAGCAGAATGTGTTGTTGTAATTTGCAGTGTAGGTTACTTTACAAATGCAAACATCAGTGTGACATATAGTATTGTTTGCGTCACAATGTCCTTCATAACACCGGTCACGAACTCCTGGAACAAAAATATTTTGCTGCGGTTACATATAGACCAAGAATTGATATATAAAACAATAATTGATGATTAAATATTTATTTTCATTTGTTAATAAAAACATATGTTCTTATCAGGTAACTCTTACTTCTTGAATGACGAACTGTATTACATGTCAAGAATTTAAATTACTTTTCTTTCAAATAGCACGCTATTCATTACAAATGCTAAACACATTGTACATGACTTTATATACGGAAACCTAAGTCATTTAAGACTTCACAAAGCCTACACTCAATAATTCTAAACTCGCTGTTCGTCGGCGGAAAGAAAACCCTGGATGGAAAAAACTGACGTCAGAAAACGAATACATTCTCCATTTTAAACCAACTTAATCCATGAGAGCACGTCAGGTGTTCTCCTACCATAATCTGATGAACGATCACCACCCGAAACGGGACAGGAGGACAGAAACCCGCCTGCCATCCAAACATTTTACTTCCTCCTTCGAATGTTTGCTCTGTCCAATGCTTCTCGAACGAGGCCCATACAAAGAATGAAGATATAAAATCTCTCTTGTATCGTAGTTAACACAATAAAACAAGAAAAAATAATGTATCAAATTAGAAATATATCAATTGCTGTCATTGTGATGCAAAAGACTTTGCATTCATATTGTATTCAAGTACTCTAATTTCTTTCTAACAGTTAAACTTAAAGCATTAATCATCTAAACAATTTTTCGAAATATGGGATTTTAAAATGTTCAATTATTGTATCCTGCATTTTAAATTAATATTCGTTTTGTACATTGTAAGATAAGGACAGTTTTTATTTCATTTCACATTAAAAGGAAGGTAAATAAAGCATTATGTACAAATACTAAAGAAAATTAAGAAATTAGTTGGAATTAATGGAATAATTCACAATTAAAATTTTGTTAATTTTATGCAATTTTGTTGTTGATTTTTTAACCGATAATTACTTGCAGATCATTTAACAAATATTATAATTTTATTTAAATACATTTCAAATATATTTTCTACAACTGCATTAACATTTATCAAATAGTTTTAAAAAAATAATTCTTAAATACAGAACTTTTTAGAACAGCACATTTTTTATCAACAATTATTTCATATTAAACATATTTCAAGCCTTTTTTCGATTTTTTTTTTCTCGAGGCGCGGGGTCCCCCGTGTACGACGACACTAAGCCACTGCTTATTTTGCTTGTAAGCAAATCGGGCCTGGCCTTGCCTTGCTCTTTGAAGCGCTGAGGCCGCCGAGCGCGGCTTAGCCGTTGCGTCTGAGACCTCGCCGCAAGGTCTGGCAGCCTTACCCTTTCCGCATCCAGTGTCGTTGAAGAGAGTGTGTTCCTCCAGGCACTCGCACCGCCCTCTGTCGTTGCATTTCGCGTTCGACCACGACCGACATTGAGAATCGCTGTTGCAGTCAGAGTTGGGAATCTCTGAAATTCAAACAGAACAAGAACAAAATGATCAAATTGTGTCAAATTGAGAGAGTACGAAATTGTTAGTCTTCTTAAATTTTGTCATAATTTTTTGTATTCTTTTATTCATTCCACTTCAATTTCATTTAACAGAATGGAAATCTAGAGCCATTTATTAACGAATTATTTCAACCTTGAAATCGGTTCAGAGAAGTTTCCAATTCTATTACTTAAAAGTCCTTTGTTGTCTAATATTTGTTTTTTACTTTTTATTTATTAGCTACCCGTTCGGGCTGAACGTTTTCGGGGATTATAAGTTTACATTCATGAAAAAAAGATTACATTGTTGGGATATCCTCAGGCAAATGTGGTCTGTAAGAGGTACACCTCAGTTGTAAATTCAAAATTGTCTACTTTTAAAGATAGCAGCCTGAATCCATAATAATAGGTTGTCAAGGTCGGAATGTGGAGGATTAGTTTACAAAACGATGTCCTCGATGTGTGCCACAATTTGTTGTCAAGAATAAGTCTGTCTCAGCGTGTCTTCCAATGACTAAAAGCAATTTTTATCATGGATAATTGGAAGAAAGTATTTCAGCGAAAATTTCACTGAAAATTTCTTAAACCTTTTGATAAAGTGATATGAACGAAAAATACTACAGTGACCAAAAGGTTTTTATTACAAAATGAACTCGTAAGAGAAGAATCTGATTGACTGAATCTCTATTAATTCAAAGCAAAAAATACAGTAGCAAATAAAAACATGAGAAATGAGATATATAGTAAGTTACAACTACGACGCTCCAACGCCAGAGATTGAAATTAATCTGAAGGGACCAATATGTGTCGCCGACTAGGTGGAGCGCGTGGGAGAGGGCGGAGCGCGGAAATAAAATTAATTGTCACAATGTTTGCCTAACTACATCTTTGAAATTTTACGTTTTTTTAAAAATTGTTACAATGTATTGGCATCTACAATCGTAGGGGCTCTTCATATTAGATACTAATGCCAGTTTCTCAAGATTGAATTTGTGTAGGGGAATGCCATCTCTATTACAAAAAGCTGAGATATCCTTACGAACATTGGAATTTGAACATGCGGACCTTCAGACACAATAATTAGTTATCGAGTGAAGTATTAATTACTTATCTGCCTCACGTACCGACTAAATGCATGTTAGCGATTTTAAATATAGATTTATAAATAACTGGACGTACGTAACACGTTTCTCTGGAAATCAAGTTTGAACGTTATTCTTCGGAAGATTCGTTATGGCCTTGTTATGACCGGGTTATCATCACAATTGAGGATTATTTTATCAAAGACACACGCTCGATGACGCATGTTTCAACAATATCAATCGATTATATCTATAGCTTTTTATCAAAATGAGTTATAAAGGTTTCTCGCATCTTACATAATTTTTTACCTTAAGTGCACCTTACATATTTTAAACACGAAATATCAATTATACAACAATTAAAATGTGTTACAAAAATGTTACAAAATAATGTTCATTATCTGACTCTTGCGATAACCACGAAAAAAAGCAGCTAAAAGAGCGAGGGAGAAGAGCTCGTTCCGGTAATAAGTAGCCGAAGGTTCTTTTTAGAGTGCTGCCAATCATTTTCCTCGTAGACATAGTGAAGAAGGCATTATAAAAAAATCATTTAGGATTGACTTAGTTTAGAAATATTGTTTCTTAATCCCCCAAACTTGTGTTTTTTTAATGTGGGCTGTATGGTAATTTATCGAAAGACACTTCTCGATTTGCTTAAACTTAGATAGTTAAGAAATTTACTGAACCTAACTATACTTTTCACAAGAAATTTGGAAAACGCATCTTAAAAAGCACTACACATTTTTCTTAATTTAAAAACATATTTCAGAAGGAAAACTAGTAGAGTACGTAGCAGCATCATTACGAACAGTCTTGGCCAGTGAGAAGTCAATTTTCTTTTGCCAAACCAACGAAATTAAAAACACTAAAATCAATTAATCGACTTTGTAAAGTGACGGGATTAACGCTCACCCTCTTTAGCGGCATAGGCGCAAGCGACAAGCAGCGCCAGGAAGGCAACGGGGACCCAGATGCGCAGGCGGGCGATCATCGTGGCTGCTGATAAGAGACTAAGCGGCGCGCGCTGAAGTAATACAGCGCGGGGACGCCGGACGCCTCACGGGAGGACGAATGGTGAAGCCGTGACGAGTGGCCGCACCCAGTTGCGCAAGCGCTTAACAGAAGACGCGCCCGTTCGCACGCAACTGGCAACCCGACTTCCAGGATACGATACGTTGCTATCGTTATTTTCGTACATGGCGTGTAGATACGCAGTGAGTCATTTGGGATGAGAAAAAAATCACCACTGTCTTCTCCCCCAATGGTGAACAAATATTTCCCATGACATTTTCCTGAAAAAAGACTCTTCTTTTTGGCGATTTATCTTTTTTATAATGTCTAGACAATTGTTCTTACATGGTTCAAGGAGGTGACGATATTTCTAAGTAGTTCCTAAGAAAAAAATATAAAATTTGGATACCATCCAAAACAAAAATATTTGAAGTAATGGAATTGAAGCGTACTACAGCCCGTATCGCGTGTATTCCTGCAACCGCGCCAGACCTTATACTTGAGATTTATTTCTTGGCGCCCGAGGTCTTGCCTTCACGATGGAATATCTCACGATATTTCGCGTCTTTCTCGGCCGTGCCGCTACACGTCGATGATCGCCAGTGCTGCTCGATACGGTCGCCATCATGCGACATCTAGCGGCACGACTGAGAAAGACGCGACATTCCGTGAGATATTCCATCGCGAAGACAAAGCTTCGCGAGCCAAGAAATAAAATCCCACGTATGGGCTGACAGAATCGTAGGTCGCTTGCTGACCTTCACAATTGCAGTGCACTTGCTGTTCACAAATGATGCTAATGCCCCCTTATCTGCCACAGCACTCCGGCCCCTTGGAAGAGCGAATAAAGTTGCAATGACATACAGGTAACGACAAAATTTCAAAATTACAAAAATATATTTTCTACGAAAATCTAAGCTTCTCAGGCCAAAAATGAAAAAAGACCAACATTGTCTACTGCTAACATTATTAGAAATACGCTTCAGTGTTTGTTTTGCTTGAAATGACTGGGCTTTTACAAATATACGCCGAATATGTTTAATTTCGTAAATATAATAGTAATAATAATAATAATAATAATAATAATAATAATAATAATAATAATATTTAGTATCTTGAGTATAAAATTATACTTTCTGACAAGTGACTTTTAATTTACACGTGCAATATTTCCTGTAGCAGCCCTGGCAACTGCCGCTTTTGGGGAAGGAGGCTTTCGCGGCTTCTCCCCTCTCCCCCCAACTGTGCCGGCGCCACGAAGCCCGCCTTACGTTTAATTTAAAATCACATATCAGAAATTATAATTTATACGTACTCAAAATCGAATCAAACATTAACATATGTACTCCCCATTTTATGATTTATCTATTGCTTGTGAGAAAAATATACTGTTTCATTTATAAAATCAAAGATGGTTAAATTTCTCGAATACATTTCTAAAAATATGTCGAACAATATCTCTACAGTATTTTACATGCCTCTTTATTTTGCATTGTTGAGCTGCTTTTCGGTATTGTGGACCGTTTAGAAGTTATGGAGGTGGCCCAGAGTTAGTGGGATCACGAGTATTCTAGAAAAGAATTAAGAGCATCATCTGTTGTAAATCTAAATTGTTGTTTACATATTTAATTAATTTCGTTTAAGTAAACTGAAATTCTCGTTTTGATTCAATGGTGTATGGTTTTTTAAACACTGGAAAACCACTAAAAGACTTATTGGTCTAATAGTATCCAGTTCTACTTTACTGCATATGTACATACAAATTCAGTAATGTATATATTTGTAACTAGGTCCAAGATCATTGATGTAAATATCATATATGCACGTAGGAGTGTGGGGGGTCACGAAGATTCAACCCACATACACCGATGGTACTACACACAACTATGGCTTTCATTAATTTTCTATACCAACGAAAGTCATTCATTTTTGCAATTGAATGCGTTACACTAAATATCCATAAACAAAAATGTAAAATAAAATTTTAGTTCAGCATGAATGAATAATTCTTTATAAGAAATGAGTCTGTTGGACACTACACCTACAGCCTTCCCCTCACATACAAAAATCGTGAATATGCCACTGTTTATATAAATATTCGCATTTATTATCATTATTATTATTA
>BOPP01000017.1:5357554-5396568 GCA_017312745.1 Gryllus bimaculatus
CGTGTGTAATTATGGGGATCAGCCTTCGGCGGCAACCCTTCGTTAAGGCAAGGTTGTTAGCCTTAAATATCAATTAGGGGGATAGGATGATGTTAAATTCTTCTTCTTCTCCTTCTTCTTGTTCTTCTCTTTCTTCTTCTTCTGCTTATTACTATTATTATTATTACTATAATTATTATTACTATAATTATTATTACTATAATTATTATTACTATAATTATTATTATATTATAGGTCGATGATGAGTGGTGAAGGGACTAGGATGATGGTAGGAAGTGTTCGGTGCGGTAGTGGGAGGTGTTCGTGGGTTTCTGGAACCCTCCCAGCATTCGCCTTGTGACCGAGGGAAACCACGATAACCCCGGTCAGAATGGCCGGCATGCATTATTAGATTAATGCATTATTAGATTCCTCTCTTTATAATCTATCCATTGCTGGCATGAAAAATATATAATTCCATTTAAAAAAATGAAAGACGATTTAATTTCTCGGAAACTAAGAATTCCAAAAAATATCTCTACGGCTTATTACTTGCCCCATGATTGCATAGTTGAGCGAAAAGGGCATTTCGATATCGTGAACTGTTTAAAACTACGGGGATGGCCCGTAGTGGATGGAACACCTGTATTTAGAGAGGATAGAAAAAATGGAATTCAATGATAACTTTTGTTTTCTGACCATTTCTATTTGCTAAAGGGAATTAAAAGTAACGAAGCACATCTGTGTTAAATTAACGATTGAAATAAGTAGTTTATTTAACTTGTGTATTTCATGCGGTATAGATTTTCCAACTAGCCAAATGTCTAAATTATTGTATTTTTTAACATAATTATTACATTTGAATACCCTCCTTGAAGGAAAAGAGGAGCCGGAGGGCAAACAACAATCGTACGCGCCGATTCCGAGGGAAGGAAGACCTGGGCGACAGCGGTGGAGCAAGGTCGAGGACATCTGGACGGACGAGTAGAGCGATGGCAGCCGAATCTGGGACAAGGTCAGACTCGGTGGCGAAGAAGCGAGGTGTTCAAACCGCGAACTGTGCGCGCTACCGCATGTGATAAATTTGTAACGGAAATTGAGAGCAGCCAGAGACAAGAATGCTAGTGCAGAAGCGGAAAGGCTACAATCCCGAAGTGCTTAATCACGCAGATTGTCGTACAAACTAGATCACGGCAAAATAACGGAAAGAACCTTGTGAGCCGGTAATACAGTTCATTCATGTGTTATGTTTACGAAAGAAACATTATTGTAAATAGAAGCGTAAATCATTTATCATTTCTGTGTAATCTTGCCGAGAAAATTAACTGTGAATAGTGGTAATTGGATAAGTCATTTGATAATTTGTTGCGATCATCGGAATCAAATATTTGTGTACAAGTAAGGAATTTATTGTGTTGTAGTAATCAAATTAAGGAATTTAACGTTTTTGTTACTTTCAAACGCCGCTAGTTGAGCAGTAATTACCGTGCACGAGCATCTGTAAAGGTATATTTTTTGTATTATTTGCTATCTGGTCTTTGTATTTCACTCGGTGCTTTTATATGTGGTCATATTCTGGAGAGAATAAATGCACTCTGTTACCTGATTTTGTGTCTGGGTGTTAATCTTTCTCATATCCCAAAAGATCCTAACCTCCGCGTTAGTAAACTGTGACAACTCACCCTCTTTCCAACTGTTGTCTATCTGCACTATATTTCAAAATTATTGTTTCCCCTAATAGTAGATTTGAAATAACACTAAGAATATGGTAAAAGGAGAACACATGGTCCTTTGTTCAAATTTTCATTTGAACATTTGGGGCCGTTCTTGTGAAAATTTTCTTTCAGTGTTTCAGAAAATCTACAAATTTGAGCTCATTTTCACAGCAAACTTTCGAGTTTTCGAAATACTCCATAAGAATCCATTTGAAACACTTGTGTTTAAAAATGTAATATTATGTAAAATATATGTTCGTACTGTAAACGTTAACGACATGAGGTACATTTAAAATAATTACATTTATATGAAATATAAATCTATCATATTAATTACCACAATTATTAATTTATATAAAATACGCGATTTGAAATAATGTAATGGAAACATTCGTGTAGAATAAATATTTATTGGAATATAATTATGTTGCTATAATTTAGATGTGCTAAGTTGTCTGCTATGACAATATAGGAACACAACGTCTATAATGGAATCCGTTATCAGGAGATCAGGAAATGTAAGTTGTTGAAATGTAAATGTAGTTGTGATTAAACAAATAACTGAATAATGAAGAACAAAGATAATTTTTCTGGTTTTTTTTTGTAATTCTCATAATATAAATATTGATTTAGTATGCTATGGAGACATTACACAACTTGCATCAATGGTACAATAGTCGCTAGACTTCTTTAAAAGTTTATGAAATACGGGATTTTAAAAACTCATAAGGAATTTTTTACCTGAACATGTAAATGAATACATATTGCAGATTCAGTTTGTAATTTAACACATTAATTACAATATTATGTGAAATTCCAATATGCATCTACCTCAAACGTGACATCAAATATGACAGAAACAGTTACTTTAAATATATTTTTCAATGATAGCACATAGGAATATTTCCGTATTGAATATCCCTTTTAACCAATCCCAAATTCTCTCAAAAATCTATCATACACACAGTGTACATACATAGATAGTCACATAAATAGTCACATATACATCGCAATTCAATAATGTACAGAATATCAAAACCAAACCAAAACTTTGCATTGCTCTCACGGCCATTCTGTTCATCTGATTTACGTGATATACACATGTAACGATGCATCTATCTTGCAGCGTCTGTTTTGTCACATAAAGCGAAATGCAAAAGAAACTGACTTAAGGGATTTTAAAAATAAACGATTCAGTTACTTTGTGCTCCAATTAAATTCCACATGTGAGCCAAATTGTGATTTAATATCACACTGATATACGAACCAAGGTAGGCGCCTCAAAATCAGAAGATTTAACAAATTTAAAGTAAATAAAAATGCGGGAAATAAGTTGACTTTTTTATTGATCAGATTGAGCAATACCTATTAATACCTCGAAACTTAATATAAGTCTTAAATATGCTTAGGCCTATTTCCGAAGTATCCGAATTTTCTCTCCGGACTGTCATGAAATGCTCTCACATTGTCATGCATTCTTCACCGCATCACCGAGATCACTGCTATTAAGGGTATCCATGCGATTCGCCCGATGAATCGCGTTTCGGCATGGTTATCTGGAAAAGAAAATACTTTTTTCACAATTGTAGCAATTGTAGAAAATATTAGCTTAAGTATGAGAAAAAATTATAAAGATCTTTTCACTATCGGGACGTACGAAAATGAGAGACGCACACTATTTATCTATTATCTACCGTACAAGTAGGGCAGATTACGTACGAGTATATCGTATATATTGCGCAGAAAGAATGCTCGATTATTTCAGGGATCATATAAAGGTTTTTTTAGATCCCCTTGCAGACACCCTCATGTTCCATTTGCAGAACCCTAAACTTTGAACATTTTGAAATGAGATATACATGTAGATGAGAAGAAAGTGTTTTTTTGTTTTGTTTTAAGACAGAATATTTCGAAGTAAGATTAACATATTTTTGCCTGCACGTTTATTTACTTTCAATTAAAATGAAAAGCTTGTTGTAAATTACATTTGCTTAGCTACTATGCGAGAAAACCACTTTTGGGGTTTATAGCTTAATAGTAAATTTGCTTTTTTGTCTTCGGGGGAGTTAATCATTCGTGTTTTGGGAAGAGTTGAACATTTGAAGCTTTGAATTAATCGTAGAATAAATAATAACATTCAACAGTATGTCTCTTCAGTGGTGCAAAATTCAGACTCAATCGGCAAGTAAGCCTCAATGAAGGAAAATTGAATGAAGTAAAATGATTTTTAAACATAGTACATACTTCCACTTTTTAATTTCTGACATTTTTTATCAGTAAGAGCAAATTCTGCTTTGCACTGGCAAACTCCGTCTTTGCAGTGTGTCTTCTGCTGATTACCATCTTCTTTAAAGAAGCAAATATCAGCAGTTGCATTGCATGGGGCTCCCAGAAGACCTGCAATTTGTAATTAAAACAGTTTGTAATACCGTAAGAGCAACTAGTTTGTAGCTAGTGTGTGTAACATACTGGTTAGGCGGATCCGAGTGACAGTAAATAAGCGGTCCTGAGCGAACATATTGTTTTTGTACATTATCGTTTTGAAAGGGAAAAACTCATTACAAAAAAAAAATTCAAACAGCGAAGCTTGTTTAAGATCTCGGTACTGTACATGGATAAATTGTCTAATAGGCAAAGAAAGTTTGCGAATATAATTACTTACACCCGTGATATAATAATTACACAAAGATTAAGTTGTCGATGTAATTTTCCATAGATTTCTCTATTTTTCATATTTCTGGCTTTTCGTGCTACGTAATGGGCTACAGAGAACGGATAAATCATCACAAATGCACTACGTTTATTTTGTAGGGACAGCTTAACACACTTATTTAGGACCTCCCCTGACTGTTCGGGTTTACAGAATCTCAGACCACCTCTTAAGTTATGTTAACGTTTATTGAAACAAAGTGGGTTGCGGATTGCATGGCCGCCTGTAAATTTATTGTTTGAATGCCATCATTATAAACGACCTTTTCTGTTGCAAGTAATCGTTCATATTTGGGCATTTTACGGCACAAATAATGACGCATTATATTTTACGGAACTAATGATTGCATCATCTCACATTCAGCCAATTGCAGCGAGAGAATCGTGGGGAGATAGAGGTAAACGAAACAGCCGACCACCTTTTATTAATCGCTCAGATATTAAAAATCTGAGGCATCACAAGAAAGTAGTTTCGCAAGATAATGGTCTGATTCTCTTATAAATATATAATACTATCATACGAATATAGGGAGTGAATTCGTTTATAATGTAGCTTTATTGCATTCGTACAAGGTTGAAACCAGCGACGTTAGGAGAGAGTAAAATCTACAAAAGTTTACAGTTTTGCTGTTGAATATATTTGATTCATAGTTTGTGAGTAATTCCCTAGCATTAGTAACATGTTAACGTGATTTCCTATACCTCTATAATAAATCCATGTGTAATGAAAGTATAATATATTGTGTAATAACATAATATAAACCCGATCAGTGAACTCAAACATCCCTAGGTACAAAATCCAATAACATTTTGCAGTTTTTAACTGGCACTTTATATTATTATCTACGAGTAAGAGGTTTACATATAGGTGGATAAGTTTTACTTACTAATTTTCTGTTTACATATTCCATTTTCATTCACAAAAGAACTCTTGCATTGGCAAGTTCCGTCACTACACTGCCTCCTTTTACCTTCGGAATCTGCATAACATATTTCTGTGTCAGGTGAACACTTTGCGCCGAGAACATCTGAAAACGCGTGGGGAAATTCACCATCAGGTAAAGAAAACTGAAAACTTACTAATGAAATTACGTTTAACTTTACGCATCAAAATTGATTCTCCATAAAATACGATGTACATAAATCATTTATTAGTGACAAATATCCATAAATCTAAATAATCATATACAACTTCAAGGAATGATTTGCAGGTTTCAATAATATCTCTCGCCTTCTAAACAAAATATTGAAGAAGCGAAAATAAAAAAATACAAATAAAATCACCCCAGTTTCAAGAAAGTGTAAAAATGAATAAATATAAAAACATATACATGAGAACAATCTGTCTAGATAAAAAAACCTAATATTTTAGACATTCTAATCCATCATCCTGAAGGAGGACAAACTTCTGCAAGGCTTCCAATGTATGTTTCACTTCACAAAATACTCGGGCAAATATTAAATGTACATGAATTAATAATATCTATATTAATTATTAACATGTTAATTACAACATGAATATCATTATTATACTATTTTTTTCGTCTAACAAAGGCAGATATTCAGGTTCAGAACTTCTGCCATTAATAGAATCTGTATTTGTACAATATTATTTGTGGATGGAGCCTCATTCAGACTACGGGAAATTGTCAAGAGAAATTTTAGCCGAATACGAGATAATAAAAGGCGATAAGAGTCATCTCGTGGCTTCAGAGCGAAGTCGCTCGCCTTTCATCAAGGAGGCTAGGGTTCGATACCTGTCGATCCCCGGAGAAACTCATATGAAATTTGTTCCAACAAAATGAGTATGGCTGTTTCATAAAGACTTGTGTCCAAAACCCCACCCAATCCTAATTTCTTCGCAATTCTGACTGCTGAGAAGTGACGCAGGAGCGCACGGTAGGAGGCGCGAACTCTTGACATTGACTGCGACGAGGCGTGACATCAAATGACAGAGAATTACTCCAAGCGCAATGCACTTAACCCCACCCATGGGTCTTGGAGACGCGTTGCATATATGAAGACGCAAATTTAAAAAAAGTTCATCTGAACAATAATTATTAGAACACAATCGTTAAACGCAATCATGAACTGACGTCTACATTACATACCTATTTTTTTCTTACACTTTCCATCCTCCAGCAAGAATATATCTTTGCATTGACATATCCCATTGTGACATTGAAGAGTTTGATTGGCACCGTCGTCGTCTTTGTGACACACATGAGTTGTTGCATTACAAGGTGCTCCTAGGAGACCTATAAGAAACAGAAAAATTAAGTAGTAGTAGTAAACATTTGTAAATTAATGAATAAAGGCATTGCGACTTTATCATAATGAAAATTCACTTGCACGACTACCTAGTAACACTGCGTGTTTCTAGATGAAATGGCGGTCTACTAGCAGTAGGGTTAATAGATCGTATCTAAGCGCAGGTTGTGGACTGGTTTCAAACCATATTGTTGGCAATGATGACGCATATAATTATTTCATTGGAAATGCCAACGAAAACTCACCACAATATCCATATTGTCTCAAACCTTTTATTTAATTACGATTTTATAGCCCCTTATTTATGTACTACTAAATTGACGTTTAGGATAGCTTTGTGATTATTTTGGACTCGCTATCTAGCCAATAATTGCTGTAAAAACTTTTTATCTCCAACGATTTATTGTTTACCTAGCTTTTTATCGATTTGAATTACCGCGACATCGATTCATAATCCGCGGCCTCAGTTTATACCCACGAGCTTGGTGTCCGTGTGATGCATGCTCGCGGGGGACCTACACGATATTAGTCAGGTGTACCAGTTTTTTCGGCAGGGCCTCTTCCCGGGATGTCCTAGGATTCGAGTCCCAACGGTGTCAGGATTTTGAAAAATAGATAGCTACCGCAGTAATTCAGCCGCTGTCTGGAGGCGAATCCTAGCGGTCTTCTGCTCTGAGCGATAGTTTTCCGTGTTTTCTCCAATAAACACTGAAACCGTATACTAACTTTATTTAACTTTACTTGCAAATGTTAGACGTTCACAAGTGTGACCGGGTCATAATAAACATTTGTTGTTTTTATACAGGATCGTGCATCTTTCTTTTTCGTCTTGGAAAAGGAATTATGTGTCGAGAAAATTTCCAAACCTAAATACATATATTCTTAAACAAACCAAAACAAAAATTACTCATTGTACAGTAACAAAATCAATATAACATTAAGTTTCTCTTCTCTCTTGAAAAACAATAATTATAAATCAACAAATTCAAATACAATTGTACAATTTTTTTAACACTTTGACAACAATAAAAAAGGGAACATCAAGCACAGTTTCTAAAGTTAAAGTTATCTGCACATTCTGAGCACTCAGCACAACATTCACTTGTTGCTCCCTGCCGTTACTTTTTACTTAATCGCTATTTACACTGGAGGATGTCATGACACGCAGCCACTGAACGTACGCATTAAAGGGGCACTACGGAAAGTCCGTCTTAGCAAACTGGGCGAACGTGATGCTTCCCGCAGTCATGGCAAGTTCGTGGCGAAACATAAGGGGAAAAATATAGGAAAGACGATTATTACCGACCTCTTTTCGGGGTCTTGCCTCACCCAATGGCACGAAGCTTGCGACTGTCAGCGGGTTGGTGTCGCCGACTATACGCCTCCGGTTCTTGCACGGCAATGTAGTGTAAGCAAATGGACGCCCGTAAACCTAGATGCAGCAGCTTCAGTGTCCGTTTCTCTTCCTTGTTCTCCCACGCTCACCACCACTCCCCAATAGCACACCTTTTTCCGACCTTCCTCTCACGCGTCTCAAAGCCTTCTCTCCGCGTTGCTCCCTACCGCGTCGGTCGGCAAGGACACTACAATTCAAATATCTCAGAATATTTATAAATACGGGTTTTCGACCTCTTGCAGAAGACACTGCCCGCGCTATTTGAATGTAGCGTTGGTATCAACCACAGATAGGAAAGGTTACAACAACAGGCGAATACTGAAGCAGTACCCTAACAAATTGGCGATTGGAATCTTTCTTAGATTGTGTTATTTTCGGGAAAAAGTTGCAGTTTAGGACGCATCATCTATTCGCATCTAATCTTATTTTCTTTTCATATTTAAATCATTCTCCTGGAAGGGTATCGGAAAAGTGTGTGTAGTGAAGCGTATATGATAACACTTCGAATCGCCATTTTAAAGAAATGAAAGAGTATCCAGGGTGGGACTAGTCACACTGAGGGCTGCCCATTGGTAAGGCGGTAATCTTCACATAAAACATGGCGGCTAATATTTGAAATGCAAATTCTCATTTTATTAAAAAGGAAGCTAATTTTGAAGAGTGTTTTTTTTGCCATATTTAGCTTTGTTATAAATTACACTGGACTACAATCTCTGGATTCCAGATATTCTCTATATCGCAGTCTCGAATCTGTAATAAAAACTATCGTATCTTATAAGAACCTTATAAGAACGAAGAAGTCTATGCTAGTTCTCATTATGTTCAAAGAAAACTTTTGAGTATTTTCGGAACATTCTTCTGAAACAAATTCTTCTGAAATAACCTAGAGAGTCAGAGAAACTTTCTTTTAAAAAGTAGGTAAATAATGCTGATAGGATGCTCCTACGGCTAGTTAGGGCAAAGTTTCATCTTTGAATGTGTCAGTTGAAACTTTCTGTTTACACGATAAAAGCTAACCTAACCTCACCATATAACTCAGCGGAAGCTTTGCTACGTATTTCCAATCTGATGACACTGTTCCGACATTCGGCTTTTCCGACTAAAATGAAACACCTAGATTCTGTGCAACGCACAATTTGCGACGCATTTGTATACCGAAATGTTTCATGCAAACACACAAGACGCCTCGTATTCGGGCGAGTCATACGTTCACCAACGCCCAGAGGCGAATGTCAACATTAGTCTGTCGAAGATCGAAACGGTCTGTTTGTTGTCATTCATTTAGGTCGACCCAAACTGTTTGCATAACGTGCGAAATAATCGGCTTCTTCTAATGTTAGGCTTAAGATCTACCATACATAGTGGTACACATGTCAAAGTCACATAACAGAATAAGGAAAGGATATTTAATTGCAAATATCCCGTATAATTCTGACACCAAGAAAAGAAGATGACGTAGTCTACTCCACACGTGAAATTAACACCAATCAGTGTTGAACTTTTCATCTGGTATGCGCCAGTTATTAGGGTGTGTCCCCACCAAAATATCACGTTTTCTAGCTATCTACTCCCAGAAGGTCAATCGCAAAGTGCATTTTATCATACATCGTATGAAGCGCTGTCGTGTGCTTTTGGAACACAAATACAGTATTAATGTTTGGGCAATCTGAAACGTTTTTTTCTAGAGCTTTCTCCAGGCGACAACCGGTTTCCTTTCTCTGTATATTCCAATGGGAGGCATATTCGACCATAGACACCAATACACTCGCGGGCTCTTCTGATTTGAAGGCAACGGGAAGCGCGACCCTCCGCAACAACATATGAGGGAAATACATAAGGCAAACAATTATTCCCATGGCGGGACTTTTCGGGCAAAAGCGCTGATCCGTACACTCTCTTAGCCCCCTCAGCCATCCAGATCGACTTACGCGAGACTTTTGGGGGGAATAATTTTATTCGTGGTATAAGCGTCGATTCGATGTACTTGTCACTGGGTGACTCGGACATTTATTTGGACATTTCCAATGCATTCGTGATATTCCCTATGATAAATGAGCACTGGCTTGTATTGAGAAATAACGTACTTATTTTCTTCTTGCACATTCCATCGTGAGGCACAAATCCAGAGACACATCGGCAGAAGCCATTCAAGCAAATCTTCTTGTTAGCAGAGTCGCTCTCCGACTCGCTGAAGCATACTTGAGTGTCTACATTGCACGGGACATCCAAACGATCTGCAGGAAGCAAAAGAAAGATTCATTAAAATTCATGTCACTGAATCACTGTCAAATGTGATGAAATTGAATGCTTGTAGTGGTTTATTCCTGGTGGAAGGTAATGTACCTTGGACATATGAGATAGACAACGGTGATTTATGCTTCACCTCTTTTAGGGTAGTTTAAACCACTTACACAGTTTTGCTGACTTTTAATTACAGACACACAATAAATTGCGATAATGCATGAGAGTTGCAAAGCCTTCCTAGGAGAAAATAAATCTGTTTTTCACCTTCTGAAAGTACGTATTCTCTTAGCTACAAAGTTATGAGTTTAAAACAAATTTTCGTTCAACCTCAAAGGGGTTGATTTTTGTATTATGACCACGTGTTGTACCTTAAACTAAATCTAAGTGTTATACCTTTGACCGGTTCCAAGTGCAACACCGAGTGTGTGCGCCACGCCGAAAACCAGTCGACTCGTTTAGCTAAAAATTCCACTTTGTAAGTAGTACTGACAGGAGAATTTAGTGAAGAAGAATTTTTGAATGAAATCAATAGTATATGTGTTTTTTAGTGCTAATTGAAGTTTGGATTTGTGTACGTTTCAATTTCTGTTGACGGTTGCTTTGGTTCCGTGACAGGCTTGCTCTTGCCTCGTTAGCGTCGCAGACCGAAATGACCTAGGGTTTATGAACCGACAGTGGTAGATTTTTGACACTATCCATATAGCTAGGTCGAATTCAACCCCTGAAGGAGAAATTAAGGTAAGAACTGCTCTCATTGGTAGTTTCTCAGTAGCTTAACAAACGATTCAAGGACCGCGCAAAATATTTCCTTCCTCATCACTGTCCCCTCCTACATCATTGTTCCCGTATATGTACGCACACCTAGTCCCACTACACAACCACGCGAGTCGCGAGACCGGACGAGAGTATAAAACCTGACTCCGGAGGGGCGTTTTGGACATAATCTTGTTTTCAAAATATTATATAACATATTTCACTCAAAATTGCTCGGAAACTACTAACAAGTTGATAAAATGTTGACAACAATCTTCATATGCAAAAATAATACCTACTTTCTGCTATGTAGTTGTAGGGAGAGGTGGAAAAAATTTGAAACTTTTGTAATTTTTGAAAATTTAGAGCAATAGAGTGAACAATGAAATTCTGACCTACCCCATTTGTTTAAGTGAATTTCACTCAAACCTTAAAAGAAATTTAAAGAAAAATTTGATATGTTTTTTGGAATTTTTTTAAAAAAGGTCCAGGGGATTCTTAAACTACCCCGAAAATTGAAAGAATTCTTTTCAATAGCGCAGGGTATGAAGTCGGGTCAGATCGAATAGAGAATATTTGTTTTGGAGAAAATCTTACATACAATTAAAATGGAAAGGCATATGGACAGAGGGGTGGACGAATGGGTGAAAGGCCGTTTGGACGATAAATGCAAGGATGGACGGCCGGTTTCGAAAGAAAAACGTTTGGGAGTATTAAATATGGAGTAGATCCAATTTTCACAGTTAACTCATAATTTTAAAAGAGTTCAAAAGTTTGAAATTTGTTCGACTTCCTCGTATGGAGGGTACAGTTTTTTTCGTTTATTATAAATTGTTCTCCACAATTAAGTCTGTATTTAATTTTATCTGCATTTTTAACACATTGTAATTAGTTTTCAAGAAATATTGCGTTAAATATGGGCAATTTTAACAATAAGATTTTCTCAAAAACGATACAAAATTAATAACTTTACTTTAAACGTTAGGTACAGATAGTGCTGAAGGCACTGAATAACACAAAATAGATGTAATTTTAGTGAATTCTTTTAATTCTTCAAAAAATAGTAAGTTACACTTTCTCGCCGTTACGAAGGTACTTCATAAGAAGAGGAAGTTATGTTATCGTGTTCCAGAACACGGTGAATTTTAGGACAGAAAAAACCTTTATTGCCGGGTCCTCGTTACGAAAAAGTGGATAAATTTTGTTGGTATATACGAATCGTAAATTACTTTGTCTAGCACGTGATGTAGCCAGAATCCAAAGTTTGTGAGTCTTTGATACCTAAAAAAAGATTGATGACGAAACGTCTGTCTATCAAATTGTGGTTAACACTAGCGCCTAAACTGTTCCGCTGATTTCTCCCAAATTGATATCCCTGATCGATCTTAACGAAAGTGCAAGCTTGAAGATATAGGTCTTTGCCTATAGGTCTGTTGTAAAAAATCATCTCTCTGTAAAAGGTATCATCTTTTTTTAACAAGTAGTTTTTGCGTAGTGAGAAAAACGAGTTTTTGTTGTAACACCACTAGTTTTAATATTTCTCACGTCATTAAAAAGTGGAACATTATGATCTTTTTTAAAGATATGTTATAGCATTTGTGAGTATAAGTACTTCATATTATTTCTGATGTATTTCCTCGAACACTGTGAAGTTGTTGTGGAAATGAGCTTAAAATTGAATAGCTAAAATCACATTTTCTCAAAAACGGTTCAATATTTTCCAATGAAAATTCGAATATAGACCAGATTTTACTCTTCTTTAATATACTTTAAGTCATATTTCCAGTCTACAATTAGGGGACCAAACAATTGCGAAAATATATTTTAGACACTGTTAGGCAGCCGCCGGAGTGGAAGGGACAAAACCGAAAATGTAGCTGAAACTAAAGAGATTAGGAAATATTGTAGTATTAGAAAAACTATGCTATTCTGCAATACTACTAGCTTTATCCTGTACTATACATTTTTACACTGCTTTCTTTGTGTTTTTTTTGTCATTTTTACATGGTTAACATGTATTTATCATCAACTGGCCACTGTAGTTCGAAATGCAGAATATTGTGTACACATTAAAATACTTACGTGGTTTTCTATATTAACTTAAGGTTAACTTACTAGCCATAGAATTTGACTCTTGATTTTTCTCTCCAAGAGCAATAGTTTGTACTTACCTATCTTTTCTAGGCATTGTCCGTGCCACCGTACATAATTTTCTTCACAAACACAAGCAAAGTTTTTGCATATTACTCGACTTCCAACATCTGTACAGTTTGCACTGTGGTCGCAAACGTCTTCAAACATCAAGGGCTCTGAATGCAGAGAAATAAGTAAATGCATTACATTATTATTCCATATCATAATATTCCGGACTCATAAATAAGCATATTATTCAAAAGATATTTTAAAATATAAAACTAGTTTTAAAACGCCGCATCTATGATTTAATAGTAAGTGTATCGATATAGGATTCTTAGGTTCCAACCCCGCCCGCAATCGTTAGTTTGTAACGAAGAAACAAGCATATTTACTCCTTCGTACGGATGAAATATAAAAATGCTTGTTCCAAGTCGCAGATTTGTGTCATTTTAAGTATTGTGAAGCCTCTACCCTATAAAAACATTATACTCTCGGACAATACTTTCGTTTGGTTGACGGCACTGTGCCAATAGTTCAGCCCATTATCACACAATCGGAATTATCATGATATGAAATTTATCAGTTTTATCAAGCATTATCACGATAGGATAATGTTCAATAGTATTAAAACGAGTCGTGGAAGTGATTTGAAATGTAGTATCTGTAGTGTGTAGACTACAGATCAAAGTATTGAACAATTTTGATTAAGTGATTAGCGGAACAATGAAGCTATGCGAAAGTGTTTTTTCGCCCTCTCTGTGTTTTCCTCTTTGTTATTGCTATTCTAGTAAGATTTTTATTTGCTACGCTATTTTAATGTACGTTGATATTCTTGATTTATTGCTCTTTATTTTGGAGGTTTCACGAGATAAAAATGAAAATTAAAGAAATTGTATATTATTATATTGTGGTGTTATGTAAAAATATATCCCTAGTTGTTTGAATGTGCTTATGCGAGCATAGGTACAGACTTTTTTAAGTTTATATGTATATGTATGTATGTATTTTTGTGTAAATGTGTATGAACAAATAAATGTAAATGCCATCAGTATGTGGTAGGTACGGACAAAGGATAATTTACTGTAAAAAAATTGTAATGGTTTATAGTTTCATGTTCCTGCTTTCTGCTGCCGAGCAACATCAGCCCAATTGTATAGTTAAACATCTATTTAATTACTTGTTGTGTAAAACAGTGTGCTGCAAAAGTACCAATTTCATGGCTGGAAAGGATATCGTTAGACCTGGACATCTCTTAAGAATATTGAAAACGTTGATCATCAACATCTGAAATACTTTGTTCATATGTCACAAATAGAATGTGTTACAAGTGCTCCTGTGAGAATGAGCGCTAAAAGTGAAAATTAAGTTTCCTACGTTCGCTTCGCAATTTCTCACGTTGAGAGACAAGGAATCGAATATAGGGTTATATTTCCTAACTGAGTTTTGAAGGCTATCAATTACTGTCTGCAATCATTTATTTTATTCAGTTATTAAAAATCAAAAAATGAAATCAAATAATGAAATAAAGTGATTAATGAAATTATTTATTTTTTCATTATTGATCATTGCCAACCTAAAGCATAGTAAAGGAGTAGGTAGTGACATCTCATTTATATATTTGAATATTCGGAGGTAGGCGCGAAGAACTGATATAAATCATAAATAACGCTAAAGTATAGAAAGTAAAATCATTTACAGCGAAGCGTGATTCAGTTGTTAGTACTTTGCAAACATATGGACACGGTGGTGTTGCAGGGCGCCACATTTGAAACACCCGAAACTTTTCATTACAGCTAGTGTTATTGATTCTCGCAATTCTCAAACAAGCACCCTTAAGATATATAATAATAAGCGTGTAGAAGTAAATGCAAAACTTACTGAAAATTTATGGAATCTACTTACTGCCGTAACAGAATGTTCCATCAGTACTGGCAGTTAGGCCTTCTTCGCACACGCATATGTATTTGTCTCCCACCAGTTTACAGCGAGAGTTCTGCGCGTCGCAGTTTCTATCACACACGTCACCTAATTCTGATAAAAAATAAAAACAAATTTTACACATGATCGTTGGTAAAATGTAGATTAATGTACTATAGTTTGTGATGATTTTATTTCATTAATATGTATCATGAACTCAAACCAAAAACAACTAGGCGCTGTGCGCTGAAAAAGAGAACAGAAAGGAAATATAAATACTATTGTGAATTTTAACTTTCAGCAGTAGCACAGAGAATGGCAATGTTAAAGGTCGCGCGAGGTGCCTGCAATATCCCACAAAAAAGTTACTGTAACATTGTATTTTAACGCAAAGGCGTCTTGTGTAATATAGACGGAACATCGTAACCGCATAATCAGAACATTCCAACAAACGCTTCCTTTGGATGGCCGAACGCTTCCGTTGGACGATCCGACATCGCTATGTTGCCGTTACGGTGAGCCGTCACATGACAGTCTCGCATTACGATACGTTGTGTTCAGATACGATATGTCTGAATTCACCTAAAGACGCTATTGTGCCCGCGAGTGGTTTTTAACTTTGCCGTTGAGGGCGATAGTGTGTCTGAAGGCAGCTCCGCTCATTCAGCATTAAGCCAGAAGCGAGAGACCGCACATCCCAACCCTCCGCACATGTCCACTTCCTTTCATGTGAAAATATAATCTCTTTGCAGTTAGGTCGAACACCAAGTAGCGTTGGCTCGGTAAGTAGCCAGCAACTCATCCCCACTACTCGAGACTCACGCCCTTTGCAGTGCCTCTGACCGGGACGTTCTAGGGTTCGAATCCTGACGGAGGTAGCATTTACGACACTAGATAGATAGGTATGTCGAATTCAGCAGCTTTCTGCGCCAAATTCATCTTAGCCATATACGAGGCGCATCCAGAACGTAGGTTTCTCGATTTTTGTGCTTTGAAAGTACACGAATTCAGGCGGGAATATTGCACATGCGTAACTGATCTATGACGTATCGATCATGTTCCGGTAGGACAGGTATCGTCGAATATCGAGTTAGCGCGGCAGCAGTGGCGACACTGATTCGTTCTCCCGCCGCCTTCGATGTTCGGTCCTTGAATAAGTTCCTTAAAGCACAACACGTCGTGCCGATAGAAATTTATCGTCAACTGTGTCAGGTCTACGGGCTAAACATCATGTGCAAACAGATGGCGCGTCGTTGGTGACAGCGATGACAGTGCTCGTATGGAGCGTCCACGTATGGAGCGGCTAACAGCAGCGCGCCGTCCTGCAGAAGTTCGACTGGGAGCTGTTTAATCATCTCAATACATTCTTTATCTCGCATCCAGCAATTTTCATATTTTCCTGCACCTAAAGACATACCTGTTCTCCAGTCAACGTTTTCACAACGACGAAGAGCTGAAGACGACTGTGTCACTCTGGTTCCAGTCGCAGGCAGCACATTTCTACGAGACAGGTATACCACAATGTGACTCAATTGTGATCATATCTAAAAATTGCTCACACTTTGCTACACCTTTTGCTAATAACGATTTGCGTGTAGCTGTGTTGTATTTTTATTTCACAAAATAGGAAAACTTACTTTCTGGATGCGCTACGTAGTTAGAGTCGAAAGTCCACCACCATCGAGACTTAAACACCAGTCCCCCCCCCCCCCATCAGAGCCCCTGCATAACTGGCCCTGAGCTAAACCCAGCTGAACTTTTTACGTGAAGAGTGCCAACAAACTAAATTTTTTAAGTTTTGGCTACGGTAATGGGCACAGTGGGATCTAGCTTCAAAACAATACTAATTTTATTATTAATTGCTATATTTTCTTCAAATCATCGCAGAATTTTGTAATTCACATAATTAACAAGACAATGAAATGTTTTGGTTGTTACGAGACTCCTCATTTACTTACTCTTTCCACAGGAGGTCGGACCCATTGGAGAATAGCCATTCATACACGTGCATCTTCCAGTTAAAACGTTGCAAGTTAGATGTTTCTTTGCATTGCATTCGTTATTATCTTTGCAGGTCATGTTCACAGAGAGTTCTGTAAAATAATCAATTTTATATTATTTTGCACAGGAGTTCGATTTTGGAACAAGAAGTAACATCAACATTAAGGAGAGAGCCTCCTCGCCCTCCGGTTTCCGTCTAGGGAATAAAGTATTAGACAAAGAAACATCGCTTCCACCGATATCGCAAGCAAGCAGTTGTTCTGCATTTTATCGGTTTCGGAGAGTCACGCTATTGAAGAGTTGCAAGTTAAATTCTGAATATTGAATAATTAGAATTGTAGATGTAAATTGATTTCTTATTTTCTTTATGTCTTATTAGTTTCATCACAAATTACATCACACGATATTTTTGCATAGTGAACAGTTCGCCTTCCGAGCATTAAGCTCGCAGTGGCTAAAAGTAATTTAAAATTTCATTTATTTATCGTTAAAGAATAGTGAAAACTGTATGTGATGAATGGAGGTCACAATTGTGGAGGTTTCCGATGATTGAAGGTTTCGTAATGATCGACGTGTGTGAATTTTCGAAGGACGGAAAGTACACTTTAACTAATTTGCACTTTTAGTATTCGGAATGCAACAGTGAAAGTTGATTTCCTCTAATTGCTCTCACATCAAATGGCAACCTCTCAGAGTATTTCGATGCCTTAACAATTGGTGCCGAAATTCGGGATAATGGATTGATACTGATGGGATATAGTGAAATATCGTTATTCGTAACAAAGGTACAACTGTGTCGTGAGTTATGGCTAAGGTTAAAAGTATCTATAAAATAAGAGAACAAATTTTACATGCAAGTGTTATAGACCGGAGTAAAACACGGTTTCTCATAGATTTATAGAAAAAGTACCCGTGCTAATATAAGTTTAGGTAATATTAAATATTTTTTTGTGAATTTTATTCGTTAACATTAACCTAAAACATACTCTTAAACAACAAGTAATGATTAGGGGAGAATTATTATATCCTAGGTTAAGTAGAATCGAAGATAATCTAAAAACAATATCATAACTTCATGAGTCAAATCTAAGCCTACTTGAAAGGAGTAATAGTTGTGGCAGGATTTTAGATAAACATTTGATGACTCTATTAAGCAAGAAGAAGCAGAGGGCTTAAAGCTCACTTATGAGACATTTCTATTGATTTGATGCGTTTACTGACAAAAATATTGAGAAATACACTTATATATTTAATTTTAATTTAAATAACCGACGATGCAATACTCATTTTACCTCCTTTTTTAACAACGCTCAATTAAAATTGTAAAATGCATTAAATGTTGATCGCAAAAAATTAAACCACTGCACGCTGGGCTAAGTCAACAACAACTGTAATTTTTCGGTTTGAGATCGGAACAATGAATTTGTGATATGTGTCTACAGAGATTTAAACAAATGTATGTTTATTCTTCAGATGAGAAACGATCCACATAGTAAGATTTTGGAGAAACGTTCAGATATTCCAGATAATATTTTGGAAAAGGTAGGCGTTGCAAGTGTATATTTGTTACCAGGAGTAAAACTAAGATAATGTATGAGATGGAAAATTAACATTTTAACTTTGAAATCATTGAAAGAATATTGATACTGTGAACGAAAACATTTTGCTGGATAATGCCAAAGAAAAATTTGAGTCTTACTATCTCACATCATTGTGATAAAAATTCTCAATATTGAAACTTCGTTTAACAGGAACTTCAGAAAAGTGTTGGTATACTCCTCATAAAATACTACTCCAAATTTTTCATTTTTATATTTTAGTTAGCTTTAATTCGTAGGTTAATCTGAATTCATCTTTTCTTGCATATGCACATCTGACAAGAGAGCGGAAACAGGCCTAGTTGTTGGAGCGGAAGCATTTGATCAGTTTTAATTTTCTTTTTCCATTTCCACCATTTTTCACATTCCTCCTATTGTCTGATACTTTAAACATCTTGTATTTTGTTATCTTCTTGGGATCAATTATGTTTAAAGCCAGATTTTCTACTATTTTGAAAACAATTATATCGTAAACACGGGCTACTTCGACCCAAATTTTCAATTCTTTCTCAGTTTGTTCTTTACCAATCCATGAAAAACTAAACAAAACACGTTTATAAGTGTTCCTATCAATCTAGAGGCTTATTGTAAAATTCTGTGGAGTCGTTTGAAAAGTAACATTAAATGCAAAGCGCATAGATTTTTTTTGAAACTTGGGTATACGTTACACTGGTGTACGGGCTACATGAATCCATGTGAAGTTTTCTTATATAAAACCATTAAGATTTTCACGAGTCTGTGTACTTTCTAGATTTTCTGATACAAACAAGAACGTAAATATACTACAAATACGAAGATAACTTCAATATGAGAGACAATATTTATTATCCTTTTTTTTCGTTTACAGTGAGAGCCTAATTAAAAATAATTTCACCCAATCCCGACTTGGGAGATTATCTTTAAAAGCATTGCCAATTCTGCCACGCGTAGTAAGTAATACTTTACAATACATATGAAATCGAGTTCATCAACAGAAAATCCCAAATTACAGATTGAGTCAAGAATACTTGCAAATGTTAATTCTGTTACTTCAGTAAACACTTTTGGATGGCCCGGTTTCTGAAAGGATTTATTCTTCAATCTCCTTATAGACTGATTTTTTAAAGAAAGCTTCAGCTTGTCTTTCTGACATTATTTCCGACTGAATTGCAGCCAAACATTTTTCATGCTAATGGTCCGTACAATCCCTACATTTCCGACTTCAGGGCTTTGTTTTATTTGTGTACCATAACGATCAGATTATCGAACAAGCAAGAGAAAACATTGTTGAAGTTTTCAATATCGAAATAAACGATTGGCATATTAAAAAGAAAGTTGCATTGGCCCAAAAAAGGTGGATTACGTGCTCAAAATAAGAAAATCTTAACATATCGGGAAATTTTGCGTTCTACTAATGACAAAGTTACCATTGCAGCTATATTCAGAAATATATAATTACTAAAATGTAAACTTCTCTACTCTCTTGATCTACTATCTTGAAAATACAGCATAAAGATAAAAATTTGCGAAGTCCAAATACTTCCAATTTCGAAACTAGACACTTAAGACTGCTGTATCGTACAGATGCACCACTGAACTCTGCCAAATGCATTTAATGTTGTATTATGTTGCCATGGAACGGAAGCAACTGCAAAATACCTCGTTAGTTATAAGCGGCTTCAAAAGGTGAAAACATTTTTTTCGCGTGGGTTCTAGTAGTACCCTAAGGGTCCAAGTAGCTCGTGATGACCAATCAATTAACATGACTGAAAAGTTAGATATTTACATGAGAGAAGTTATAATGCGATGCTTTTTGTGTCTCCTTATCTCATTTGAATCCTTTTTTTCATGAAGAAAGAGCATTTTTTGTTCCTTTCATTAGTTTGACGCTATGGTGAATGTGTTGTGAATGGTGAGTGTTTAGTTGACATTTACATCAATTATCAATGTTCGAAATTTAGTGTAGATTTTTCATTTATTGTGTTCTAAAATAAATTAAATTGGTACATTCTAGTGCACAAGATAGTCTTCTGTTTTATCTCCTATCTGGGTCTTAGAATCCTGCCTTAGTTGTACTGAAGTTTCTAGAAAAAATACTGTTCTTTGTTGCGGAATGACACATGCGTCCGGCGTGAATAGTCAACTTCCTTTAGATATATGGTCTCGAGCTTCTCTTTCTTAATGATTAACTTCACTTGTTTATCTCTTTTTATTACCGCAAAACATATCCTTTATTTCTCTTTGTATACTTCAAAGTCGAGGGTAATAAAAATATATTTTGTTGAACATATATTTTTTCTAAATTACGAACCTTGGTATTTTCACTATACTGAAATAACATCAGAAAAATAAGATTTACTAACTTATTGACCAAAAATACAAATATTGTCAATATTATTCTACACTTGACTTGTATTATTGTAACCATTACAAATCTGCTTTTGGTCAATGATTATATTTCTAATAGGTATTCTCAAAAAATTGCTTTAAAATTCTATAAAGATATTCTTTATTTTCGAAAACTAATTCTGTAAGTTACACATAATTAGTATGACACCTCTGGAGTTTTAACAAGTTTTAGGAGTATTAACGATAACCTTTTTTGTCATTATCAATCTCTTAAGAAAACATTTTGATAGCCTGACTTGCCCTTTCTTGGACATGATACATAGAAATATCGATTAGTACTTCAAGTTAAACAACAAAAACCTCATAGAAATGTGTGTTCCCTGTCCAAAAACTCATAAGAATACCTGTTTTAGCTGTATTATTGTATGATGCTGGGTCTAAGTAACATAGGGCGCTACGCATTCCTTTGTTTTTATTGCATAAAATGTGCATTGGCTGTGCTTCTCTTGCGTCACACCTACCGTGGCACTTTTCCCGATTCTTGAAATAACAGAGCTTCAGCTCACATAACATTTTATCATTTCAAGTATTCTCAAGCATTTTCGGGTCACATTTTCCATTTTCTAGCAATATCAAGTACAATGGTTTGGCCCAAGCCCGCTCTTTCTAATTTTTAATGCAACAAACTACAA
Source organism: Gryllus bimaculatus (assembly GCA_017312745.1). NCBI lineage: Eukaryota > Metazoa > Arthropoda > Insecta > Orthoptera > Gryllidae > Gryllus > Gryllus bimaculatus. Next base: position 5,379,294 of record BOPP01000017.1, read on the forward strand.
CAAAAACAATAATAATAATAATAATAATAATAATAATGATCAGGAAGGATGTAGAAAAATCTGGCCATTTCCTAACCAGCAAACCGTGACGCTTACAGTGACATCTCTTTTGCCCTGACAGTGAACCCGAAGGGCTTCGGGTTCTCGTACTCTCACACTCTCGAATTCCCTCTGTCAGACGCACGCAGCCAGTTTGCCAAATATCGATGTATGGGATAAAATGTGTATGGATTAAGACGTACTAAACGTGAAATCATTGCGTATATCGTACTACTTATATATTGTGATTTAAAATTACAATTTTTAATAAAATCAATCTAACATGAAATATGGAAGAAAGTTGTTAAAAATTGTGTAATATTATAAATAATAATTTAGAACAGCATCTAACAAACAGGTATGTATGTTTTGAAATGTTATTAAATAAAATTGAGATGAGATTAGAATGGTTTCAACCGAGAGAGCTCTAATACCATGTGCACCCCACATGCAAGAGCATCCCATTTACCATGGGATCCTCATCGCATAAATATTCATCTCTGTATTACTTAATTTCTAAAACATTTGTTTCAATTTTCTATACTTATGTATTTCATTTTTCTGTAATACTATCATACTTAATTGCCACCCTGTCATCTAATTCGATAGAACGTTACATCGGGAATATGTTCCACACAGAAAATGTCTTCCAAGATATGCGTGCGACCTTGATACTGTGTAACAAAAGTTTTATTTTAATAATTCAGTTTGTTAAAAATAATGGTTCACCGTGTCCGGAAATCTAACCGGACTGTCCTGGTTTGCGTCAGATTTCCCATTTTACGTTGACTCCGGCGGGTACTATTCTATTTGAACAAATTTAATTTTTAAAATACAACATGGTCATATCATGCCAGACAGCAACTATGTTGAATTTTCGAGGTCATTGCCTACCCAATAATAGGACAGGATGGTGACAATTGATTATCAAAACATCAGACAATACAATAGGCCTACGAAACCGTTCATGAACGTATCAGTAACTCAGTGTTAGAATAGAGATCATAAGACTCTGGTTTGATTCCCAGTCGGAGTATCTAACTCTTGGAATAAATTGAATTATTAAAATAGCGCGCGACGATGGTGCGCGCGCGCCGATTGTGTAACGGTTAGCGTATCGGACTGTTGTACCCAAGTTGGCGGGTTCAAAACCGATCGAAGCCGCTAAAAAATCCTTCGTACGCCTTCCTTCGGAGGGGAAGTAGAGTCGGCTGTTAGTAGACTTACTTGCATGTAAAAGATCCTCAAGCCTAAATGACGCCTCTGAGCTAAATTCAAATCGACTGTTTCTCGCCCAAGAAATACCTCCTTTCTCTGCTAGTTGGTGAAAGGAGCGTAACGAAATTTGCGTGGTCAGACGGAAGAGCAGGCCTCATGGCCTGAGTCTCGCCACGTAAAGTAAGGCATTCAATTCAATTTATCATTCAAAATATAATTCAACTACGAGAAGAGTACCTCTGGTTGCGAAGCGGCTCCATGTCGCAGAGGCCCCACGAGCGTTCCGCGCGGTGAGCGTGAGAAGGGCCGCCCAAAGCAGCAGCGTTGCAGACCGAAGCGCCGCCATGACTGTGGTAGCGTTCGTGTGGTGTCCCTGCGAGGCGCCTTTGTGGGACCCCACCGCGAAGTGCGACGCGTCGCGAGGCGTGCCTCGTGAGCGGAAACATTCTTCCTCTCCGATTTGTTTATCATCCGCTTGTTAGTGTGAAGTTCAAGGCGATTATACTCACAGGGGGGGACTGTTTTGAAAATTTCTGTATTGTTGGTTTCTGTATTGTTATAATTATTTTTTAAGTTGCGAAGGAACTCTCCGAAATAACGTCACAAAATTGTTCGATTTCTAAAGTGCCCAACTTAAAGCTATAAGTGCGTGTTTGTGTTTCAATTATTTTTAAAGAAAGGTTTGAATCGGTGACAAAGTACACATTATTGGCTCTCCAGGTTGCAGGCATTACGAAATATTCTATGCAATTTAATTAGGACGTGTTTAATGAACGGATTTAAGGTCGGGGCCAGAGGCATTCATTATTCGGGAACTCTCACCAAATAAAAGAATACAAAGTTTTAGTTTTTTTAATTGATTTGAATTTACAATTTTTGAATCTAAACTAACATCTAAACAGTTAAGAATTAAAATATTGAATATTTAATATAGTTTAAAGACTTGAAAATATTTATTGATTAAAATTTGTGAAGATGTGAATAAAAACATATTTATTTCATAAGTAGGATGTTATGACAATGGTGTTAACAAATTATTATGATTTGATAAACATAGATTATAAGATATGATTATGTATATGATAAGAATATATCATACGATAAGATATGATTAAGATTTGATTCAAACAAGTCTTAGAATAAAAATATACGCTAAAAACCACGAATTGTATTGTTAAGGGTATTGTATTGTTAAAATGATAGGCAAATGTATCAGTTATTAATGAGCTAAGTTTTGGAATGGGTGTTGTACAGAACAAAACAAATACTATTATCTTGGTTAAGATATCACAGTGACAAAGTACTTAAACGTGGTATGAAATACAAGATGTTGAAACTTGATTGCATCTCTCACCTTCAACCCCTTCTCATCACATACATAATACATTTTTCAATAAATAACTTTATGGGAAAATTACCATAAACAATATGGAAAAAGTTGAAAGAATTGTTATAAATTTACTTCATGTTTTATATCAGATGTAATGAGGAATTCTCTTGAATGCACTAAATTAGGTACGTTGAGTACAATAAATGACGAATTGAGTTCATTTCGTAGAAGGTAGATTCTTAACAGACATTTATACCTACTTCATAGTGCAAAGGTAATATTAGAATATGTTGACAAATGTTGTTAGACCAACAGTTACAGAAATACACTGATGAATGGTCATAGGTAATACCGTTTGTGAATGTTTCTGACAACGTTGTGCAATGGTAGACATTGAATCTTCCCTTCCCCTCTCCTAGGTTCTCGCACGGCCAAATGACTTTACGAAAGTTTAATCGCGAATATTTTTGTTACTCAGAGATTCCTCTGTTTCATTTTAAGTTAGGTCGTGTTGTAAAATATTCATATTCTCTGATGTTCCAAATGGTCTCTGATCTGAGATTTTATGTGTTTTATAGTGTTTTTTCTTCTAGTGTTTATCGTGGGGTCTTTTTTTTTGTGAAATAATGAGTACTTCATTGAAGTGTCAATTTATTTGAAGATTTCAATAAGATTACAAACAAAATGCATTATTTCAGGGGACATATTTCATTTTTTGTTACAATGTCACGAACATCCCGCGGAAGACTTAATCTCACTCATTATAACGTTATGTAATATAGATGCATCTTTCTTTATTAGAGTTTAACTGATTACCCGACGTTGTACGTGTATATATTTATCACTACCACTACCTATCTTTCAAGCTGCCCCACCGTGCCTCCCCCCTCCAGCTTCGCAACCACCCTCGCCCGCACGCGGTTGCACATCCATTCCGACTCATCCGCCCCCGCCCCGCGGTGCGCAGCGGGGATGGCCAGGGACGGGGCATGGTTTTCGAAGCCTTTTCAGGACAATCGGGTGCTATCTAACTCAATAAAAATAGTATTGTGTAACAACTCCACGTTTATTGTCCAAATGAAAAACAAACGTTTCCAGTGTGGAGCCACCCCACGGCGAGTGTCGCGGCCCGCCGCCAGCGCTTGGCCTGGCAGTCGGCAGCGCTGCGTCGGCGGTGGCGGCCAGTGCGAACGCAGCCGCTACGAGACAGTCCTCGCGACAAGCGACGCCGCCAACAGCAGGCCGCACGCAGTCGCAGAGTTCGCCCCCGCGCCTGTAACAGAGTCCTCGGCTACAGTCACTGCAGTGCCTCTGAGCGGGGATGCCCTACGTTCGAGTCCCGACGGGGGCGGGATTTTCGACTCTAGCTAGATATAGCTAAATCGAGTTCTGTCGCTATCTGGAGGATAATTCTAGCGACCGGCTGCTCTGATCGGTAGTTTGCCGTGTTTTTTCTTATCAATAACAGGTGAATGACGGAACAGTACCCTAAAAAAACGGGCCACGGCGCGTGATCTTTCCTTCTTCCCTATTCATGCCACTTCCCTTACATACACACTTACACTAACATTCACTACACTACCACACATCTCGGGAGAGCTGTAGGAAGCTTAGTTCCGGCTGGAGCGGTGCCCCGTTGCTGGGAGATACCTGGATGGAGATAACCCCCGCTAGCCGACGGTAGGTCGGCTCCGGATCTCCAAGCCAACGGGGAAGATCACTGCCACCTCCCGGGCAAAAATAAACAATACACTTACAGGACCAATGACATCAGTTAACGCTCTCGCAATCCCTAATCTATCAATCAATTGGCTATAATGCCTCTACCGGGAGATCGGCTGTCGAGAAGTTGGCAACCCGCCACTTGCGGCACGCGGGGGCATCACCTGCGGACAGAAGTGCCTCTACTGTGTGGGTCAAGAGGATAATTAACAATCATGATTTATTGACATTTTACGTAGTCTTCAACAAACCAACATTCGCATAGGACATGGGCATCTTACTCATTCACGACAATTTAAGAAAGAATTTCCACCACTTTGTATTATCTTGTAACATCCCAACTATTCTACATATCCTAATAGATTGCACAGTGTATTCAAAGATACGTGCGACACATTCACTTTGAAACTGTGTTTTCAAATTACTAACTGAAATATCTCACATGTACAATGTCGTCAAATTTCTAAATGTTATAAAATGATTTTATGCTTGTGTAAAGGATTGTATAAATTATTGCTAAAGTGTGATGACCTCGCAGTTCATGCGACAAAAAATTAAACTTATTTTTTAAATATAAATAAAAACAAAACTTTACTATTTAAAAAAACAGTTGGATACACGAACGAATCGTATCTACTGTCTCTGCTTTCATATTTCTGTGGGTACTTATTCAATCTGTCATATTTCTGTGTTAATTTTTTTGTTAGTTTTTGCTCGATATTTCTGCCTTTGAAGGGTGTTAATATAAGATGTCTATAGCAATATATAGGATGAACCATCCTCAGGTCAAAATGTCAATATATTTGAGACAATGTTGGTTAGATAGGTTTGTTAGATTGAGAAGAAAAAGGAGCTTGGCAAGCACAGTTATGTGTGTGTGTGTGTGTGTGGTGTTTTTACGGGGGCAGGGGAAAAATTTTCTTAAGACACAGCGGGGCCCGCAACCCGCAGCGTGTGGGATTAATAGCTAGCCTATGCCTACCCACTAAAAACCCCTCCCTTTCCTCCTATTCCTTCCCGCAGAACCGCCGTCAGGTATTGCATCGCGAGAAGGAAGGATGGGTTTTCGCACTTCACCGAAATATTACGGGACACTTCTTCGTAACTGCTCCTCGGAGCGGAGCGTCTTCAGGACCTTTGCGGCATAGGTGGCTACCGCACTCCAATACTCTTGTGTCAGCGCATCCTAGTGACATTGGTCTCAGGGGTCACTTCCTCTTGGAGGAGTCTGTGAAGTTCTTCCCTTTCCACTGCGAAGCGTGGTCAATGAAAGAACACGTGTTCTACATCTTCAATCACCGGAAACACCTTGGCATGAAGAGCTATCGTCCAACCGGAATCGAGCTTGATACTCTCGGTAACTCCATGCCCTGTCAGCATCTGAGTTAGATAAAAATCTAATTCACCATGTTCCCTTTGAATCCACGTCATGATGTCGGGAATGACCCGAAATGTCCATCGCCCAGTTGATGATTGCTCCATTGTCGTTGCCATTGGTTCATTGTCACCCCTCCCTTCTTTCGTAATGGTATTCCAGTTTGAAGCCCCCTCCCGCTTGCGCAAATAGGGTCTAGCTCTCTCCTGCGCAATGAGGTCGATCGGAGGCATATCTGCTAACACACACACAGCATTATAGGAATACGGTTGCGAAACGCTCGAGCAACCCGCAAGGGCGGACCTTCTATGCACTGACTTAGCCCCACGGGCGTATGACTGAATGCCCATGGCATCAGCCCAATAGGGCTGCGTAGAGAAGAATGGAATTTACTACGCTTAGTCAGCAGCCTCCGGCTTCATTTGCCCAGGACCCCCTACATTAGGCATAATGCGTGCCAATGCGGATGCCATACGAGACACTTTCTCGGAGACATTGCGAGGTGCTCGTCAAAGCGCAGTCTCGCGTCAATATGCCTCCCAAATACCTCAGTGACAGCTGCTAGGATATTTTGCAGCCTCCTACATTAAGAGTAATGCCTCTCTCTCACTTTTCTGCCCGTCACCAGCACAGCCTCAGAAAGAATGGAGCTCCACCTTGCAGTGTTAAACGCGTTTTTCACGTCTAGGGTCACTATAGCACAATACTTCATAGGACCGCCTTTCCATCGTTTGCCTTCAATGGCCTTGCGTGCGATGTCGATGACTACCTTAATTGCATCTACCGTGGATCTCGCTTTTCTAAAGCCGTACTGATTATCAGACAATCCCTGAGGCCCCTTTGTAAATGACTGAATACGATTGCAGTAATCTGCTCCAACACTTTGCCTGCTGTATCCAGTAAGCATATTGGCCGATAGGCTGCGGGATCAGTGGGTGCCTTATCGCCCTTCGAAAGAAGGACTAGCTGTTGCTGCTTCACCGACGGGGGAAATTCCCTCTCGTATGCATGAATTATACGCCTGCAAGAATAGATCGGGCGAGTCTTATAGCGGTCTTAATTGCTACATTTGGTACCCCATCTAATCGCGGGGCTTTGCAATCTTGGACCTCGCCGCAAGCTCTGGAAAGTTCATCCAACGTGACTGCCGGAACCTCGCTTAGATCTTCCAGACGATCCTTCGGTTGTAACATATCTACCTGGCGAGGAAACAAGTAGCTACAACTTTTCCCAAGAAAACCGGGCAAGTGGGTGGTCGCCTGAACGTACCCCTGAGTCTGCCGTTACCAGCTTATAGCGGCGTCCCCAGAGGGTCAGCATCCACCTCCTCCCCTAGCTCTCTCCAGCAACGACACTTACTAATCTTAATGGCTTTCGTGAAAGCTCTTCTGGCTTCCATATGTTGCTTCTTGAGAAATTGATAATTTGGGTGGCTCCAGGCGCGCTGTGCCATCTACGTGTTTGGTGGCATTCCCTGCGAAGTTCCGCGATCTCGTCATCCACCGTACACTGGAGGACGGCGTTCTCTCCTTGACTTTTGTCATTGATGCATCACAAGCGTCAAAATACCCGATTCATTACGATTTCTACGTTACAGGGTTGCGGTTGTGTGTGTGAGAGAGATAAGAGAGAGAGATAAAGAGAAAGAGTAAAGAGAGAAAGAGAGAAAGAGGAAAGAGAGAAAGAGAGAAAGAGAGAAAGAGAGAAAGAGAGAAAGAGAGAAAGAAGAGAAAGAGAGAAAGAGAGAAAGAGAAAAAAGAGAGAAAGAGAAGAAAGAGAGAAAGAGAGAAAAAGAGAGAAAGAGAGAAAGAGAGAAAGAGAGAAAGAGGAGAAGAGAGAAAAAGAGAAAAAGAGAGAAAGAGAAAAAGAGAGAAAGAGAAAGAGAGAAAGAGAGAAAGAGAGAAAGAGAGAAAGAGAGAAGTAGGAGAAAGAAGAGAAAGAGAGGAAAGAGTAGAAAGAGAGAAAGAGAGAAAGAGAAAGAGAAGAAGAGAAAGAGAGAAAGAGAAAGAGAGAAAGAGAGAAAGAGAAAGAGGAAAGAGAAGAGAGAAAGAGAGAGGGAGAGAGAGAGATATTCTGTATATTATTGTACCTGAATCCCAAGCTCGTTTTGAAATAGTACTTATAAAATTATTGAATTGTAGCTTAATATTTTAAATTTGGTGAATGAATATGAAGTAACGAAATGTTACAAAGTGTTATCGTTTCAAAATGGTTGCCGACTCCTGAGCTAGTTCTTCTCTTCGACTTGGTCAGGCTTGTAGCCGGTGGGGAAGGGGACGCTGGAGAGATAAAACCCCTTTTTGAAATATATTTTATTATACAAGAGATTAAGAGATGCTTATATATGAAGACGAAGTTTCACCTCACGAGTGATAAAGTCGCGAGTGAGATAACCTCCTTCAGCAGATGAAGTGTCATTATCGTCGTATGTAATATTTAATTTTATTTTATTATTTTTGTTTTGTTAATGTATAAATTAAAAATAATATCTAATGCCGGTAGAACAGAACTACCTTTCTCGTGTTTTTGGTAATAGTTAAATAGTGTTATATTATACCTTCTGTTCTACATTCATAAGCCATACTAAAAAATGCAGACAATGTAAAGCAAAATAACTTATTTCAAAATCTATCTATATGGGACAGATCTTATTACGAGACAAAATCTCTATCTTTAATATTTTTGTTGCACAGAGACGACGAAAATAACTTTTAACTTTTTCAATTTTCAAAAACATCATAGTTTTCAACCAATATAAGACCTGTGTCATTCTCTTAAATGTAAAGTACGCTTCAAAATTAAAATATCGATTTCAAATTCAAGGGGCCACGACATCAGCCAGATCGTTCGGAGAGCAACAATTTTGGAGAAAATCGGTTGAACAGTTTCGCCGGTAGTGATGTTCACAGACGGACAGATAGGCATTTTGCCGTAACTTGACATTTCGGTATCAAGGATCTACGAAACTGGGATTCTGGCAACTGGATTTATCCACTTTGTAATAAGAGTTTTCTGCCAATTCGCTCATCTTGCGCGCAGCATTACATACCTTTCTCTTCTTAATAAGTTGCTTCTTAAGCGCGAAAAAGTAAAAAGAAGTAATCCATTTACAAACTTACAATTGTTTTCACATTATATTGTGTTTCAAGGATTTTGACAGGAGTGACGTGGTTTTCGAAAATGGCAACGGCAGTCTTGTGCGCTATACTCGACTCATATACTCGCTAGATATATACAGCGAGTAACAAATTATTGAAAGTGAACTATTAGTTCATGGTATCGGGCTGGTTCATGGTTTTGGCAAATTCATAAGCCTACGCCGACTTCGTGCCAGGCCTTACCGGCCTACAACGATACCCCTCCGCGAAGCTGCACTCCTTGAAGAAAGGGCTCCCATTCCCCAAGAAGCCTTCCAGCACCTGATTGAAAATATGTCTGTGTGAGTGGAAGTAGTCATCAAGGTTAAGGGTGGGTCAACACCCTCTTGAATTCCAGCATTTCCAATGGAGGGCATCACGAACTGGTAAGTAATTTTCAGCCACGTGTCGGGATACTTTTGATCACGTAATGTACCACCATAATTTCTGTTGTTCACACTCTCAACAGCAAGGTGCAACTGCGGAGAGACATTCCTGGCACGCTATACAACTCATGCATATAATGTCATTGTCATGTTCATGTTATTATATCGTATTGTAAATAACGTGAAATGGAATATAATGCTACAAATTCACTTACTGTTCCTCTGAAACAGATTGTATACTATTTGCAACCAATAAAAACAATAATGTTCCATTATCTTAAGACATTCAAGAATGTTTATCCGACCATAGCCATCTATTATTTCTAACAGCCGCGGCACTTCGCCAATCCTTATGGGAGCTAGCGAACGGACGAAGTTTCATATTGTGGTCGCTGGAGCGCTGGTCACCATCCATTCGCGAGACCCTTCGGCCGCATTAATAAATGGAGAAATACCCGCACTTCGGGCAATTTTGGTCACTTACAGTGATGTGAGGCATTGCAAACTCATGTTGGTAGTAGTACTAAACAACACTAAAATTATACATCTTTCAGTTTCCTTAAAAAAATTGTGAAGTGAATATTTTAAATTAACCCTCAAATAGCATGCGTTCTATCTACCTGGTTATAGAGGCAGCAGGAATTCTTATTGACTTCTTGGCTGTCCGGGTGACGCCGCGTCGTTGGGTGAGAGGCCAAATTCTTATTGTCGTATAAAATGTAATATTTATTCTTAATTATTTCCTATATTTACGGTTTTTTCAAGTCTTTATAGAAAACTACAATGCACATCATGACTTTGAACTTTTTAAGACAATGGCTGAAAACGAAAATAATTGCTAAGTACTAGATTATCTGTTTTATACCATCTATTATTATATATTGATTCTTTAAACTATATTACACGCTAAAAAACAATAAAATTAAAATGAGACGTGTGTGTTGTTGAAGAAAATATTCACTAAATAACAGAAAGAAACTAGTTGTAAAACAGAAGTACATTGGTATAAATAAATACTGACGCTTTTATAAATAACGCCCGGGAAAGTTCACTCATCAAAAAGCATCCAAATCACTATTGCTCAGGCAAAAACTTTCTCACCTAGAGATAGAACTAGAAACTAGCGAAATTCATGTTGGCTCTATCGCGGACGTACAAGAAAAAACTTTCAGAGATTTTTATTAAGAACAACTGAAGTTCAGTATACAAATTATTTCAAATCCTTTGCGTAGGCCACTTCTAAATTCCACAGAAATGACAGATCAATATATCAGACATCAGAAATAAAAATCAACAATCAGACATCTTGTGATTCCCAATGACGAATGTGAGAAAATATATCACCTTTTCATTGCAGAGTGTTACAATACGAGAAATATCCAAAGCTATTTCAGACAATCATCACCAGTACTTAAGCCATTGTGTTCTCATTGAACGAAAACAGAAATTGCTATTTGTGAGTGTTTTTTTTATTTGTGTCGAATTTTCAGAATAAACTGAATTGTTAAATAACCAAGATTTTAGATTTTTATAGATTACATTTATTTAGTCAAAAAACAGTAAACACTGTTTGTGACGTAGGGGGAGGAGAAGATTATCTGCGCACGCTTTCTTGTGTTCCAGAATCCCATCCTGGCATTTTAACTATAAATAGTTAAAAGATGAGTAAAAGTTAAAAAAAAGTAAAAATAAGTTTGAAAAATCGCAAGACAATATTTGAAAAATAGTCATTTTTGTTTCCGAGTTATAGAAAACTTATTGGGCATCCGGTACACGAATTGCAAGTATTGTATTTTCTGCATTGCTAACAAAAGAGCAACTGGGCCTTACCTCTACTCTTACCATTACAGCAAAGGAAAAGTTCACAAAACGTGCGCATAGTGAAGCTACATTTACCGTACAAAAGCAAAACAAGGGGCCATCTCAGCATTTGCTCAATGGATCAGGACAAAACTGGCGACAAAAACCTGATCGAGAGGAGGTTCATTGGTCCGGAAGACTGAAGTACATTATTTATTACAAACATATTAAGTTTTTTAAATATACAATACAAATGTAACAACTAATTCATTATATATCACTGTTTTGTTAAAATACACATTATTTTTCTTTTTGATAATCAGTATAGTCTCTAATTGTATAGAAACAGTTATGCAGCAGACAAAGATTTTACTTTTAACTTAAATTTGTGAACCGACTTCAATTGTTTAATGTCATCTGGCAGTGTATTTTAAAGTAACGTACATGTATTGTATGTACATTTCTGATAGTCAGCTGTTGATACTGACACTTGATGAAAGTGATTTTTACGACGTGTGTTGTAATTACAAATATCAGTATTGCATGAAAATATGTTCGCACCGTTAAGTAAGACACTTTTGACAAATATTACAGATTCGCGAATATGAAGGGAAATAAAAGAGTTATGTGTTTTATTAACGTTAAGAAATGTTAAGAATATATGTTAATATTATTAACGTCATAAGGCCGATAAACACCAAATAACCAACCAAGACTGTTATTTGTGATATCGACCGTGTATCGTTCAATACTTTTCGAAATACCATTTTCTTATACGAAAAAATAATAATATAAATAAGAAACGCTTTTTCTAATAATATATTTTCCTTATTCGGCATAAAAATGTCTTTCAAGGGTTCACATATATCGACGATATTCACATAAATTGCATTAATTTTTGGTATATTATAAACAATTAAACATTAAAAATAATTAACAATTTTAGAGGTAGTTCGAGGAAACGGCCTCTGAACAGTTATTTTAATTTTCATGATTTGTTACTAATAGCGTATCAGTTTAATTAAGGAGGATGTAACAAATCAGAAACATCTTTAATTTTAATACGTAGGATTGCACAATCTCGAATTGTTGCTTCAGATGTGACAGTTACAAGAAGGCCAATATTTTACCGTAATAATATATTAGAACATTTTACTGAAAGCTAATGTCTACTTAAAAAAAGGTATTGTAATTTTTGGTATTTTTAGAGCATATCGACGAAGTAAACTTGTGTCATTGACTACTGATGTTATAGAAACCACTAGCAACGGAGTACTAGTTACACAAAATTGCACAAAAATAAAATAAACAAAAAATATAATGTTTGTGATACCCAAAGACAGTCTTCCCTTCAATGCGTGTGATTTTTATTAAAATATTCTAACATACTATGTCTATCTAATATAGAAACGAGACACCTTTTCGTAGATTAAAGAAATGGAAAATATACTAAACAGGTTGTGGACATAAACACAATACTAGACACTCCAAAAAATATAACGGAATTTTTAAATTTAGACTCTCTTGAGCTCTTAACAGGGCATTGTTTTCAACGATCATCAGCCACAATGCTAGTTGTAAACGGTTGCGATCTGCTCTCGTTGAAAGAACTTGAACGTTTGAATAATTGTTCATTCAATACTCAGATACACTATAATGAGAAATACGTTAAAAATAATAATAGTATGATTGAACAGTAGAAACTTACTTTTGTAGGTGTTATATATGTTGCATGTGTGCATGTTACTTATTTTGTTTGTAATCTGTTCTCGAAGTTTAATAAATAGTTTGAAGATCACTCCGATACTTAACCGCCAACGGCCATTACGTTTACCTTTTCATTCCTCTGAGGGGTTGGCGTTATGCAGATATAGTATCTGACTATTACGAAAATATTTATTTACTATGTAAAGATCATTAGCGCGGGTGGTTCTTGACGTGATAAATAAATCAGTCTCATCTTTAAATAACCTGAAAGTTATCAATGGTAAAGCAATTTATTGGTAATGGTAAACCACAACTTCCAAAGACTAATGTGAAAAGAAACCTTCAAAAATATATTAAGCTAGCTTTGCAAAGAAGCAGTTCCCTTGCGTGTGACGAGAGCATAGTGCATTTATTAACGATCATTGATATAATTCGTGAACTTTTTGTATCAGTGAATCATTGACCGTGAAGAACTGATGTTACTAATGAAGTAGTAAGAATAGGGAGACCTAAATACTAGAATTCAAAGCCTCCAAGTCCTAGCCCAAAAGTTCTGTGTTTGTTACGCGGAGATCCGTATATTTGAATGCAGCAGCCGATATGGTCGGTGAGCAGCGCGCCAGCGGTGAGTAGCGGAACTTTTAGCTGTAAGAAGAAAAGACCGGAGTGCCGAGACCTTTATGCATGCTAGCGGGCTATGATCTGACTTACCTATGTATGACGCAAAGCATTATGAAAATCCATGAGAAACAACTTCAATTTAAAGACAAGAATATCCATTTCGTAATATATAACACCTAATTAAGGTCATGCAGTAACTAGACGGAATGTTGAAAACTAGTACTAAAATAGCACACACGTTCTCGCGTTCTATGTAACAGCTGCGCAACATTATAATAATGCATGAAATTGCAAAAGTGTGATCAGCAAAAAATATCTTCTCCGCGCGAGAATTGGAACTAAATTTCTTAGGGAGTGCGGGCCATTTTTCTTACATATACGACAGCACCTTGCACGCTGAACTCTACCTTCCAGACGCTTTAAAAAGTTGAACATTTGCATTTGCAATTTTCCATTTTCAAATATTTTCATTTACATAAATTCAAGATTAGATTAAAGAAGATATTTCATTAAGGAAAAAATTTCGATAGTCAATATTGTAGTTTTGCAGTGTTAAATCATTGTTTCCAATTTTCGAAAATACAAAGTTCACTGCAAATAGGGCCTGCACCATTTTTAAGCGACCCATTAAAAAAATTGAGCCGTTTTTATTTAAAAATAAATTGCATTAAATTTATGTGAAAGTTACGCAAGAACAGATCATTCTTTTAAAAATGTATCTTAATCTAATAAAAATCTTATTTAAAGATGTATTTTTTTTAAATATATTTCATTGTGTAACAAAAATCTCTACCATAAAATGGTAGTTTTGGAATAATTTTTTGTAACTTTCGAAAATCCAGAGCTCGCCGACAGTCGGACCTACGCCATATATATTTAGGCGGTTAATGCACTATCCGACGAAAATATTCTAAGAAAAAAGTGGAAGCCATTTGTGACAAAAGAATGGTATACAAATTGCCTGTATGTCACACGAAAGTATGCGTAAATGACTCTTATCTTCAAGAATTGTTCTATATAACCTTATTTAAAGATCAATTTTTGAAGTAGAGATTTTATTTTAAAAATTAACTTCAACATCGTGGTTGTGACAAAATGCCGAAAATTCTAGAATTATTGAAAGTTCAGAACTTTCAACAAATATGAGACATGCTTCATTTTTTAAGTGTCCTTTGCAGTATACGAAGAAAAAGTTTAATAAAACATTGAGATTTTTTCAGAAAAGTTTGAAAATGTTAAGGCTCAAAAGTTCTCCCGAAATCAAAATATCCGCTTCTAACTTGTGGGGAGTTGAGGTCCTCCAAATCGATTGGGGAATATCAATTTTGAAGAAAATACTTATGATCGCTTTAGGCGCTAGCTTCGGTGAGGGACTGAAGGACATTTTTTGTAGACAGACGGAGAGAAACAATTTTTTGCAATCAAGGGTTCACAAAACATGGATTCAAACTGCAGAAGGTGTTAGAAGAAGTAATTTTCTACTTAGAGAAACAAAATGTATCCACTTTTTTGATGCTAGGGACCCACCATGCGAGTATTTCTGCCGAAAAATAATTTGGATTGAGGGACCCGTATAACGTAATTTCACATTTCCCAGCTTCGTCTTGAAAAGACAACTGTTCTAAATTGAGAAATACCAACATCAGGAATTGAATTTTGAATTTCTCATCCTATTTTCAGTATTCAGTAACTTCTGATCGAACTATTTGCATTTCTCTGTAAAGGGGAAGAAGAGTCGTTATATGTAAATATTCCAGGAAAGCACCAAATTCATTTGAATTATGTTTCGTGCATAATGTCTGTCTATCTTATACTATCCTGATAGATAATATTGTTCCATTTACGTAATGAAATTTCATTTCCATATCTTTTCGATAAGTGACCTATTTTACAACTCACATGAAGAATCGAATTAACATTCATTTTTGAACCTAATTTTAGGGAGAGAGTGACCAAACATTCTAAAAGAATAAAAGGCGATCATTTAATAAAACAGAAAATTTCAAAGTAGCAAAGTTTTTTTACATTATATTTTCGGTTAATTCTGCTGTCAATATTACGAATTTTGTGTTTCGCGGATTGTTTCGAATATTAATAAATCAAAATACCTTCCTGATTAAAAATTCAATTGGACAATTCACAATTAACAGCAATGCTACTATAGAAATAAGCGCAATAATATATTATTCAAAAACGGCCGAAAACGATTATTCATAATGTTTTAAATATCTAAACATTTCATTGAAAGTGTGGTTTTCTCTATTCATTTAGTTTCCATTATCGTACATCCAGTTCTTTCAATTAAATATTATTCTGTGCCATGTTGAATTGTTTAATTTAATTTATAATTAGCATTATTAGAGCATTGCAACAACTGCAGTCTCACTTTAACCGCTTGATGATTGTAATGCCAGCATCAACATTTATGTTTAATGTTTATTTACATGTCGGAAAGAGTAATCTTAATGAATTCAATATTTTTCATCGTTCAACTTACCAATATTGTTAGGAGATGTGTGTTCCACATATGTTGTAGACATTGTAGCACTCTCCGAAGTTGTAGAGGTAACTTCTAAATCCACTGGAGATAACGTTGATTCTACAGAATTTGATGTAGTAGACGCACTGACGGATGTTAGGTTCGTCATTTTTGAACTTTTATGAGCGACTGTTGTTTTGTGTCCCTCTGAAGAAATTGACGAGACTTGTTGATCAGTAGTCAGTGATGAAACAGCGTGTCCTGGTGAGCTTGATCCACTTGAAGGTGCCTCCGCTGCATGCCGAGTATCGTCCTTTGTCAGATTTTCCTCAGTAGAACTTGCAGAACCAGAAGTACTTACAACCACTTCTGATTTTTCAGTTGTTGTTGAAGTACTTTTGGTAGCGCCAACTTCTGTCGACTGAGTATGTGTTAGTGTTGATGGCTCTGTAGAGGACACGGTAGAGGACAATACTGTAGATGCGGTAGTAGAATTATTTAGATTTGTAATATTTTCCTTTTCTGGAGGTATAGTATAGACAGGAGGTAGATTAGCGTTATTTGCTGAAAATGTGCTAGAAGCGAGTGTTGCTGCAAGTGAAGTACTTTTGATGTCCGTTGATGTAGGTGTTGGGTCCAAAGTGGAGGCATGCCCTGTCACATCCGTAGATAATGTCTTTGAATCTTCGCTCGTTGAACTTATCGGCGTATCTGTTGATGTTTCCAATAATTCAACGCCCGACACGCATTTCACCAACATCAGTGATGCCAAGAGAACGAACATTGGAAGAACCTGTTCGAAGCGCACTCGACTTGCTAGCATTCCAGACATGTCCACTTAAGCACTGTTTGCATTTGAAGTCACCCTCTGACGCCAGAACAAGGCGGAAAGTAAAACCTAATCTAAAAGCACTTCCTCCAGCGATACCCCCACCTCCCTTGCCAACCCAATTAACGAACTTAATATTCCTTCTGAGAAAGTGTGGTCGAGGACTGGAAAAGTGAACTTGCTAAACAGGTTTACTTGTACGATTACAAAAGCAATATTTCAAATAGTGTCCTCACATAATAGAAAATTATTATTATTATTATTATTATGATGATTATTATTATTATTATTACTATTATTATTGGTATTATTATCATTATTATTAACTACCACCACCACCAAATTATTTAACTTTACTGTATTTTTATAAGAGGGCGTCAGCTTGCTGGGGCATGCAAATCGAAAAATTGTTTTTATACTAGAAAGTATTAGATTATTTTCTGCGTTCTTACATATCTCAAGAAAAGCAACTCAGAGCTAAAAAAATAAGACAGCTCATATTTTCACCTTTGAATAATAAATATATTTTGTTACCATTAGAAACAATTCAGTAGGCTTATAATTCACTTCGGTACATGGGAATGTTGCTCAAACGATGTTACGAATTGAATATCTCAGTGAACCGACAACTT
>BOPP01000017.1:5403888-5415994 GCA_017312745.1 Gryllus bimaculatus
TATATATATAGTCTCCTCGGTAGTAACAAAGTACTGAATTGGTTGTACTTAATTACACTTAGAACCCTCATTCATGTAACTAATTATCATAGACAATCATAACGAAGAAACTTTGAAATTCACATTTAGTAAAAAGCTTTGATTTTAAATATGAAAATTTATTTACATTATTAAGCTTTTACAAAAATGAAATGACCATTCACATTACCTATGAGTGTACTTGATGACCCCCAAATAAAGGTTTCATGGTCAAAAAGTTTACTAGAAATAATCCGTAGGAGGATAAAACTTGCGTTTTTGAAAATGTTCATAAATCAAAAATTTGGTGGTTTCATTTAAAATGTGACAGAGAGAAGTAGCATTCCCGTATGTGTACTTACTTTCCTATCTGTATAGTACAAAGTGAGGATTGGATGAACACGATGGTATGATGAAGTCAATATTGGACAATTTGGTATGTTTTATTTTAATCAGTGTCATATTCACATTGAGGTTAATTAAGAACATAATACGTTTATGTACTAGAAAATTATCAGTGTGTGATATTTTCATGATGGTCGTGGGAAAACATGAATTTCAATGTATTCTCCTGTATACTCGCATACGTTTATATCACACATCATCACATTTTATGATAATCTCACTAAGAAAAATAATGAAAGGATCAGTGTAATATTTCAGATCAGTTTTGATGCTTTAAATGTGTTAAAATGGCAAAACTTATTGAATATTGGAATCTGTCCTCAAAACACGTTCAAATGTTTTTAGGTAGTGAAATGGTTGAGAATTCGAAAATTTAACTTGGTTTATCTGTTTATTCAAAATGCACGACTCTTACCTATCTTCTTCTTGCACATGTTATCATCTATTGCAGTTGTAAAGCTACAACGGCAGCGTTCAGAGCTACATCTTCCTCCTTCGCCCAAAGCCAAGCAGTCGTGGTCTTTCTCGCAGAAATCGTCGTATTTGGGAGCTGGATATGCAATACAATTATAGTGCATTAGTAATCAATAATATGGTGCATAATTAACGTATAACTCAGAAATGGAGATTATCAACATCGTTCAAGAATATATCGTGATTATCAAATATAAAAGAACATTAGATGTGTCATTACTGGATTCATGAACAT
Organism: Gryllus bimaculatus; assembly: GCA_017312745.1. Lineage (NCBI taxonomy): Eukaryota > Metazoa > Arthropoda > Insecta > Orthoptera > Gryllidae > Gryllus > Gryllus bimaculatus. The sequence goes on from BOPP01000017.1 coordinate 5,405,021, forward strand.
ACATATTTCAGTTTCGAGGATAAAGCTGTAAAATTGAAGAAATTTGAATCTTGAATTGATCATTGAATTTAACTACATAAAGTGTAAATTAATAGAAAATGTAAAATGTGAAAGTGAAAGTATGAACAAACACAGCCTTCGTGTGTAAGTTAAAAGTTTTGAGTAAAAGACAGAAAACAACGATGAGGTACTCTGTAATTAAGGCAACCTAATCTGATGAGTCAGACAAAGCCTCGGCCTTTCGTAGTATTTCAGGGCGCTACATAAATGATGTCCAGAGGTTTCAAGCCTTATTTCTAAAACGTGCTGTTCTGTTTATGAAGCTGCACAGTGCCAGAATGATTCCTCTTACTGATATCAAGTATCGTACTATCTCTAGGTAGAGTGGACCTCCAAACTTACTTTTGAAGCAGAATGTGTTGTTGTACGCTTGGATGAAACCGGGTTTGCAGATGCAAATGCCACCAAGGCACTCAGAATTATCGGCGTCGCAGGGGCGGTGTCGGCACCTGGCTCCCACCGCTGCAAATGAAATGCATCCACATAGTATCACGTGCGGTAAAGTCTGCCACTTTAAAAAATTAAAAATGCCATGAAACTATTATCAGCAAATTATGGACACCAAATTAATTCAACCTATCAAGGGCTTTTTATATAAGATTTTTTTAAAATCGCTTTTCTTTTATGCTTTATTCGGTTTACACTACGCTAAATTAACATGACTTTAATCGTTTTTGTAGTTTAAAATCATATTGTTTCTCAATAAGTAACACACATAAATTATAAACAACACAAATAAATAAGAGAAGATTATAAAAGAACAAATAAATAAATGAACAAAATATAACCGTAAAAAAATTATGTTAAAATGTTACGAATTTTTTTATTGAGCTGCTTAAAGCGAGAATGGCAAAATCCGTTCCTTGGAAAAATCTTATTTAATTCTAGTAACAAATTATAAATAGGGAAATTACTGAAGGGGAAACTGAGGGAAGAAAGGGAAAAACGCCTATTTTCCCAATCAACAGCACAGATGTCAAGGTTTTGTGGCGATTCTTTCAAAATAACTACGTTGCATTCATTCTCCATCATTTTTTTTTCTTTTTCACCTCTACGTCTCCTACTCATTCCCTTTTACGTAATTTACTTTTCTTTGTCTCTTTCTTTAAATTCGTTATCTTCTTCTCCTTTGTTTACCTCGCCTTTTTCCTTCCATTTCTTCCATTTTACATTCTTCAGTCTCTTCTTTACCTTCGCTTCTTCCTTTCCCGAACTCCTCGTTACCCGATGTGTTCAATGTTCACCCTTTTTATGTAAGTGATTATGAAGAAGAAAAAGAAAAAGGAGAAGAAGAAGAAGAAGATAATGATGATGATTATGATGATAGTTTGGGGGAAGGGAGCAATGGGTGAATTAATTGTGATTAGGAAATGTTGTAACGAATGATAGGGACCAAATGCTAAGACGAAACACTGCCACAAAACTGTTTTATCCTTCACAAATTCGACTTGTAGAGGGGTGGGATAAAATACCCCAGCCGATGTTTGTGTTTAGTAGTTCTAATAATATTTCAACGAGTGTAATTTTGAGCTACTTGCGATTGTTGCCTCGTCTCACGAAGAATTTGAATCCTCTAATAATTGTTTTATTCGTCTAGACACACTGCGTTCTCGGAATCCAACAGCGTGTGTATCGACAATTAGGTCTGGGCATTTCCTTTATAATTTAATTTCTGCTTATGCAATTTCTGCAATTTTATTGCTACTTATCACTAACTTTGAACATGCTTAGCGCACAAAGCGGCTAGGGATTTTTAATCTCTCTGCCTCGACGCGTTCGATTCAGCAAATTCTTAAAGTTTTAGCAACAGTATTCCAAAATTTCAAATTTCCATTAGTGGCTAAAATTTTACGATACAATCTCAGGTACGCATGAAATTATCTTTTAGATTATTTATTATCGTAGTTTGAACGATAATTTGTCAATAGTGTCATTTATACACATTGTGAAAATAATTAATACTTCAAAGTATTCTTAAAGCATTTATTATATTTTCTCGCAAAGGTTTGGGCCTGCTGTATAAGAATTTTTCAAATTATCCGGCAAATGATCTTATAAAAAGTCATTGTAGCTTTGTCTGAAGATAATTTGAGAAAATAACACTTGTGAAAGCCATAAATTGTTTTGTATTTTTGGTTAGATTTATTCCCTTGTGGTTCTTTCATCGACCCTCCCATCCTAGTTATGGTAATCTCCCGTTCTTAGCTGGTTACTTGGGCACTCTACCTCGTCACCCTTCTTAAATGTCTCTTTGCATTACTGGGATGAACCCTCCCTCGCCTGCTAGAGATAACCGATAGGTCTTTCTCAGCCAGTTTGTTTTGTTTGTCGACGTTCACCGTATGCCCTTTTTGGCTGCGTACGGCCAGTTCTGAAGGTAAGGAATGGAATTTGAAAGGTAATACATGGAGGGTTAAAGAGCCCCATCGTGTGGGTCATACACTATGGTTATGCATTTCACGAGATTCGAACCCACAGACTGGAAAAAACGCCTTCTTGGTGCAAGCCCCTTACCCCTAGTTCCTGCGTTCCCGCAGCCTTTTAGGAACGGAAGAAGGGGGTTGGTTAAGATTTACCTGCCTTAACAGTTTTGGCTATTCAGATCTGAAAGCCATAATTTATTTTTTCCCTATTACAAAGCTGCATTTCATATTAATAGTTTTCTAACATGAATGTACTGATATTTTTAATTATGGCTCTTAGTTATATTAAATTTGGTTGTAAAAATATTTTTCATGGTTTTGATACTCACGTAGCAAACATCCTGTCTCTGTTTTAACATCTGAACTATTGCAAGCACATACGTTATTTATGCACTCGGAGTTCAAAGGATTACAATCTGATGCATTCGTACAACTTTCTCCAAAACCTGTAACAAAAAGCACAAAATATTCAGATAAAGTTTCAAAGCCAATGATATGTCTTTTCCACTGACACCAACATCATAAATTCTAATTTACACACGAAGGGCTTAATATGCGATAAAAAGAGAGCTTCAGTGTTTCTTAAATAAACGTTCTAAATATTAGAAAACAGACATTTTTGTTCATTCATAACATTCACTTGATCCTTACGTGATATAAATGTGCTAATGATTTGTTCAATACATTTATCTCAATTTCAAATATTTCTTTGAAAGCTCACACCACTATATTGGTAGTTATCCCTCGGCCCTACGGTAGATCGTTTTGGGCAGCAACACAATTTCAAGATTTACCTATAGAACAAGAGTGCGTGAGCCCCTCCAAACGATGTTTCTTAGTGTTTGGCGTAAATCCTATGCAGTGTAGTGTAATACCAGAGATTAAGTGCTTTGAAGATTTTTAATTCCAGAGAGAGTTTGAAGTAAATACTATAATGTGTGTATTCGCCTTGCTTTGTTGTTTGTTCCACACAGTTACTGATGCCAACAACGATATCACGCGTTTGATTAGTACGTAAGGTAGAGTAAGGTAGTTTTCCACACCTAAGTATGGTATACCTTCCATAATAAAACAATAAAATCCAGATATTTGTTGCTGATGAAATAGAGAGTGCAATGGAGAGTGCACTGGAGAGTGCAATGGAGGTCCATCCAGATCCATAGGACTCACTTTGTTTATCCATTAAAACAGCGTGAGTCCAACATTTGATATGCACGGGACGACAGCATCATTTCAAAAACTTTGAGAGCCATCTGCTCCATTATGTAATGAAAATGATCAAAGCTTATTGTGTATGACAACACAGCCTCCCGGGAGAACCTTCTATGGATGGATATGGACACTCATCGTAGTCCATTTAAACATACTGTCTGCATGGATTTCGATATGACCGAATTCATTCGCATTGATTCCAGTGTTGTGAAAGAAACAACAGGGAAGGGATGGCGTAGTAGTATACTTCCACAGTCAACTTGAATGACCGTGTATTGTAATTGAATTGAAATAAAGTAATGCCTTATTTTACTCGGACCCGCCCGCTCTTCCGTCTGACCACAGAAATTTCGCTACGCTCCTTTCACCCACTAGCGGAGAAAGGAGGTATTTTTTGGACGACGAAACAGGCGATTTCAATTTAGCTCAGAGGCGTCAATTAGACTTGAGGATCTTTTACATGCAAGTAAATCTACTAATATGGGAGAGCCGGCTTTACTTCCCCTCCGAAAGAAGGCGTACGAAGGATTTTTTCGCCCTTCGATCGGGTTTGAACCCGTGAACTTAGGTATAACAGTCCGATACGCTATCCTTTACACCATCGCCATGGAAAACAGACTAGTAACATTTCTAGAAAGTGTTTGTTAAAGGTCGCATATTAGAGAAATTAGCCATTACCATTGCAAATGTAATGGTAAACCGAGAATTTTAGCAGAGCTTTAACCATATCGAGAATTTTAACAGAGTTGTATGCAGACCTTGAACACTTAATGACTTCAAGATTCTGATCATATGTCAACTGATGCAATGCAGAGAATGTGGAAACTGATACATTTGATCTAAAACAGTGACAAACGGCTCGTACTGACGGCCTCAACACTAGTGTCGGAAAATAACTCTTTCATGCATTTTCTTTAAACTTAAACGTACGGGAAAACGTGGTATTTGCAAGAGGAATTCAAATAATTTGAGAGACTTATATTCTATTTCTCACACTGATCTTATATTCAATAAATGAAATAACATTGTATTGTTGTCATCTATTCAGTAAATTATTTTATATTCAATATAATGTAAATTAAACTATTTAATACAAAAAAATCAATAGAGTATTTTCTTTCGCCTTTTACTACACTTCCCTTTATGAAGATGACACTTCTGCTCACAAAACATTATAATTGCTAGAAATACTTTACAAACTATAATTTAACTATAACTAATTCAAAAATATGTGAAATGGCTACAAAATTGGAGAATTGTGGTAAACCCTTCTAAAACTCAAGCAAAATCGTTACACTTTGCAGACCAATAAATCTCCCTCCATTACTAATAAATAACACATATGTACCCTGGGTGGAAACGTTCGCTGCGGCTTGTTATTATATAAATCAATAATTTGTCCATTCTTAACATATGCTTGTCCCATTTGGTGCAATGCTTCTACAACACACAAATAAAATGTAAACAATCCAAAACACATTTTTTAAAATACAAATGGTTTATTTCCAACAAATACACCGTGAATTTCGAAGAGACAAAATTAAAAACTATATCAATCTTCAAACGGATTTTTTAAACTTTACCTTCTGCTTCCGTTTCTCAACACTACGAAATAGGTTTAAATTACTATTATTTCCGCATTAAATCACGTTTTCCGAAAGATATTTTCCACTCCTTTAAATTCACACAGTAAAACACACACTTACACATATTTCAAATATTTTACTTTAAGCACATTATTTAATAAAAAAATAATATATTGAAAATCATAATTATTCAACAATAGATAAAATGGCATATTTATTATGTAAATCGCTGGCATCTTGCAAAAAAGTTATGTAATATATTTTTATTCAAAGTTCTGAAAAATTGTGAGAATTGAACAGCTAGAAATATTTATTTTAAACAAATTGGAGTATTTATATGATTTACATTCTCAAGGAAATTATTTCGACTCTCCCTGTAAATCAATTCGTCTTTATAAATGCGAAACATGTCAATTGAAGCCATTCCCAAAAGATTAGTGAAATATTGCTTGCCAGTCGGGAGAAATGAAGTACAAAGCAAATCCACTTAAGCTTGTAAATAAAGTGTTGATAGATATTACTTCCATAATTTCTCATCAAATTGAAATGCCTCACAAATATACCAATATTCCTCGAAGCTGCTCATGAATTTTAGAAACGAACACAATTGAACCAGTATTTCTTATATAATGGAGCTCCTATTTTACAAAATTCCCGCCGAAGAATATTTTTATAGATGTTAATACAATGTAGTTTGATGAGAACATAATGAGATATTTTTCTTTTTCACAATAAAAGATGTTAACTGAGTGTTGTTAATCCACAATATCCTCGTTTCATGTCAAATCTACATCACTAATATAATAAAATATTTCTCAATAATTTTAGTGGCTTAGACAATTACAAACATAAAAGTATAGTAATAAATACAAGTGGATAATTTTCTCGGAAACATTGATGTAGCTGGATGAATTCTGTTCTCTAGCGTTCAAGTATCATTCCACAATACATCTTTTTGCAAAAGTTGCGCAAACTGACACGAAATTGTTATCATTAGATACGAAGAGGAGAAAAACAACGCGATAAAGAACTTTACTCAAGGTGTGACTGCAGCATTCAGAAATGCGTTCCTGGAAAAAGTAAGACAAATATAAGGATCGAAATCGATGAGTTGACCTTTTATGTATGAGGAATCCTTTCAGAATTATCTGCATCATCAGAATTTCAAATATTTATTCACTACATGTATTTGAATCATCAGACTTCTCCTGAGATATGTGAATACTGTGAATAGGTAGAATGAGTATAGGGTTGAGTGACATGACTTGCCGGTAAAGCATTACTAGCTATTTGAAAATGCGAGAAACTCTTTGACTAATGAGCAAGATGATTTTCTTGATAAGCAAATCATAATAGTTAATCCACTGATTTTTTTATTTAAGAAAAAAGCGTTGTATAATGTTATATGGGAGAGGTATAATCTTCGCACGTTTTCGTGTTCTGACATTCCTGAATTTTTCCCCAAATATTCTTCTAGGCTTAGTTGAATTTTGAATTAATTTGTTACAACAGTTTTTAGCAACATTAATAAGAAATATTATCTCCATGTAATAAAATAATTTCTATGACAAAATGATCTACGAACTTTTATGCACTTTGGTTAGGTAAAATCAAACATTATGCCGTATAATCAATATCGCAATGAAGTACTTTACCGCCCTAGTATGGTATTGTGCTTCTTTACCTCTCTAGGGTGGTAAAGTAATATCTTACTTTGCCACTCTTCTTTTGACATTATTTTGGACTTCTTTGGCTTGTATCCCACACTTGTCCCCCTTAAAACGCTAATAATGGAGTAAACATAATGATATCAATGTTTTCTTGACTGTCCTCTGTATAATACCGAAAGCGGTATCACTGCCCTGAGGAAATCTGCGACACGACAGGTGAAACGTCGTCCTCTCAGCCAAGGAGACCGTGTCATCCGGACAACCAAGACGACATAGACTCGAGCCGCGGAACCTTACGTTTGCATTTGATATCAATGTTATCATTAAGTGATATTGTACTATTTAACATAGATGGGACCAAATACTTGCCAAAAAACTAAGCAATCAAAACTTTTTCCGATATGGAATGAACGTTTTTTTCACACCAATCCTTAAACATTAAATACTCAGGCTCAAATTTCTTTCTTGATTTGTGGGGGAACAATGTTTCTAAAGCAGTAGCTGCTATTCTTATTTCCAAATCAGAACTATATTAACTCATATTAACTATATTAACTAAAAGTGTACACCAAGTATGTTTCAATTGTTCTCCTTGTTGAGAACAGTGTCATCATGTATGGGAGAAAAAATGTGAATACTAATTGAAGGCGTAGAACGAAATATCACATTAATTCTAACAAATGTTTACAAAATCGATGAAACGTACGGTAGTCTTGTAACACCTGATTACATTACTCAATTGGTTACAATACTCGGCCTAAGGGTCTCGTTTGCAAATTTTCCAATCTCGAATTGCAATCACATGCTTTACGATGCTTTTATCGTAAATAACTCTGATGGCCTGGACGGCATCATAACCAAACTTCTCAGTAACATCATACAAGCACAGGCAAATGTGAGCAGATCGTGCAGCTACATTTACTGGCCAAAAGCAAATGAAGCTGTTTCTGATTGATTGATTGATTGAAATCCATCGAAAGGTTCCAGGGTCACAGATACTCGTACTAGCCCGGACTCTGACAGATACTCAAGAACGCCCTTTATCTAATAGTGAAACAAACATAAAGACAGTCAGAGAGACAAAGATACAAAGAGGCAATGAGACAGAGACAGGCAGAAGGCCAAACAGAGAGACAGACAAAGGTATAGACAGAGACAAAAAGACATAAATCGTAAAAACATTTGACTTCTTTTTTATATCATCTAAATAAGCAAACGATATTCTAAATAGGCAATTATTTTGAAACGCTAATATTATTAAAGATATTACATTTACTTCAGACAAATGTTCTTTAGAAAAAATGATATTATTCCAGAGAAATGAAATAATTAATGTAATTCTGTAGTATCGTACAAGTAATTTTTTTTAAAATTTTAATTCTAATACGATTACATTAATTGATTTTTAAGAATTGTTTGCTGTGGGTTTACGTTGGCGCATTATTATTAGGTTGTATTCAAATTGTAATAAATGACTAGTAGCGTACCCATGCGAGAAATCTCGCATGTTAAACCTTGCTCTTTTCCCCATCCTTGCATTCCCGTATTAAGGGACATAACTGTTAACGAAACGTGTTTATTTGCATAAAAATGTACCAAAATATCTTTTTGATAATGAATTCTACAAGTAATGACTGAGATGTGTTAATAAGGACAGAATTGCTCTATTACAATATTACGTTACTGAGTGTGAAAAAGTAAGTGCTGTTGTAGCACCACCGGTTTTTCTTCATCGTCAGGGGGAAATGTAAATCATAAATGACTTCTTGTTGCTCACCCGCTCGGCCCCTGGCCGCAGTAGTGGCCGCAGGGAGAATCCCCAACAGCACTCCGCACACCACGGCACACACGAGCACTCCGCTGCTGGCCATGTCGACGCTCGGTCACACACTGGGCAGCGGGAGGGGAGCATCCCTGAGTATCTCACGGGAAGAGGCGTGGAGTTGGGCGTAGTGGCGTAACGCGACGGAGCGCGGGGGGGGGCATGAGGTGCGGGGGGCGGGGTGTCGTTCCGGCGCCGTACCCATTGCGAGAGATACCAAAACCGCACACTGCGTTTTTCCTGCGTTTTCCAATCACCTCAACCGACGCGATTGTTCAGTGAAGGGATATTGCGTATTCTTTTTAGAAATCCGAAGATATGAATCAACTGCGTTGGACGGATTTTTTGTTGATTTACCCATTACTTTTATGCGATTCACTACAGACGATTCACGGGGAGGGGAGTGAAAGAAATTCCTAATTCCCCCTAAATTTTTTTCAGTGACTATTAATTTTAACTTGTCATGAAACATTCTAGCAAAAATATTGTCCGATAAATAATAAAACGAATAAAAGCGTATCGCAGCATGAGCTGAGTGAAGCTTGAGACATTTTACAAAATCTGTATTCTGACACAGTCGACCAAAACATTTTGAATTTCCCCACCCAAAATTTGTCTCTGGATCCGCCTCTGTCACAGAGCATGTATTATACTGTAATATATATATCTATTTTGACTATCTTAAGTCAACATTTAAAATACTGTATTCATATTCTTAATAAGAATTATTTCATCACAAGTCTTAATAATCAACGATGTACGATCTCTTATGCATCAGTATTAACTGTATAAAGTTTGATAATAAATATTATTAAAACACAAGAGTTCAAATAATTTATATCGTTATAATAATTTCATTATTATGTAAATTAGCAATAATAACAACAGGAATAAGCAACTTAGGTTTAGGTAACCCTAGAAGAACTTTCAGCTAGAACATAAGTAAACTATTATAAGTATTATGTGCAAAATAAATTAAACAACCTACATCAACTCTGTTTCCCTATGCAAGATAGTCAAATGTAATTAAAACACAGGTATACAAAAAGAAAGTTCTGACTCAAAGACTTGACACATTTCTCTATTTCAAGGCGCTAAATCCGAATCTGAATCCAGAATTTCGTCACCACCCTCCAGCTTTTTTAAATCTGAAAAAACCACCGTGAAGTTGTAGATGGTAAATTTCACTGTGTTTTATTTTGCAATTAAAGATAGCTGGAGGTGGTGGAGCAATTCTGGCTACAGTTTCGGATCCAGCTCGTTGACATACATAGAGAAACATGTTTCAAGTCTTCGGGTCTGTCAACAACCTCCGAAAATAAATATACAACACCACAGTGGTTTTTCGTGATTTAAAAAATTGTGGATGCTGGCTTAATTCTGGCTTTATATGTGGATTCAGCGAGTCGAAATACATGAAGAAACATTTGTCAAGTCTTTAGGTCTGGCAACGATTTTTTTGTGTTTTTGTGTGCCTGTGAAATTATAGTACGTTGTATGTTTTACAAGTGTATAATACTTGGTGCATATACGTATTGTAACATCTTACTTCATTCAATACCGTTTTTCAATCTGGTATTGTAATAAAGTGTGTTAGGATAGTTATTTCGCAAATAATTATAACACTTTCTTATGTTATATAAAATGGAATGTTTGTTAAATCATTGAAGCTTTTTGCTATTCTTGTGAGAGTTCGCAATAATGATTCTGAGAGACTTTTATGCTGCTCATATCTCTCCCACGCTGAAAGTAAATCGTTTGTTTGCTAAATCATCAAATCCTTTACTAATTGTTTCCGAAGAGATCGAGAAGAAATTCAAAAAGTTTCGAGTTTTCATTTAAAGTTTCGTTTTGTTAATTTTCGGGTTGATAATTTTTTCACTTACAAATACGTAATACATTACTTGTATGAAGAGACCCAACAATTTGCAATATTCCTTTTTTGCAGTTTCAAAACACAAATGACTGGATTGAGATTAGTTTGTTTCGAGGGGCGCGTTAATTCCTTGGGTCGTTTCTCCCGAAAGTATAGTGCTTTCCGGAAGGTGGCAATGTGCCTCCCCCGCTGGAAATCGAGATCCGCCCCCGACCTACATGTCGGATGCGGACGTTCTCCCCTCATGGAATCTCCCCAGCGGGAACAACATCTTGCACGTATGTGTGTGGGTATGTGATCTCTCTCTCTCTCTCTCTCTCTCTCT
>BOPP01000017.1:5418668-5436096 GCA_017312745.1 Gryllus bimaculatus
TGACCATTATTATTGAAATTCCCATTCCCGTTCCAGACAGACGCAGAGACGCGTATGGGGTTACAATAGTTTTGTAGTAAGGACGAGTGTCGTCTCACTCAACGGTAGCAACACAGACACAACTGGCAGGAAATGCCTGTACGATACAAATTGGAGAATAACGCGCCGTTATTTTGTTCATTCTTACTTCCGTATGACGAAATGCCTGTCGAGAATATCCGGGTAAATTAACGACATAATAAGGCCCACAAAAGGTTTCAGTTTTAATAATGAAATTGATTTCCATTCATTTTAAAAAATTCAGAACCAATTTAACACCAGTTAATTGCTGGAATACCGCATATGTAGGGTTACTTTCTGCTTTATTTGCATATAATGAAAGTATTCCAATTTCTGCACATATATTCTTGCATTATTTCTAACGTTTGTAATTTTCAAAAATTCAAAGAAAAGGAGTCTTGCACTAACACACTTTCTCTTCATAAACATTTTAGTCGCACTTTTTTTCTTAGAACAATTTTGATTCTCACCTTCTTCATCCAAAACTAACGCGGTCATTTCTTTAGTGTCACAATCAACATAATTCATTTACGTTGAAAGATAACCGAACGATAGATACGGCGTTTTAAAGCATATTATCGTTTTCTGACGTTGGCGGTTCCCTAGAAAATTACGGAGCCCGTGAACAGCCATCATTTTTATCGTAAAGTTACGTATCGGCGGAGGGACGCCAGTGCTTCGAATGGTGTGAGTCGGCCGCTCTGTGGCTTCCCGCGGTGACGTTTCGGGCCGCTGTTCCTTGTGTAAAGGGCGGGTTGTTTGCCATCTGCGAGGGAGCGGCTGGAATGATTCACTCGCTCTGCAATCGCGCTCGGAATTCCTCCGCGCTTTATTCAAGTTTGCGGTGTTTCTATTAAGTAAAGAAGAAGAAGAATAAGAAAAAGAAGAAGAGGAAGAAGAAAAAGAAGAAGAAGAGGAAGAAAAAGAAGAAGAAGAAAAAGAAGAAAAGAAGAAAAAGAAGAAGAAGAAGAAGAAGAAAAAGAAGAAGAAGAAGAAGAAAAAGAAGAAGAAAAGAAGAAAGCCGTGATAGATGATGTGACTTGACCTAGACCTATAATTCCTAATTAATTATTATCATTTGGAATAATTGTAAGCTGCTGCCTACCGTCAAGAAGGTAATAATATTGTGATATTGTATCTACAACAGAATACATTACTGTTCTTATAACAAATGGATGAGAAAACTCAAATATTTAATGATCTCCCAGGTAGATCCCCTTCAAACACTAACTGACACGACATCACCTGCAATGCATGCAGTATACAATAAGTATTTTAATGCAGATATGTCAACAAAATATATTCCATCTTCTCATTTTACTCAAATGGATAAAAAAGAGGTGAGGCCAAGTGCATTTCAGAGCTCCCTTTTCCCATTAATTTTTTTTTTATTTTCAGAAGGTATATTTTAATGGTAAATGAGGGCTTGTATACAAGAAGAATTAAATTATAATTTTGACGGTACAAGAAATAAATATATTGAATTTTTGTTGTACCACTTACATGTGTCCAGATATCTTTGACAACCTTTTTCTCAAATGTAAAACAATTCCCCAAATTTTCAGAGTGAAAATGGATTGAACAGATTTATTTAAAGAATGTTGTAGGCTAGAGGGCTCCTTCCCAAATGTTGAGTGAGGCACGGATCCCCTGCCCTTCCCTATGAACTCGCTTCCAGCGAACTCTTTTTTTGAGGGGGGAGTAGATAAGCTCTACCTTATTCATGTAATAAGCCCTATCATCACGAGTGTTATTTTGTTTTATCCTACGGCGCATTTCTGTCATTTACATTCTTTATAGCAGGGCAGTAAGTTTTCATATTTCACATATGAGCGGTGTTGCTTTTTCTGAAAAGATTTCCGAGAGTCTTTGCCAAAAGAGTGTGAGACTAAAATCAATCCGTGATTTGCTCGCCGCTTGGAATAATTGTCATTTTTACTTTTGACACTTTTTTTACTCGTGAGAAAAGCTTCCGGAACTAATGTTCTACTGACTGTATTTTAAGTGAATCTCGTTCTTGCGGGAAGAAACTACCTATAATTTGTGAATTGAGACTCAGCTAAGACAATATTGTCTCCCTAAAGCGGGTTGTTTTATTACTGGGTATGTATCGAATTAGACAGTTTTACGATCAACATTTCTTCTGCATAGTAAATTCATATTTGATCAACGTTTTTTTAAAACACCTTTTGGATACGATTTTTCAAATGTTAACTGATATTTTTGTCAAAAGCACCGAAGATTACGCAAAATCAGGAAGAGCACTTTAATGTATAAACTGAAAAATTATATTTTTTAGCGTTGTAGGTCAAATGAAAAAATAATATTGTTGTATTGTCATTTTCTTTGTTAACATATTCATCAGATTACAGGAATAGAAATGTTACGGGAATTTTTTCGCTAAGCATTGCGTCACAGACACTCCCATCTTCCGGTTTTGTCGAAACATTGAAAGGTTCTTCTTGGTAATACCATGACGTCTCTTCTAGAATTATGAGTGCGTGAGTTAACATTAAAGTTGTAATTGTTCCCGGAAAGTGTTATCAATTCGCCTCTTCCTCACTCAGACAGGATGAAAACAAACGTCCTTGAAGTTACGATATTGACCAAAAGTACCTTAAACATAACTATTTTTCTCCCTGTTACTCAAATGTCGCCATAAAAATTCATTAAAGAAACCTTTTACTGCATACTTGGAAAAAAGGAGATTGTATTGCAAGAACTTCAACATGTCTAGTCAATAGTTTGGAAAAAGTTTAAATAACATGAATCTTGAAACGTTATGATACTAAAACCTGTTGGATCTGTACATACTCTAATTTATCATTTTAATGGTAAAATTAATTGATACACAAAGCGAATTATTACATAGACGCAAAAACATTGCAAAAACTTAAAAGAATATCTTTAGAATTTGCCCCTGAAGTTACAAAAATAATTCTAAAATCGACCACACCTTTCAAATTAGAATTTTAAGTGTGTCCTTAGACCACATCCTTCAAATTAGAATTTGAAGGGTGTCCTGTATTTTAGAAATAATTTTGTAAGTTCAGGGGCAAATTTTAACAATTTGTAGATTAACTGCCGATAGAAAGACGTCACATCACATAACGTTTAGTATCCCGAGTATTTGTATGAATGCATTACTGACTGCGACAAATGTGCTCTCAATGTGATATCCGTAGTCTAACGTATTTAAGCGTAATTAAACTGAACTTCGGCATCTCGACTATGCGGTCGTGTTATATACATTCAGAGAAACCTGAGAATGACGTCACGTTTATATGAATTTGACCTTCGTGTTACATTGTTGATATTCAGTACATTTCAGATAAACACAATCTCGCATTTTCTTATTTAATTCAGTTATTGGTCGCAAGCACTTACATTTATCACACAACAGCCGACGTCTCCAACCATCTGGACTCATGAAACACGTGACCAGGTGACCATTGTCATCTAGCGAATGCAAGAAATTATTGAAATTGTGGAAATAAATAATTTACTAAGCGACACACATTTTTTTATTTATATTTCTTATAATTCATTAGTTTAAAGTCAATAATAAAATAATGAATGCGAAAAAATACGTTTTCACATACACAAAATAAAGAAATCAGTTGACATCAGTTCCATCAAATCAACTGGCCCAACAGTCCAAGGAAGATTCTTTACCGGACCTCATATTACATACGTATAAGCTAAAAATCATCCGGATATAATGTCTACTCAGAAACGTAAATTTTGGATATATTTTGAGAATAGGGCCATGACGTCTAGGTGACAGCAGAAGTGAAAATTCGAAAAAACTAATCGATATCTTGATTCAAAGTCACCATCATCTTGGGTGTAGAATATTACCTAAAATTCTCCCCCATATCTATTTATGTAGATCAAAAATAGGAAATATAAGTAAGTAACATACTAAATGCTTTGATGAAATCATTAACCAAATTGAAACAAGGTAACAGAATTTATAGGACAATGTTATGGTAGCAAATAATGTGTGCACAGTTCATGGACAGAAGTCAAAAACAGAAGTTATTGTCATTCTGATGTACATTTTGAATGATCGCATTCTAGTATAAAAAATTAAAGTGTTATTCAGAATATTTTCACTCTTATAATTCATTTTATAATATATTTTTGACAAGTTGAAGTACCCTGTGTTTTCAGTACAGCGTACTGTACAACGATTGTATGTACTTATAAAAGAAATCATACGTTTTCCCAGAAAATCACTGCGTAAGTAACTACGCGATTACAAACTTTGAAACTTGTTTTTCGTGAAACTAGTAATTGCGGACAATAAGTGTGCACTAACCCACCGGTATAGTAGAGGAAAAGGAATTAATTCATCTATAGTGTTTCCCGGCTCTACTCTGCCTACACCGCTCTCACCCACCCTGATCTGTTTGATACTTCGAACTTTCCCTGTCCTTTCCGATCTACCCCTCTATCTCCGACCCCCTCCCCCCCAGCTCCACCCTGTCACACTTCACACTGACCTGCGCCACCTCGCTCTGCGTCACCTACCTTATTCTGCTCTGCCCTACCATGTTGGTTACGATTATTTTCGCTAAGACCGTGGGCTGTGTTATCAATGCTGTGGGCGGCTGTAAACATAATTACATTGTTGCATTCTCCCAATTAACTTTCAGTGACAATTTCGACCTTCAAATACTGAAAACCTAATTGCGCAACGTAAAAAAAACAAAATGCATTTTATAGAAAGTCGTGTGGGCTTTAAACATGTTTTTATGCACTTTTGTCAATTACTTCTGTTTTCGAAACTTTCGCGAAACACAAAAAGATGCGCATTTTAAGTTTTCTTTTGAGTATAGAAAAGGGGAATAGGAATACTTTTTAGGAATTCTCATACAGACGGTAACGTTTTAGTTTTCAAGTTCGCCTATACAAAATTTCGATGTTTCGAAATTTCGATCGGAAAGACATTGAGATCGGAATAAACGTAGATTTGAACGAAAAATAAAGGAAACAAGAAGAGAACAAAAAATCTTATTTTTATGCTATTGTGGTATTGTTTGCCCGACAAAATGCCCATTTAGCCTGAAAAAATGCTCAATAATGGCCGTTTAGTTGAAACGGCTCCCAGCTCCACCTGTCCCTCTTCACACTGCCCTGCGCCACCTCGTTCTGTGTTACCTGTCCTATCCTGCTCTTCCCTGACATTTTTGTTACTATCATTAATCAATGGTGATTCTGAATTAAAAATTTAAGAAGCTATGAAGAAAAACTGCTAATTAAATATAAAAAGATAATACAATTGACTCAATCAGCCATTTTCAATTGAAGTAGTTGTCAGAAATAAAGATTTATTGTGAGAGTAGCTAAAACCCTTCATTACTCGAATAATATTCGTTTAACGAATGCAATGTGAACAATCATTTTGAGTACAAAATATTTTTTGAGGCAAGCTTCAATTTTTATTAAAGGTGCATGTTCTCAATTGGTATTACTGAGATAAATGTAAAAATAAAATTTATTTGTATTCATTTATAGTAGTTTCAGTTCACCAAGAACCAAACATTTCCCTCTTTCCCCACATCCGTGATTCCGCAGTTCTCAAAATGTTATCTAAGCACACTTCGATTTTTCTTTAGTTGCCGATAGCATTAGGTCGTTTTAACATCTCCTACCTTATAAAATTAATCTTTTTAGCAATGGTAAGCACATTTCTGAGACCACGACCCCCTTTGAGAATGACGTTTGCGAATTAATTAAAATGAATCATTTTACATGGCAGGTTGTGCAACAATGAACCAATATCATCGGCCACCATAAAAAGTTGAAGAATATTTCAATACTCCTTAGCACTTCTCCCTCTTAGTATGACTTTAACTGTTATTTGACAAAAATAATAAAGTTTCCCCTAGAAGGTAGTCAACAAAGTTCTTCCTTACTCTGTGGAGGAGGCATTGACAGTTTCAAAGAAAATGTGCAAATGTATTGATTCACGTCCAAGATTACATTTAGCGATTTCAGAGCTAATAGCCACTCGTGTAAGGAAAGGCAAAACTTCCGTTTTTGTTCTTCTTCCGCAAATTTGACCCGTGCATCTCTTATCTTTAGTGCGTTCTTATAGGTCTGTCGAGCGTATTATTTTGATGCGCGTGACATTTATCTTTATACTCGTATCGTTCCTGCCGAGCGTGTCCCGTGGGTCCAGAGGGATCGCGAGAGCTGCTCGGCTCGGCGGCGCCAGAGGAAGCTGGGCGGGCGCGGAGGCGTCTCCGCTGCAATCGACTTCCGGCGGCGAAGGCGCCCGAGTGACGGCCGGCCACGAGGTGGGAGCGCTCCTCGCCCGAGGGCCGCAGCCTAGCGGCAGAATGGTCACCGCGTGGCTCCTGCTCGCCGCGACTCTCGCGACGCACGTTCATCGGATTGCAGGTGAAGCAGGCACCTGCAGGATGCTGCTTTTCATTGATTGATTCATTCATTGTTTAGTGATTCCGGGCACGTCAACAACTACGGTCATTATTCCCGTAAGTATAAGTAGTGTATGTTTTGCTCGGGAAGTAGCGGTTCTTCTTTTCCCCACTGTATGGCGAGATCCAGCGTCGATCTACGGTCGACTGGTGGAGTTTTCCCCTAACCAGGTATCTCCCACCAGCGGGTCACCGCCCCAGCCGAGACAAGCTCTAAGCTCTCTACCGGTATCTCGGCATTTATGGTAGTGTAGTGCATGTTACTTTCAGTCTGTGTGTGTGTGTGTGTAAAGGGTGAGGATAGTACGAGGAAGAGGAAGGTGAGATCGCGCGTGGCCCCGCGTGTTAGGGTACTGCTACGGCATCCGCCTGGTGGATGGTACTTTTGATCCACGATCGATTAATTCTACCATTATCGGGACAGTGAGGCTTCATAATCTGAAAATCGTTTGATTTTGTTCCGAAATATGACACGTTTTTTCAAGGATTTGCTATACAAAGTACAAAAATACAAACATACTTTAACCTTTTTTTAAAATTCATTAAAAACTATATTAATGAAGGTAGAGAGTTTTCATTTCAAATTTGTTTCCCCTAATTACTTCTCTAATTAATTCATGTACATTGTTTTGAAAATATTCGTGCATTTTTGAGTGAATTATGAAAAATTATTTTAAAAATATTCGTTAGAAACAGCTCCAACTTTTCTCTTTAAACTGTGTGTGTGGATAATTCTAAATACATTGAATAACATGACATATCCGTTATTTTGAAATATTCTCTCTATTTTTCAAAAAATATGTATTTAATGTTTTACGTAGAAGACTTGTTACAGTGGTCAGTATTCGATGGACTCTGTCTCGATTTTATAACTAATTTTATTATATGAAATCCGGTGTGATTGTAGTTCAAGGATGTTTCTAAATTATAAGTTAATGATTATAGTGTCTGATTGGCAATAAGACAGAACACATAAAATATATTACAGAATTTAAACAAAAATAAGAATTCCTCTTTGAAAACATGTTAAACAAAATAACACAATGGTTTATACTAATTGGTTAACTAAATGCTATGGTTTATACTAATTTGTTCTTATATCAAAAATCAACTTAATTGTAACATGTATTGTTGCAATTGTCTAGTCCTACTATTGTCCTTCAGTCCACTGTCCAACTGGACAGACACAAATTACGGTTTAAACAAAAATGGCAAATGGTTAACCAATTTACGTTTCGCAGCCGATGTAGTACTGTAGTACCGATGTACGGGAGCAGAACTTCAACAAAGTATTAATGAAATATTACAAAAAAGTGTTGAAGTAGGGCTAACGATGAACCTAACAAAAACGAAATGAATATCAAATGAGGTAGAACAAAATTACAACAGAAAACAAAACCATTGGTTATGTGAAGGAATATACTTATCTTGGTCAAACTATAACAATAATAATAATAATAATAATAATAATAATAATAATAATGAAATAAAGAGAAGAATAGGGCCAGCTTGGAAAACATTTTGGTCCTTGAAATTTATTTTTGAGGACCAAAATATAAACAGATAATTAAAATTTCATCTCTGAGAGATCTGTATATTTCCAATGTTATTATATGGAGTACCAATGTAAGAGTTTAACACAACAAGATATGAAATTCCTAAGAGTATGCTATAGAAATATGGAGAGGAAAATATTACACATCAGATTGAAGAATAAAGTAAAGAAAGAAGAAATTGGTAAACCGAGCTGTTTAAAGGATTTAGCAGCAAGGGCCCCACAAATAAAATGAAAATAGGGTTGTCATGTGGCCAGATTAAATGATGACAGATAGACATATATGTTAACAACTGTGTCCCAAGACAGGGAAGAAGACAAAAGAAGAAAGACGTCCAAAACAAAGATGGGCCGATGTCTTTAAGAATGTAAATGACAACATATTGTGAAGAAAAGTAAGGAACAGGAAAACAAGGAAAGCTCAAAATAAACAAATGACACAAAGCAACTGAAGGGAAGTGCTAAAAGAGAATAAGTGCAAGTGTAAATACTAAAGTAAATGTAAGTGTAAAAACTAAAATAAGAGAAAAATATAAACAAAACGAAATGCAAAGTGACACAAGAATGTATCTGAAAACTGAGTGCAGTAAGTATTAAATTAGCATAAGTGTAATATAGTTCAATGTACAGGCAGGCTGGTACTAGATAGAAGAACTGCAGTGATAACACTAAACCTCTTAAGAACTGGTTCACCTAATGAGATAAGCAGTACCACCCCTGTTCTTACAGAAGACCCCTGCTCTTTCAGAGATTTAATGGGATTATATCATCATCATCATCATCATTTCTGTTGCTGTTTCTACACCCGCAACATGGTAACATCTTCAATATGTGTCAAATGTCAATAGTTTAAGTGAAAATAATTTTAGAATTTAGATTCATATGCAAAAGGACTTTTGCGAGCTCCAGAAAGATAGTAATAAAATTTTGATGAATTTGTTCTATTACTCAGACGCAGTTTATTCAAGACGTTGTCGCTATTAAGAACGTTTCTAGCAGATTATTGCATAATGTGATTTAGCGTTATTTAAGGTGAATGCAGAGTATACAAATCCATGTTCCACAAATGCGAAAATTTATTTTTTGTGTACCAGCATTATAAACACCTTTCTCATAGCCAGAAATCTTTTGTAAAATGAGATCTAATGGTACAGATTTTGACGAATTTACTGTTTATGGAAAATAATTGCAGCATCACATTCAGCTAAGCTCAGCAAGAAAATAGGTTGGATGACAGTAAATCGAATAGGCTGCCTCCTTTTTTTTCCACGGATGGCAATTGTCCATATCCTCACAATAAAACTGTTCCTAAAAATTAACTTCGGTTCGGTTATAAATATAGAAAGATGCTATACAAAGCTTACGTTTCTTATTCCATTTGTGGAAAAATTTGAAGAAACAATTTGGAGTGGTTTTTGAGAAAATTTTGTTTAATGTATATGGATTATTATACGAATTTATCCGCAAGAAAACATTGCGTGAAAAATACTCGTTATTTTTCAAAAAAAAATGCATGACCTTAATTAAAGTTCTGACTTTTTAGCACAGATTTTAAGATGTAAATCTCCAGCTTCAAATTTGTAGTTTTGCACAATTAACTTTTTGCAATTTTAAAAAATACAGAGAGAACGCCGAAATTTTAATTGCTAAAATGCTCTGCAGAACGATCGCTAGAATAAATACTTGTTCACTAGCAGTCAGAACAATAGTCAGAACTTACAATAGGTTTGAGATTATGACGGGATGCGAAATGTGCTCACATGGTTTACCTTGTGAGTAACCCATGGTTTACTTTGCAGGTAATTTCTCTAGTGCATTATACGTCGCTTGCTCTCCAAAAATTTTCATTATAACATGTTCACTGTCCGGTCAGTATCCATTGTCTTTCTTCGTTTTTATATGTAAGGCTTCCTCCACTGCAACGTCTTTTTCAAGATTGGACTTGTTACGCATATACGTATCAACTGCTCTCCTGTGGTCGTCCAATTCCAACTGTAAGCCTCTCAAAATTATATTGTTTTCCTCTGTTTTCCTCTCATGTCTTCCATTTCCTTCAGCTCAACGATCCTGTTCTTAAGTGATTTTATTTCGATTTCCTATTCCTCAATTGGAGCAATGGCATAGCAAACATATTCAGTGTAGCGTTGAAGTCCATAAAGACTTGCCTAACATCTTCAAATTTTCGTGCTAGCACGCTGAATGTGACCAGAATTGTTTTGTATAGCGCCGTATTCCGTCATTTGTTTTATAATTTGCATCATTCAGTTTCAGTATACTTTTAAGTTTCTTGTTCCTGCTACTGTTGAACTTATATCATATCGTCTATCTACTCCCTATCTCTTGTAGTGTCTGCAGTTGTTTACTTTTCTCCGTCGGTTTATGTTACTTTTGATAACACAGGACGATGCTAGGTGTAGCGCCAAACTGTACCGAAGGTGATCGACAAGACCAACCTCAAATGGAAGTTGGCTTGAAAAAAAATTAGATTTCCTGAACTCGACGGAATGTTTCGGTGACGTTTTCAAAAATTATTCAAACGTATTTTTTAATCTCTCACGTCATTAATATTTATAATATCGTCATTTTTGTTAACTTTATTGCCTTCGTAAATGCGAGGAATTCAAATGACTTCATTTCATTATTCCCCCAAACTCAATGGTTTTCTGTGAAAATGAGCACAACATTATTATCAAATATTAATTAATAAAATGACACGTGCGTAAAAAAAGTTTTATTTTATTAATTATTAAATATACACAATTATAATTTTTGATATATCTCTCAAGTCATAAAAATGTACATTACAGTTGGTTTTATACGTTATTGCATTTGTGAGTAACAACATTACAAATAATTTTGATAATATTCTCGAAATCAAAAGTTTCATGTTAAAACAAACTCCAAATTGGGCTTTTTTATATTTTCTCTATATCTATATAAGGATATTTCTATTATCCATATGAGGATATTTGCTCAAAAAGACTCCAAACGTTTCAGTCGAAATTTGCATTTAGATCCTGATTTTACTCTTCTATAATATTCTTAAAGGCAATTTCACTTCTATTAGTTGACCGAACAGTTGACAAAATATGAAAATAATGTCCTTTAGACGCCAATAGATGAAAATTAGGAAGGGGGTAGAGCAACAATGACACCTAGCTCTGACTAAAGAGTTAAGGAAGGTATCTGTGTTTGTTCTTATTATCAAATATTAAAACACTCTCGGTCATCTTCTTCATTAAATTAGATAAGTAAAAGAGAAAGTAAGAATTTTGGATTTAAATAAAAACTGCAAGATTGTATTCTCCCCTCATCGCATATATCACACACAGTTTTTACTGTTTTGGTGAGTAATTAATGCAATTTTGATTAAACGCCAAGCATTACGTATTTACATTTTTGTATATAGCTTACTTGGCTTGCTTGACCATTGTTTCGACACAGATCGAACGATCGTCACAGATTGCAATCTAACCCGAGACCGCAGCACAGAAAACTAGCATGCTGTCAATGAGTCATTCGTGGGGCTATTTTCCTCTCTTTATTAGTGATAAATTTGTTGGGAACAAGTCACAAATTGTCGTGGATGACAAAAAAGGAGAATGACGGGTTTCATCAATGTAAAAGTCTATGGAAGGCGACAAATGAGCACTGCTCTTCTCTGTTGTCTTCTAAAATCTATTTAAAGGTGTTTTGATTTTGATTTCAGGGATAAAACTAATGATTTCATAACTTGAAAAACTCATGGTTCCTTCTTACTTGAAAATGACCTCATTTTCTACGGTGGTCAACTATAAAAACTGCTGAAAAGTTTTATTTTATGTTTCTCTGAACCAACGTTATTATGCAAACAATCATGAAAACGAAAAACTCAGTTCTTATACATGAACCAGAAGCAAGATAATGTTCTCTCGAATTATGTTGTTCATTAATTACATCATGCATTAATAAGCAACAATATTTGAGATTAATTATTATTAATGACTGATTCTCAGATGTGGTTTTCGTTGATATCCATTCCTGCAATTTTCCTTCTATTCAATTAATTTTCTTTACAAACGGACTCGAGTAACAGGGCAACCACTGGCGCATTTTTATGTTAAATTATTTTTGATTGGAAAAAAGTCTTGTTACCACAATTCTTGTGTTCACAAAGACATCATATTTTTCTGAAATTGGAAGAGAAATATAAAAATATTAATATCTTCTAGTTTCACTTGCAGCATTGTCTTTCAAATTTTCTCTGAAATCGTTTATCCCAAATAATTTTGAAGTACGAACAGAATTGACTCAAGGTGTTGTCAATGTGAGCTACTACGATTGATTGACTAGTGATTCCGGGAGTTTCAACTGCTTAAGTTATTAGTACCCTAAGTCTTTAATCGCGTGAGGAGGTGGTGAAGGTCCCCCGCGGAATGACCTCATCCGGCGCCGACCTCCCGTCGACGTGCGGGTTTTCCTCAACCAGCAATCTTCCACCTACGGTGGTGCTCCAGCCGAGACAAGCTCTCTAAGCTCGCAACTGTTCTCTCGGCAGATGTGGTAGTGTAGTGTATGTGAGTGTAACTGTGTAAGTAACGGGTGAAGTTAGGACAAAACAGAGAAAGGAAAGATCGCGCGTGGTCCGCGGCCTGTGTCTGAGGGCACTACTCATTCGCCTGGTGTTGATCGAAGCAGCCACGGAAAACTACCGATCAGAGCAGTCGGCCGCTAGAATTCTCCTCCACAGAGCGGCTGAATTCGACGTAGCTTTTTGGCTAGCGTCTAAAATCCTGCCACCCAAGCTTCTCCGTCTGCCTAGGACCTCCGCCGCAGCTTCTCCCGGGCGAAAGGCGCGTCGTAGGCGGAGAGGTCGCTGAGCAAGGGGACTTCCTTTACGCAGTAAGTAAACGCCATGGCGCCAGCAATCGACGCTCTTGGGAATTCACGATGGCTCCAAGTCTGTAAGAAGGAGACTCACCTCCGGTGTTGGAGGCATGGTGGGGGTAAGTACGAAAACCGTCGGCAGCTAATCGGACTCACCCAGCTTCAGCGACATCAAGCGGTGAATGAAGGAACTTATCTCAGCGGACTTATAACGACGCGCGTAGTTACTTGACAAACGTCATTTACACTTTGGTGTGTGGAAGTAGATGTAGATGGTATTGTTTCGACACGAGCTTGGTGGCCATCGGCCGGAAAGTCTTTGACCGTGTAATCTCCCATTGACCGTGTAATGTCACCGCAGTTAAGTGAAGCTGAAGTTAAGCTATTCGGATAGCGGCCGCCGCTAGCCCCCACCGCCGGAGTTAAACTTTCTTCCCGCAGACTTTGTGCACTATGGTATCCACTCAAGAAAAAATATATGTTTATTTTCTCTTTCTGTTAGAGGCTGACAAGCTACTGGAGAAATAGTATAATCCAATAAGTTATGTAAACACTATCTTTCAAAAGAATAAATGTCTTATGTTGATCACCTGGTTTACAGAGTTCTTTGAATTTTTAATTGTCTCTCCTGTAAAAATCTTTGAAGGTGGATTACTATTAGCTAGTTTGAAGTGCTTCAATTGTGGGGGGAGGCACTCCCGAAATTTTGCTAAACGATAAGTTCTCTTGGTATGTGTGCGAGAGGAAGTTAATGAATTGAGAGGGAATTGATAAGAATTAATTGTGGGATTTGTATTTATCTTTGCGTAGAGAAGTGAGCTATCAAAGTTAATTTGCAACGGTTATTAATTAGTTTGATTTGCAAAACTTTACGAGTCGTTTGTCGGGAGTGTGCAACAGCGCATTTGTTTACACTTGTCTACAACAATGACGGTGGTGGCGAAGATGTAATGAATGTGCGAGGTCCGGCAGGGGGAGGGACATTCAGGGCATCATGACAGAGCGAGGACAGTGTATTTTGGTCTGCGGAGAGGAGCAGGGTAAGCCAGAGTGTATGTTCTCTAAAGATATAATTTCTTCCTTTTCATGTCTAATAGATGACTGTGTTAAATCAATACCTGGGCAACGTGGGGCACTTCAGCTAGTTCAAGTTTACAAGCCACATATTGAACCGTTTTACTTTAAGACCAGTAGTAAATATTATGGCCATTATTCAGCACTCAAGAAAGGGCAAAGCAGAAGATTTTATATTGTTTGTTGCATTTATACTCTAAAATGAACTCCCGAAAAGATACTGTGTCTTGTGAAATGAATATTGTTGAATATGAGAAATGTGAATCAACAAGAAGAGCAAGGTTATGAGTATTGGCACAAATATCAATGAAGGAATATGAATTCGCTTTTAATGGGCTCGCAGAATCATGACAAAAGAATGAAGTAAGAAACAAGTTCAATGGATATGCAGCTTTGTTTGAAGAAAAATAAATATTTGGAAATTGTGCCCTGTGTAGTCAAATTATTCGATGACAAAAATGTGTCACAATAAATGTGCTGATTGTATTTTTAAACCAAAAACCTGTGAAATATGAACTGAATAAATGTAATTTAAAAAAATATTGGCTATCTGTCAATGCTATAAAACTTTTTCAGGGGGTTGAATAACGTAGAGGCAAGAGATCATTTAATTGAAAGATAAATTGTTACCGAAATTTAATAAAAGTGCTATCACTAACTTTAATTAGTACATAATAGAGAAAAATAATTAAAACTGAAAATAGAAATAATGTTTTAATTTACTAAGAACGAAAAATTTCTTTTGAAAAACGGCATAGGATTCGAGGATGATGAATATAGTTTTACCAAGTGTAAGATTTCGAAAAATTGGTGACGTTGAAAATTAGTTATAGAACTTTTTTGTGAGACTAAGAGTAAACGATTTGAAATAATTTATTTTAAGTTCTCTGTGAATTTGTTTATTTGATATGAACCATAGAGAGTGTAAAATTTTGCGGAGGAATTTATTTTGAGTTTTTTGAAATTTGTGAAGATTGGTATTGTAGTAGAGGCATTACACCAAGTAGAGCATGAATATGAAAGAGAAGACTTCATGATACATTTATATAATAAGATTCCACAATTAATTCGTAATTTTAATTTTTTATTTATTAAAGGATATTTTATGGTATGTAATTTGTATGCGAGATTTCCAAAGACGTCTTTGGCCGAAATAAACTTATAATTATTTAACTGGTCAATTATTTTCAAACCAGAGGATGTCATTGTTATTATTGACATGAGAAGGTTTTGAAGGACGACGTAGAGAAAACACTTTTGCCTGAGTTTTCTGCGATTTAATATGTATTCCCCAAATATTAGTTAAATGCATATATTTTCGAATTACATTCTGAATGATGTTACGTGAAATTTTGATATTTGAATGGGAGGAGCATAAAGCAGTATCTTCTGACTAAAGAGCCAAAGTAACGAAAAGTAAAAGAGTAATATCAGACATAAAAAGGTTAAAATAGAAGGGAAGAATGCGTTGAACCTTGAGGAATTCCAGAGATAATAGGACGGAGATTAGAGAGAGAATAATTTATTTTTACAAAAAAATTGGGATTGAAGAAAAAGTTTTTAAAAATTTCGAATAAATATTGAGGAGTTCCAATTTCATGTAATCTATATAATACACCTGTATGTCATACTTTATCAAAAGCTTGAGATATGTCTAAGAAAGTGGCAATAGTATAGATAGATTTATTAGAACTGCAATTGGGTATGACCCGGTGGCAGTTAATGGCAATAATTGCAAACCCCGTTTCTGTTTTCCAGCCTATCACTGATTTCATCTAATTCATAACCCCAATGGTGGCGGCCTATAACAAGCAATTAATTTCCACGGGGATTTCCTAGTACGGTCAATTTCCATTCCTAAATTTCCAGGTTGTTACGTAAACCAAACTATTTCTAACATATGACGCTGATTTAACGCAGAGAAAAAACTCCACCCCCTGTTTTTCTATCTCTTCGAGTATAATTTATAGCCGGAGCGTAGATTTTCAGAAATTAGCTACATCATCTGATAACCACGATTCTGTCCCTATCACATATCGACATGCACGAATCAACCAGGTTCAAAACTCAATGGTTTATTAACTATAACTTCGACAGTTTAACTTAAACAATCTAGAAAGCCATTCCTCACCTGAATATATTTCGCGTCGCCGTCGCCGTGTCGTCGCCGTCGCCGTCGCCGTTCGCCGTCGCCGCCGCCGCCACCGCCACCGCCGCCTCGCCGCCGCCGTGTCCGCCGTCACACACGTCCCGCTGAGTCTCGTCACCCAGTCGCGAAACTCTCAGCTTCCGCTCCTATCGCCACAGCCCGCGATTCGACCGTAGCGTGTAAGATCGCGCATTCCCCGTCAACCGGGGCCAGAAAGGGCCGCGCGCAGAACTCAACACTCTAGTGATGTAGAGGCCACATAGAGCCCGCGACGCCCTCCGTTGAGGTGGGACGCCGTCCCGGCCGTTAGGGCGCTCTCCGAGATCCACCCGTTCGGATCCACAAAGCATGAACCCCGAGCGCTTTTATGCCACATAGCCATGTCGCGATTCACCCTAGCGACTTTACGGGACCCAAACTCCGGCGCGAATACACCACTAAGCACTATGCGGGCGATGAAAGCGCTTTTTCGCTGCTACCCCAAATCATAGATCTCGCCCCGTGTGGTGGTCAAACGAGCGACATCCCCGTAAATTATTAGAGCCTCCGTGAATTGATAACAGTTTTCCGGGGCTTCCACCTCGCTGGCTTCGATCTGTGCTTTTCCAGTTGCTCACGCGGATTCCCAGGAAGCACTTTGACCTGTAGGTTTTGTGACCAGCGTTCGCACTATGGAGTCACCGATCACAACACACTTCTTGCGATTTGTCCCTTCTCGAAGTTTAATTGCCGCAAGGCCCCTCACAGTGATGCTATGATTTTGTTGCCGTCTCGCCGTAGAAACCGTCGGGTTGTAGGGGCCGGCGGCGGCAGTCGGGCGGGGCCGGCGCGGCTGCGGGGCCGGGCCGTGACCTCCGTTCGCCGGCTGCTGTGGCAAGCTTGCGTCACTGTCTCCGTTGGACTTGCTGCCCTCTCCAACCTCAGGCACTCTTGCGGCTACCCTCAATTTTGCAGCTCCTTTTTGAGTGCAGCCAGCTTCGCGTTACCTTCAGGAACTCGCTGTCGAAGACGCGCCAGTTCATCGCGCAGACCACCTACGCCGTTACAACACTCGACGCACCCTCCACGAAACGTATCTACTGGTGCGCCGCGTCGCGTGGACCGCACCGGCCAGGATCATTTCGACGCCACCAAAATTAATAATGTTGCCTATAATAAGCAACGCAAAGGCGTCCAGAGAAGGAGCAGGACGCTTACCCCTTCTCAGCACGCACGCCCACGCGGCGGCCCAGCCGCCGATGCGGGCCGTCGCCTGCAGGTCGCAGCCCATTGATC
>BOPP01000017.1:5445754-5756196 GCA_017312745.1 Gryllus bimaculatus
GTAGGTAATGAACATAGAAAGGGGTTAATGTGTGAAGTTGGTTTTTGTTCTGCAAAATAGAGCACCTCTGTGTGTGTTTAAAAAATTACAGAACCAAGAAAAGAGTCGTTTTTATATGGTATAGATAAGAAAACAGAAAATTATTAGTACAGAATATTGTAGTAGCCTGAATCTACTCAGCGTGTAACTATAGGATCTCTTTGAAAAAATTGTAATAAGAATCATGATGTAGATGACGACTTTTCTCAGTTAAATTCTTAGATGCGATTTTCAAAAGACTGTATTAAATTTGCTCAGTCAGCAGTATTTTATCCAAGGAACTGTTGAGTATTTATTAAGGGAAGTCTACTCGAATTCTTAAGGCTGCTACAAAAGTAAATTTTTTTATTAATTTGTAAAAATTGTCTTATACTAAAACGCTTCAATTGCAACGGCAATATCAAATTTTCAAAAATTTTTCTTATAAATACGTGTGAAAAAAAGAGAAATAAGAGAGAAAGTTTTTACACTAATGTGGCAATGGGCATTTCAGAATGTGGAGTGAAACCGATTTGGTTATTAAGGGATTAATCATTCTAAATTCAAAGGCATCGCGTAATGTTGATATACATCAGAAACAGTGACTATTTTACTACGGGCACTTTCCCTTCCATGTTCATGCAATCTTTCAGGAAGTCTTTGTCCGGCTTAGGAATATTTCTCCAGTAAATGGGCAAAAATGATTAGGTAAATTAACACGAGAAGAGATGGTATCTAAAAATAGTAATAATAACATGATGTCAATCTGAGTCAACCCAACATGAAACGGAATGAAGGTTCCGAGGTTTTGGGTACTAACATGACGTAAGCTAATGAATAAGGAGGCAGGAATTTTCCAACGACACACTTAGTTGTCAGATAGGTCGAATTCAGTCGCTGTCCGCAGGAAGAATTCTATTGGCCAGCATGCTCAAATAATCGGCTCCAGTTATCCGTGGTTTCTAACGATCAACAATCCCAGGCGACATGCGGGAGCACGTACCGTGCCTACGCCCCCAATATTCCGGTCAGTGAGCTTAGAGGCGCTTGTCTCCTGCTCTTCAATATTGTTTGGATGTATACGAAGAGTTCCAAGGGGGGCGGTGAGCCACACACCGCCCGTTTCTTTCTCTTCCTCTAAAACTTCGCCCGCTGGTTAGTTCCATGAAAAAAAAACATAAAACCATGGGTTTACGAATACCGGCGAATGCGAAATCGTCCGCTAAGCGAGAGGGCCAGGCTATACGTGGTATGGAATTGGCAGCCCAGCAAATCACTGACTTCACATATCTCATATAATGGAAAAACAATCCGGGTACACAACAGATTTACTATAGAGGTGACACAGACAGAACCAGGAGGGAGACAGATGATGGGATTACTTCCAGGGGTTGACGATTCTCTTTAAAGCCATCCCTTTTTTTGTTCGTCCTTAGGCCTTGAATCCTCCTGACTACCTACTAAATCAATACAAAATTTTTCTTGCTAAAATTATAACAATGCAATTCAAACACTTTTTTTTTATTTTGTGATTCTTACCTAATATGTTGACCTACTGTAATTATCACTAACATCCATCAATGAAAGTTGGCCATCTACGTGTATTTCAACCCAGGAGGTTTATACAGTGTTAGTTTTGTTGTGACACACCAGATAAAGGCTGCACCAACATTGTGTTTTATTTAATTAAATTTTTTAATTTCAAATGAGTTCCCTTGGACTTCTTTGTTGCTGACGTTGCTGAGAGCAGGGCGAGGCTGAGAAGGTTGTTTGTAATTGAAATATGACATCAGGCAATATTATAAAATGTTCACTGATTAAATGTTCCGAAATAAAAGTTCTATATGGCTGCTTAGCGACGTTAAAAAAAAATAGGTAAATCATGATAACGACGTAATTCGAGCACGACGAGCAATTTAGAGTAGGGTATAGCACTTACGTCGGATCTAGGACATAGCCGGCTGCTGTTTATTTTTTTGGAAGGATTGTTAACTTTTATGTTAAATAGTTTTCATTAATTATTATTATTATTATTATTTATTATATTATTATTATAATATATTTTATTATTATTCCAATATCTACCTGGTCGGTATGTCAACCACTCTCAGGATGATGACCATGAGTTGGCGGTTGCTTTATACTGCAGATTTAGGTGGCTAAACATATCGCTGTTTACATATCGATAGGAAAACCTGCTTATGGTTTTCCTATCAAATGTAAGTTATATCGGGTCTATTGCTGCGTAGTTGTCTGTCAGTGATAATGGAGCGAACGCCAGTGAGAGTGTGCTTCACATATTTATATATGGAACGGAAGTGGCGAGTAGCCAATCAAGAGAAGATCCAGAAGTATACCGATCTCGCCCATGAAGTCGCAACTCAGTGGAACTTCAGTAATGTGACAACTGTGCCTATAATAATATCTGCTACAGGAGTGATCCCGAAAATGACACTTCGGTCACTGGAATGTCTTCACTTGGATGCTAGGAATGTCTACAATATGCAAAAGGCAGTCATCTTGAATACATGCCGTATTGTTAGAAGCCACCTAAATCTGCAGTAAAGCAACCGCAACTCTGGTCATCATTCCTGAGAGTGGTTGACATACCGACCAGTAGATATTGTGAATAATAATAATAATAATAATAATAATAATTAATGAAACTATATTAACATAAAAGTTAAGCAATACTCCTTCCAAAAAATAAAAATCAGCAGCGGCTCATGGTTCTAGATCGACGTTAAGTGCTATACCCTACTCTAAATTTCTCGTCGTTGCTCGAATTACAGTCGTTATCATGATTACTATTTTGTTTACGTCTCTAAGCGAGCCACTATGAGAACTTCCATTTCGGAACATTTAATCAGTGAACATTTTTAATAATATTGCCTATGTCATATTTCAATTACAACCAACCTTCTCAGCCTCGCCCTGCTCTCAGCAACGCTCAGCAACAAAGAAGTCCAAGTGGAGCTCAGTTTGAATTAAAATTTTAATTAAAATTAAACACAATGTTGTGGTGCAGCGCTATCTGGTGTAGTCACACCAAAACTAACAGCTTATAAACCTCTGGGTGAAAAACACGTAGATGTGCCAACTTTCATTGATTGATTGATTGATTGTTTAGTGAATTACCAGCGTCATAAGTGCCATAAGTGTAGTGCATGTTTTAGCACGGGAGGTGGCGGTGATTTTCCCTCGCTGTAAGGTGAGATTCGGCGCCAAACTAGCGTCGGCTAGCGAGGTTTTCCCCAACCAGGTATTTCTAGCCAGCGGGGCACCGCCCCAGCCGAGACAAGCTCTAAGCTCCTGACCGATCTCCTGGCATGTGTTCTTGTGTAGTGCATGTCAGTGTAAGCGTGAGTGTAAGGGTAGAGGATAATACAAGGAAAAGTAGGAAAGATTGTGCGTGATCTGCGGTCCGTTTGGGACGGTACTGCTCCCGGATTCGCCTGGTGTTGATCAGAGAAACCACGGAGAACTACCGATTAGAGCTGCTGGCCGCTAGAATTCTCCTTGGGACAGCGACTGAATTCGACCTACCTGACAAGCTAGTGTCGAAAATCCTGCCACAGTCAGGACCCGAACCTAGGATTCCCGTTCAGTGGGACTGCAGCGACATCATTTGATGCCCTGAACCATCTCTCCCGGTCCAACTTTCATGGAGATTGGTAACATAGTGCCCGAGTTCACTGTTCTGGTATATATCAACACCCATCTTTGAATATAGAGATTCCAATACGTTCATTCAATTGCCACATTGTAAAACTTTCTCTTTTTCTCTTTTTTTTCACACGTATTTATAAGAAAAATTTTGAAATTGATATTGCCGTTGCAATTGACGTTTAAAGATTATTAAATTTATTTTAATTGAATTCGAGTACCCCTTTTAAGATCCTTGATAAATACTGGCTGACGGAAAGTAGGCATTAAATACTAAGACGTTTATAATATTTCCAAAAATCCAAGTTCACAGTAGATTCAGGCTTGACAAATTCTTCTATAATCTAAAACTCTTTTGTTCTGTTTTCAATAATCTTGAAAACCAACATTGTCCCTCACTCATATCCTCCAAATACCCATTTACCATTACTTTTTACTTAAATTATGTTTCTTGCCGTTCTTTCATCTATTTAAATAATTATTTCTTCACCACTCAAAAGTACGCTTTCACTTTTCATAAAATAAAACACTTCCTTACATATATTCATCCATCTGTCACTGTTTCAGCATATCGCGAAAATCACTCCATGTTCCAAATCCAAGTCCCAAATGCATAATAATCATGTTTACATTACTACAACTAAACATCTGTGCATTCTTACCTTTTAAGGACAATGTTAAATATAATATCAGAAAGTGATTTCTTCCAATCATTTCATATCTCTAGTTCACTTAATACATTCACGCATAGACACAATTAAAATCAATATCCAAGTTTGATTCAATATCCGGCTTTTATAAATAGAGAGGAGAAAGAATAATTTTGTATTAAACAATTGACAACGAAAAATAAACTTTTTTTATGAATATTTTATGAATGTTTTCTCTTATGAATACGCAATTATGTGCATTAATGAACACAATTATAGATCTCAATCGCCATTCTCTGGGGGCGCGCAGCTAAACTATTACACTATTACTGTGATGCATAATGTTGGGCGAAAAAAATCAACAAAAATTATTTTGTAAATATATTACGGTTTATGGTTGTTAATCATAGCCTACACGACTCCTGACCTTCAGAGGAACATAATACAAAAGTTTCATCGATAAACACAGTTCATTCAGAGATGATCGCACTGAAAGGCAACGACCTTGTGTGTATGTATACGTATTAGTAGGCGCAGTACGTTGCACAGGGAACAGGGAGGAGAAAGTTAGGTACTGGTGCGGCGAAAAGTGCCGTTTCTCAACGGAAAAATTCATTTTGTTGCTTCTGATACAATAAAATAGGATTTTTCTTGCTTCTAAATGCAGTTAATTACTTCCTCTAGTACGTAGAGAAAGCACTAGTTCGAATTGACGTTTTGCAATTCTTTTTTAGTTTTTTTCACATCAAGCCTCAAAGATATTTTCAAACTTTTCTCAAAAATTGCTCCATATTTTTTATTCAAGTTTCTTGTAAAAATAAAATGAATTATAATTACAAGGCAGGCATAGGTCTGATTACTGCTGTTTCCCCTTATTTTCACAAAAATACAAAATGTTGACATTTTTTAATTCCATCGTGTTACATTATTAAGGATAAAAAATGTTCCTTGAAATAAAATCTCTTCTACGTAACGATTGTTTGCAATTAATGTCATGAACATTGTTTAAATATTAGAAGTTTTGGCGCCATTTTCAGTGAAATATGGGCAATGTTAAAAACAAGCTTTTGTGAAAAATTGCTCCCATTTTTTATACTGTTTGTGGTAGTACTAAATACACTGAAAGCATGATGTAAACGCCGTTTTCATGTTCGTATTTTATTCATGTTTTATCAAAAATTCCCTAGATGTAATATTTTTGAAATATATCTTACTCGTAAAGTCTACATTAATCTTAAATGTGTATTTCATTTCTAAAATATATTTGTTATCACAAAAAAATCAAATTATTTCTCATAATGTTTTTTCTAAAATCCACAAGCTTTTTAGTGTACTGGAACTTAAAATGATACACGAAAACGTTCGAAAGAAATTTTCTAACAAAAAGACTACTACATTTTTCTTGAAAATCTCCATATTGGAAATAATTCAATTCTCGACGATCATTCAAATCATATTTCGATCAACATATTTGGATCCCGAAAAATAAATTTTAAATATACTGAAAAAAGTAGATGATTTTTAATCAAAATCAGTACAAAAATTTTGATTACACAGAACAGAAAAGTAACCATCGCGGTAATTGAAATGTTCTCTCAACATTGATTTTATAACATATTGTAGAAAACTTGAAAAAATTAAGTAAAATGTGCCTTTTCATGACATTGCGCACTTGCAATTTGGCTGGTAGAATACTTAGAAACTGGTTACCATGGTAAGAATTTCAACTAAACAATATGTTTATTACACAAGTACAAATGTTTCAGAGATTCAGTGTAGTGATAAAGAGGTTTAAGTGCATTCTTTGAATGAATAATAAAGTATGGTATATTTGTCCTTGTAATACTCATATAATTACTGTCTTTCAGAGGGATTATTTCAAGTTGCTTTTTAGTTTGAAATGGGTTCGTGTAGTGATAAGATATTCGCTACAGTTCCATTAATGTATGTAGAATAGTTTTAAAATTAACGGTAACCTAAATATGTGGGTTTTTATAAGCCATGCCTATCTTCAGAAACAATTTCATGGATCTTAAAATGTGATCAAAGCAGATACTTGAAATATGACAGATGAAGCAAAAAGAACACTTTAGTAAGCCACCTTTCCATAATTTGTAATATCAGTGAGTTCGTCATCGAAAAGGAGAAATTATTAATTATAAATTTCAATTAATATCTTACGCGTGTGTATTTCTTGAAAACAGCATTTTGTTTCACTTAAATGTAGCCTATATACTTTAAAAAATTGTTTTTTTTCCCTTCGGTCTTTCTGTTAGTGAACAACTCAAGCTTGCACCTAAAATATACATAGGATGTAATACATAGGATTTTCATGAAGTCAATATCTCTAATTGTTGTAGCTCAATAAAACCCTGCAAATTTGAAATTAGGGTTAAAATTTCAGGGTACTTAGCATAAATATTGTTAACGCTCTCTGCAACAACATTATTAAATACAAGTCCTATCTATTCTTGAAAATTAAGTCTTTAAATGATGTAATGCATGTTTTTTCAAGATATATATGTAATTTTTGCGTAAGATTCAAGGAAATTGTTGCAAATAAAACTAGTGGTGCTACAGAATGGCACATACTTTCCCGTAGTAATTTTCTATTTCCTTTGTTCTCTGAAAGCTGAATTTTGGCTTTTGAGGGAGATTCCACATATTTGTGGTATACAAGTAGACAGGCCTAATGATAATGAAGTAGGCCTATTGAGTGACAGTGAGCATGATGACATTAAGTGCCTTCTTTCTTTATAAGAAATGTCCTCTATTTTTTTATAACGGAAGTATGGTAACCCTAATTGTATGGAGAACATTACCAAGGGATATTAAGGATCACAAGGACCCAAGGGATACTATGGGCAAGTATGTGAAGGAAGAGTGCCAAGATAGACCTTCGCGATATTTGGGGAGCGGGAAGGTGCTCCACTGGGAATGTCTTCACAGGAGCGATAAAGAGGATCTGGTAGG
Organism: Gryllus bimaculatus; assembly: GCA_017312745.1. Classification (NCBI taxonomy): domain Eukaryota; kingdom Metazoa; phylum Arthropoda; class Insecta; order Orthoptera; family Gryllidae; genus Gryllus; species Gryllus bimaculatus. The sequence goes on from BOPP01000017.1 coordinate 5,453,062, forward strand.
CGTTTAAGTGACGATAGATAAGAGCTGAAAGAATGCGTTTCATACAGCCATAAATATCTCCCAAAGGATGAGAAGGAATTCTTAGAATTTCAAATTGCCATGTCGCGGCACTGCCATTCTTGTGTTGCAATCTGATATATCGTGAAATCAATGAAGCGCCGGAAATTCGAAATCTCAATTTCGATGACTTGCAAAAAGTATGCTACATAAAAAAAGCACATTATCTTATTTAAATCGCTGATTTTGAAGAATAAATTTCATTGAATAGAAAATCTCACATTGCTGAAAATTGCTAGGATTTCTTGGAAATTAGCAAGTTACATTTACATAGATGACGATGATAATGATAATAATAATAAAAATATACTATAACAACAACAATAATAATAATAATAATAATAATAATAATAATAATAATAATAATAATAATGATGATGATGATGATAATGGCATAGAAAATTGGCGACTCCTTCGCCCGCAGTACCCAGTAGGGCCCGTGGAATCAGCCAGGTTTCCTCTACCTTCAAAGGGCGCTGCCGACCGTCCTAACCTACACATCCTCTCTTTAATATTCCGCCCTTACCCTTCCAGAGGGAGTAAATGGGTGGATCGAGTAGCTCACTTTCTTCCGTTACCGAAACCTCAGCCATTTTCCTTCTGAAAACGTTTCTTATTTTCCTTTCCCATATTTACCCTCGTCTCCCAAAGTCCAACCCTACGTCATCTCAAGCCACGCGGGAGTCGGGCTATGTCGATTGTAAACGGCAAACAGGACAATGGCAAATTCTCATAGAATTATAGCGACAAGTTCAAAAAGTCGTAAGGCCTCGGAACATGAGCTGCTGCCTGGGGAGCGACAGGGCGTGTGCAGGGCCGGCGATGTACACGACAGCATGCGAGCTGAGTTGTATGGATTAGACAGTTGATTGTCTAATCCACACAACTGTATGGAATAGACAGGCGAACCACTGTTACTCAAAGAGCTACAGCCCAACTTTAACCAGAACACATATCTGCTATACAAGAAGGACTCTTCGAAGCCCAGAAACTATCGCCAGTCACGTGTTTATCGGTTCCCTGTTTAGTGAATGTAGAAATGTACTAACACAGCGGTTGCTTCACTGTTCTACTCCATATTACATTGTTCAGCCCCTTTGTTAGAAACAAAGAACCATGTGATGTACTGAGACCGATTTGATATCAGGCAGTGGATTGTAGCAGACCTGATATCCTCCTCATTCATAACACCTATAAATTAGTCTCTATAATTAATATTGTAGTTTCTCTGACCCATAATATCAGGAAAACTGAATTAGAGAAGATCAGGAAGTACGAGGAGCTGGCAATGCAATTGAAACAGATATGGCGGTTGGAGAAAGTTCATATTTGTGCCTTCGTGATCCCATAGAAAGGAGTGAGGTCAAAAAATTTTAAAAATAATTTGAGATTTTCAATTTTATAAAAGTAACCAAAGACAGATTTCTTTTGTCCAATTTAACTGAGAAATAAAGTCAAAGGTAATAATAATAATAATAATAATAATAATAATAATAATAATAATTGAAACAATTAGAAGGCGAATAAGAATTCATACAATTGTTATTTCAATATGTAACATAAAAAGATTGGCAATTATTAAGGTGACAAATGTTTTCAAACTTTGTTTTTCTGTCATCTTTAAGAGAAAAGCCATCCAGGAATATTTTTTTAATAAATCCATATTTTTCAAAAACATGTTCTCATCGGGCCACTAAAACAAAGAACATTGTTATATTAATGTGCATATGTCAACAACAACCTTTCCTTTGCAAATTTCTGTTAAACCTAAACTTCCCGAAATTGAGGATGTGGTCGACCGCATTCTCTCTCAGTACGAGGTCTGGATCGATTTTTTTCTTTTTGACTTCTTATCGTCAAATTACCGCGCTTTCAGTGTTTAGTGGTTGTTAATATGGAGGCTACCACTTCCTAGATAGCGTATCACGAAGCAGGAAAGGCGTGCTGATAAGGCGAAGCCAGCACGTTGTTCGTTGCCTGTACTATGCTATGACGGCGCATGCGTCCTACGCAAAACGTTGTTATGTTCTGTCACCGAAGAAAAAACCTCGGATTGGTGATACGCCCTTCTAGTATCTCGTTGACTCCATTATCTTTTTTCTTCGTTGGGTCTTCATTTCAGCACTTCCCTCCATAATCGAAGAGTATTTTATTATTTGTTTCTTTTTTGGTTTTTTATTGTTTTAACCTTCAAAAAACTCATCCATAACACCAAATAGCTAATCTAATTAACAGACGTTTCCATTCCCATCGTTTGAGATCCTCAACCTGTCACCGAGTCTACTCCACCGCACCGCACGCTCTGCGCACTGTGTTCGTCCGCCCTCTTCCAAACCTTCCCCCTCCCTGCATCGCACGCTCTGTCCGCTCTGCCCTCCCGGCACCGATCGCAGGCGACGCCTACCAGAAATTCTCAACTACAAAGCACGGCAGTGTCTCTGAATTGAATGAAAGTATTGGAAACTCTGTACATAAAAATGGATGTTGATATATACCAGGACAGTGAACTCCGGCACTACTGATCTCCATGAACGTTGGACAGTGAGAGATGGTTCAGGGACATTAACTGATGGCACTGCAGTCTCAATGACCGGGAGGTCCTAGGTTCGAGGTCCGATGGTGGCAGGATTTGCGACACTAGCTTGTCAGGTTAGTCGAATTCAGTCGCTGTGTGGAGGAGAATTCTAGCGGCCGGCTGCTCTGGTCAGTAGTTTTCCGTGGTTTCTCCGATCAACACCAGGCTAATCCCGGGGCAGTACCCTCACAAATGGGCCATTAACCGCGCGCTATCTTTCCTTCCTCATCGTTGTCCTATCCTTGCACCTTACGTGCACATACTTACACTTACATGCACTTCACTACCACAAGCACCGGTAGACCGCTCGGGAACTTATAGCTTGTTCCGTCTGGAACGGTGCCCCACTGGTGGGAGATTCCTGATTGGGGAAACCCCGCTAGCCGACGGTAGGTTGGCGCCAGATCTCACCATCCAGCGGGGGAAAATCAACGTCCCTTCCCGAGGAGAAAATATGCACTACACTTAGAAGAATAATGACCTTAGGAGTTAATGCGCGCTGAATCATCCAGCAATCAACCAATCAACAACAAAGTGAACAAAATGAAATGAGTGCCATCTTATTGATGACCATCCTTGGACAAAGTGGCAAATACACGGTGAACAATTTTAGGACTACAATAAAAGTTCTTCATGACACGTAGTTTAACGTTCACTTTTTCTTAGTTTTACTTCCATTTTAAAAAAACACGAAACAAAGGAAATAAGAAAAGTTTAGTGAGTGTGGTGGGAGAAGATGTTCCATTAATTGTTTTCAAAGAGATCTTTGCTTTCAATTAAGATTTCCTGTTCGTAACGCAAGGGCTATTGTCGGTTAAAATAGGGAATATTTACAAGTAGGTGAATTTGCGTTATATTTCACACGTAATTTTGTCTCACTTTATTCACATTCGCCCTGGTGAAAATTTCATTTACCGTCACTGGTATATCAGACAGGTCGTATGTGTCATTCTTCTGCGTTTGGTTCATTTACATGACAACGTTACTCTAATTGCATCATAACATACAAATAAAAATATTCGTCTTGCGTCAATAACATTACATTATTACAACCAACAAAAAATGTTATCCATTTAAACAGAGTCTTCTATTGTAATAAGAATCATTTATACAATAAATGCTTTCAAATGTTTTCGCAAGAAAACAAACTTGATGTTAATGATGTAGAAAGATGATGGCGTCGTAATTCCTCAATTTTTGTTTCATATTTTAAAAGTTGTATATGTACTCTAATTGGATTATGAACAGTGATACTCCAATATTTCTGTCCCAAAAAGTATTTAACTCTCATTTTCGCTTAACCTACAGTTTGTTTACGTGTGAGTGTCACGTTTATCTTTCATTTCAAATGTTCCTTTTACAAGTTATAATTAAAATATATTCTAGAAACTCATTGTAGCTTCCAAGAAATGAAATAGAAGAACAACACTGAAATACCGCGAGCACCTGCTTTATCATCAGCAGGCAAACAATTCTTTTAGATGTAACTGCGTGAAAATCAGCACCTCCTCCACCACCCGCGTTGGCAATTTATTCTCATACATTCTTCTATTTATTTATTTATTTATTTATTTATTACTATTTTAAATAGTTGTAATTTTCAGTTTAAACTCATCAGCATTTATCTAAATAAAAGAATATTCCATATGTATTTTTTTTAATTTGAGAAACTGAATAACTTTTCTTGAAATATCATCCGTATTTGCTCCCCATTTAGTTATTTCTAAAATAAGAAATGATACTATCATGTACTACATTTCCGTTTGTGGACGACTCTTAGACTAAAAAAATTGCTTTATACAATATTACCTTGAGAATCTAGTTTAACTTTAAATGTCACTCAGTGTCACAAATCACAGTAAAATTGCATGTTTAAACAGAATGAGTGCGTAAGTGATTCAGCTCCTCGGACATTCGTCGTAGTTTTTCTGCCAAGGTAGTAGAGGTGTAGTAGAGTTAACATTTTTATATTTCATGTTTCATTAAATTTCAATTTTTTAAGCTCGACACTGCTCGACACTCTGGTAGTCCAGTTTGGTAGTTTCGGCGCTCCATTCGGTTAAACAGTTTGAGGGGCGGAGGTTAGAAGAGCTCTTGCTCGTATCTGTGCGAGTTGCGTATCTGTGCAGGAAGTTGGCGCCCCGCGCACGCTCGAGCAATCGCAAGCTTCGGAACCGCAGAAGAAGGATTAACTACGTTTGTTCGCGATGTCAACTAGAGTGGTACTTACACTACGTGAACAAAAGTATCCGGACACATGGCTGATAATGACTTACTAGTTCGTTGCGCCATCCATCGGTAATGTTGAAATTCAATAGCGCTGACCCAACCTTAGCATTGATGACAGTTTTCACTCTCCCAGGTATACTTTCAATCAGATGCTGGAAGGGTTCTTGGTAAATGACAGCCCATTCTTCACGGAGTGCTGCACAGAGTAGAGGTATCGATGTATTTCGGTGAGTCTCTGCACGAAGTCGGCGTTCCAAAACATCCCAAAGGTGTTCGATAGGTTTCAAGTCAGGACTCTATGCAGGCCACTCCATTACAGGGATGTTATTGTCGTGTAACCACTCCGCCACAGGCCGTGCAGTATGAACAGGTGCTCTATCGTGTTGGAAGATGCGATCTCCATCCGCGAATTGCTATTCAACAGTGGGAAGCAAGGTGTTTAAAACATAGGCTTGTGCCGTGATAGTGCCATACAAAACAACAAGGGGTACAAGCTCCCTCCACGAAAAACACGTCTATACCATAACACCATTTTCGACGTGTCTTTTGATCACATAGTGTAGATGTGATTCGAGATGTGTCTGGAGATGTGGGAAAAACCTAAAGGAATTGAATTGCACGTGCACTGTCAGGTTCAACTAAATCCTATTTTACTATGAATTAGTAAAATAAAACAAATACAGGTTCAGAACGAAAAACATATGCCGTAGTATAAAGTTATTTTGAAAAAAAAAGTTTTTGGGGAATGGGTATAATAAAGGTGAGGACAACTTTGAACAATCAGACCGAGCTCCCCGCTCCTGTAGCAGAAGATTGGAAGATGCCCATACGGGCAAGCTGCACCAACAAAAGTGCGATTTCTGGGAACAGTGGAGGTATTCTTCAATACACAAGTTGCTGGTTTCCGAAAATACAATTTATAGAAACTGTATCAAATTTAAGAGTATCTGATGGAGAAATAGGTTCATTTAATTCCTTCATGATACATGGTAAGGGAAACGATCGCAAATAGCCCAACATTTTATCTGGCGGCCCCTCCACGGCCTCTCAAAAATCGCATCGCGGTTCCCTAGAAAACAGCGATTTGAGAACTCATTATTGATAACAAAATAAAGTTTGAAATAAAAATTAACATCTAAATTAAGTGACAAAGAAATTGTTTCAAATATTCGTTATTATAATTTATGAATACGGAAGTTTGAATGAGACCCATCATTTTCATGAGTAACCCCTAGTTTAACACAAACGCGAAGTGAATATTTATCGCAAGTTCCAAATGCACTATTGCTGGCCTGAACAGCATTTCGCATTTTCAGTGACCTCGGCAGTCGTGTGAGAACCAATCGAGGGCAAATCTAGCACAGCTAAAAAAGGAGTGGGTGATACCCATTCTAAGAGTGGGGACCACCAATGAGAATGCCCAATTCGAAGCGTAGAGCGTAAATTGAAATAGCAATCGGCGATTGATAGATTGGTTAGTGATTCCGGACGCGTCAACTGCTAAGATCACTAGTCCCGAAAGTGTGGAGCATATTTTTGCCCCGGAAGTAGCTGTAATCTTCCCCATTGGATGGTGAGATACGGCCCTAATATCAGCTAGCGAGGTATTCCCCAACCAGGTATTTCCCACCAGTTAGACACCAGCCCAGCAGGTACAAGCTCTAAGTTCCCTACAGGTCTCCCGACATGTGTGTGCAAGTAATTGTAAGTGTGTAAGTAAGGGGTAGGAAAGGACAACGAATGGCAAAGAAAGATTGCGTGCGGTATGTGACTTGTTTGTCGGGGTAATACTGCGGCATTCGCCTGGTATTGATCGGAGAAACCACAGAAAATTACTGATCAGAGTAGCCGACCACTAGAATCCTCTTAAGAAGAGACATAACTCGACCAAATTAGACAAAATTGGATATGCTTCCTCGTTCCTCCTTCGTATGCTTCCTCGTAGTTTTGTAAATAATTAACGTTAAACTTTGGACTATGCTCTTGTGCTCCTGTATCACGGGCTATATCAAGTGAGCGAGTGGCTTCAACTTGCGTTAGGGCTCTCCATTTCTCTACAAAACGCATTTATTAATACTATCCGCTAAGCCCGAGAAGATAGCGCAAGGTAAAGAGCGCGCGAAGTCAATTCATCTCAGTCCGTCCCCTGGCTAACAATCTATGGGGAGAGATTACTACCTTTACATTTCCAGCAGGTGCAGCATTTGCGCAGTACAGACTCACAACGTCGTTCTGAACTCTGGAGGTATTTCCAGCGCAAATGCAAGGAAAACCATCCGTTCTTTTGCAGATGAGGTTTTTTTAAAAAGAACTGGAACAATTATTGACCATAGTTTGCATTTGTGGACCGAGAAAAAGTCACATGTTGCACGCAGCGTAGCTCACCAAGCGTAATTCTATGTAATTGTATGTTTTTACATACAATTACCGAGATAGATGGGGATGAATTTATCACCTGCCTCACTTCTTACCGTTGTCAAGAGAGTTCAGTATCTGAGTTGTACAAATCAGGTATTCCCTACGTCCCGAGGAGGACGTCCTGTTGAATGCGACGGCACAGAAATGGTAGCAGCATGACGGCGCAGACCTACATAATTATCGCGGCGTTTAGGTAGGTCCCGTACCTAGATATTCAACTTCCAGACAGTTGAATCGGATGAGGATGCCCAACGGTACGACTGCCTTGGTTTCCGGATTTGAATCCGCTGCACTTTGTTTATCGGGGTTAATGGAACTTCCTGTTTATGATATCGACATCGTGGATTGTGGCATTGAAAGCGTGACGGCAGGCAGGCTTCATGGGCATTGAAATCGTGAAGGCAGGAATAAACGGACAACCCGGCAGAGTTGTGCGCTTCACGCAGACCGTGTGACACAGATGCCTCTCTTGCGTTTGCGAAAGAGGAAGTCATTTTAACACTTGTAGAGCCCCAGTTACACGAGGTGGAAAAGAGAAATTTTGACTGTATACGCAAATAATAATGAAGTATCCTAAATTAAACTGAACAAATAGTTTTTTTTCTCTCTTCTTTCATATTCATTTGATATGTAGGTAACAATAGCAACAGGGTACAATATTTAATGTAATATTTGGGCTATCTTTATCCAAAAAATGATCAATGACAACAAGAAAATCCAAAACTTTGAATAGTGTTCACACTCTTATCTGTTGTACGTATGAATAACTTTGTGTACTCTATCACAGGGTTCTCCATACGAGCATCGAGGACTGAATCACCCAGAATATGTATATGTTTTCTTTTTTATTCCCATAAATTCCGTTTCCTAACATTGTGTGTGTGTGTGTGTGCGCGCGCGCACCGCGGTGCAAGTACTGGGGCGAAGCGTGTGCGCAGGCGGCGTGTGGGTGCGAGCGGTGGGGCGAAGCGTGTGCGCAGGCGACGTGTGGTGTGGATGCAGGTGGCGCTGATGCGGAAGGCCGACCGGGAGGTGATCTGCGGAGGCCTGGTGTTCGACGAGCGCCACGTGCTCACCGCCGCCCACTGCATCGACGACAGGTGCGACCTCACTTCCTCCCAGCCCCTCTTAACAGTAGCATAGTCATTTATAAAACGGATTTGGGCGAGAATAGTTGCTGATGATACGAGTTGCAAAATTGGCTTTTTATTTTGCGAGGAGGAAATGTTGGGACAAGACGTCTATAAAACGAGTAACGCGATCGCATGGCCAAAATGAAATCACTCTTGTCGCATGTGTCATTCACGATTTTTTCAAATAGAGTTACTGACTTACAATGTAGCTAAATGAAGTCAATCGTAAGTATTTTTTTTTTCTTTCTTGCATTCACATTTTTAGCTCAAGTGATACAAATTTAACTCGTATTAAGCTATTCTTGCCTTGAAAGTACCGCTTATACTAGTGGCTGTCTAAAAGACATTTTGACATTTTGAAAGAAAAGTCGGTAAGAAACACCAGTTTCTGAACCGTGCAAAGTAATTTCCAAAATGTGATGAATATCCTGCTATCAAATTGGTTACCATGAGTCCCTACAAATTGGAGACAAATCGTTTAATAGTTAATAATTTATAAATGTATGTAAATATATAAAGGTAATGAAACAGCTCTTAAATCATTATCATTAAGTTTCTGTAAATGTTAAAAATGTTCCGATATGATAATCAAATTCACACTTTTCAAAACATTCTGAAATGACATTTTCTCAAGACCGTTCCAAATTGATTCTCTCGAGATTTCTTAAAAATTTCATATCGCTAATATAGCTGTATATCAGTCTGCCGAAGATTAATCATAGATAAATATAACAGATAACTCAATCTAAAATTGTCTGATCTCTGCAATGTATGCAACCCGCAAGCCATCACTGTGTTTGCCACTAGGAGCCCGTTCTCTTGCCAGAATGTATTTTCTGCTGACTCCTTAGCTTCTGAAATAATTAACAAAATGATATATGTAAAAAGGTTAAATGAGATCCGATGAAAATATTTCCTGAAAAATACCTGCCACGAAATGCTTACACATGCCACGAGTTACATTGAATAGTACGTGAAATCTGAGTGGACAAACATCGCATATGACAGGGCCTCAAAAATACTCAAATGACATGTTCTCAAGATGGTTCTTATTTGATTTTCTCAAGGTAGATTTCACATAGTTATTACACTCTTCTACTTTTTTCCCATTGTAACATCAAAACAAACACAACTCTCATTACGTTACTCAACTCAAATTTGTACATCAAAAACACACAGTTCGTTATTTTTTACTTTCCGGTATAAGTACGTATACACAGAGTAAAATACGTAGTATAATAAAAGTTATGTAATGCTGTCGAAAATCGATATGAAGATTTTAACGGAAATACATGTATTGGGGTCCCCTAATATCAAAGTTTTTTTTTTGTTTTTTTGTTTTTTTGGTCTTTAAAATTAATGGGTTACTTTACACGTAGCCCCCGAACATTTTCAAAATTTTCTTAAAACTCGCTCCAAATATTTTCTTTAAATTTCTTGTAAGAAAAGGGTGAAATACTCTTATCAAGGGGGCATAGCTCCAAATTTTACTAATAACTCAAAATTTTCGAAAATAAAAGTTTTTTAATTTTTTTCGGCGTCTTATTACAACTACAATATAGAAGATAAATATATCTGTTTCAAATAAAATTTGTTCTTCATAGTTAGTTCTTTCATTAAGGTCATGTCTTTCATTAAGGTAATGCAATGTCTTTTCTTGAAACACAGCAGTTTTTGTGCAATATTCCGAGCAATCTGTGCAATTTTTAAAAAATTATAAAAACAACATTTTTTTAAACACGGCTCCAAATATGTTTTTTACACCTTTGGTAGAGCTATTGCAGAATTCACTTTATAAGATGACATAAACGCCTAGATGCTCTATTCTTGTTTTTTCAAAATTTACAATTTAAAATTCACAAAAATGTATTTTTACTTGAATCGTATATATTTACATTAGCGTAAATTTGTTTACATTATTATATTTATGAGAACATTTGCTTTACATAATTTCAAATAAAGTGACTCGAAAACTCAAACTTTTCCTGTGAAAACTTATTCAAAATTCCGCATATTCAGAAATGCTCAAAAGCCATTTTCTCAAAAAGGGCTGCAAATTTTTTCTTAAAACTTTTCGAAAGGATGATGATAATTGCACTCTTTAATATGACATAAACTTCACTACGGGATATTTTTTGGTTTATCAAAAATTACACAGATGTTTTTTAAGATCTCTCACGCCGGTAATATGCACATTGCAAGCAATTTGTAAACCCTATTGTATTTGTGAGTTAAAGTGCTTCAAATGACTTCTAATTTTCGAAGTTTTTTGAAAATTCATTTTTTTTGTTAAAAGTGCTTCAATTTTGATTTTACTGTAGTTCTCTCACTCTCTCTCTCCCTCTCGTTCGCTCGCTCTCTCCCTCCCTCTCGCTCGCTCGCTCGCTCCCTCCCTCTCTCGATCGCTCCCTCCCTCTCTCGATCGCTCCCTCCCTCTCTCGATCGCTCCCTCCCTCCCCCTGTTTCGCTCCCTCCCTCTCTCGAGCGCTGAATTATTTCGACACAATAACTCTTATTGCAAGGTCCTGGAGCCGAAAAAGTTGATAAATTCTGTTCCTATTTATAGTATTTTACTTCCAGTAACAAGTGGTGCAGCCAGAACTCATGATTTGTGTCTCCTCGATACAGAAAAATCGATTAACGGGCAGAACGTCTTCTGTTTGCCTGTCTGTCCGTCTGTTCGTCTACTGTCAAGGCTAGCGTCTAAACGGTTCAGCCGATGTTCTCCAAAATTGATATTCTGTGATTGATCTCCTCGATCTCTAGGTTTTGGGAGTTTCATATGGATATTTTTATTTTTGAGTATACTTGATATAAAGATACAATTACATTTTCAAAATTTAGTCAAAAATGTCTTCAATTTTTATTTTATTTTGTCCTTGGGTAAAGCAAGGAACGCTCCAGAGAATGGTGCATATCCCATACTCGCTAAAACTACAATATTCAAATTAGAGGTTTTTAAAGACAGATCGGTTATATGAGGTCATATTCTATTTTTAGAAAATATGATAAATTAACGGGTAATTTTGCGCAAAATATAGACAATTTTTATTTTTTTAAACAATTTTTTCTCAAAAAATTATTCATTTTCATTTTTACTTTAAACTTTTACCTCATTTGTATTAAGATACGTTAAAATATATGGTGCAAGTTCCATTTTCGGTTAACTCTCCGAATTTTTGGAAATTAAAAATTAACGTTTCAAAACTGCGAAATTGAAGATAGCAATTTCTGCCTTAAAGAACATTGTTTCCAAAAATCAGCTCTTTTAAAAAGGTCATGCACGATTTTTTCAAAAAATAGTAGATTTGGCGTGATTCGTGCGTGTGAGATTAATAAAATTTCTAAAAATTATTTTCTCAAAAAACAAAAACTTTTTAAAAATAATATGCTTGTCGTATGTATTACCAGGACGGTAAGAAAATATGATGATAGTTCCATTTTCGGCCAACTCTCGTATTTTTGAAAATTGCGAGAAAAGAGACTCACAGCCTTTCTAAAGAGTACAAGTCAGGCTAACAAGGAGTTAACTCGGAGGTCCCGAGTTCGAGTACCGGGGCGGAATAAAATGTTTGCTGGTTGAAAACTTTTCAGGTTTATGTAGTAGTATAATATAGCGGAGCAGTTAGAAATAATGCGAGAACGTATGTGCAATTCTAACTACCCTACTTTTATTTCTTGTGTTAAAAATGTTTCCGTTCACATATTTTTAAAATTTCAAATGCTTGTAAAATAACATTGTATATTATAACAATTTTTTTCGGGAGTGATTCTTATTTGTAACAAGCTTGTGTGGCGACTCCGGCTCCGCATTTTAATGTTAAAAAATATTTAGTAGTTCCATGTATGAGCATAATAACAATATTTGAAACATAATACCTGGCATCGTCGGGTACATGTCGGGTAAAATACTTCTTAAAACGGTGTGATTCATATCTACAATATTAGCTTTAGTATCGTCCATCTGATGAAACGAAGTGATTCATGCTATGGCCAAATGGAACATTTGTACTTCACAGCATTTCATTACTGTATATGCACCCGAATCATGATTTATTTACTCTTTTTCTATGATATTCTAGAAAAATCTGGTCAAAAATAGAACCGATCAAATATGGCCCCTCATCCTCCCACTCCTCTCGGAACCCTTCCAGCAAAGAGCATCTTCGCGCTCCCCTAACATCGCATACACACCTACCTCAGCTTTGTACTTTTATGTATTTGCCTATATTATCTCTTGGCGTCGTCTCGGAGCTTGCACCATTGATCTGAGGGTTCTATTGATCTGAGTACCAATTATTCTCAAGTATACTCAGATTCAAAGATTGCAGACACAGTTTATATACCAATTTGTAATACATGAAATACAAGATGAATTCGGAATACCCCACTCCTCCGAACACAATTTAAACACCCCTTAAGCGTGCTTCGTACTCAAAGTCATAGATTTTGTCGTATCTTAGTTTATCTGCACCAAAACCGTTTTCACGAGTCCACGACACTTTAATGTTCTATTTGAAAATGTTTTACAATTAGGTAATTAATTATTTGATAAAATTAAGAAAAAATCTAAAACAAATCTATACATACACATACTTCCTTTAATATGACTTGTGGCTTTTAATCTACCAATTTGAACGACAGACACCAATCATTTCCGTAATTTTAATGCAAACAAAATTACTTTACCTTTAAATCAATGAACATAGCACTCAATAATGATCATTTTTATCAAAATTAACTACCTCTAAAGAAATATTTAAAACGTAATATATATTGATAACGTGTCTGTTAATACAATGAATTAGTTTATTTTCATGTAATATTTATATTGAAACGGGCCCGATCGCTCTAGGAATATTCATTTTGGCAAACATTCTGCCTCTGTTTAGGCGCCCGTGTTGTCAATGGATGGACAGAGGGATGAATGGAAAGACGTTTTAATATCAGGGGACCCCAATAATGTGTTTTGGCGCTTTAACCTTAAAATCAGTTTTTCCTAAAACATAACTTTCTGTTATATGTGTACTGCTTGTATATGTACGAATGCGAGAAACTAAAAATACGATTTCCTTCCTTGTTTTGAAGTAACACATCAGAACTATTAAATTGATGTATTTAAATAAGTTTAAAATTTGTTAATATTATACTTTTGTCATACAAACAAAAAAGTATCACACGATGTTTTAAGTCTTTTATATGATTACTACTGTATTTCATGCTGTTACAAGATTTATTAAATTTGTAATAGTAGGTCACACAAAATGGAAAGAATTCTGAAAATGTGGTGCAAGCGGAACGCAATAATTTTAAGCATAATAATTAGTTTTAACACTTTAATATAAAGCAAATAAAGAGTGTATTTTTATAATAAACGAAATGAAATAACATGTGACATTGCTTCTTGATAACTGCAGACTTGTGTGCCCAGCGATCCGGCGTCTTCGTTGCGAGTGCTGGCAGGAGTAGCGAACAAGTCGGATATGCTCAACCCGCTGCGCAACGAGTTCGACATCGTCGGCGAGTACAGGCACCACCTCTACTCGAGTGGGGAGAAGAACGACATCTCGTTGCTCAGGGCAAGTGGCGCGCAGCGGCGGAGCGCCCGGCCTTCCTACGCGCGCGGCGATAGTGTAACGGTTAGCGTATCGGGCTGTTGTACCCAAGTTGGCGGTCGAAGCCGTGGATTTTTAAGGGCGAAAAAATCCCTCGTACGCCTTCCTTCGGAGGGGAAGTAAAGCCGGCTGACACATGTTAGTAGATTTACTTCCATGTAAAAGATCATCAAGTCTAAATGACGCCTCTGAGCTTAATTGAAATCTCATGTTTCTCGCCCAAGAAATACCTCCTTTCTCTGCTAGTTGGTGAAAGGAGCGTAGCGAAATTTGCGTGGTCAGACGGAAGAGCAGGCCTCATGGCCTGAGTCTCGCCATGTAAAATAAGGCATTAATTCAATTAAAATCCTGCACGGCTTATCCCGACCTCGCGGCTGTTTCTCGCTTTAGTTCCCCGCCACGCTACGTACTTACGTAGTAAAGAGAAAGCATTGTATACGGTCGCAAAAATCAACCATTTTTTCGATAGAAATATCATGTTTTTTTTATTATTTAAGGTCGCATCAACTTCTAGGTCATTAGCGGCCACTATTGTGTGTAACGGTATGGTAACTGTGAGGATGACACGATGTGATGATGATAGGGGGTGGAAGGACGAACACAATACAACCATGCCCGAGGCGAGACTCGAACCCGCGATCCTTCGGTCCAAGATCACTGCGGCACCTCTGCCTTAGCAATCTCGGACATCAGGATCGGCTAAACTCCAGTTGTGGAGCTCTAGATGCAAAAAGGGGATAAATTATGTTCCAATTATGTTCCAAAGTACTTCCTCTAACACATTAAGTACTACATACGAATGGGTAAAAACCAGAACGATATGTGATATTTTATAAATTCGGAGAAATCTGTTTATTTAAGTCAATATAGCCGTAAAGACATGGTGGTTTGTATCATCATTAAAACCACAGCATTTCAATTGTTCATTAAAACTACGAAAACACATTGACACTGAAATATAGCTTTCAATAAACACGTTTTTCTAAGAAATTATAAAACGTCACTTCTACCTTTCTGGTGTAATCCCATTCATATAATACATTTTTTACTTATTTTAATACCGTCTTTTAACTACTAAGGTCATCCATTGGTTTTGAAACTGTAGAAACTGTAGCGGAACTCGCATATGGACACATTCAATCATCCATGTCTCGGACTGAATTCAAATCCGCGACCATTTAGCCACGAGGCAACTACGGCCATCGCCCCCTTCGCTATTCGGGTCTCCAACCATATTTTATAGGTTCTCGATACCTAAAAATTGGTTGATGGCAAAACGTCTGTCCATCCGTCTGCCCGTCGATCAGTGGTCAACGCTAGCGCCTAAACTTTTCAGACGATTTTTTCCCAAAATTGAATCCCGATTTGACCGTATCCAAGGTCCTGCGCGTTTGAAATGAATATTTTGATATTTGAGGATACTTAACACCAAGCTTTGTTTTTTACAAAAACCTTTAACAATTAATTAACCATTAAATTGTTTAAATCATTGAATTTTATTTTTAAATCATGTTTTCAGAAAAATTATTTGCCCTCTTAAACTGTGTTGAGCGTATTTACTTAAAGCCCTATTTTATATCCAATTCTTAGATCCATGGAGAGAGACGTATGGATTTGATCAACAATCACAACTACAATTTCTAACTTTTTTATACTACCCTTGACATTCCTCACTTAACACATAAATTTAACTTAGGACGTAATGATGTACAGTGTTGCCGAATCAAATCCCAAAAGATAAGTTTTACCCCACGTAAGTACATGATAAAACCTAAAAAAGGTTAGCCTAATATTAAAGCAATAAATGTAAAATAAATACTTAGACAAGCCCATCCCAAAGCAACACTTAACAAACGGAGCAGCGATGAAAAGGTCAAAAAGCCAAGAATTTTCATTCCTAATAATGAAAATACCATTGTATTCAAGCCCTTGAAAGGCCACACAAGAAATAAATGAAAAAAGAACGTGAAGCAACACCGTTCTATACAATTATTTTTCCCTTCTTCCAACCAAGTTATTGGTGCATTGCGACCTCCGCTGCTAACGTGCAATTACGCACGCTTTTCTCGGTGTGAAGAAAACCGGCCCGGCTCTGCAAAGTACCCATCCACTGTATGGTGTTGGAACCTAGCACGCCAAGCAGTGGTTTACTACATGGAAGGGTGTAGCAGACTCCTACAATTGCTTATGGCCCAGATTTGTACTTGACTATAAAGAAAATTGTACATCTCAAAAGAAAAGGTCTCAGGATAATAATGAGGGTGGATGAAAAGGTTAGAATTAGAATATGAAGAGAAGATTGCCAATTCAACATACACAGTATAATTTGAAATCAATACGTACACTTTTCTATGAAAGAGAAAAAAAGTAGAAAAAAGAAACATCTAAAAATATGCACTGACAAGGATACATACACAAAACACTTTGACACTGTAAAAGAATACCCCTTTTCAAAAATAACTTACACAAGTATATACTTAAAAATAATATGACAAATCACCTCCAATTGAATTTAAAATAATACCATTCCCGTCCTCATATGACGCGCTTATTGGGAGGATGGTTTACCAGATTTATAATTATTTACTCACGAAAGTTAAATCTAATACGAAAAAGGGTGTTGAAGAGAAAACGTAGTGAGAACTTAACGTAGCTTCTACATCTGCTAACATCCATTACATGCGAAAACTTCAAACTTTCTTCATAGAATTTCACGAATCATAAATCACCACGAAAAGTATTATAATCGGAATAACTACCGCTTGCCTTTTCGAAACGATTTACTGGCAGATTGTAACAGATTTCCGTTCGTTCGTCTTTACTGACGACGGGAACGGTCTATCCACGAAGCTGCTTCTAGTTAAAGTGGAGCGATCTCTTCTTGGGTGCTGCGTGCAGGTCAATTCGAGGGATCGATTTTACTACGCTGATCATTCTAGTATTTTCTTCAATGTTGCGGTGTTACACACTGCATATGTCAATAGTTGTCTAATTATGGGACGAGAGGCGAAATAGTTGTCGCATGAGAATACCTGATTGGTCACAGTATCTATCATTATGAAGAAGCTTTCAACGTTATGAGGACAATTATAACACGAAAACAAATTTCCTTCTTCTGCATACACGTCCAAAGCCCTTCCGTGTGATAATATTGCTACAAATATAGCATAAGTACTTACAACGAAAGATTTTCTTTAAATATTTTTTGAATACAAGTAATAACCATTTATTCAATGTAAAATCAAATATTTAATTTTAATTTCATCGTTGTGAGATATGAAATTATAAAATTAAACGCTAATTAATTTAAACTTCGTGTCATGGTTATTGCAGGTGAATGGGAACTTTTCTATAAAAGTGGTGGTATCTCGTCCCCCATTAGCAGCACCAGAAGACCACGTGCCATACACTGCGTGTGAACTTGCAGGTTGGGGAAGCACCATCCCGGTGAGTATTACAGCAAACTCTCGTTAACACGATCTCGCTGAACACGAATCTTTCCCTAATTCGAACATACTTCGGTCCATGTAAGGGACTACAGTAATACTGTCATTTATAATAATCGGATAACACGAATTTTTATAACACAAACTCCGAATATTTCGGTCATTTGTAATGCGCGTTAGTTATCGTTTTCTTAATTACACTAAATTTGCCCCAAAATGTTGAATATACCAAAGACGTATTCTCTCGTCTTCTGGTCTTCTCAAACTTTGCAGTTATTTTGATATATTTTCACTTTCTTTCGAACTTCTCCGAATAATACAAAGAGTTACGAAATAAGGCAGGAAAAATTGTCTATTTTTGTCATAAATTAGTTTTCGGGGTCCCTAATAATGTGAGAGTGGATTGTTCTTGCTCCAATACATAGTGCAATATGTTCTCGAAAACATGGTGAGATTACCATACACTTTTTGTGGAAAATATCGAAAAAGTTGTATTCAGCCAACTGTCTATCCGCCCGTCTGTCTAGAAAAAATAATACCCCATGTACAAAAAAATTGCACCCAAATTAATTTTTCTTTGATCGATCTGCTTTGTGTTGTGGTCCCCCTAATTTAAAAGGTATATTTTTATTTTTTAGAGGTATTTTTCATGAAGTTCCAACTACGATTTCAAAATTTTCTCAAAAATGGCTCAAAATATTATTTTTACTTTTTTGCTTCAATAAAGCAATTTTGTACCCTTATGAAAAAATGTAAGTAGTTTTGATATACTTTTGACTTAAATCTAATCCATTTAAAAATAATTATCAACTTGATTTTTCAAAAATTTCTTCACCGTTTTCTTACATTTTTATCTCGAATAGAGTGACATTTTATAATTCAGTGATATCTTATTACACTGAAGATGTGCAAGCTATCCTTTTCAAGTTGACCACAATTTTTCGATAAGCTCCATTTGCCATCTAGCAGCGGAAGAACGTAACAGAGAAATGAAGTTCGGCTCAGAGGCTTCTTAAAGCATTTTTTCATTCATTGCAACTACAATATGCGACAACCGACGTGCTTTCTCGCTTTTTGCCTTAAAAATGAACTGCTTCGATCGGATTTGAAGTCCCAAACTTGGGTATACGCTAACAATCCGACATAGATTCAGTTACACTATCGATGGACCCTAATGAAGTATTCATTTCCCTCAACACCTCTAAAATTTCCAAAAGTTATTTTTTCAATCTTTTTACACCTTTAATGCGGAAGATAAAAATAATTTTTGTGTACGTACGTTTATACTACGTTGTTTAGAGAAAGTTACATTCTAGTGTGATTTCGAGATTTATAGGGAAATTGCGGTCTTGTATAACGAAAAAGGGTTAATTTTTTTGACGTCAGCCCGACTGTGTGCTACAACACTAGCGCCTTAAATATTAATAGAAGTTTCCCCAAAATGCATATTTCCCGTTCGTCTGACCCGACTACAAAGTCCTTGCGATTTTTTTAAAAGAATTATTTACCCCTTTTAAAGGTTGAAAGCACTTATAAAGTTAGAATATGTCTTATTTCCTCTGTTATTTCTGAATTATCGAAAATTGCAAAAAATTGATTTACCTTATCGTACAACTTCATAAATAAAGATGGATATTTATTTCTTTAAATGGATTTGTTCTTTACGATTAATTGTTAAATATCATGAACATTTTTAATATTAATCTTCTTTGCGAAATTTACGATGAGATATGGAGAATTTTAAGTACAAGTTTCTCCAAACAACTTCTCGCATGATACGAATGCTATTTTTATGTAATCTTTTTTTATTAAAAAACAATGTATTTTTTAATATTTCTTACGTCGTTAATATTCACAACAGGATATTTTTGTACATTATTAAAGTTTTTAAGCTCAATTGATTCAATTCAAATTATTTCTTACGAAGTTTCTTGAAAACGTATAAGTCGGCTGTAAAAATTAGCTCAAAATTGTGTATTTTCATAAATGCTCGAACGACATTTCTTCAAAACGAGCTCCAATGTTTTCAATCAGAAATCGCAAATAGAAGCAGGTTTTATGATATTATTAATACTTTTAAGACAGTGTTAGCCATATTTCCACCCTAATATTAGAGGACCGAAAAATGGAGAAAATATAAAAATAGCTCATGATTTTGAAAGAACACCTAATGAATATTACTTGAAATTAAACTAAACCGTTGTGTTAATTGATATGTACTGTAAATATAATTTTCTAGCATATTTTCTTAAGAGATGGTTAATATTCAGAATATTGTTCATTCCTTGGTACGATGTTGATATATTTTAATACTCAATTAACTTTGTTTGCGTTGTTGCTATGGAAACGAATGGTGTCAAAGACCTTCAGAAATCATACAAGTTTATTGATATAAAACACATTAAAGGTATGCTTATGCATAAAAATTCAATTTAATTTATATAACTAGTCGTTTTCCACTCCCTTTGTAAAATTCTCGTATTGTCTGCACCTCGTTGCTAAATGATAGTCTTTATGTTAAAGCTTTGACCAATCGCAGCTGAGTGGTAATCATTGATCATCATTCCATTAAATGTCTCTTTAGATTGTGTAGATTAGTGTACTGAGACAACCCTTGGAGGTAATGACGCACACCGCACATGACCCCACATTTCTCTGAAGAAAATCAGTTACCGGAATCCCGCTTCTGAGGACTGTAGTATAAGTTACCATGCCGAGACAACGAGAGGCGGTGACAGTAAACCGCAAATGACATTTCCTATTTTCAAAAATGAGAAGAAAATCAGATCGTAACCCAATACAAAGGCTGTATCACTTATTAAGATGATAAGAAACTGAATTTTGATGACAATTTGTGTACTGCTCGTTTGAAATCAGTCTGTGCGTATACTTTAATTAATGTATCCCGGGAGACCTTATAAAAGCTATTATTAGTAGTAGAAAAATCCTGTTTGAAACTCAGAAATGGGTATTAATACACTCGTAATAAGTTCACAATACTCTTTCCTTCATCACTCGTAGAGTAATATCACTTCCCTTGTTAAGTTTTCCAAAAGTATTGGTATTCTGTCGGAAATTTGAGCTCAAAGTAGCATTTTAATTATTGTGAACAGTATTGTATTGTATTATTGTATAACTGTGGTTTTGTAAGAATATAATGTTGTAGTGGAGAACTAAATTTAAACTTGTGAATTTAATATTGAAATTAGCATGATTGCTAATGACCATGTTAGTTGATGCGACCTAAAATGAATAAATAACAAAAATATCACTTCACACTCCTGTATTAATATTCATCATTATATCATCGTTTCACAATACACAATTATCCTAAAGATACACTGAAAGACCTAAATAATCTTACAGACATCGAAGAGAAACGTTATTAGAAAGTCTTTGTTGTTCTGTAACAGCACTAATTAGATTTTCCTGAGTTCCTGAGAAGCTAACAAGACCCTAAACACCTCTCAAGGGTGCATAGCTTTCTTTTAATTTCGGCGCGCATTGAAAATTAGTAATATAGTTTCTGTTGATTATAAGAAAAGAGAGACCATTTCTTTAATTTAATAGGACGCAACACCAAATATGGTATATTCTCTTTTAAATGGATCACTTTCTTTTATGTGATGTTATGACAAGTTATAATTTGCTATTTGTTACTAAACCATTTTTGACGGATGTGGCGCAAGGATGCCCAATCCTGTAACGGCTGTTGCTGTAATGTCACAAAACGTGTACATTTTTCCATTTCATTACACTGTATAACTGTGTGATTCCCAGCTAGGAACTTCTAGTCACTTCCTTAAATTTTACAGCGTGAGCACGTAATTCATTATCTCTCATTCACTTATCTTTTCCGGTAGTTTGGGGAAGCAACGCGACGAAATGACGCACAAAGAAGCAACGTAATGGAAAAAGAATTCTAATCCAATTTCTTGAAATATTTTCCTTTTCCGTTCATGAATAGAGTATCAATTGTGTAATGGTCATTTCCACTTATTTTTAATCATGTATTACGAAGATAAAAAGCTTCAATTCTGTTGAAGTTGTAGTAAGAATCTGGCAAAAAAATTAAAATTTTGCAATTTTCGAAAAATTAGGAATTTTAAGAGAAATAAGACTTAGGTCAATGTTAAATCAAAAAAGTTGGAGCTATTATTGAGAACATTTTGAGAATTTTGTTGAGGCTTTATGTAAATACCACCAAAATCAAAATATGCGTTTCAAAGACGCAGGGTATTGAGTTCTTTTACATCGATCGGATTTTAAAGAAAATCGTCTGGAAGCTTTAGGCGCTAGCGGTGATCACTGACAGGCAGACAGACGTCAATCAATTACTGTAAATCAATTTTTCTTATCATGGACCCACAAAATATGGAATCTGACTACACGTGTTAGAGGAAGTATTTCACTGCTCGTAGTATCAGGTTTCATCCACTTCTTCGATACAAGGCTCCACAATATGTATTTTTTATCGAACAATCTCGAGCCTGCCACTGAAGCATTACAATAATTTATCTTTTAAGTACGAAACAAGGCGAGAAAGTAACAACGGAAAAGAAAGCACTTATCTTTATTTTAAAGCATTCTCAAGGATTAGTAGATAAAACAGATTAGGGAATAATAGATAAAACATATTAGTTTTAAGTACAAAATGCAAGTGCTCTTTGAACTTAGGAATCATTGAGTTTCATAGAGTCAATCAATCAAGCAATGTTTCGTCTTTGTCTCTCCATATGTATTTATTTTACTTTTTATTTCAAACCGATAATGGGTGTAAATATGATCCAGATAAACAGAATCTCAAAAGAAGATTACTGAATGAACTGCCTTGTTGAATGAACAAGTGGTGCTATCAAATTGCACAAATTTTCTCTTGTAAGATAGTTTTCTTTGCCATTGAATAGCGCCCAGCTTGTCAATTTTCTCCATCTTCCAGCTGCCTCCTATCGATGCCTGAAAGATCTAGGAGGACGTCACGCGGTACCTACAGCTCTCCTGGAGATAATTCTCAGTGAAAAGTGCCCTCGCGCTCCTCAAACATCACAGTTGTTGCATGTAGGCGCATTTTCATCTTGAACCAGTATAAGGCGGCCCCCAACACTATATCGGTGTATATACTATTGTTCTGGGTGTTGGTAACCACCCAGACAGACAAAGGCAGAGAGCACAGAAATCTCGCATACTGTTACCGATCTGACCAAGAGATTCTGGAAGGATTTGGGAATCGGAATCGAATAATAATAATAATAATAATAATAATGATAATAATTCATATCCACATATGAATAAACATGTTCAGTTTGAATTTTCTATTTCTTGTATTGCAACATATTTTAATCGTTTGCGATGAGGATTTTGCTTACTTATGTGAAAGTGAATAGCTGAAGAGATCTTTAATATTTTGGAATAGAATTTTACGGATAAGGGGGAGAAATGAACAGGTATTGGTTTAATGCCAATTTCATTATGTAATTGTAACATTCGGAATGTACCAAGGAGTTTTTGTGATGATGCGTAGGAATCTATTTTGAAAAAATTGGGCTTTGTTTATGTTTGTTTTGGCAGCGGCAGCCCACACAGGAAAAGCATAGGAAAGCATGGGTCGTATCATTGCTATATAGAGGTGAATAGCAACATGTTGGGGGATGACTTTTTGAGAATCGGATATAATGGATGGACTCTACTGGTCGCCAGCGCTGTTCGGTGTTTTATATTTTGCTGCTATGTAAGGCTTTTATAGAACAGAACTCCAAGATATTTGACAGTTTCATTTGGGAGGGAGCCAGGTGAAGTTTTGTGATTGGTATGTGAGATTTGGGAGGACGTCTGGTCTACAAAGGGTAAGTATTTTTCCCTGGCTTTTATTAGGATTTATTTCAATGTGCCATTTTTGGCCCATTTCGTGAAAGATATAGGGGAGCACATACACAGCGGAGTTTGAATATTAGCCCTGGGTACCAGACAGTATCGGAAGCTTTAGCTACATCTAAAAAAACTGCAGCAGTACGCTTGTGGTCAAGAAATCCTTCGATGATATCTTCAGTTGGCGTAAGATTTGATATGTGGACAAAAGGGGTTGGAATTCAAACTGATGAGGTGGTATGGCATTGACTGCGCTGAGATATGAATTTAGCCTAGAACATTTTAGAACATTTTTCAAATTGCTTTCCCATTATGGGTAGCAAACTAATCAAGCGATAGCTAGTTGGATAATTTTTAGTTTTCTCTGGCTTTAGAATGGGAATAATGTGGACGTGTTTCCATTTATCAGGGAAGTACGTTTGTTTCAAAGCGGCATTAAATATTGCTGTAATATGTACGATTATATTTATGGGAATGCGTATTAATAAAAACGTTGAAAAACAGATCATGACAATTTGATAATTTCGGGTTGCTAGTGAAAGATAGTTGAGGATTTTTTATTGTTAAATAAATTTAGAGCATTCAGGAACTGTTATTTCTGGTCGTGCAATTTCTTCTTCAATATGATTATCGTGGTGCCAATTTTGAGAAGGGTAAGAAGTAAAGGTTGATGCAAAATAATTACCCTACATATCTCATTTATCGGAAAGAGAAGATGCTTCTCCAGTTGGAGTAACAAGGGTGGGTGATTGGTAGGTTTGCGCAAAAGACGTCGGGTTATATTCCACAGTGTATGATCAGATGGGTTTGTTGTTTGAGTTTGAAGATGAATCTTTAGCGCGTGGATGGACGCCAAAAGTTCTTTCACAATTTTAGTTAAAAGGTTTAAATAAAAATTTAGGAGAGGAGATTGATGTATCAGCCAGTGATTACGAATATATCGTTTATATTCTATCAGTTTCTTCACTACAAGTGGTATTGCTGAAAGCGAAGTGCGTTGATGGGCTATGGGAGGCGTCTAATATAGTCGAGGGCATCTAATATAGTACGAGTAAATTAGTCAATGGCGCTATCAATTTCCTGTTTAGTTCGGAGTAATGACAGTGGGAGTAGAAAGTCTGTAACTAGCATCTGATAATATGGCTAGTTGACATTTCGTACATGATAAGGCTGAGCGGGGCGAATTTCTTCAGGGGTTGTGTCGAGTGAGAAAACTACGTGGTGATGATCGGATTGCAGGGTGATATGAGTATGGACTTGTTACAACTGAAGTTAGAAACGCCGAAATCTAGTGTATCAGCTTGCACTTATGCGCGGTAGGGATAGTAGCTGGGTGCATCAGGGGCATGTACATCCAAATTTAATCTTTATATGTCAACTAGCAACAGATTAGCAGCAGGTGACTTTAGTCTACACTTACCCAGGCAAAGTGTTTAGCATTCCAATCACCGATCACTAATGTTGGTTGACGGAAGGAAAATAAAGTATCAATATCACCTGATCTGTATGAAATATTAGGGGGCTTGTAAATTGACGTGATTATTAGGATAGATTGACATTTCTGCTGAATAGCCACACTAATATTTTCGAAAGTATTCTTTATGTTGAAAAGTAGCTGCTGATGTGTTACGGAATATTTCACAAATGTGGCGACCCCAACATTCCACTGTTTTCGCGGTCGGTCATAGCGATATAAAATTTAACCGGGAGTATAAATTTTCATCGAAGGTCAAAGATGGGTTTCCTGAATGCAAGCTACTTGTATTTTATTATTATGCAAAAAGCGGGCTAGCATATGAATATTAGGTTTAACACTGTTTGTATTTCATGAAATAAGACGGAGTGAGGAATGAGTAGCACTACTTACAGGCATGTTTTATCGATAATATAATTTTATTGATTGAAGGATGATGTTTGTAAAAGAAGGAATAATTCGACTTAGGAGTTTGGAGAAGAAATGATTTCTACCTTGTAGAAAGTATAATAGGTATACTTTAGGTATAATAGGTAAAGTATAAATAGGTAGAAATGATTTCTACCTATTTCTATCTTCTACCTAGTAGAAGATAAATTGTTCCAAATGGAAGGGCTGCCCAATGGGCGGGTGTATAGGCTGTTTGAAAACATCTGAATATAACGGCATTTGGTTTGGTAATGATGGGCGTGGAATTCTAAGACGGGGCGAATATTGTTCATGATGCATTGTGATAGGGATGGAAGGGGAAGGATGAGGATAGGCTACACGAGGAGCCCTTGGAGGGGTTAATGAAATTGGATGATGGGGTATCACTGGCAGTGCGAATTGTCGGACGGGGTAGCGGGATGGGTCTAGTTTTCTCTGGAGAATTTTTTGATAAATTTCAGTCGCGACCGATGAGCCTTTCCGCAGAGTGAACATTTGGTATCAGTACTAGAACATTCGGCCGTGGCATGCGGCCCTGTACATTTGCCGCAACGAGGCGAATTACCGCAGTTCTTTTTTGTGTGTCCGAATATCTGACAGCCTCGATTCTTGTAAGAGTAACTGCACATGAAAGCCAAGGTTAACGATTAGAATCAGTCTGATAACCGTTATTACTTCTTCCTCGCTATAGGATGTAGGGACATTTCGTAGCACCACAGAAATAGTAGTTTTTGTCGGATCCCTGTAAGTATGATAACACAATCCTTTCGTTGACAAGTACTTACGAAGTAAAGTCAAGTCTTCGACTGTACTTGTTCTGATACAACACCGCAAGTACAAGGTCCTCTGATTTTAGTAACAAAATGTTAATGTTTAAGTAATTTCTTAATTTTTTGCAAGAGTTCCGAATGAACAGGTGGATTATTAATAATGATTGGAGGTATCTTAATCGGTTGTGAGGAAGGAGAATCGTTGTTTGAGTCACCTTGCGCTGGGACGGGGTCGGAGTCAGGATCAAGAGTGGAAAATCTATTGCCGGTTGGGATGTTATATAGAGGCACATTTTCACTATAAGACATGCTGGATCCCTGTACATACGAAGCTTGTTTACACACAGCATCTTTCAATCTGGGTCGCTTAAGACAAGGAGAATGCGCTGTACTTATCTGTGGAGACGGTTGAGAATATCCCACGGATGGTGTAGACAGCTACGTGAAGGTTGAATTCGCAGGTTGGCTCGCTGCATATAGCTGATGCTGATGCTTCCTATAGGTGATGAATTAGATGCGGTTCCATACAATGATAGTATTTAACTGCATATAGAGTAGAAGACAGCACGTCTGATAGCGGAGGAAATGTTGCATTCGCGTTTTCTGCCATTGTTGGATTGAAAATTTAACCTTACGAAACTATATTCATTTTTCTATGAGAAGGAAAAAAAACAACAAATATCTCACTAAGTGTCCCAAAAGGGCCCGTCGCCGGGGCGACAACACCTCGAGCTGATATGTCTAGTAATAAACACTAATTAAAATGCTCTTCACTGTACTGAGATATTTAAACAATTCACTCGCTTGCTGAACGGCCGTAACACGGCCCCGCTGGGGCACTTCTTATCGCTGTGATAGTCGACTGTGCCAGTCGAGGTACCGCGGAGCGATAAGCAGCGGACGCAGTGTGCACCGTTCGGTAGCCGGCGCGGAGTCTTTAAAGCAACTTGATATTAATTTAAATAATAATCCGTTAAAAACTGAGTTAAGAAAAGGAAATTTAATTCAAAAAAATGCTATCTTTGAAAAATAAAAAGAGCCAAAATGTAAACAAACTAGTGGTGAATCATTAGAACTGGGTTGTCTAACCGGCGGCCTATGCGCTGCATGCCAATTATCACGGCCCGCGAAAGGTTATTAGTCAAAAGTGAAGTTCCATTGCATCCATTTCCGGCGAGAACACGTGCGCGCTGCCAGGGTCAACACCCCTTTATCTAAAAATAGTAGATTTCATAGATTGAAAGATTTTTTGTAGTAAATTCAGAAATTTAAAATAATTCCAATGTGTTTCGCTGCGTTATAATGCATGGTACGGCTGATCATACGCATGGTTTCATCCCACCCCCATTTCAGAGCATCCAGGCAAACTGCCGAGATCAACAGTACGGGGAAGTCAGGTACGGGTCGCCCGAGAAATGAAAATATGGTCCGCGACCATATTAAAGGTGTTAGTTGTGGCCCTTGAGGCCTTGCAAGATGTACACCCCTGCAATAGAACATTATGCTCGCGTTATTTTTAACTTTTTCAATTTTCGACAATTCAGAGAATCTAACTAAAATCGAACCTGCATCTTTTTTATAAGCGTCTTTGCTCTATCTGAGGAAAATAAAGAAATAAATGGAACTCCTTGGAGTGTCAACATGTTTAAGATTCATTTGAAGTACTTCTAAAAATTAAAATATCCATCTCAAACTTCCAGAACCTTGAGCTCAAATCAATGTAAAAATATCAATGTTTAAAAAAAACCTTTTTAAACGTTAGCGTTGACCATATGGACCGACAGACGAAAAACGGACAGGCAGACGTTTTAAAGTCAGTCGATTTTTTGATATCGACAACAAACAAAAAGCGGATTCTTACAACATTAGTTAGAGGAAGTAATTTACTGTAAGATTTACCCACTTTTCTTTATCAGGTTTGGCAATAGGAATTCTTCTGTCAAAATCGCCGATTTTGAATTTCGATATTTTCTTTTCATGACGTAATGATTGTAAGGCGAGAAGTAACAATCCATTTCTAATTCTTCTAGCAAGTTCATTGCGGAAGTTTCTTTTTGAGGAAAGTCCCGTGTACCGCTTAGGCGCTATTGTTGTTCATAGACAAGCAAAAAGAGGAATAACAGAAAGACAGAATTTCAGACGTTTTGGAAAACCACTTTTTGGTTATCAGGGACTTCCAAATTATGTATTTCCTAAAAAAGTATCGACATCGATTTTATATTGCAATACAAGACTCTCTGAACCACGAGGCGAGAAAGTAATATGTAATAGTTTTTTAGGTCGTTGCGAAAACCAAACATAATATTGCCCTTATATTTTCAAAAATATAATATTACGGTCATATTTGTCTTTACCTAAATTTCTTTGTCCGAGGGAATGCAAATCCACCTAAATATCTCTTTTTAAGTGAACAAAAAATATTTCACTTATGTCACTAGTTTTAAGTCTTTACAATAGCCAAGTTGCTTGTCCATTCTAGTGAATAAATCGAAACAGATTCAATGGCAGTTTTATTGTGAACGCGGAAAAATGATTATTGTCTTCGCTGAGTCTCTATTGACAATAATAAGTGAATTTGCAGAAGTCACGCGAGCACGCGTGCAGGCTCTTGCGAGCATTTACCAGTGCAAATAACATGATGAAAAATTCTTACAACTTTCCAATATTTACTCTCGACCGATATTTCCAAACCTTTTGGATATTTCCAAACCTTGCAGATATTTGTAAGTACAGAACACTTTAGAATTTCGAAAGAAATTTTCACTACTCGTATTTTTCAGCAAGAAGCTGGTGGTTTGAGTGAAAATGTAGAGGACGTGTTCCCAGAAGCCCTCAACTACGTCACATTTCCCTTGTTGGCCAGCGACACCTGTCAGGACATTTACTGGAACATCGATTTATCGCCGGAACTCCTGTGTGCTGGGAGTATTGAAGGCGGCAAAGATGGATGTGTGGTGAGCTTGTATGTCTTGTCAGTATTTGCATACCATAAATATGTTCCTAGAAATTAGCTTACGTAACTTGTAAATTATTTGTTTACAAATGTATATATTAATAAGTAATATAATTCAAGGGAAATATTGTGAAGTTAATATTGTGTGGGCGTTAGTGCTTACCTGGTGTAAAACACAAATCGTATTCTCAAGTTGTTTTCACATTTTTTGTAAGCCAATTATAAATAAATTCTGAATTCAATATTTAAAAGAGCTCACAAATCTATTTCAATAAAAAAAGTATTTTTAAGGTAGATATCTCAAAACGGATGGGTCCTTCCTTCAATGAATCTTTTGTGAGAACAGTAAAAAGGTTTTATTAAATTAATCTAAACATATATTCACTAGCAGCATTGTAGCTTTACCAGCGTTGATCCAGAATTGCACTTCAATTATAAAACTAGTGAATTATTTCAAATGGTTCCACAAAGTTATACTACTTCATGAACCTGCAAAATTTTTTCTACCCAGATTTTTTTTGCGCTAAGAATCAAATTTAGGACCTTCAGTCAACATGTCAAAGTCGTTATCATCAGTCGCACTCGGCTAAACGTACCTTTACCGATAATTAAAAAATAGTAGTTTACGAAAACCTTTAATATTTTTTAAATTTTAAAACGTTATACAAAATGAAAACTGCGCCATTTTTAAGTTTTTGGAAGAAATTTACTTCATATAGAACACGATTTATATGATTTTTCGATACTGAGGATTTATACGACTTTTAATGCGAGTTTTTCTGTCGAAAAATTGCCGATATTTGCCGCAATATTACATTTTCTCTATCGTACGTACGTAGTAAGGCGAGAAAGTACAACAATATAGGGGAGCGATTGTTAATAGAGTGGAGTAATACAGTCACTGGCCAAATTATTAGGGAGAGCACTCAGATGTTTGTGTTTTATAGTTTAACTGCATTTTCGAACAAATAATTGGTTTTTTGTGTCATAGGTATTTTTTATTCACAAGGGTATTATTTAAATCATAAAAGAAATAAGATATTGTGGTAAAACTATTTTATGGTAAAATTAATACTAGTATTTAGTGAGGCCACCGTTCGATGCAATAGTAACTTCAATGCGTCACGGCATGCTCTCTCTCCAGGGTTTTGCATTCTGTTGCAGTTCATTGTTGTGATGCTATTATGTGTTGACAATTTCAATTAACTGGCTCTTGATGGTGATCACTTGCTTGGCGATGGGCCGTTTGGGAAGTTCCTATCATAGTTTTCCACATAGAGTTCCCGCATACGTTCTCTATAGGGTTCATGACTGGTAAGTTCCCCGGCCAGGGCAAAACGTTAATTATTTTTTCAAGGATGCAGTAACACCCCTGGCTTTGTGGCATGGTGCTGAAGTGTGTATAAAATGTACGAATATTCTGAATTCCCAGGAAATCAGATTTCGAACTTCGAGCGGCGGTAGTAGTAGAGTTTCTAGTACTCGCATGTATTGGTCTTGCGTCATGGCCCCTTTTACGGTTTATAGGCGCCTCATATACCCTTCGTTGAGATCATAGATCACGCCATGGTACTAACCGGGTGTTTAACCCTCTCCATGAGGTAGTTTGAATGGAACTGAATTCCGGGGTTATCGAACAAATGAACTTCAGTCGACAAAAATCTGAAACATTAATTCGTCAGAGACACACATGTAAAATATTTCACGAAAGCAATATTGATGATGTGCACTTTTGCCACAAATACATAAAAATGTTGCATTACTCGACTCCAGTCTCCAAAACCCATTTCAGAGTTGTCTGGCCCATTGCAGTTCTTCTTCATGCCTTGGGTGAGGCGTGGTTGTTTGATAGGACGACGAGCGATCAGATTCTCCCTTGTTGTCGCTGGATTGTCCTTTCTAAAACAGTTATTCCCATGCCGATTATCATTGACGTGAGACGGGAAGACTCCTTTTACGATTTTTGAGGCAGATATCCCTAATTCTACGATTGATATGGACACTGGTGATCCTTTTCTTGCCATCTTTTCTCATATGCCCTGCTTTCAGGGGTTGCTGCTAATCAATTTTTAATTTTCTTCTGTTAACAACTGTTTTCAACACACCTGTAATAGTTGCTATATACCTCTGTGAATGTATAGAGTAAAGTAATAGTATTTGTACTTGTATAGGTTTTCTTGAAGTCGTGTCTGAAGCCTTACCATACTAAAAAATTTAAATTTCGAGGTAATGACGTTACATTCTAAACTCAAATGAAATTCACTCACAAAATGAGTAAAATTAATGCATGAAGAAACAATACATACGTCGTGATGACTTTGGAAAGTAAAAACTTGCAAAAAACAACTAAAAATGTATTGAAATGTCCTCGAAGCAGTTTTGAACAAACTTCAATCGAATGAAAAGTAACATCACTTTTTTCTTAAATAATTCAGGTACATTATTGTCACTAATTAAAAAAATAGTAATGATAACAGTAATAGTACAAATCTTACGTAATCGTTTGCTAAAAAATTAATTAAAAATAAAAATGACACAAATAAGAGTACTGCCCCTAATAATTTAGCCACCTAATGTAGTTTGCTCGGTAAATATCCGCTGATTGGTGGCGTGCCGCAGGGTGACTCGGGCAGCCCGTTGGTGTGCGCCGGGCGATTGGTGGGGCTGATGGCGGCGGGGGCGGGCTGCGCGCAGCCCCTTCGGCCCGGCGTCTACCTCAACATCAGCCACTACAGCTCCTGGATCTATAAGATGCTGAGGCGCAGTTACAAAGAAGGTATGTGATACACCTTCGCAAATTAGTCGAAAATTCAATTTTTAGGAGATTTTTTAATGCTCTCAAATTCATTTCACCACGCCAGGTATCATGACTCCTGATTACCAAGTCCGTATCCAAAGTTCCAGTTGTTACCAAAGATGTCGCTCCTTACTGGCGTTTAAGACAAACTGCCACTGCCTGAGACCGTTCCGTGCGACGGGGCTGGGGGAGGGAGGTTAGGCGGGGTGCACCGAGTGGCATGTTCAGAGAAGTATTAAACTCCTGGCGTTTTTCCATTCATTGTGCTTGGCGGCAACCTGTTGCTTTCTAGCACTGTTAGGTGTATTAATTGTGGTATCGACTCGCGCTAGCGGAGTTGGGTATTTCAAATACCACTATCTGCATCCATTCAACGCTGACGGAGCAGCTGCTATTCCACAATTTTTTCTTAAAAATTCTAAATATACAGCGGTTGGAAAACCTGTGATCCGTGGCGCAGGCCACCTAAAGAACGATGCTAGGTTGTCTTCGCTTCCCGGTCTTCTCGGCCGTTGGCTGTGAGTGCAAACATGCAATACGGTGCCCTGCACTGAGTGCTCGGTTAAACGAGTTAAACGTCTTAAACGAGTAAACAGAGCACTCCCAATCTTCGCGTCGCATTGAGTGTGAAGAGTGATTTTATAGTGCCGAGCACCTAAGCATTTTTTAAATTAAATTTATTTGCACGGCGTTGTACCAGCAAGGGAATCCGAGTTCCCAGCATGGTGTCTGTTGAGCGTAAGATAGACGGTAAGACTGTTGACGGTAAACCGATAGAAATGTTAATAAGGTTCTTCGATTTAAAATGTCTCTCAGGCAAAGAAATGGAATCTCCAGTAATGGATTATTTGACTCGTAATCGCAAAATTGATTTTTCAATATGAAGATGACAATCTTACGATAATGTAGGTACGATTAAGTACGATAATGTAGGACGTGATTGAGGAATGCAAAGCAAGGTTTGGGGAAGAATAATACGCAATGTTTGTACTATGTTCTGAACTTTAAATCATGGAATGAATCAATAAATGGCAGCTGGAAAAATGGTGGGGCAAAACCAAAAAGATCCTCCAAATTGAAGAATAAGGAAACTAACTAGTTCGAGAAAGTCTCGGTCATTCTGTAGTACCACTAGTAAAAATATAAATTTGTATTATTTGATAAAAAAGCAAAACATTAAAATTGCCTAAATCAAATTATACAGTGCATTTATCTATACAAAAAGTTATTCATGAAGAATCTTTAAAATATAAGAACATTTTTTACAGACTCTTGTTTTAAAATTGCTCTTATTTTCCTCCAAATATAGCATATTCTAAAAATATTTTCAAAAACGTAGAACAGAGCACATAGTGATGGGCACTTTAAGGGCAACCAGTATGTTTTATGCAATGTGTAATTGTTTATTTTAACAACAAAAAATTCATAGTTAAAAATTAATTTCTACATATATATACATTTATGAGGGTAGTAAGTTAAAAAGTTGAACATTATACTTCACATTTCATAAAATGTGAAACTAAAAAAGGCAGAAAATTTAGTGATGGACACTTTCAAGACTATCATGACCACTTTGTAATATAGTGCTGAAAAATGATTGGAAAAGAAAAATGGATTGTAAAAAGCCCAACAAAGTCAAATATCATTGTTAAACGTAATTGGTTTCTTACTGCTTGTTTATTGAGCGTCTATCATTCAATAAGTCAAAACATTTGACTCAAAAAAATTATTTTCGTCGTCTGAATCACTTTCCTTTCCATAATCTTCTGAGGAAAAGCATGATTGTGAATCACCTATTGACGCAATAGGCAGAACACACCGTAGTTCTTAAAAATGAATGTTTCCACACTGGAATCTGCCCTGAAGAAAATACTTGCGTGGACGTCTGGAGGAAAGAGACTTGCTGCTGCTTCTTTCCATCTTAAAAGTGCCTGTAAAAGTGCTCGCTTACAAATGTCCTTATTTCCTTCACCTCCTGTAAGTGTGTTTGTACTTTAACCTTGAATGGATGAATAAGTCATTCTCATTCAATCGGAATTGATGTTTGTTATCCTGAGGTTAGCCCGATTACTTGTTTCCTATATATGGAGTTTTCTGCTTAGTGTTATTGAACTTTTATACACTTTCTTCTCAAACAATATCGCAGTTCTTTTCAAATGTCAATGATTTGTTCTGTGTGTTGTGGTTACAATGTTTACATTATCTTCATTTAATGCGATGTCACTGTACTACATCCGCCCAAGACATTTTGTAAAATCGATGCTCACAGGGTTCCAGAGATCAAGGCTACGAGTTTTAAAAATATTTTGCAAAGTTTCTTGCATTATTGTGCGCACTACCTTTTCCAGCACTGGAGAGTCTCCGAAAATTGTTCTCGACGCCATGTTAGCACTCCTTTCTTCCACGCACTCTTGACTGGTTCAAAAACGGCGACATTTGCTGGTTGGAGACTTCTTGTGTCGCGTCATGGCGTTCGAATACAGTGCTATTTAAATTATTTGTAATTCAGAACAGAGCTCACTCGTCTGAAAAGTAATGTGACTTTTGTTACCATCCACAAAAGTGAGGTATTCTAGTAAAGAACCATCTAAACCAATGGTGTGCACACTAGTTCACTTGACCAAAGAGAAGAAGTCTCAATTACATCAGTAACATGTACAATAGCTTTAATTGTTCACCGTGAGAACTTCTTCATAACGTTTTCGTACCTCAAAATTAGTGTAATTGAATAATCTGAAATGGTTTTATTCAATTTTATGTCTTTTTTCTTGACTTTTAAAACATTCTAAATTCATTTTACTAATTATATTACAGATGCTTTAGGTAATCAAAATTCTTCCTCTAGTGATAACATTTAACCCCACAACGTACAAATTTCAGAGATGTGCACTGTGATCATCACTGTTCAAAATATTTCGAAATGCATATTTTCGCTTAACAAGGCAAACAATGTTCTAAAATGCAATATTAACATTACAGAAATGCATAATGAATGCGTTCCGAAAATTACAATGTTGGACACTCCATTCCCATCATTGTATTTCATGTCAGAATAATTTAGAATAATGGGCACAATGATTTTGGCTTATGATCAGCTTAGAGAAGGTGAAAACATATATGAAAAAATTGATTGTAAACCTGGCTACTCGGTGAGCGCATTGCAAATAAAAACAGAAGCATTGACTTAAATTCTTGAAAACTGGACACACCTCCACTATCGAATCTTCAACGTTGCGATAAACAGACGACTCGTGAAGCACACCATTCACTATAGAAGTGTACTTACGCTGCGGGGTCAAAATCAATTCATATCCTGGATTGCAAACTTAAAGACACACACGATGCACAGATTACACGCAGAGGGTCTCTCGCTGTTTGAAAATTTTATTACTACCCCTTTGCAGTTGCTACGTCCATCACTATATTGGTGACCATGATTGTACCGGTTACTCTATATAATTCTCACCACACTGTCACTTTGTTTACCTGTTCTTTGAGCAAATTGTTCTAATTATTCTCAAGGAGTTTTAAGAACAATAGTGCACGTGTTTTCAGAAAGGATGGCGCTGCGAGCCAAACATCAACAGGAGTTACAGAAACGGCCACGCCATCGTCGCCGCCATGGCCGCCATCATCACCATCACCATCGCCACCAACGTCAACGTAAGCAGAGCGAATCGTCAGCGAAGACAACCACGGAAATGTCCCGACGGCGCAGCAAGGCGCTTCATCCCAAAGCGGAAGGTGTGCGCACAGCACCTCGGCGCCGCCTGGCGGCGAATGCTCGCGCAGCTGCTTTTGGACAAATGTCGGTTTTGCGCGTAGCCCCTCTTCACCAACAGACGAAGAGTACGCTGGCAGTTCCACTTCACCAACACACAGTGGGCACGCACGCACCACCTCGTGACCGACAGATAGGACGTGCTCGTTCAGCCCCTCATCACAGGCAGATGTCGGATGCAAGCGCAGCACCTCTGGATGCTCAGATGGCGCGGACGCGTTCAGCGCCTCTTCATAGGCAGATGTCGCGTGCGAGCGCAGCACCTCTGGATGCTCAGATTGCGCGATCAGCGCTTCTCCACAGGCAGATGTCAAATGCGAGCGCAGCACCTCTGGATGCTCAGATTGCGCGATCAGCGCGTCTCCACAGGCAAATGTCAAATGCGAGCGCAGCACCTCTGGATGCTCAGATGGCGCGGGCGCGGGCGCGGTCAGCACCTCTTTACAAGCAGGTGTCGGGTACGAGCGCAGCACCTCTGGATGTAGCGCGGTTGTCCGCACAGTCATCTCGTTGCCAACTCTCGCCCCAGCTCACGAGTGCAGCTCCGCTTCAGTCTCCGACTCCGGCGTTCCCGCCTTCGAACCCGCGTCCTTTCACGAATACGTCTCTACATCCACACCCCTGAGCATCCACCCCCTCGCCTAGTCACATGTTACAACGTCCACACGTGCCATAAATAGTCCCAGCCTTTCCTTTTGCAGACATTCTTCCATCCCTCCGCTAACCAAATGCATTTAGGAGATTATTGCTGCTAAACGCCTGTGTTACCTAAATTGAAGTTACGAAGTAACGAATGGAATGTAACATATGTACTGGTATTAAACCATCATTTTACAAAATGGTCCTCTTCTAATTTTCTTTTTGGCTTGATTCAGATATGTCTAAACCCTTTTCACAGATTTGCTGACGATGCTGATGTATGAAAGAGGATACTATTCTCAAGAAACGTTCTCTGTGGTACTCTGACGATTTCTTTAAGTTTGGAGCATGTTTCCCCTGAGCTCGCGTTCGAGATTAACACCATGATTGCTCATGGTACAGCTTTAACAGGATTCTTCAGCACCAACCTCAGTTTTCTCTCATTTGTACGAGATAAATTTTAAAATTATAATACTACATTTTCAATATTCGTAATAAGCATTTTCGCATGTTGTTTTTTGCGCCATCCGAGAAAAAATGTGAAGAAAATTGTTGGAACCGGTTTTGAAAAATTAATTCTTTAAAAATTTCCTACATTTTACGCAAAATTACGTGAAATTACAGATATTCGAAAACTTGTGCATGACCTCACTTCAATATCTGTCATCAAAGATTTGATTTCATTTAGGAAAAAATCTCTATTTTGAATATTGTAATTGTAGGGGGATTTTTTGGAGCATTTTTCAGAAATTTTATAAAATATTAACGCTTTCGTGTTAAGTGCCCAAAAATCTAATCTGCTGGCTTCGTAAAAATCCGAGGATGAGATTCATGGTTTCTACCGCTGTATTGCACATCCTACAGTAAACATCCTCTATGGGCCTTTCTCTAAAAGTGTATATTTATTGGCAGCGGTATTTGATCGCATTTGGAGTGCAGAGATAAAAATATCAGGTTTCAGAAGATTATAATTTTTCAAAAACGTATTTCCAATCGGATCGTTTATATGCGCCCTCTCCCTAGGGATCCCAGCTTCTTCCTTGCGGCTACCTCGTCATTAGAGCATTTCTTCTTATAAGCCTTTAAATATTTTTCAGTATAGGGCCAGTTGATTCTCAATGTTTTGGTGGCCTTTAGTGTATGTTAGTAGAAACTCGGACAGGAGCTCAGCCAACTGCAAATAGGATCTGCAAATTTTTCTAATCATAACCCTATGTTCAACGCTACCCTAGGTATGTGCTGGGTGAGCCACAAAAATCCCAGTTCTCCATCTATTGGCTCCATTGCCCAGGTAGAATTAGCTATCTGCATAACTCATATGTAGATGTAGGATCGGTTTGTCTGCCACTCTGATTTGACTGTCCGCTTCCCTGAGCTTCGACTTATCGCAACGAACATCGACCTATGTCTGAAATAATGCAAACTTCTGAGTGGGTTTTAAATGCGCCTTCTGAAGCTTCATCACTGCTTTCATTAAATTTTGTATTTTTTAAATTTTTTTATTTTTCTTTTGCAATTGGTTTGCAAGCAAAAAATTGGAGAAATCGCATAAATTGATGCATATTAGTAATTGAGTATTCTCTCAAAGGGTCAGAAAAATTGGAAGAAAAACCTGATCGAGATAAGTGTCATTGACTCAGAAGTTGAGCCACAATATTTGTTTCAGGCGTATTTAGTCTTACAGAGTTGTACAGACAAATGGTAACTACTACGTTGTGACACACCGAAAATAATTGGAATATTTGGGGACTCTTATTGTCTTAGGAAGTGACAATAGATAGATGAACCCTTTTGTAATATGTATCCATGGGGGCGCCGGCGAAGTAAAATAAATAAGATGACGTGAGAGTAGAAGGGAGCCATGGAAAAGTCTGATGGATATGCGTAGCAGAAAGCGTCGTTCGAGGCTAAAAGAATGGAAGGATTATTCATGATGGAATTTTTATGTCGGTGAATCAAGTAAGATCGTTAACAGCTTCGCAGAGGAGCAAATTCCCACAATGCCGGCGTTGCACATGCGATAGAAATATTATGACACGGGAGCGGACAAAATATGAAGAAAGAAGATCTTCGTAGCGATGTCCACCAGAAAAAAATGAAGAGCGCGCGAAGATCGATAACGTGTAATGAATAAAAAAACTATGTTCAATAGTTTTAGAAAATATTAAATAGAGATCAGGTCTGATTTTTAAAAAAAATCGAGCTCAGTTGAATTGGAGTAATTGAAATGCTGATTATTAATTATTATGTGCAATATTTATTAGTACATATTAAACAAATGGAATTTCCATAAACACTCGCTCATTCGTACGAATGGCACATCAACCAATTGCAGTGGTGTCGGGTAAGTAAAATTACGCATTGAACCCGCGTGAATTGAACTAGTGGAGCAAGCAGGGCATAATTGTGAATAAATAAAATCAGAAAAGATTACAACGTTATAAGTCATTGTTAAAGTGTTGTGTAGAGCGGATATTCAAATTCGACGCGTGCAGGCCGTGCACAGCGCGCGCTCTTGAAAGGTAACTGGAGAAGCAGCAAGCTCGGAACATGCGCCAGCCGCGCCCAGCCAAGCCGTCGAAATGAGTTCTAGCGCTCGTTATTTAAGGGGCTTATCGCGACCTCTGAGACAGACTGGCCCGGACGTTATTGGTAAGCCGAGGGCGTCACATTGAGTGAGAACTGTTATTACTCGCGCAACTTTTCTTGAACGATGACCTTGTTTCCCCCTCTCTGACAAAATAAACAGTTGAAGACAAAAGTTCGCAGTGTGCACTGATGACAACATTCCAAACACATCTTCGCTGGCGCGAAATAGAAACTACTTTTCGTTGAAAACTTCTGTCCGTGATTCTCACCAAAAGATCTATGGAAATGCCCGAAGCAGGTGAAAATCGATCACAGGAGACACCTCTAACTCCTGAGAAAGAACGCAAATTATTGAGAAAGTTGCGAAGGCATGCCTGATTCTCCAGAGATTGGCATTGCATCGTAAATCTAGTGGCTGATTACGTAACTAATACCGCCACTCTACCCACATTTCTTCAATCCATCGTTCAAGGAAAGTTGCCCGCGTAATACTCCGACCGTGATTTCATCCACTAATTTGTGCCCAGTCAGGACTGTGATAACTAAGCAACGTTTCGGAACTTCAACTGGTGTTCGGCTACCTAGGAATTAGACTTGGCTTACGTTTCTGGTGGTTCAACCACTTTGGCATAATTCTGATACGATTGTGACTTTTGGAAACCATTGTTGTGGTATTTGCCTACTTAACTCACGTTACAAAGTATGCGCAAAAATTGTGAATAACAGAATAGCTCCAATTGCAGTCTGCACTCTACCTCTAGAACAACAGGGGTATAGAGAAGGTCGTTCAACAATAGA
The DNA here is from genome assembly GCA_017312745.1 of Gryllus bimaculatus. Lineage (NCBI taxonomy): Eukaryota > Metazoa > Arthropoda > Insecta > Orthoptera > Gryllidae > Gryllus > Gryllus bimaculatus. The sequence continues at coordinate 5,492,630 of BOPP01000017.1, forward strand.
TGACATAATTACATAAAAACAAATAATTGAGAAGTGAAAAGAGTTTAACAGAGAGACACATTTAGCCTTCGTGGAGAGTGAGAAGGCTTTTGATAATGTCAACCAATGTTAATTATGGAGTACTATGAAAGGAAGAAGGGTACCCAAATCATCTAGTACAAGCGGTGAAAATTATGTAAGATCACACTAATATGGCAGTAAAATACTATAGATTTGTTGCTGGAAAGAGAATTATAAATAAAGGAGTAAGGCAGGGAGGCAGTCTTTCGCTAGCGCTCTTTAGCATATATCTGCGATGTATAATTAAAAGGTGGTGCACTCAGATCACCTAAGCAAAAATACATTTTTAAATACACTTTTTTTACGCTGACGACCAGATGATTCTGAGGAAAATGAACATGATCTACGAGATCTAGAGCAATTAGTTATGGAGTACAATCTGGAAGTATCAGTTAATAAAACAAAAGTAATGCCTTTAATAGGAAAAAAACAATAAGGACAAAGTTTGTGCTTTAAAATATGGTTTTAGAACAAGTGACGCATTTTAACTAACTAGGGAATGAATTTACATATGGATGAGATAGGGAATTCACCAGCAAGATCAATAAATTTCAAAATGTGGAACTATAAGTAGAACGTGTAAAAAGAAAGCATGAATAGAAACCCAATTAAAATTTTATAATATTATGACCCTCCCAGTTCTACTGCATGAATGTGAAACTTTGGTTCAAAAACAAGATTGTAGGAGGATTGCATCAGCAGAAAAAAGATTTTTGAGAGGAGTAAAGGGCTATGATTAAGAGACCAAATAACAAGTGAGAAAATAAGAGAGGCACTAGGGCGGAAAGAAACAGTACATGACAAAATTAAGGAGTTCAGACCTCAATAGGTGACCCATATTGAAAATATGCCGCAAGACAGGCTTCCAGTAAAGGCCAGAATTATAAGCTGAGAGGAAATAGAAACATTGGAAGGCCACGAATGAGATGGAAAGAGACTTGATCATGCAATATGCCTCATCCGTAAAGGAATATGATGATGAAGGAAACCATTGTAATTTACCTCGAATAAACTGTTGTATTGTTACGTCATGTGTTCCTTATTCCAGACACATTGCAAAATCTATCTTACTTTCAGTTTTGAGCTATTTTGTTGATTGGTGGTGGTAGCATGTGTTGCATTGGGAATTTGGTTGCGAGTGAGGGAAAGGAAGGTTATTTGCGTACATGCAGAGAGTATCTTATTATATGAGAAATTAAAAAGAACGAAAACGAATAAGGAGGTAGAGATAGAGTAAAAAGGAGAAAGAGTAACAAAAGAAGGTAGGAAAAAAGGTTGAGGAGAAGTATAGATGAAGCAGGATAAGAGAGAGAGAGAGAGAGAGAGAGAGAGAGAGAGAAGTAGGAATAGAATTAATGTAATACAATTAAATACTTCAAGTACTTTTCTCTAAATGTTAATTATATTAGGACATGGTATAATTCAATAATAATTAATTTATATAATAAATTATCTTTCCCTCAAAATTAATTTTGAGGTCTCTATTGTACATTATCATCATCAGACTTAAATAAAAGTAAAATACATTCAATTACAGGAAAACTATGTTAGTAAAATGCGTTGGATAGCAAAACATAGACTGTTCGGTTTCTTCGAGTTCTACGTAGTAAAGATAAAACTAATAATCAAACAAAAATAATCGAAAATAATTCAATAAATAAAAGATACATAATGCATGATTGTATGCATAGTTTCTCTCATATCATTATTCTCAAAGCTCGCAAATGTCATCTGGAAAAAATCAGGAACAATATGGCCATGTGAAGGAAGATGATGAAAAATTATATATGAATAGATGTGTTCATAGAGATACCTTAATGAACTTATATTTCTCTTTCATTAAAACGCCTATATCAAATCAATGGAAACGTATGAACTGTGGCATATATAAAAAGTAAATTGCTGTTATTTAATACTTTTATTCATTAAATTAATACCAATAGTTTTTAACATTTGCATTGCGTTATTATGAGAAGAGTTGGGATCCCTCCACCTTTAGGAACGCAGGCAACAAAACACAATGCGCCCCGCAGCGAACGCACTCGTATCTATACATGTAAGTTCTATGGCGCGACTGAATCAGATTATCGCCTAACCATAGTATTTCTTAGTATTACTAGAATTTTAAATTGATCACAAATTATATATGACGTGAAATAACAGGTTTAACAAAAATTGTTCATCAGATTCGCCTTATTTATTCATGACCATTTTCTACGCTTGCATGGCAGCCACAACAGCAAGCAATGCAGTAGTGATGGAAATGAAGGTACCTGCTGCTCCGGAACCTGTAGAAAATGCCATACAAATAAAAATATCATGTTCATTAAAATTATCTTTTATGCTATCTTTTCTCCCAAATGCATTTATTAAATGTGAAGTATTTCGCTAACCAAAAAACTAATGATTGACAATTTTGTGGTGATTAAATTGGTTCATTTGCGTGATTCAACAAACTTTCCTTGAAATACAAAAGTACTGAAATATCAAGTAGGTACACGGGAAATTCAATGATTTTTGACACACAGAATGACGCATAGAAATAAGATTAAAGGTTAATTTATGGGAAATATTGGTAACTTTTTTTAGAAAATGTTCTCTTTTGAACGTAAAAGTATCTGTAGGTAGCTGTCGTTTAAAATTTTTAACGTTCTATAATTTGAAATCCATCCTAACGATTTCTTATGGATTTTTTAGTCATATATGCAATCAATTAATACAAGTATTTGTATAACTATAATTAATATAAGTAGTTATATTATCGTCTTGCTTAGTTGTTGCAGCAAAAATATGAAACATTTAAATAATAATCAAAAATAAATGAAAACTACTTACAACTTGTCTTTTCTTTGTTGGGTTTGTAAGGTTTATTGCATGTGCATTTTCCTTTTGTACATGACACGTGTTGATTCGCCCCATCAGCATTCAAATGGCACAAATCGTCATTAGTGCATTTATCACCAACTTTACCTGGGAACAAATGTATGCAATTATATTCCTTGTGTTTGACACATGGCGATTATTAAGGTTTCGCAATCGCTAGAAATAGGTGTAGGTACACGAGGAAAATTCGGAAATTCAGAAAGTAAATTTTAGAATTAGTTAATCAAAATTAATTAGACTATTCCACTTCATGCACTATAACATAACATCTTTGATTTTAACATTATTTCAGTTAGTTTCAATATTTGGCGCATTTTGGATATCTGTTGGACGTCATTTCATTCGTGTAATAATAATTTCAAATACCACTCGTGCTTTGTAAATTCTCAAATAAGTCCCCTCCTCACTTCGGGAGTCGGGGATTTCTCGACATTTCCCAAAGCACTCATAATATTACCTACGATAATTAAATTATTCAAAAAATTAAAACAGTATAAATATAAAATAAATATTTTTACACAGCATATATTTTTATATTACATTAACATATTTTTGTTCCAGAAATAAATTTCTAGAAATTCATTCAGATTCATAATTATTTAGCAATAAGTACCACTTAAGAAAGAAAAAGAAGTAGAGCTACAACCGCACAAACATTCTCCCAATATTTGTCACTTTTGCATTTTGAAAAAATTATTTAACGAAAGAATACAACGAAAATTGGAAATAAGCCATTTTATAAGCATACATTTCTTTGTCCTATAAAAAAATTATCCCCGAATTTGGCACTATTTAAAAAAAATTGAAAATGACCATGAGGCTTCTTTTAAAGCATTTCTAAAACTTAAATTATAAGCGTTTAATTCAAGAAATCGCGATTTTAGTCAGATTGTTCTGAGAATATCAATTTGGTTGAAAATCTTGCTTATGGTTTAGCCGCGAGCCTTGTTCCCAAGACAATGGTAAGATTCCAAGCTCAACGAAGAGAGGCTTGCAGAAATCGCAGCACGTGGATGGCATTTGCTTATTATTCGTATATTTTTCAGCAAATCCAAAAGTGTGTATGTTGGAGAATGAGATTCCTCAGCATATTTTGCCATATCACAGGCGGGAATGTACATTTGAAAATTTCACGCACCGAGCTGGATGAAGTCTGTCAGAATTTGTGAGAATTCTGAATGTGTAACTTAATGAACTCAATTTAGAGTTTTATTCATTAAATTTAGTATTCAATTCCATTTGATGTTTCATTGAATTGAAAGACCCAGAAGTGTTGTTACCTTTACATTATCCAATTGCATTTTCATGTTCATGTTCAATGTCGCATGCTATTCTGTCGCGACGATATCGTGCAGAGATGTTTTCATTCTGAAGTAGTCGTAGAGAAATAGTATTACATAACTATTACTAAAGGTTATACGAAGAGCACGTGCTGTTTAAGCACCACTTGTTCTACTTAAGGTTATATAGTTATAGACATTATTACTTACAACCACCGTAAGGTTAAATAGTTCTATAGAAAAACCGGAAAAGGTCAGAAAAATACTGGTGATGATTTAGCAGAAATAAGCGAGCTTAGGTCAAAGTAGCATTTCATCATGGTTCGTAAGCTTCGCTTAGCATTAAGCTACACTTTCTGCAGATGCGCACTTAAGGGACAATCTCTTAAGGGACGTAAGCCGGTTTAAGGAGACCAAAGAAACATGGCGGAGTAGTTATGTGCATTGCACCAATTTTTTGAAGAAGGGTTCGAGCGAGGGCAACTTTATTCGAAGACATGGGTGAAATTTTTTTTTCGGACTCGCTTTCGTCTTTCAAAGAAATAGATATTGGTATTGAGGCATATTGAAGACAAACTAGAATTTACATCTTACGGATAATGTAGTGTAGGTTAGTTGTTACTACAAAACGGAGAGCTGAAAGCTTACACCTTTAATAAACAGAATTTCCCTCGGTATATCTTGGAATAGTAAAAAGATAACATTTGTACTGGTTAAGATAATGGTAGGCTTGAGTCAGTATAGTATTTCAATTTTAAACACAGTACGTATTTTGATCACAACGAAATTCTAGTCATAATCATGTTAATTTCATGCTCAGTATTACTGGCATCCAAAATGTTGCGTGCGTGCGTGTGTGTGAGAGAGAGAGAGAGAGAGGGGTTCATGAATTTAAAATAACCTTAACGACTACGAAAAAATTAACACTTGGCACAGAACTTTGTGAGACTATTTTATTTCATTTGCCTATTTTCAACTTATTATCCAACTTTCAGGGCTGTATTTGTACTATAAGCTATTTTGTAATGAAATATGATTATTCTTTATACATGTAATAAATCTATGACATTCCTTTCAACAAGAATGTGTTATTGTTTAGGCAGTGTAACACAAAATTAATAACGATCTTAAAATAATTTGATAGAATAGACAATCATTAAAAATAAAAATTTCACGCACTATCAGGACTGAACCAAATAATGGTAGTCCACGAAATAGACGCGTCCAGCGTCCGATGGTCGCCGTCCGATACGATACTTACACCCTGTTGCAATCTCGACAACAGCAATGCGGCGATCGCTTTCAACAAGCATACGCAATGTTTGAATACTTGAACCGCCTTTATTGACGCTAGCCACCGGACGCCGTTTATGGCATTCATTTTCCATATCATCAAGACCATTTCGGCAATTTTAAAGAAAACAAACTCAGAGCACAGTTAGGTCATGCTTCTCTGAGTAAACATCGAGTATTCAATTGGAACCAGAAAGACACTTCACCATATTTTTAAAGTTTGAAAATATTATTATCGATCAATTATCCATGTTGTTTAAAAGAATTAATTAATCAGAAAAATTATTCGCGTTCAAATTGAGTATTATGTTTATAGAATTATCAGAAGTTATTGTACGAATTATAATTCGATTTTATAATGCTCTTTCATTAATTATCAAGTTGTACTTTAAAATATAAAATTTGCAAGGAATAGGATAAATTTAGGACATTGAATTAAGACATAATTTTAAATTAAATAAATGAAGAGTACATACCAATAATGCTTCTGTAACATCGTGTCCCATATTGAAATCCATTTGCATTACATTGGCAAGTTCCGCCGGCAACACAGACAGCGTACCCCAAATAATCGCAACTATTAGATTGGCACCTTTTTACTGAAATAATAAGTAATTTCGAGTTAATAATAATAATAATAATAATAATAATAATAATAATAATAATAATAATAATAATAATGGTAACACTGTGAAACAAATGTTTTCGTGATTAATTCGACTAGTTTGATGAATACTGAATGTTCGAACGATGAAGCTTAAGAAATAACATAAATTCTAACCCTTACTAGATACACACAAATTTAATAGTACATTTTATACAGCACTTTCGTCCTTTGTTATCAGTAATCACTGTACCCCTTATCTGCCTGGCGTGCCCATATGGACACGCTGTACAAATCTGTAGATAGTTCAAACTTTTACCTTAAAATGTTGCAGTAATGTAATGAGAACTTCATGTTGTTATCCATAACATCCTAAAGGTGACACCATGTACATTTCAAATCTTTTAGAAAAAATCTTTTTTTTAAATTATATAATGGTTTAATGATTTTTTAATAATTCAGACAGATAAGAGCTAACTTAGTATACAGATATTTAATTTATTTTAAATCGCTGTGCCACTGCTCGGCCATAAGGGACTAAAATCTCATTTACTACTTTACATTAATATTTACACATTTCATCACATTACATATCGTTGTCAATGAACAATTTATAACATTCAATAAATCACTAAATATGTTTATTACGATATCTCTGTTTGTTACGATTTTTCTTGAATTCTGTCGTGCTTCGCCTTCATTGTCAAACGAGCTGACAGTCAAAAGAGCTGACGTTGTTTTGGCGTCAGGTGACTTTTCAGTCGCCTTCAATAAACAAGCATTAAAGCATAAAGCACTGTGAGCATTATTCCAAAATGTTTTAGCTGTTTAATTTATTTAACCTCAAAAAACAGTTAAAAACTCTAAGTGACGGACTATGAGGAGAAGTGTTTTCTTAAATTTTGAAATATCTAAACTAACCCATATACAAATCGAATTATGAATACAGGAAGAAATGAGCGTTTTGGCAAAGCTTGGTATGAAAATACTAGCTCCTGTGTAATAAAAACAAATTACAAAGGAAACAAGCTACAAATTTTGGCTATCCCTCATCGTGCACTTTGTGATAGAATCAACATACTTCTCTGATAAAACTGGGTACGTTAATTTGAATAGCTGTATTACACACTGAACTCTAGAAAACGTGCACAGATAGTGAAGTTACATGCATGTCCCTAAGCAAAACAAAGGATCATCTCAGCATTCGCTAAAAGGATCAGACAAACTGGACGAAAAACCTGATCGAGATGGTTTTCAATGACCAATAAGCAGAGGTACAATACTTGTTACAAGCATATTACAGAGTTTTTTTTAATTACAAAGTCCAAAAGGTAGCTATTTCATTATTTATCTTTTTAAAATTAATATTACTTTTCAATTTGACGGTCGGTATAGTCTCTGATTGTATAGAAAGTTAGGTAACAGAAAAAAGATTACTTGGCACTTAAACTTGTGGATTAATTTTAATTGCTTAATAGCACGTTTAAATGAGTTGTAAAATAATATTCATGTGTTGTATGAGGTTTTGTTGTAGTAATCTGATGATAACAACGTAATAATTGATAATGGCATCTAATTGATAAGATTACTGTGACGATAATTATAATTATAGATATCTGTATTCTTTTAAAATATTTTCCCACCCTTGAGTAACTCCTTTTCAACAAAAATTACTGCTTCGTTAATCAATAAGGAAGGCAATGGAATAATTTCTTTAACATTAAAGAGAGGCTTTAAAAAGAATCACGTTGGTTAGAATTTGCTTATTAATCGTACAATTCTTTTCTGTAATCTAAAATAATCTAAAAGTCTGTTTTCCCCAGAATATTATGACATAATCACGGAATAAGAAAACCAAGTTTTAACTAATTACAATTCATAGATTACTTTATTTGTGAGTAATGTTGGTACTTACCTTCACATGCTGTATTACTACTTTGGAAAGTATGGTCTTTACAAATGCAAGCACCTCCCCAACATCTGCTGTTAACAAGTCTACTGCATTGCAGCTCTTCTGTGCATTGGCTATTCAGTGAGGTTGCAACTGAAACAAATCGTAATAGATTTTTTTATTTGCCAATGGTAAACACGCATTATCAAATGACAAGACTAAACAACTATTTATATTCATGGTGGTTAAAAGTGGTATCAATGCGAGTTAAAATGAGCAAAGTGATTGTTCGTGTTTATATTTCAAAAATCGATGAATATCCAACCCGTTGTCAGTAAAATGAAGACCAATAATCCTTTAAAACATCTTATAGCATTCGTTTTACTTTCTTGCTACGGAGTAGTGATAAAGTTATGTAATCCTGCTTGAAAAACGGAAAATGTTTGGCAGAAAATCTCTTATTAAATGGCGCTGGTAACAAAAAAAGTGGATAAATCTAGTTAAATTTAGATAAAATTCTCTAACACGTGGTGTAGCCATAACCCATGTGTTTTGGATCCTTGATACCGAAAAAGTGAATGACGACTAAACGTCTGTCTGTCCGTCTGTGAACAACGTTTGTTGCTAAAGCGCTCAGCATATTTTTTTCCAAAATTGATATTCCCAAATCGATCTGGCTGATGTCGTGAACCATTGAATTTATTAAACGATATTTTAATTTTGGGAAGTACTTTACCCCTAGGACTTGGGTGGTACCCCTTGGGGGTACCTTAAGCCTCTGGGATATATACAAAATTTTCCAAAAAAATGGCTCCATGTCTTTTATTAAATTTTGTTGTTGGATAGTGTGAGGAATATTTAAGAGAATTGTGCAGATCTCATGTTCATTAATATTTTGATTTTTCGAAAATAGCAAAAGTTCCAATTTTTTTCGGAGTCTTCCTACAAATAAAAAGTTAAAGATATATCTTCTCTCTTAATGAATTCTGTTTCTTAAAGATAGATGTTGAAATAAGATTATGTACAATTTTTCGAAAATATCATGACCAATAGGACCACTTTTACTTCGCACAACATACCCAATGTTAACCTGTATGAGGAGATCTTTTAAATCTGCCGCGCGCGTGTGACCTGCACAATGCGCGGGCACAACTGCAGAACAAGCTGGGAATCTGGGAATTCAACTAAAATGTGGCCTGCACCACTCGTATCTTAAACGTTCAAATTCAACAACAAAATTTTATCAAAAAAATTGGAGCGTTTCTTTTTTTTTTTTTTGGAAAATTTTGAAAATGTTCGAGGGGCATAATGTAAAATACCCCCAAAATTAAAATATCGGTTTTAAATTCCAGGGGCCCTGGCATCAGCCAAAACTATTAAGGAATATCAATTTTGGAGAAAACCGGTTTATGCGCTACCGCTGTGCACAGACAGACAGACAGACGATCGACGGACAGAGAGACGACTCATCACAGAATCTGTGTAAGATCGCATATTTGAAAATTAACTAAATAAATCTAATAAAAATAGGTTTTCGGAATTCCTCATAGCGCAGACCAAACACTTAAACCTAAAAATCTTTATCTTAATATAAAAATATTTCAAGAATCCGAAGGTAAAGAGACTAGTGCGAATATGTCATTGATCACTTTTTACTTACTTGGTAAGCAATGCGTTTTATTGGACGATACAACGTGATCCGTTCTGCACCTGCATTCATTGTTGACACATTCTGCTCCAGGTCGATTGCAAGGGCGAGTTGCATTGCATTTACTGTTGAGTTCTGTGAGGTAAATACAATATAAAATTATGTAGTCAAAACAAAATAAAAAGACAAGTAAAAAGATCATGGAACTTAGTTATTGTTATGACTAGACATCGGATGTTACGGCACTAAAAACTTACGTTTCAGGCGCCTAAAAAGGTACATTTTTAAATAAGTACCGAAAACGTCAATAAAAACTTAAAATCGTGGGGGAAAAAGAACCAATATATATTTCATCGCACTTACACCTACAATTTTCCAATATCAAATAACAATATTACTTGGGAAAATAAGTCGTTAGTGAATGAGTGACTTTGGCATCTTCACACGACTGAGCTCTGTTACTACGCTTAGAGGATCTAGTGAAGTACTTCGAGCGGTGCACAACTCAGGCAATTGCCGGCAGAATAAAGACGCACCTCACGCCCGACAATGTCCTTATAATCGGCCTACACTACGCACTTCCCAAAAGACCATCTAGCACGGAGAGATATCAATGTCAGAATCATCACCTTGCCCTCTGAGACACTAGTGCTTCGATTACGTCGCATATCTGGGCTCAGCACTCACGTATGTGCTACCGCTCTACCAAGAGCCCAGAGTACAGCGCTTGTTTGTTTGTTTGTTATTTGTGCAAAGAAATGCGATCTGAAGCCACAACGCAAGCTTTTGGGCTCCAAAAATTCAACGAAACGTGCAAACCCAAATGACATCTTTAGTGTAGACCAAAAATGGAGATTCGTTACTAGTAGACAATTAATGTTATTAATAAAACTGAAAATGATTTCAACGTGTTTTGGAAACCAAGACGCAAAAGAAATACACATAAATTTCAAGGAAAAAAGTGTTTAAAAAGAAAAATATGATTAAAAAGTGTTTTATGCCATAAAATACCAAAAACAGGCAAAAAGGGCAATATAAAAGTTCGTCAAAATGTTTAATTTTCCATAATTCATTTTCATATATTAGTTGCATTTAAATATTTTCATTATAATAAAATAGGCATTTTCTTAAACATACGATATCTAGTTATGACATGCGTATTAATAACAAAATGAAAGTATTCTTTCAATCATTAAGCAAGGAATATATTTCAAACTGCGCATACAAAATGCAAAGATTACAGTAATATAATTTTATTTAATTCCCTAAAACGTTAAAATAAACCAAATAAACGTGTACAATTTTTCTAAAATTGTACTAGAGTTCGCATAGTTTTGCGCAAAGTATAGACAATTTTTAATTTTTTTAAATATTTTTTTCTCAAAAACGGCACCATTTGATGATTAGATTTTAGCCTTGGATAGCGCAAAAGACTATTAGGAAAATTATGATCGTCTCATTTTCGTTGAAATCCCTTATTTTTCGAAAATTGCAATTTTAAAAAAATCGGCGTGTTCTTTCAAATTACAATTATGAAGATAATTTTTCTTAATGAAATGTGTTCAACAAAATAGATCATCATATCAAACCATATTCAATTTTTCAAAAATGTGAGAAGTTTATGCGTTAAAAAGGCAATTTTAAAATTTTAAACAATTATTTTCTCGGAAGCGCTTTGAATTTTTTCTTTAAAGCATTTTCACGAATGTAACAAAGAACGGTAAAGAAAGTGGTGCTGGTCTCATATTCCGAGCACACTCTGTATTTTCGAAAATTGGAAAACATTCGAATTTTCCACACATCTATTGCGGAATTTTTCAATACCTATTTTTATAAATATATTTCATTAAGGGAAGCATTTCTATCATAATTTTGTAGTCCAGAAAGATGCTAAAAAATGCTCAGGTTGTGCAATTTTTAAGTCAGGGAATCTAATTAAAATGATACCCGCAACAATCTAGTATGCATTTTATAATCTATCCCAAAACAAATTTAACCCAAAAATATGGAGTCATTTTGTATAAAATATTGAAAATGTTGATTCGTTATGTCTAGAACTCCCTAAAATTAAAATATTCATTTCAAAGTAAAGGGACCTTGAGTTCATTCAGATTGATCGGGGAATGTAGTCTTGAGAAAATCGGCTGAACACTTTAAAGGCTGACGTTGACCGTGTAACTATAGGGATTAGCGTTTTACATGTACCCCTCGGTAAGACAAAGTTGTGACGCCTTGAATTATAAATTAAGAGGTATAGGATGATAATTAGGAGCGAAGAAACAATCACAAATACGATCATGTCTGACATATTCGAACCTGCAGTCTGATGCGTCAAAGTAATAACCAATAATAATAATATAATAATAATAATAAATAATAATTAATCAATAATAATAATAGTAATAATAATAATAAATTATGTAAAATAATAATTATTAACTGATTGCGCCACAAAATCAGATTAATAATAATAATTATTGAACAGTCAATTCTGAGTGGTACACAACGATTTGTTTGCAGCTGTCTTCCAAGAAAATCAGGAAAACCAACCGCCCAAAAGACGGATTCACTTCTTCGCCACGACAATGCGAGCTCTCACACATTCGCTCAGACAACTGCATTTTTGGCACCCAAAACATCGATTTGATGAAGTTATCCGCCGTATAGTCCTAACTTGGCACCGAATGACTTCTTTTATTCCGTACTCTACAAAACAACTGAACCGTCAAGTTTTTCGACACCTGAAGAAGCGGTTGCTGCATTCAGAATGCATGTTTTGGAGATACCTCAATCATTGTGGCAAAAGTGCTTCGACAATTGGTTCAAACACATGCAAAAGTATATAGATCTTCACGGGGAATATTTTGAAATACAATAAAGTGATTTTCTATGATTAATATTTGTTTTTGCTCTCTAATCCTGAAATATAAAAGGCAACCCTCGTATTTATTGAATTAATTATTATATTACAAAAACTTTGTATTAGTGAAAAAAGTATGTTTTATAAAACTAATTTCTTCTTCAATCATTAATGTCTGAAATTAATGTAATATTTATTACCTTTAATTAAATGAAAAACTTATGTTGTGAAACTCATGAGAACAATACTAAATATTTTTATTATTAATAATGTAGTATGCAAATTTTATTAACAAAGCAATATGCTTTTTATAGAAAAGATCTTATTACAATATTATTTATTTTATTATAATAGTATTTAAAGACAATATATTTACGTTGTCAGATATTAAAAACTTCTACCAATGCAATAATAAAATTTTATATTAATTTTAAATACTTACATAATTACGAACATTGTTTTTAAATAAATAGCTTCATTACCTAACTATTAACGAAATAATTTAACCGACTATGTAATGAATAAAGTAATATGAATTGAAATAAAAGGATTCACAGTTCATTTTGCAAAAGTTGTTTCATATACCTTATTGAGCTATATGCATTTTTAAAATGTTTCGCTCGAATTTCCCCTAAGTGTTTAACTTTATGCTAAATCTCGGAGGAACATACTTTCTTGCTGGCCTTTGGTCAACAAGAGCCTATCTATTAATACGTAGAAATCAGTTGTATACTGTAATCATTAACACTCGAGATAGTTAAAACTATGAAAATTCATTATCAATCATGCAATCTTTTTAATAATACAAAAAAGGAAATACCCCAAAACACTTTTAAGTTCTTTAGTATACATATTTTATTCTTTTATAAGTACTTTGATTGTGCAAACAAAGTAATTCAAAAGTCAGTCAAATTTTGTCTAGAATTATATACTCACTGCTAACACACGCAGAACGATTATTTTGGTTAATTTCATAACCGTCTTCGCATATACACAATCTGTTTGCCGAACACACAGAGTTCGGTGTCGTACAGTTAAGAGTTTTGTTGTTACAGGCACCACCAAGAGCTACAATGAAATAAAACACTTAGTTGAATAATGATAAACCACAAAATTTTAACAAAACATAAAACCAAAAGATGCAACGATATATAATCACATGACTACATAGCTCTGCATTCATCTAAACATCTCTATTATTCAAAGGTGGAAAAGGATCTATCAGGCAAGAGCATCAAGAACATCGCAGTAACAAGATGGAGCTAATGTTGTTTATTTCATCTAAAGGTCATGTAGTCTTTGTTGGCTACAAATATATAACAGTGATGTAATAAAAGCGCACATAATCTCGCATTGTTTGTAACGGCTATGCAAATTATAATACTATTTGAATCCACAAAGGTGTTTTCTAACAGGAAAAAAAATTTCAACTCTGGGATTCGAACGCGGGATTTCCCGATTAGCACCCCATACACTCAGGTAAACGTAGTTTTCCCAACGCTTTAAAAACGAAGTCGAATATATGCATTTGCAAATTCACAGATTTTCAGTGACGTTATTTTATGATCTAATTGTAAAGAACTGAGTGTATAACGAAATTGTCTGGTTAGCTCAGGTTATTTAAGGAGAATCATCAGAGAGTTCATGTCGTTTGTCCACAATTTGGAGAATATTTTTCATTTCATAGTTGAGAATTTTCTTTGATTGAAGAGCTTTTGGGGGAAATTGCGTAGTAGTGATGGGGAAGCAGCTCGCAACATTCCTGGCAACCATTGTATTATGATCGGGAAGAATATGTATTAGGCTGTATCAAAAAAATGAATTCAATGTCTTAACGAAAACGTTTGTTTTCCACAATTTTCTGATCATCAAACGTTACTTCTTTGACTCAAACAGTGGGTTACAATAGTCGGAATTCGACCAATTTCATGTTAAAACTATAGAAAAAATCTTTTCAACTCGGCAAAACTCCGTAAATTTTTATTCACAATACTTTTTATTTCGATAACGTTAAAGCTTGAAATCTCTGCTTTAAGAACTCTCCTTTGAACAATTCAAGTATTCATTGTAGTCGGGTAAAATTGCATCCCCACTTTTAACGACTCGCATTTGAGCCGCACCGTCATGTCTGATTTCAAAATTCATTGTTTGGTTGTATTGAACATATTTGTGGAGAAATGAAACGGGTTTGGAAGTTACTAGACGTTAAAGAACACCAAAAAGCATTTGGAAGACAATGAGCCATGCTTTCTCTCTTTGTGTCGGTGTGCGAAACAGAGCCTACGTCCTCGCGCCAACCCCCCGCGCCAATCGAGCCCGCTTCGCTCCAGTCTTGGTGTTTTAAAAGTATCAGCAGTCTATGCGCAACTTCCAGTGGCAATATTAAAATGATTGAAAACAAGATTTTCTTAAAAACGGCTACAATTTTGTTTCTTTAAATTCTCTCTTCATGTGTAGCAAAAGGCTATGGATCCCATTTTCGACAAACTCTCCGTATTTTTAAAAACTGCAAAAAATTAACTTTGCAAAAGTACGATATTAATAATTTGCAATATTAATAATATCTTACAATAATAATAGATATTTTTTGTTAAATAAAATATGTTCCAAAATCTTAGATTTTTGAAAAAGATCAGGAACAGTTATTTCAAAAAAGTGTAATTTATTTTCGTATATTTCGTGTTGTTCTTGTAATTTCATGTACGTTTTTTGAAGTTATTACAATTAAGACATTTTCTAAAAAACGGTTCCAAGTTTTACTTTACATTTTTTCTGTTAATAGTACTAGAAATGATTCGAAGATAGGGGTATCTTATTCATTCTTTGAATTTTCGAATATTCCATAAGTTTGAAATAATGCGAGAAATTATGTGCTGTTTTAGCACCACTAGTGTTACTTGCCAACAATAAATGAATTAATTTCTAATGAATTTGCAATTAATAAATTCCACCTCACTTTCTTACCTACTCGCGCTTGCGGATTGGTGGCAGCCGCACCACTGGCAGAATGTACGGCGACAGCCGCCACAACTGCCAATGAACAAAGCACCAACAAAGATTTTCCGTTCGACATGGTTGAACCTTCTCCAACGTAATGGCCCAAACGCTCAGTAGAACTGCTTTTATCTGATAGCACCCCCTACTACCCAATGTCGTGACATTCAGAGCGAGATAACGTTTCCTCTTGTGAGTCATTTGGTAGGATGGTGATACGCGATCATAGTGCATGATCTACTTCAGCAGTAGCAAACCTCAATAACTACGCGTGCCAAATATTACAATTACAGTACTTTTGTCCAATCTCTGGCGTATCGGGAAATTCTTAAATGAAAATAGACAATAAATATTTAATTGTTATAAATTATTATTAAATTAAGAAGTTAGCTTAAAAGTTAAAAAAATAAATGTATAATTTATTACAAAATGTAATGTACATTTTGCCATAAAAGTGTATTCTAATTCTAACTTTTATTAATATGATTTTTGTTATATTTTTAAGTGTAGTATATCGGGCTCAAAAGTTCTAACTCTAAGCTGGACTCATCAGTCATCCTTTTTCTGTAACTACATCTTATAATATTTATGACAGAAAATAACGTTTGCCAAGGTACAATATCTAACACGTGGTGTAGCCAGAAAGCCAGTTTCGTGGGTCCTTGTTACCGAACAATCAATTCACGGCAAAACATCCGTCCGTCTATCCCACTGTCTGTCAGTCTGTGAACAATACTAGTACCGAAAACATACGTACGATTTTTTCCAAAAGATATATTCTCCCGTCAATTTTGCTCCAAACGAAGCACCACGGTTTTGATAAATTTTCTTCAAAATTGGAAATACTTTACATGAAGGATCGCGAAAATTTTCAAAATTTCTTAAATAGGGCTCTATTTTTTCTTTAAATTTCATATAAAATAGAGTTATATTTACCTATAAAGGTGGAATAAGTCCTATTTTCACGGTTAACTCTGAATCATCGAAAATTGCAGAAGTTTGAATATTTTTCGGCATCTTCCTTCAACTACAAAATTGAGGATACAGCGTTTTCCTTTAAATTAAATTTGTTCCCTATAATTAGTCCTTTGATTAAGATAATGTACATTTTTTTGAAAATTGTAGTTGTTATCGTGCAATATTGCGTTGAATATTTGCAATTTTTAAAAATTACAAAAACAAGAATAGACATTCAAAACGGCTCCAATTTTTTCCTTTAAACTTTTGGTAGGGTTAGTGCAAAATGTACTCTATGAGGTAATATAAACGCCACATTGCTCTATTCTTTTGGTTTTTTTAAATATTACAAAAATGTAATTTTTTGTTTCTCTCACGTCGTTAATATTTATATAAGTGGCGATGTTTTTCACATTATTATATTTGTGAGTACATATGCTTTAAATAATAAGTTTCTCGAAAACTTAACCAATTTCTGTGAAAACTAGCTCAAATGTTTGCATTTTCAGAAGCGCTCAAACGCCATTTTCTCTAAAACGGCTCCAATTCTTTTTCTCAAACTTTTGGAAGGGATAGTGCACTGTTTAATATGACATAAAGTTCATTTGTAATTTTTTTGGAAGATCACTCACGCCGTTTATATGCACTTTTACATCAATTAGGAAACACTATTGTATTTGTTAGTTAATGTGTGTTAAATGACCTCTAATAAAGTTTGTCAAAAACTTTTTGTGAAAAAAGGCTCGAAATTTCGAATTTACAGACGCTCTTCAACGCCATTTTCATAAAAACGGCTCCAAATGTTCCATAGAAAATTGCCATTTAGGGCAAGGTTTTACTGTTGTATAATAATCTTAAAATAACATTTCCGTTCACAAGTAGGAAACCAAAACTTTGAGAAAATTTTAAAAAATGTAACTTTTGAAGAACCATTTGTTATTTCATTTTTAACCGGTCCATGTGTCCGCCTGTGAACAACACTATCACCTAAACTATTCGTAGACTCTTTTCCTAAATTAATTTTCTGTGACTAATCTGGTCCAACAACAAGCTCCGTGTTTTTGAAAACATTTTTTTTTTTAATTTTGAGAGTACTTTCAATGAAGCTACCAGAACACGTTCAAACTTTTCTGAAAAATTGCTCCAAATATATTCTTTAAATTTCGTATAAGAATATAATTAAATACACTAGTAAAAGTGCTTCAAGTTATTTCGAATGAAGTTTTCAAAAGTTGTCTATAAAAATTAGATTGAAATGCACACTTTCAGAAACGTTCTAATAACATTTTCTCAAATTTTAAATTTTAAAACATTGGGATAATTCTTGGAAAAATACTATTACAAAATTACAGGAAGTTCGAACTTTCATATTTGAGAAAAAATCCACAATTTTAGAAGCCCGAAGAGACCAGATAAATGTAACTAGGTTGAGAATAGGACACATCAATGTTACTCACGCCTTTCTATTTTTAAGAACATGAAAACAAATGTGTGAAATCTGTAATACAGAATAGCGATAAAACATATTATTAATGAGTGTCCAAAATTTAAGTCATTTAGAGATAACCTACGTCTTCCTAAAGAATTATATGAATGTTTAAATAATAAAATGTGTTGAATGAAGACTATAATTTTTTTTAAATGTATTGGTTTCTTCAAATTCATTTGAAGACACTTTTCAAACACAGCATTATTGTTGTAAAACAATAAAGAAGACATTAATATAATGAAATATATACTTTCAAATCCTAATATTTGTATGTATGTAGGTATGTACTTGGCGCGACAGCCCGTGAATGGACTCAGGCCTACAGACGTGTGGTTAGCAGACATCCCCATACCGTATTCCGGTCTTCTCACTCTGAGAAGTGAATGTTATCATCGTCACACAGCAACATATATTGGGTCATTTCAAGGGAATCGAACCCGGGGCCGCGTAGAGAAATCCTAATATTTAGTGTAATGTAATTTAAAATATATAATGTACTATATGTGGATAAGAAGTTATTGATGACCTTGCTTATCAAAAGCGACTTAAAATTAAGGAAACAAAAAAAATCTCAAATTGTCTTAATATTTTTCAAAGAAAATGTACATATAGGACCAAGTTTTACTCTTTGGTAATATTCCTATTTCAGGTAATTAGAAACTGAGAAATTGCGAAAAAAAATGTCCTTTGGGCGGGTGCCCAAGGAGATGGTAGCGGGGAAGAGAGTGGGTCAAAGCCGAAAATCTGACCCAGACCAAATGGTTTAGAAAACTACTAATTCGAGAAAGTCTTTGCCATACAAAGCCATGGTACCACCAGGTACTCTTGCATTCTGCTTACGCAGTATAGATAAAGCATTGCATTGCTGCGAAAAAATGGCCACTTTGAAATAAAAACATGTTGCTAGTAACGAAATGCATGTAGCTAGTAACGAAAATGTGGGTAAATTTTGTTTCTATATGTAATAAACTACTTGTAGTCACAATCCATTTTGGTGTGTCCTTGATACAAAGAAATTAATTAGATTACGGCAAAACGTCAGTTCGTCAATACGTCTGTCCCTCTGTAAACAACGCTAGCAGCTAAACCGTAAGTCGGATTTTCACCAAAGTTGATATCAACTGTCGAATTGACAGATATCCCGGCCTTTGAATTTGAAATGGATATTTTGAGTTTCGAGGGTACTTTATATGAAGCCTCAACAACACATTCAACATTTTCTCAAAAAAGATTTTTTTTCGTCACATTTTCCTCGGATAGAGCAAAAGTCGCTTAAATACAGCGTAGGTCGCATTTTCATTTAACTCTCTGAATTTTCGCAAATTGAATTGGTTCAATTTTTTTCTCTGTCTTCCTGCAACCTCAATATTAAAGACAGATTTTTTCCTTTATGAAATATTTTGATTAAAAACATATCTCTAAATAAGCACTGTACAAGTGTAGGGGGAAGGACAGTCAAAAAAAATTTTTTTGCTTCCAATATATGCTCTTCACTTTGGTATAATATACAATCACTAGGGAACGCTAGCTATCATTTCTACATTTTTAAATCTACATTTACCCCAAGTACACATTTCTCCACTCCATCCTATTTATTAACTTAATTAGTGGTTCGTATCTACATGTAATTAAAAAAGGCCATTTCCATCTCTTAAATATATATTTTCTAGCATTGCAAATAGTTTGTTTTCTTTGATACATATTAAGAATCATATTAATCATGATTAAGTAAATTGGGACGCAGTTCATTATATTTCACTCCCTGTTGTGTGTTATTCAGTTTTTATTGTTCCCTATAAAATTCAGAAATGTGGATAATGGCCTTTTGTAAATAACAGATTCAATTGCAAATTCGATTTTTTTGAAAAGAAATGTTTTATACTAAAGTTGTTAGAAATGTTATCCACTTTAAAACTGATTTGAATCATTTTTCTAAAAGACTTAAATAGTTACAAAGAAAAAGAAAGAAAGAAAAAATGCCGTTTCTTCGAGCTTCCTGGATTTAGAAAAGTGTCTGGTAGGTCGAAATCTTGGAGATTTTACAAGTGTCTGGGTACAAACAAAATAAGCAAAGAAAAAATTATATGACCCTTTTCCCGCTAACGCTCCTTTTTGTGGTACTTGTAGACTTCAGCCAGCTGTTTGCAGTACTTATAGACGTCAGCGAGCCGCTAGAGTTCTCCTCGCGACAGTGTCTAAATTCGGCCTAGCTAGCAGCAATGATCTAAACGCAGCCGGTAGCAGTTTATAGATACACTTATGAACATATCTCCGTTATTTTGCAGATCTCTTTTTTAATCACAATATTTTTTATTGTAAAATAATTAATTAATGTATACAACATTTTGAATGACAATGAATCCTTAATTTCAAGCTGAATAATATCTAATCATCTACTACTATCCTTGTAATATTGTAAAAGCATGTCCAACAAGAAATCATTTCGTATCTTATCAAGAATTTTGACGTCTCATCGGTCATTTTTTATCATAACTATAGTTTCGATTAATTGAATTATTCCGAGAAGTAGTATTTTTATCTGGTCTGTGAAATTGAATTACAATACGGACGTTCTGCAATCTTAAGTAGTTCCTCCAACCAAACACTCGATAATCTGGGAATGTGTGCCATAAGAAAACCTTTCTTGTAGGAAAAATTGTTTACGATTGAAGGGATTGTTTTCGATTCTACCAACAGTATGTTAAATGTTTACTTCATGCTTTATCCACCTGAGTACTAACATTACCAAAGGTTCCATAAACTACCATACCATCCTCTAAACCATCTTCTGGGGCCAGCTTCTACAAAGGCGTACCTCTCGCCCTGCCTGGCATTCCTTCCACTCCTTATCATCTCTCACTAGAATCTTAATTCGATCCAGGTGGTTTCAAGTGGAATTTGTGGTGGTCAAAGCGGGTGCGAAGCAGGTTTTCTCGGAATATTCCCGTTTCCCCTACCTATATGCATTCACCGGTATGCTCCATCAACCATTCCCTACCCCATCATACCATTAACTATCAATCTGCTAAGGATACAAGTTTCACAGCGACATCTAGGCTAATAACCGAGGATCTAGCTGAGAAGGGCATTGACTACCTCACTGGGTTATCGATACGTAGGGTCCCGACCTGGCGAACTAGTGAGAAAGGGGAAATGGTAAGAGCCCCCCCAAAGACCTCAATTAAGGAGGAGGATTGATTAGAAGGGTGAAATACCAGGCAGGGCGAGGGTACAACTTCGTTCAAATGGACCCTTGGATGGAAGGCATAGTTTATTTTTCACTGTCTTATTCACTATTTAATGCAAAATTTGATAAAATACATTGCATTGTTAACAAATATCTGTATTTAAGTTTTGAGGTATAGAATAGGTTCGAAAACATATTTAAACTTTCACAATTTTCAAAATGTCTGCTTTTTTAATGAACACAAATGCTAAAACGTAATCAAAATTCATAAAGCTGTAAACAGTTGTAGGATAACAACGTTCAGTGTTTGTTTCCACATTAGCCAAAAAAGAACGAAGAAGCTATCTCGTTCGCAGATAACAGGCGATATCTGGCCTTGAATCAGCAGGGGGGGAACCGTCATCCATCCCCAGCTAACGGAGCTCAGGCATTATGGGCTGCGGCTTCTCCCGATCGCGCCTACCTCCCCCCAGTGAAGTAGATGCGCACGCAACACACGGCCAGCGTTGTCGGAGCTGAGGATAGAGCTCTGCAGAAGCAGTGGGCTGGCCGCTCAGATCGCAGTAGAGTGTACAGTGGGTGCAACATTTTTGATCTGTGACTACGGTTCATTGCAATTTTAATTTATCAAAATTTCATCAAATTCTTTTTTGCTTACTCCAACAGTGCTGGGGTTGAATGCACGTCACTGGTGAAAATTCTTTCAATGCTTGTTCTCTGTAGTCGGATTTCAGTACTTTATCGGAATGTCTTCTAACCATTACATTCTTTTGATGGGGCCATAACGATCTATGAAATTTATTTTACTAGACTTGTCAAATATTATGGGCATCCAGATATATAAACATGCTGGTACCTAATACGAGCCCCTAAAAGTGCCGCAATTTTTGTCGCCAAACGCGGACGCCCAATTTTTCGTCGTGTAAAATAACATAATTAAGGTATTTGGCACTCTGTATACATAGGAATCTATTAAAAAGCAAGAGCCTATTCTAAAGCCTATCAGTTCGAGAAGGCAGGAAGAAGAAAGAGATCAAAGAGACAAATTCAGAATTTAATCCTAGAGAAGTCGAAAAGAGATATATGTAAGGATTCTGAATTTAAACAAAAAGCAAAACGAGTATTCACCGTTGTCGAGGAATCCACGATGTCCTTTGCTCTTCCAAATTGAAAGTTCTACTAGGGATATCTTCCCTCCCAGGTTACGAGATGCAAAGTGCATGTTTTTTAGTGTAATTTTCAGAGTGCTGAAGGATAACTAGAGGTGACAGTGTAAATGTTTCATTCTGGGCTATTATATAACGTGCGAGGGTGTCTAAAAATGATTATACGAGATTTTGTCGCACTTAAATATATGACTGTGCAATACACATAAGACAATTCTTTATGTACATGATAAACTTGTATTTTTGTAAATTTATACTGAGTTCAATTATTTGCAGTTGTTTTACTTATTTATAACCATTTTTAAACATTTGCGGGAGTCACATTGAGATCACAAAATATGTTTACGAAAAATTTGTTATTATAAAAATGACTTTGCCAATAATTTTAAATAGATATATCACATTTGTGTAAGTACGGTATGCATTGCCCATATTTTGATTTCATTGGCAGAAATAGGATTTAAACATTTTCGAAAACAAAATGGGCCTGGGTACTTTCTTCTGTCATAATATTTAACGTAAAATTAATTTAAATATAACAAATAAAGTAGCATTAATAATACGCGGCATTCTAATTTAAAATTAAAAATAAATACTTACTAAATAATATCACTTTCTTCACTTGAAGCTAGGTCAATTCAAACGCTGACTGGAGGAGAATTCTAGCGCCCGCGGCTCTGATCGTAGTTTTCTGTGGTTTCTCCGATCAACGCTATGCAATGTTGGAGCACTGTGACTCTAACAAACGGACCACGGACCGTACGTGTTCTTTCCTTGCTATTCTTGTTCTATCCTCACCCCTTACTTATACACACACTCACATGCAATACCTACTACGCTTAAAGTCAAGACTTAGAGCTTGACCTGGCTGGGGCGGTGCTATCCTGATGGGAGATAACTGGTTGGGGAATATCCCGCAAGGCGATGGTTGGTCGATACCGGTTCCTGTCATCCTGTGAGGAAAGAATACTGCCACTTGCCGCGATAATAAATGCCCTACACTTCCGTGCAGACAGGCGGCAATTTAATTCGCTGGCCTGAACACAACGCGCATGTGCCAAGTATGGACCCAGCACACTACTGTTCTACGCTCACTACAGGGAATCCCTTCCCTTCCCAGAATCCCTTCTCAGAAAACGCTGGGAAGGGACGCAGCGCCCGGGCGTGCCTATCCGGAGAGATGCAAGCTGGCACATGTCTCTGCATTCAACTGAGAAATAAATTGCATTGAGAAACAAATCTCTTAATATTGGAAGTGTAGGTCAGATTCGATAATAACTTAGAAGTATTCTAATCCTAGAGATCATATCGAACTAAACGACGTGCTGTAGAAAAGTTAGAAAAAAAGTACATATTTTACATATTCACTATACGGATAATTGAAAACTGCCAAACGTTCTTCATTTCGTTTAGAAGTCATACTCAAAGATCAATAATATGAGGCAGGTTTGAAAGTTCTATAAAAATACAATTACTATTCACTGTGAACAAGTTGAACACTTTCCTTACAATATTGTTAAATGTTTTATATTTACCAAATTATGTACATGTATGATGTATGGATCAATGACAAAGATATCCTGCATTCTACCTTAAATTAAAAACGTAATGCACCACATAGAATAATAATAATTTCTGAAATTTTAGCGAGATGGTCATGGAACTACGAGGAACACGCAAAAGATTCGCCTATATTAGCGCATTGAATGGAGAGTTCGCCGCCGCTCACGGTGACTCATGCGGCCGCTTTGGGCCCTATTGCTTTGTCTGGCGATAACCACTCCAATCGTCGCTGTTTTACTCCTAAAGAGCAGAGAAACGCGCCATTAGTACGTAATATGAACTTGTGAGTGAAGCTGTGTATTGTTTTTTTGAGTGCATCCTGATTGTTGAGTGGTTAGTAGTAGGTTAAGTTGAGTTTTACGGGGTTTATTAATAATTTTAGGTTTTTTAGTTGTCGTGAACTCTTAGGAAAGTTAAGATACCGTAGTTTAGCTGAAACCAAAACCACGTGGTTCACTTACATTTTATAAAAAACTTTTATTTGTTTGGAAATGCTTGCTTTTGATTGTGAAACGAATTTTATTGTGAGTTTGTTGTTTGCTAACTTGTAAACAAATATTTTCAAGTCACTGCGATTTCAAAAATGTGAACTGATTGTTTTTAATGAAATTGCATCCATTTCAAGACAAATTGCCATGAAAAATGGTAAAATTTCTGAAAGAAGAAAATGTTGACTACGTATTTTTAAAAAATTTCCATTTAGCAAAATTAATTATGCACGTTACCAGCTTTATCATCATCCTAGAAGTGAGTATTTTTCTACTTTCATAATAATATATTCTTCTATCTATACTAATAAAAGTGAATTCAACGATTTGTAATTGACATCGATTCCACAAAAAGGAGGTAAGAGTAGATTCGAAATATTTACAGGCTTTTCTTAAGGATTTGACGCATTGTCGTGCAAAGTTTGGTAAAGATTTATACAACACAAACGCGGAAAATAAATAATTTAAAGAATATGCTGGTAGATGCACCACGATCATTATTTTTCGCCAGTCGCTAAAAGAAGGTTCCTAATATATTCCGCCAGAGGTCAGCAGCAGTGCGATTGAATCGTGTGCCCGATCTCCATGAAAGATGGAACATTACGAGTCTTTTCAAGAAGGACGTTTTTGAGCAGTTAATTTTGTTGTAACTCTACTACACAATTATACGCTTAATTTTAACTCAATTTACATTTAAACAGAGCTCCGCCTGGATTTCGTCGTTGCTGGGCGTTGCCGTGTGACGCAGGGCGAGGGCGAGGAGGATAGAACAGGCGGCGCGAGAGAGAGAGAGACAGAGAGGGAGAAAGGGACAGACAGACAGACAGAGTTAGTCAGACGCAGAAAGAGCAACAGAGAAGCGAAGAGGGAGTGAGACGAAGAGAGGGAGCTGAGAGAGAAAGAGACACGGAGAGAGAGATAGAATGGAAAGAGGGAGAGGGTGGGAGATGGAGAGCAGGGCAAGGTCTGCCGGGTTCCGCTAGTTAACTATAAAAGATAACACTAGGATATCAGCAAGAGTGTAGTTTGTTCTTTGAAATAGTTCAGAAATAACTCTTGGAATCAATAGGAACAATAGGGGATTTCTGAAACAGTCATTCAGAAGTGTGCCATTTCAACAGAATGGCTCGACTATGTATTTTAAGAAATGGAGAACGTTTAGGAGTATTAATACATATATATCTTATAAGTTCATGGCTGTCAATACAACGGGAACATGATAGCTTCAACTATTTTAAAAGAGAAAGGGTACATTTTTATGAATTTAAATCATCTAGAATCTACATTTATGTGCGTACAAAAATTCGGTGTACGGATAATGAACATTGCGTAGCATTCCTTGATTACTTTTTGCTTCGTCTGCATTTGAAAATTTGACAGTGTCTAGTAATTCATGACTGGAATAGCCACCTCGAAGGCTCCGAAGTGCCGAAGAGGAATCTCAGCACTATCTTGCAGAAGCGATTCCGCAAATAAGAGTGTAACCCCAGTTTGCATCACGTCGGCGTCGGGTCCGCGACTTCCGGTCGTGTGACACAGCCAACAACAGATCGGCTCGTGATTACTGGCACACAGCACTCGTCAAGTCCCGCGAGATAACATCCTCTGTGTGTTCCCCGCGAGATGTCCTTTCAAGTGTGAAATGTCGGAATGGCGGCGGCTGTAGGCACATTCTGATTTCTTTGTGTGGAAGGGGCTGGCATTCTCATAAAACAAACAGTAGTCATAATGAATGAGAAGCGAATACCAACCGAATTTAATATAAATATTTTATTTCACATTTATCGGATTGAATGAATTTTTGTTTTGTAGTCAAACCGTTTCTAAATAAAATTCAGTTTCAATAAAACATCAAAAAAGTTAGTGTAGTTTTGAGGATTTGAAAAATATAACACGATACTGAGACCCCTCTCGATGTTTCAGAAATATTGACCCGAACCCTGGGCAAATCTTTCTATAACTACACAAAAGTGCCACTTCTCCCTACTGAGATACTATATACACAGACAGACATTCCGATTTTCGGGTTGAAAATTGCAAGTATCTCCGTGCCACCTGCGCCAATTTTAACGATCTCTGGAACAGCGTGAGCAGACCTTGACTCTGACGTATGTGCGGACCTACAGCTCAAAGAATTTCAACCAAGGATTTTATTACCAAAAAATTGAGATCGTATTGTTGAGATGATTCCAATTCTTTACAATCAATTACAATAAAAAATACCTCTGTATTTTAGACAACTTCACTTACTTTTTTTATGGGAATATTGTTACAATTTCCATCAAAAGTAGACAATATCTTATAGTTTTTAAATTGCTCGTGACATCATTTAAAGATCTAAAATTGTATTATAAATTGCATTGATAAATAAACATCTAGCTTTGATCTTCGAGATGTAGGACAGGTTCGAAAACTGTTTGAACGTTTTGAATGTTCAAAATGTCGAAAGTTTTAGAAAAAATCGCAACCTTATATATACTAGGTTGTTCCAAGGCAGATAAAAAGATTTTTTCGCAAAATCAGATACGCGTACTATTAATTTTTCTGTTTGACCTCAAATTTTCGAATAAAAATATTTGATAAGGATAACTCGATAAGGGTATCCCGTGCAGACTGTATGCCAAATATAAGATATGAACGTTTATATTGAGTTAGTTTGAAAGGGTTCTAGAACTAGGTTTATTTAGTAAATAAAGCACGAATACGTCCAAATCATACACCTATTTAACACTTATAAAACATTATTCTTTAAATTGTTTTCCAAGATTTGCTTTTCACAGTTAGGAGAACCTTCTGATGGTCTTGTACGCAACATACTAAAAATTGATTCTGTTCTCTTTAACCGTAATAAAATCATGAAAGTCTTGCGTCATTTTGACCACTCTTTCAGCAGAAATGTTCATTGCCTTTCGATTAGAAACCTTCCTCTGGCTTCTACACACAAAATATTCGTCCAAAATGTAGGACATTCGTAGAGAAAATACGATAATTTTAAGACATTTAAACAAAAACCTACTTTTGATCTAAAGAAAGTCATAGATTTTTTCTCATATAATGGACCATAAAATGTCTCCTGCTTCGGGATGTAACGTTTACATAAAGTTGATGCATTTTCGTTTGTTAACTTCGCAAACATTTTTACTTTGGTTTCTTGGCATACATAGTCATTGTCAAATAGTGACATGACAAAGAACGGAACCATATATACTTTTCTATTGTGGGTGCGAAATATAAAAAAGTATTCGTTTTTATTTCCGCGAACGAAAAGCAACCGTTATTATGGTGTTATCTGTGGGGCGTTACAACAATGGATAACAAACAACAATGGCCGCTCATCTATTCGTTTTCACATTCAACACAATTAAAGAACGCTATTTAAAATAAAATACATAAATATAATATAATAAATAATAAAATGAAATATGAAATAATATACAAATTCTAACTTACGTAGCATCCAACTGCTGCATCAACATTTTTGCTGGTCCGGTGCTTCTCGATATTACCCCACGTGCTCAGAGACTTGCAGAATCTGTAACTAAATGTGTATGAGATGGACAGAGATAGAGATGGAGAGATAGAGAACAATAGAAAGTGAAAGAGAGGGATAGCAAGAGGGAAAGACGAAGACAGCGAGAGACGGAGAGAGACGGTGAGAGAAAGGGAGAGGCAAGGAGAAAGAGGGAGACGAAGGGCAGACCAACGTCTGCCGGGTTCTGCTAGTATTACATAAAAATAAATATTAAATGTATGTTTAATTGAATGCATGTTCTCTTTCTGTGTCGCACAATGCTTCTCAGCAGACACTGTCTTGCAAGTTGCGTTTGGCCGTTTGTCAGAAGACGTCACCGTTTGCTCCTTACATTGAACATGTTCACTAAATTTCCAGGGCATATTTTCATAAGTACGTAGCTACAAACTTGAATATGCCTTCCGCTTGCGTCCATTTACCTTAATTCAGAATTGAATGTGAAGGACAGAATAAAATAACAGATGTAGGCTCAATTTTATTTATACCAATACTAATTATTCTTAAAGTAATGTGTATATAAAGATGATAAAATTGCAAATAATAGTGAATCTTGGCACTATTACACGTACTCTCCTCATGTACACTTTTGGGCTTAAACACATGTGGTCACTATGTCCTTCGTACTTGTTTGAAGCATTGCCACTATTTTCTTCGTTTGAGTATTTGCAATGATATCAAACACATCTTTCACAAGGTTACCAAAAATTTAATTAAGGACATTTCCCAATTAAGAACATTTTACTTAAAAAAGGATGACATTTCAATGAAAAATAGGACATTTTAAATTGTTATGCTCCATAATGTATAGACAATGTACTCAACAATTCCTCACCATTAATAGTCTTTAAAAATAATATTAGACTTTGTGTCATTAAAAATGCTTAGAGCTTCCGATTGGATAACTTTGCCCCCACACTCACCTTCATTTCCCAACAAACAATAAGCATAAATAAGTTTTATATCACAATAGGCCTAATGATCTATTATGCAGACCATTTATTTGAGTAAAAGTGTAGATATTCAGGACATATAGTTCTCTTAATGAATTAAATTACTTTAAAGTTTACCAGTATTATTTTCAATTCAACAGGTTAAAATGAAAACATTCCGTGTAAATTTTAAAAAAAATGGGAGGACAAGAGTACTATATCAAAAAAAGAGGAAAAGTCTTCCAAAAGGTGGACTGATGGCAACTTTGCAACATTAATTAATTTCCGGTACACTCAAGTTATTCAAGGAAAAGGAACTTCATAACAGGAAGAAAGAACTTCGTGATCCGATAAGGAGCAAGATTATATATTTTTTCTTTGCATCGCGACTAGCCATTATTCACGCCCAGGCAATCTGCGGGCTTATCATCGATAATGCGACACAACTTGAGATAAAACACGTCTGAGAGTATTATCTAACATGATGTTGTTGGGTTGGACGGAAATTTCAACATGTTGCCTAGCGTAGCGCTAATTTTGGCTTGGGTTATAGTTCAGTGAATGGAAGGAGGCCTAAACGGTTCTGAAAGTAATTTAATTTGTTTATTGTAAAAATATAATAAAAATTGTACGTCATGTATGAAGACGAAGTGTAATCGGCATGCGTTTCCTTCAAATACATATATCCTAGAATAAATACTCGTGTACTTTACACAGATGAATTATGAATAATGCTACCAATCAGCATGATGGGTAACAGTTGAAAGCAAGAAACAATTACGCTCCAGTAATTAAAAACGTATTTTCATCGGTAAATTATGTATTTTATATAATACGTATACTGTGCTACAGATTTGAGCAAAAGAGTTCTACAAAACGTGCGCATGGTGAAGCTACATTTACAGTTTAGAAGCAAAACAAGGACCTTGCATCACTTGCTCAGTCACAAAGGAAAACTGGAAGAAAAGCCTAATCGAGATGGAGATCAGTGACACAGAAGTTGATGTACAATACTTGTTACTTTATCCACATTATATGAAGAATAATCCGTACGATTACTCTTTGATCAATATACATTGTAACTAAAATTCATTTATAGCATATATATATATATATATATATATATATATATATATATATATATGATTTTGGTATATATAAGAGTGGCAAACTCCGACATCATGTGACCGATCTCCATGAAAATTGGCACATTACATACTTTTTAATCCAAAATGTTTATATGCTATTAATTTTGTTGTAATTCCATTTAAGGGCGCTTCAGAACAAAATTGCGCTTCATTTTAATTCAATTTCCATTCAAACTGCGCACCACCTGGACATCATTGGTACTGAGCGTTGCTATGTAACGCAGGGTGAGGTCGAGGAGATCAGGTCAGAGGCGCGCGAAAGTAAGATAGAGACACACAGAGAGAGAGACGAACGGAGAGGGACAAAGAGAGACAGATGGTGATAGAGACAAACACAGAGGTTGAGACAGAGATGGAGAGAGAGAAACAAACACAGCCAGAGAGACAGAAAGACAGAGAGAGAGAGACAGAGACGCAGAGAAAGAAAGAGATGCAGAGACAGACTCACAGGGGTAGAGATACAAACAGAGAGAGAGACACGGAGAAAGGGAGGGTGAGGAACAGACAGGGAGAGGGACAGACAGAGACAGAGTCAGATAGACTGTGACAGGGACAGAGAGAGAGAAAGGGAGAGGGAAGGAGAAAGAGGGAAATGAAGGGCATAACAACGTCTGCCGAGTTTCGCTGGTATCAAAATAAATATCATTTACATTTTTGATGGTAAGAATAATCTATAATTGAAAAAAATAGTTATTCAGCTGAAAATATTTTACTAGTAATTTAAATGCACATATAAATTGTTTAATATTGTTTGACTGAATGTTGTAAAACAATGTTCATGCATTATACTCCTATGCAAATACTTTTATTTGATTATGTTCCCTTCGATGTGTTGAAATTACAGTCAACCAGGTACATTGGCACAGAGACATAGTCGAACTGCGAAAACATCTGGAATTGGCAGCTAATCTTTGGCAGTGGAATCGAAAGATCCTTCGTTACAATGGGGTCACGACGTACAATTGCTTTAATTTTCCTCCCAGCCCTGTTAACTCTACAGCGCAAGTTATCATTTTTAAACGTTAAAACAAAAGAGGCAGCTTTAGGATGAGCTAAAATGTTCATATTTTGATCGCTATATAAAATACAAATTTTCTTTTGTACTAGGATTACCGTCCGTCCGGTATTACTCCGGACAGCCCGGGAATAATGAAATTTGCCTGGAGTAACCTGTGGCGTGTTCGGGAATTTCCATAATAGAATATTAAGGAAATTATTTATCCATATTATGGAAATTATATTAGAAATATTTCACAATATTGATATTGAAGAAATCTAAATGTTCTTCTCCGTAAGTTTATGGAATTATGAGGAGCCTACTCTGAGAGCTACAGTAAAGTTCTATGGAGATAGTGAGTACAAATGGGTATAAATGATTTCTGTGGGTATAAAGTTAGTTTGCGTCTCAATCACCTTACATCCCATGCATACAACAAACGACCGGAAATTGAATCCGGGTTCGCACCATGGAAAGAGAGCATGTTGACCTTGAGCCAACTGGGGGACTATGAATCTTAAATCAAACTATAAACTGACTCATCACTCGGAGATAGAACCTTGGCTACGTGGTGAGAGATACTGAAATAGCCTTTGCACTTTACCAGAGAGAAGAATGTTCTTTTCCAAAGGAAAACAATCTTGAACGCGTAGTATCTAAGAATCCCCGAGGTAAAGATGAAAAAGAATTAAATCATCTATATAATATCTGCAGAAAGTCAATCGAAAAATACAATCCAGAGAAATACAATTGATTTATTGAGAGATTAAACGCTACAAGCAACTCTCTTTGGCATTTCACAGAAAAAATTCTTAGAAGAAACAGCATTCCCCTTATGTCAACAGTTAATGAAAAACGAAGATGTGTCTTACAGAATCGGCACTTCATTACAAAGTCACCATTACCAGCTCTAACAGCATCTGAGCGTAATAGCAAAATCTGAAAATGTTTGGAAATAAAATTAAATTCAACATCTATAGCAAAATTCTTCTCACTAAAAATCTTCATTGCCTCTATTCATTAATAATAATGCTCCAAGTTGGTCTCCCAAAACCAATAAAATATCTTGGATTAAATTTAGATACAAAACTCAATTGGAAACATTTAAATAAAATCTCAACAAGCCAAAACAAGCTAATTTTATTGTGACCTATGCTAAACCCACACACTGTCAAATGATCTAACACTTTACAAATCGGGCATCAGCCAACACTACTACGCACATGCCCGATCTGGATCGATGTCACCAAAGCCAATCTCAATAAAATACAAATGTTTCAAACCAGGTAGCGATCTAATACAATGGTGAGCTAAGCTAAAATGAAGTAGTATCAGGATTTCGAAATGTTTTCTTCGGCTGTTGTTCACGCTGCATGCTGTCGTCTTCTTGCTTAAGGCGAAATGTACCGCCAATAGTTCAATTTGACGCCACCACGTTGCAGCACGAAAATAAGCTAGAATTACTTTACTAAGGTCTAAACAAGTGGTACGATTTTCAATCAGTAAACGACATATGATTTGTATGTAATATGGAATTTACGCTTCGAAGCCTCTTTGAAAAAGACATTGGTTTTACATTCTCGTATACGTACGTATATACTGAGTAATATATGTAGTGTAGAGAAAGTTATGTAATGATGCAGAAAACCAATTTTTAATTTTTCAACGAAATGCATGTTTTGAGGCCCTCTGATACCGATAAAGTAGTGTTTTTGTTGTTGTTGTTGTTGTTGTTGGTTTTTTTAAACGTCCGACTTCCTGTCTGCCCATCTGTGAACAACACTAGAACCGAAACTACAAGAATTCGTAGACTTTTATCGGTTTAAACTTCCAAACTGTATTAGATTTAGATTAGATTTATTAATAATATATTGCAATTAAGTGTGAGAACTTGGTGGCAGAATACACTAACTTAACATTACAGAACTTAACAACTATACAATGTCTACAAACTTTACAAAATTACGTGAACATTTCACCGTACAATCTTTCATAGAACTCCACTTCACCAAACTTCACTTCACCACACTTCACTTCACCGCACTGCAATACAGCGAGCTGTAATGTCTTTCTTAATCACTCGTTTCTCTCAGTGAATATTTACTAGTCGATCTGGTCTGTCTCAATGCTTTACGAGTTCGAAAAATGTTGTTTAAAAATTGGAGATACTTTAAATGACTCCCCAAGTCATCATTTAAAGTACATTGTTTCAACTAGTTTTCCTTCTGCAGCGACACATATCTGAGATACGCGAGTAGATATTTTAGGACTCTGTAACTTTTACTGCTTTAAATTTTGCCTCCTCAATGATGATCTACTCGACCTATTACAATCCATCACTGATCCATTTGCTTCAAAACGTTTCCGTTTCCGGAAAGTTGTCATAATATTTTGTGAGTTAGATTTTTTCAAGAAAATATCCAATTGTATCTATTTTTGCGTTTAATCATATTATTGTGTTAATTAGAAGGATTTTTCGATTTTAATTCACTTCATTCTATATGTAAATACGGTATATCTGTAAATTCAAATAGCTCGCTCATGTCATCTACAGTCTGCAACTATTAAGGATCGAAATGTAGGATTGTTATTATTTTAAATAAATTGATATCACAAATAATTAATTCTATATAAAACATCTATAAAGCATTAAAATGTGAATTTTCAATGTTACGCATTCATTTATTCTAATAATATATTTTATTAAAGTGACATTTAATTTAAATATAAATTATATTTAATAATGGTCATTATTACAATATAACAAAGGTGATTAGTGTTATGCAATAGCAAAGGGTGACAGCATAGTATTGAAGTGCTATAGGAATGTTGGTAACAAAACATTATCAGAGAAGAAAGTATTATTGAGGTCAGAAAAACTGGCAGAGGGTTGTGAGCCGTGAGCAAGTAAAGAGGTGCGAAGAAATTGCAGTAGATCGTAATGTGCCGAAAGTAGAAATAAACAATTCGCTTAGTCGAAATTTAGTTTAATTTAAGAACTATGTTTGCCAGAGTGATTAATATTTAACCAGATAATAGTCGGAAATAATAGAAACGGAACATTAATTGGAGTGTGTAAGAATACGTGACAACCAAAGGTATAAAACAGTGTTCGAGTATGCAGGACCACAGCGGCCAAGCATGCTGAAGGAATGCAAAGAGGAAAGCAAAATGTTTTTAAGGTATTACGAACAAATTTAATATTAAATGTGCAAGGCCAAGATTTTAAAGGGTGTTAAGATTATTAGTAAATCAATTGATTGAAGAATTAATTAAACATGGCCATGTAATAAGGTAAAAAGAATCTAAATTTTAAAATAGCACGAATCCGAATGAGTGTGTGAATGAGAAAATTTGTAAATATGTATATGAATGAAAGAATTTAGTTCTTTATATATTTTTTTCCATGTGTTCAGATATATATTTTTATTGCTCCAAAATATTTTGCTAAAAATTATGTTTTTGTTACTTCGTGTCGACTAGTAGCTTATAATTTTTACCGCGGTTGGCTTATTTTCTGGCGCTGCAGTCGTTACCGGTTAAGTGAATTGAATATCCTACTCTCTATAAAACTACTCTAGAATCTATTATGTCTACTCTTGTAGACAATTCTTAGAGTTTTTAATTCCAAAAAAGCAGATGAATTGTATATACAATAAAGAGAGTAAATATAAATTTCCGTTTAGATATGTTACTGTATCTGTAAGGTTACTGTATGTTAAATCCGTAAGTACAAAATATATTGTTTTTGGCATTTTTCGATGACAATGATTGATAACATTCAAAAGATCACAATAAAAAACAATAAATACGATGAAGCCTAGTTAGATGGCGCAAGTATGAATATTTGATTACATGAGGATTGTTTTGAAAGTAATATCTTCCAGTTATTTGTATGACAACTATAGTAAATGAGAAATCTCACTTAATATAGTTACTGTTAGAACAGAGTTTTTTGAACACAACACTATTTTTCAATATAATACCCCTTTTTTCTATGCATCTATCCATAGATACATAAGAGTCTGCATACCACGCTGATAAAAATCTGTACCAGTCTATATGTGGGGAATTCTTATGGTACCGTTCCACGGGTTATCGTTTTATTTCCAGCTCTTAATGGTGACATCATGTCCCTCCATCAGTAAGTATTCGATCCAGAAATTCGCCACCTTCAGCTTCGTATTGGGTCGAGAGCTCCTCCCAAACTTCCATTCGATGCTGTTTGTGTTCTTGTGTGAATGATCGCGGGTCCCATCTTGCGCACAATTTTTAGTAACTCAATTTACTCAGTGTTACCTCTAATGCATTGCAGCCAATGTACAACGCCGCACGGTTACTCAACACCGTACACATTCCCCCTGCCCCCCATGAGCATATTCGCGCCGGTGAGCTAATCTATGCGCTTCATTTCGTGGTGTGGTAGCTGTGCGTGGATGACGTCAAAGTTGTTTACCTTTCACGTCGCTGTCGCCACTCTGCAGTAACATACTCGTACACTGTATGTTTCCCATAAATGTTCAGCAAGCGATATCAATATGTGCAATTTCCTCCGAAGTGAGAAATTCAGTAACACATCCCTGCTTTTGGCGCGCGTTCCAGCTAGACGCCAGCTAGCATATTGTAACTGTGGTTCTATCAGACAAATAGCTACGAAATTAAACGAACATTAATGGGAAGGATCAAATTCTAATATGACATCCCTCACATTTGTTTTTGAGGTCATTATATACGTTAATATGAGACTTTCTGTGACAAGGTTCTCAACGCGCCCGAGAGATAGTAATAACCTCCAATGACTTCGAAGTGTGTAGTTCCAGTAAGGTGTCTCTGAATCTTTTGTGCAGAGATTACAAAGTGAAGAAAGAATTGTAATGCTTCAGAAAAAAACATACAAAACAGCCGGCTTTTAATGTTAGAATTGTATGCAACGCTAGATTCTCATCAAGATTAATAGAGCAGTTGCAGAAGAAGAAGTGAACACAAATTAGACTGAGTTTGTTAAGTTTTAATCTCTTCAAATATTAGGAAAGAAAAATATGGAAGTCTTATGGAAATCCGGGGAAAAATCAAATGTAGTGATAAAAGATGTGGTGACAGAATTTTCGGAACTAATTGGGATTGATCTGCACTTCTGCATTTATCATTTGTGGTAATGCAAATGTGCTAAAAGCATGTTTGTGCATATTAGGAAAAACGCGTAAAAAATATAGCTGTAATAATATTTAACTAATGGAATCAAAAACTGCAATATTTTTGTTACGACGATTATAATTTTGAAATTGCAATAAAACCATTTCATATCCAGTATGGAGGTAACACACAAGCCCATTGGGTGTTGGGAACTTTTGAACGGGAGTATAACATTATCAGCTGCTAAGATTCTTTGGTAAGTCCAATGCCAGATACTGAAAAAACATAATTGAACAAAATTGGGCATGAAATAAATGAAGTATAAAGACATTTTCAACATATTAAGCTATTTTTAAAATAGTTTACAGCGTCGGTGACTGCACATATTACCAGTTATAGATATTGACATCCGCTTAAAATATTTTTCAAAAAATTTAAATGTAATTTTTGTCAAAAAACCTCTGATTCGTAAAACAATAGGTAAGACAATACTATAATACCTAGTTTAATTAAGAGAGGATTATCTACCTGTCCGTCCGTCTATCCGTCCGTCCGTCTCTACGTCCGTCCGTGTGTCCGTCCGTCTGGTGTCTGTGAACAATATTAGCGCCTAAACCATACGTAGGATGTTTTCCAAAATGAAGAAACCTATGTCAATCTGGCTAGAGTCGAAAATTTGAGATTTTGAAACACATTCTTCAAAATTTGGGGGTACTTTACATGACATTTTCAAATTTTTCTCAGAAACTGCTCCAAACTATTTCTTTAAATTTATTGTAAGAAAAGAGTAAAATACATTTATGAAGGTGGCGTAGGTCCCATTTTCACGGTTAACTCTGAATTTTTGAAAATTTCAAGAGTGTGAATTTTTTTCGATGTCTCCCAACAACTACAAAATTAAAGATAGATATTTTTCCTTCAAATACAATTTGTTCTCTACAGTAAGTTATTTTATTAAGGTCATTTACTTCTTTCAAAATTGTAGTAGTTCTCGCGCAATATTACGTGAAAAATGTTCAATTTAAAAAAAAAGATTTTCTCAAAAACAAGTCCAAATATTTTCTTTAAATTTTCGGTCAGGATAGTGCTAAATGTCCTCTAAAAGATGACATAACCCCCTTATTGCTCTATTCTGTTGTTTTTTCAAAAATTACAAAAATTTAATATTTTTTTACTTTTCTCTCATGTTAATATTTATACTAGCGAAAATTTGTTATCAATATTGTATTTATGGATATATGTGCTTTAAATAATGTCTTATAAAGTTTCTCGAAAACGTAATCGTTTTCTATGAAAACTAGCTCAAACATACGCATTATCAGAAATGCTCAAATACCATTTTCTCAAAAACGGCTGCAATTTTTTTCTTCAAACATTTTGAACGGATAGTGGTAATTGCACTCTTTAAAATTACGTAAAGCTTTATTTTTTTTCAAAACTTGCACAAATGTAAATTTTTTAAAGATCTCTCACGTCGTAGGCACATTTCCAACTATTTCGTCACTATTATATCTGAGAGTTATAGCAGTTATAGTACTTAAAATGGATTTCAAATGAAGTTTTTCGAAAACTCAAAAGTTTGCTGTGAAAAAGTTTCAATTTTCCAATTTTTAGTACTGTTTAAAAGAAGTTTTTTAAAAACCGTTCGAAATTTTTCAAAGAAAATTGCCATATAAGACGAGGTTTTACTGTTCTTTAATAAACTTAAAATAATATTTCCTGTCTACAATTAGGAAATCGAAAAATTAAGAAAATGTCAACAAATTGTAATTTGGGCGGCGATATATTGCAGCTGTCAGCAGAATGTGGCAAGTCCGAACAGCTAGCTGAGACCAAAGGAAATAGGAAACTAATACGGGAAATGAAATAATTATGAGTCGTCATTGCCAACAATATTGTTTATTACAATAGCAGCTACGACTATATAGTCGTTTTGTGGCTTCCATACAGCAGAAAACTGATAATGATGGCTAAGTCATCGAAAGCTGCTATTATAATAAACAATATTGTTGGTAATGACGACTCATAATTATTTCATTGTAAATATCAACGAAAACGCACCACAATACCAGTATACTACGGGAAAGTCAGTGTAATTCTGTAGCACCAGTTGTTTTTATTTTGAAATCGAAAACTCAATTGAAACTGATCTCCCTTCGTTTACTATAAATTTGTTTTTAAGGAACGAATTTAACACATCGAATATTGTACTATTTACTGTTTGTTTTTTGCAATGAATATTCGTATCATCCGCAAAGATAACTATTCTTTCCGTTTCGAATCGTCGTGGGCATAACATTTATGTATAGTAGGAAGATACTATGTCTAAAATCGAACCTTGCGGAATCCCATGTGTAATTGGCAATGAATCGAAAAGGTGTGAGTATAATGATCCACCATTCCAGTACACTCTGAAATCGTTAAGATACGAACATAATCAATCCAGAGCAATATCACAGATTCCATACGAAGGTCATTTTGAAAGTAAAGTTTTTAATTCATCAACGTCAAAAGCTTTTGAAAAAACCAAAAAAAATCCCCCTTTGTGCTTCATTTTGATCCAGTGTTGAAGCGAAATCTTTAAGAAATTGTTGTTTCTGTGGATTTCGATTTTGTAAATCTATGTTGTCAAGCTAAAAACTCTTCGTATTTACTGAGATTTCCAAACGAACGTAAAAATAATTCTATAATATTTTTTTAAAAAGTTGACAAAAGGGAAACTGGTCGACAATTTTGAATTTCATTTTTGTGGCCCTTTTTGAAAAGCGGTTTAATCTTAGCTGTTCTGAAAATAATTGGGAATGTTCCGGTGCGTGAATTAAATGTGTGAGTTAATGGGTGCACAATGACAGGGGCACATGTCGCTGCTGTACTTTGAAACTGGCACAATTCAAAAAATACCAATTTCACAGGAGCTACTTTTTAAAATTGTAACAAAAAGTAAAAGCTTGGTAACTTGATAGAGGCACATGTGTCATTTAGCGCTACTAACTACTAACGAACTACTAACTTCAGAAATATGCCGGTTTACGGAAAAATCTTCGCTAAGGAAGTACTTTTTTGCAGAAAACACAAAAACAAACTTTTTTAGTTGCGCCACTATCAAAGCAAAGCAGTGATCTCGTGGGCTGCCGTGAGAAGCATAACGTGATGTACACTGAATTGATCAGTACCGTATGGCTTCGAGCATCAACAGTTGATTCTCAGTCATGATGAGTTAGCTTTAGCTCAGCCAGAAGGTTCATCATTACCGTGACTATTGCGGCAGCCTGCATGTTAAAAAAGAATTCGGAAATTCATCTAATCCAGCGAATATTTATTTTTTGGTTTCTCGATAATTTTATGAATTTAATTGGAAGAAGCTTCGTAAACAAACATTGTGTTTTTTAAACGTTGATATCGAATTTTGAGGCTAAAAACCATAGTGAGATCTGCAACAGTAGTCGAAAAAAAATTGAAGATACTGGCCATGGCTGCCAGATCGTTCACTTCTCAGTCATTACGTACATTCAGAAACAATATTATCTACAAGGTTTCAAGTTGCAAAGCAGCATGACATTCGACAATGTTCGAAACAAAATGTGTAACATCATGGACAGAAGAGGAAATCCCAAAACATTATTGACGTTATTAAGAACATACGCAATGTGTATGCAATGGTACACAAATTATCAGAAAGAAAGATAATGAAGAGATCCTTCACGAAAAAAATAATACAATTGCGTGATCTGGGCTGTCCGCCGCGTCGAAGGCTGTGATGCCGACGTTTCGACCATCTTGTCGTAGTCTTCCTCAAGGCTGGTATGACCACGACAATGAGACAATGACAGACAATGGGAAAAATTAACAGACAGCTCTCAATTACCACGGATAGGAGAATATAACCTACAAATCTCAGTAGACAAAACCAAGTCCATTACTTTACAAAGTAGCTTTCCTTTAAGATGTAAACTGATAGTTCAATGATAAAATCACCGAACAAGGCGGCATATTTAAGTTCCTAGATTGTAATAATTCCTACATAGGAGCAATTGATGTCCAAAGGAAAGGATATCATTTTTATAATATGTAAGAAATATTTAAAATAACCCTAACAACAAGGCAAGGAAATACATCTTCCAAAAAATTTATAAACCATTGTGCCAACTGTTCTCTACGAAGGAGAAACTTGGGTACTGAATAAAAATATTGTTGCATAATTCAAGCTTCTGATATGCGATTTGAGAGTTCACTATCCACACCAAAAGTTTAAAGAAAAATTTGGAGCCGTTTTTGAGAAATTTTGTTTTTGATATTGTTTAATATTGCACATATTTCACTCAAAATGGCGCGAAAACTAATAAATTTTTCAAAAAATGTACACGACCTTAATGAGAGGACTAATTTTGAAGAACAGGTTTCATATGAAGGGAAAATCGTTATCGTCAATTTTGTAGTAGTAGGATGACGGCGAAAACATTTCAAACTTTGGCAAAATTCAAAAATTCAGAGTTAACAGAGAAAATCAGACATATGCCATCTTTTTAAGTACATTTTACACTATTGTTACTTGAAAGTACAAGAAAAAAAGGAGCATTTTTTGAGAAAATTAAAAATGTCTCAGAAGCTTTATACAAAATACTCCCAAAAATTGATGAATGTTTTGCAAAATCGCAGAACTTCGAGTGCAGCCAAATCGACAGGAGTTTATTCAGTTGGAAAAAAATCCTATGCACAATTTAGGCACTAGTATTGTTCACAGACCGACGGACGTTTTGGAAAACAACAGTATTCTGTATCAGGGGACCGCAAAACGTATTTTCTTTGAAATCTCGAAATCGATTTTTCGCAGCATTACATTACTTTCTCTGTACTACGTATATACGGAGAAATATACGTATGTAATATGCAAGAAAGTAATAAATGAAAATGTAAGAAAACGTTCGGTATATTTAATTAAATGAAAACGTAAAAGAATACGTAAATGCATGGAAAAACCACGTACGGAGAATGGTTAAGTCTGGAACATCAAAAGATAACACACAATCCCATCCTACAGGAAATCGGTCTGTTGGACTATAGGAAAAGTGGCAGGATCAACGGCTACGGATCTACGGTCCAGGCCTTGAGGAAGAAGAAGAAGAAGAAGAAGAAGAAGAAGAAGAAGAAGAAGAAGAAGGAGAAGGAGAAGGAGAAGGAGAAGGAGAAGAAGAAGAAATAGTATAACAACAAGCACGACAGGAGAACATCTGTATCAACGAGATACATCCTGCTTGATAATTCTCTGGTTAAGTTATGCTTGTCAAAAAAGTGTTTTAGGAAGGAAATGGCTATTGAGACACACATTTGATCCCCTCTTCAATGTTGCAATGCTGATTTCGTTCTTAGAAAAGAGCAAAAGGAAATTAAAGGATAGTAATTTAGTAAGTATTAGTTAGATATTATGAATAATTTCTTTATTGTAATATTGTACATTAAAAGCTGGTACCTTAAAAGCAATTCCAAGCAGCTGCAATTTAAAAGTAACAATTTTTAAATGATACTTTCTTTTCCTCTAATGAACCTTTCATTTATCTTACATCAACAATACCTCGAATCGATATCTCTTCTTGACTACCTCAAATTATAAATTAAAGAATGATTGTACGCAGAAGTAATATTTTCAAATAAATAGAGAAAACTGCAACTGATTGAAGGATTCCTGTAATGATATTGCTTATTTATCAAATAGAGACTTACATGTACTAAAAAGAGATTATAAATACTTTAACTAAATGCTGCTTTGCAGTTGTATCAAGTGTATTTACAGTTTTGTTAAGCATCTCTGATACAATTATAAATATTGTTAAAGAAGAAAATGTTATGTTTTTGTATCACTGGTGTATCAAATTATGATGATCAATAATTATTTCACCGTCTTATTGTAGACACTAGTAATAACACTGCCATCATGAAGAAACTCGTTTTATTCACAACACCTGCATTTGGAACTAAAAAAAGCAAACAATTTTATAGATATTAATATATAATAAGTAATACTAAATAAATTAAATTTAACAAACACGATCTTAGTCATTCTTACCACATTTCTGATTATCTTCTGATGGTTTGAAACCTTTCTTACACTGACAAACTAAATTTGTACATTGAATGTTTTGTTTGTCCCCATCTGCTGGTAAGAAACAATCGTTGTTTTTGCCATCACAAGCGTCATTCAAACCTATACAAGAAATTAAAAATAATTTTGAATTGTTCATTTTTTGTAATACTTTATGACAATTTAACAAGACCTAGCACTATAAGTCGATAATATTTCTACCTAAATTAGGGAATCATTACTTTGTTACAGAAGGTAAATTGATTTTAGAGAACAGAAAAGAGATACACCTCAAATAAATGGAAATAAAATTACAATTAGTTTCTTTGTAGAATAGAGAGTTGAAAAATAATTGTTACTGAGAATAAAATATGATTTAGAGTCCACTGAAGAGATTGGCATGTGATAATTCCTTAAAATAATAATGGAGTTACAATCTGGAATCTGTTAAAACTAATATTACTTTGTAAAAATTATTTTAACAAACCCCTTAAGTGAAAATTAATATTTATTAGTTGAGTTATAGAATACTTCTACTAAAAATATTCAGTAATAAAATTATTAAACAATACACGTATATGTAGACTGTTTACTAAAAGTAAAATAAAATTATTCAGACTACTTGCTGCACGAATCAACCGACACCTGCAGATGTCACTCATTAATATTCAACAATTCCACTTGCCAAATCACACACCTACTTGGGACGTACGCCTGATCCTGCATGCTCGTTTCTTCATTGCGTACAATGACTCAAAATAAATTCTTTAATTTTCTCTCGAATAGAGCAAAGTATTCTTATTGCCTGGTTTCATTTTAGTTGATGTCGGTATTTTTGAAAATTGCAAAAAAAGATAATGGCAAAACTACAATATTTGTGATTAATATTTTGCCTTAATGTCATTTGTTCTTCAAAATTAAATCTTTAAATAGGTATGTTTTCCTATAACTACTTTTTTTTCCTATAAGTAGTATCGATTCTTTTTAATTGAAAATTTGAATTTCCCGCGCTTGGTTTGCTAGTCTTCCACGGGTTATCGCATCGCAATATGGAAATAGCAATGCAGGCAATAATGCTTTATACTGTATAGAACGCAGTTTTGGGATGTCGAATTTGTGTCGATGTGTTGACCTTACAACAAATACAGTACCGGCAGCGAATAACGATTCTGACAGTTCTCTCGCCACGGGTTGTGGTAAGCCAAGTGACCTGCTCTGAAGCAATCAGCGTGCGAAGATTTGTTACTTTCTCACAGTCAGGGTTCAGCGCTGCCGCTCATGTGACTCAGACGAAAACGCGGAGACGGTAAGTTTCGACTTCGGCGAAAGTGATAAACAAGATATCATGACGTGTCATAGCCTGTCAGTAAGTGTTAATGTTTTGAGTTTTAATGTAGATGATGTATATGGTGCCATGTGCATAGCAATGTGTGGCAACAGCGCACTGACTTGCCAGAGTTGCTTATACGCTGCCCGT
Source organism: Gryllus bimaculatus (assembly GCA_017312745.1). Classification (NCBI taxonomy): domain Eukaryota; kingdom Metazoa; phylum Arthropoda; class Insecta; order Orthoptera; family Gryllidae; genus Gryllus; species Gryllus bimaculatus. Next base: position 5,536,285 of record BOPP01000017.1, read on the forward strand.
ACTGTAGTGTTGCCCCAATGTTCAAGGGCCTCCGATAATTCTTAATAAATATTGACTGCTTAACTTATCAAAAAATTGAAAAACGTATACAAAGAGTGGATTACACTATACGCAAAAAATGTTGCTGATTGATGCGAGAATGTCACTCAGTGTTGAGAATTTTAGTTTGTTTTTTTTAACAAAACTTGTCTTTAAATTGGAGGGGGAGTTAAATCGGCGGTGATCAGAGAAAGCAAGAATATGGGACCCGCAAATTAACTTAGGCCCAAAGTTTCTCAAAGCTGTTAAAACGGCCCTGAGTTCATCAAGTGATAGCTGAGATGTGTTGAGATGGACAAACACTGCATTATTAGTAAGTGTTACTAATGCGACAACGTACGTCTGTTGTAGCACTGTTGTAGCACTATTTTAAACTAATAGTTTAACATTGCGACGTGTGTGCCGTAGCAACAGCCATAACAACAAAAATAAAGATAAATATTTTGCTAAACATGTAGAAATTTGTCGCAAAAATGGAATGGAATGTTCGCATCAAAAACTCATGAAATGGAATACTTTCTTGAATGTATAGGTTTCCCCCGAATCCACAGTTATCCATACTTTCAGCGGCGAAATTTCGAATTGGAATCAGCCGCAATACTCAAGCCAATTCTACTGAAGAGTTAAAGAGAAGTTTATAATTTAAGAGGTCTACAGTAACAACTGACATAATGTTTTAAAATATTTTATTATATATTTGGTATATATTGTATTTATTCAATGAATGCACTTTGGTATTAATTCACAATAGTTTCAAGAAAAAATAAAAATTCTTGAAGCATAAAGTATAAAAAGCCCATTTACATATATTAAAAATGTCCAAGAAACCTTTCGTGAGATGGTTTGTTGAGAATATTGATCAGGGTGAAGTCAGCTAAAGCTGTAGGCTGGCCTGTTAAATCAGTCTGTTAAAACATCAATAACTATAATCTACTGTACATTATTTATTACTTGATAATAGAATTATTATATTATTAAACACATTATTATTGTATTATTATATTATATATTATTATTGTTGTAGTTGTAATTGGAGTGTAGGCCATTACTGACCACGCTTCATGATCAATGTGTGTATTTTTTCAAGTATCAGCTTTTCAGCTGTAACCCTCATTAAGAAACGCCTTGAAGTGTGAATTATGAAATTATACAATGATGATGATGAGGGGTGAAGGGACAATCACAAATACGACCATATCTAAGCAGGACTCCAAACTGTAGCGTCCTCGGCACAGACGACGCCTGCCGCAATCGTCTGCGCCACGGGGGCGACTATAATTAATATTATTATTATTATGTATTTATTACTTTATAGTGTATCTGTTCCATAAAGTACAACAAAATGTATCCTTCATTTATTTACAAAATCTATTATGTTTAACTTTCTTCTATATATTATTTTTTCTATATTTATTCTCCATATGTATAAAGCAAGGCAAGATAAACTCCAGAATAATTTATTTACTTCATGCTCCCTCACTATTTCGTAGCTCCATGCTTTCTTCTCTCACTGTTGCTTTTTTCATCATAAAAGTTATGTCAGATGCGAGATATACAGAGAAGAAAAGTAGAATGAATCATAAATGTATTAAAATAAAATTAGAAAGAAAATTAACACAGCCGAAAATGGAATGAAACAGGAAATTAAGCCAAATTATAATACCAATATTCCTACTAACTCACCTCTGGCAAACACACACAGTTGTTTAGAGCTGTGATAAAAGAATTCTGTCTCACACGAACATTTCTTTGTGTCTACTCTACAAGTAGATCCATATCCAAGTTTCCCATTTTGGCACTGTACATGTTCCAAACAAATTTCATTGTATTTATCCACCACTGAAATCAAAATCTAATTAATCTCGCAGACCAGTTTCATTTTTAATTAGGACTGTCCACATTGTTACAGCATTTACAACATTTTTACATTGTTTCAGGAAATATAAATTAGACTTTTCTGATAATACAAATCTATAAGTCTACAACCTTCATCTTCAGTTATTTTAATTTCGTCGTTTTCTAAATGAAGAGGTTGAGTAGAATTGCAATATACAGCCAGAACTACAAAATCTGTATAATGTATGTTAATAATTGTGTACTATCATAACTGAGCTAATATTTGGTCCACATTTTATGATTCTGTACTATAGAGTTTTATTTTGTATAACAATTTAAATAGTTTTTTAGTGAATATTTTACTACTTTGCTAAGTTTACTTAGGTAATTAAATTCTAAAGGGAAATAGATGATGTCAAGATTGCAAGAACAATGAAAGATAATCAAATTTCTTTCGTAAGTAGATGAAAATGATGGAGTCAAAAATATTTAAAACTTGTGCAAAGGTTTCCTGCTAACTACTTGCTACAATAAACCTTAACCACAACTTCCTTCTCTAACACACACGTAGTCAACATAACTAGGACTAAAAAGGTATTCTAATGAAGGAGCTTAAGATTGCACTATTAGCTAATTTCATGGATAATTTCCTTAATTTTTAAAGCTGTTCAATTATTGGTAGACACGGTGCCTCTCATTAATTTTAGCTCTTCTTTCTAATGATAATCACCCTTGATCACATGTGAGAAGATATTGAAGTATTATCATGTCAATTATACCTAAGTATTCTTTGATAGACATTGAAACGCAATACTTTTTGAATTTAAAAAATAAGTGCCAAAAATCGGTCAATTCACATTTCTTCAATCGATGAAACTTTAAATTAACAAAACAGATTAACAATAAAAACATCATAGAAGACAGTAAATCATTGTGTAAATAGGTAAAAATTGTCATATTACACATTAGAAAGAGTAGCTGTTTGGAAGAATAATGTTTGAAACTTGCCTGGAATGCATGACTTATTAAATTCCACAAATCCAGGGTCACAAAGACATAAAGTTTTACTACATGTTCCATGTAGAACATGATTGCATTGCTCCAGATAAATACAATCTTCACCCAGAGCTAAAACAGAGAGATTTGAATAATTCAATTGTCATTATTTTAGTACAAGAAAAATACGCAGAGAATATTATCTGATGTTATTTGTTGTTTTCAATAAGTGTCAGAAGTTTTATTTTTTATTTGCTATTTCATAAGGGTACAGTTAATAAAATGAGCACTATTACTAGAAATTTCAAGCACTACTCCTAATAACTGTTAATCATAATTTTTAAATATACTTCAAACTCACAAACACAAATGTAAACTTCACAATTTATTAACACAGAAGAGTTATGTTGACCTAAATTACAGTGTTCGATGTGTATCACATGTATCACAATCTGTTAATGGTGTGGGCAGCCTTCATTAATTATTCCAATAGAAATCTAGATTTGGATTTCTTGATCAAATTACACTTGAAAGAACACAATGTTTGACATAACTCAACACTTTACTATGATTTCATGACACTAAACCTTGTATTATAGTGTCATAAATTGTGTCTACGCAGTTTCATAGATTGGGGATAGAGGGGGAGGTTACAGGATACTGCTGCTCAGATTAATAGTTTTCGCTGGTTTCTCCGATCAGTGCCAGAGGAATGTCGGATCAGTACCCTAGCAAATGAGTCATGGACCAAAGGGCTTAAAAGTTTCTGCACTCGTGTTCTAACATGTTCTAGTAGCTCCAGTGGAAGTCTAGACACACAGATATCTGTGAATCACATGTGGCCGAGCTGTGTATTTCTCTAATTTGCATTGCTCACGAAAACAAATGTAATAATTTGGTGTAAATGTAGTGTAGTATTTAGTAATATTTATGGAAATTTATTAAGTAAGTAGTTACTCCACAACGAACAGCTGCTATCGGTGCCGGGTAATTTTGCAGTCATCATGGCTAGATGTTTTTCATAAACATTTCCAGCATCTTCCTCCAATTATGAAAATAAATATTATTTAAAAAGAATTGTGTTCATCATAAAAATATATCTCGTAGAATGTGGTCACTTCATATATTTCTGACTAATTTTAAATCTCTAACTTGAAGTTAATAAATACAATTACATAATGCTGTGAAAGTGATCCTTTTTTTATCAACAATCTCCATATTTTAGTAAGAATTTGTATATTTTTGGTATTGTACGAAATAATGAAATAGGTCGAAGCTGGATATGTACTGAATAAAAAGAAATATGATTAGGATTGTGTTCTCTTTGGATCAGGGGAGTGGAAGACAACTCTTTCAGGAAGAACTTCAACTGGAAAGTTATCATAACTTGTTAATTGTGAGAACCATATATTTCCATAGCAACTGCACTGCAAGGGTATTTCTTATTTTAAAAGTTTAATCCCTACCCCAAAGATACGATCTTTTCTAATAATTTAATGTTTTACATAGCACTGAATTGTTTCATTATTGAAGCCTTACCTTTCTTTGCATAACAAGTTGAATTGTTTTCTACAGCCACGCCTTCACGTCCACAAATACATCGTGTTTCTGAACATGTACTGAAACCACCCAATTTCCACTTGCATTGCTGCTCATATTCACACGGATCTCCAACACTGTTTGCAGCTGTAAGGGCAAAAGAAATATTAAACTAAAAAAATAATTATCATTCTATAGGGCAGAGTTATTTTTGAAAGTAATACTAACCTTTTTTGCATACTTTGTCAATCATAACATAGTCCGCATTACATTCGCAACCGTTTGACCCGCATTGAGCATTTTCTGGACAAGGCGGGCATTGAACTCCACGTCCAGTTGCATTCACTGACACTGGTCCTGCCGACGGCGATGCATCTCCTGAAATGTGCACGTTTCATCATAAATGCCATTTGTGAGCCAATCGTAGCACCACAATGCTTTATTATTTCGAATGATAGTTGACTGTTCAAAAAATTAACTGCCCCAGACGGAAATCGAACCCGTATTTCTCGCTACACGTGCAGTTGCTCTAATTACTTGAGCTACCTAAACTCTTTGAACAGCCGTCTGGGGATTAGAGCCTCTGTGACATGCTTTACATTTCACCCCTGATCATATGTTGCAAGTTCATAATAGCACATGAATATGATTCCCACTTCGCAATTGCCGACTCACACGATTCCTGACTTGGACAGTTCATTCTTTGTACAGTCAAACAATTTTTTAAACATTACTTCTGTTAAGTAGCTAAGGGAGATCACAAAAGTGGGTTGGAAATTACAGCCTGCAATTACAGATTGCAATTTGTTCTAGAATCTTTTCAAATTAACCAATTCCATTGGTCAAGTACAGCCCAGCCCCTTCACATTCAAAACATCTATGCCAGCATTGAACGTAGTGTTTGAGCGTTTCTGAAAATGCGGAATTGTGAACTAATTTTAGAGATTGTGAGCAGAAAAGTTTAGAGATTTCTAGAAACAATCTCATATTTAAAATCGTTTAATTTCGTTAAAAACAAAACAATACGGCAAAATGGCATGTTATCTTACATAGTGCATCTAGCATTATTCCTACAAAAAATTGAAGAAAAAAGTTGGAACAGATTTTGAGAAAAAATATTTTAATATTTTTTTAATATTGCCCAACTTTTACCCATTATTACGCAAAAATAACTGATTTTTTTAAAATGTGCTTGACTCTAATAAAATAATTTATGGCATAGAACAAATCACAAATGAAAAAAACAATTCTACAGTCAGTGCAAGTAATATTGTAGTTCTAGGAAGACGCCGATTTGAAAAAAATGAAAAACTTGAGCCACAGGGACTACATATAATATTCCGTCAAAATTTGAAGAATATTTTTCGAAAACGCATGGCTTCGAGTCGGGTTAGATCAACCAGATAATATGTATTTTGGTAAAAATTCTAGAACGTTTAGGTGGTAGTGATGTGCACACTCGCACAGACTGTCAGACGTGCAAACATTTAGATAAGAAAAAAACGATTTTTCGGTACCAGAGGGTCCTAAAACGTGTATTTCCATCACAATCTAAAAACAAGAATGTTCTACAGCATTACATAACTTTCTCTATTATATTCTAAATAAACACGTAGTATTATAACTCATAAATCATAAATAATAGTATACGTACGTATTTACACCATAAAGTAATATTACAGTACGTATATTACTTCGTATCTATGCACGAATACGAAAAGTCGATTTTTCGAAAGAAAAACTTCTTTTGTGGGTCACTGGTACCGAAAAGGGGGATAATTCTTGTCCCTACAAGTAGTAAATAGATTCCTTTAACACGTTGTGTAAATTTCTAGGGTATGTAGACGGCCGAAAATTATCATTTTTTGCAATGAATATGTGCTGGAAAATCTTTTTAAAAGACGCCACTTATGTGACATTTCCCCTGAGTGGTAGGCAACTCATCTTACTTTGATGTGTGGAGGAAACGAAATCCTTAGCTGCGTCAGAAAGTGACCCCTAAACATCCAGGCTTGATGAGTTGCTTTCGAATCAAGAGGAAATGTCACCATTATAACTTCATTACATCAAAATTTCACCACACCTTTCCATTGACAAAGAACTGATTATATTCCCCCTTCATTCCCTAGAAGTTCGTAACATTATTGATTGGTTGGTTAGAGATTCCGGGTGCGTCAACCGGCAAGGCCAATAGTCCCGTAATTGTAATACATGCCCTCGGGATGTCTCTGTGATCTTTCCACGCTGGATGTTGTGATGCGGCGATCTACCGTTGGTCAGTGGGATTTTCTCCAGCTAGATATCTCCCACCAATCGGGCACCGCCCCAGCCGAGGCGAGGATAGGACAATAAGAGGAAGGAGAGATCGCGCGCGTTCCGTGGCCCATTTGTTAGGGCACTGCTCCTGCATTCCCGGAGATCTGAGAACCCACGGAAAACTACCGATCAGAGCAGCCGACCGCTCCAGATAACGACTGAACTTGATCTAGTCGAAAATCCTGTCTTCGCTGCCACTCGAATCTAGAATCTCACGATCAGAGGCACTGCAGTGACATCAGTTGATGCCCTGAGCCACCTCTTCCGGTTATAACATTATCAGAAACACTCCTGCCAAATGCAAATGATGGTGAGGGTTTCAAGCTTTTCAAAGACTGGTAGAAGGGGTCGAAGAACGATCGGCAGTAAGGCGGAAACATCACAAAGCAAACATGATATAATATATACAAATGTTTTTAGAAAGATGCTCGCTGACCATTCGGGCGGCCTTAGGGCTGTGTTAAAAAAATGGGCAAATTTCTATACACGGGCCAATCTTGTTCATTTATAGAGATTTGAGGAATAGCAATCGTATCTTCATGGTCAAACTATACAATACTATAATTATCTATTTACGCAGTATGCCTTAATGAAATGTTGAAGTGTACATGATACGACTAGTGTCCTATATTAGAAGGTATTAGAGGTGGTCTCTGTTTTTGGACAAAGCAGAATGAATTACGATGAATGGATCATTTCGGATTTCATTCAGTTAATGATAGTATCATCCAATGGACTCTGCTTAAAGTAAAACGATTGTCGAAGTGCTAGACGTCTAGTGATTTTGGTCTAAAAAAGCTTTACAAAAAATTTTGCTTGGCACGAATTCAAATTAGTTTTGTGTAAATATAAAAGATCGTAGCCCGGGGTATCGTCGCCAACTCAGAAATGGGTATCAAAGCGTCAACTAAAGTGTATAACGTTTTCGTGATATCGTGTAAATGGAAATTTAGAACTGACACAATGCAAATTTAAACTACAAATCTTTTCTGTTACTAACGTTGAAAATTTTCCACCAGCAGACTGATCGCTCTTTGTCACATATATGCTACTCCTCAACATCTACTCAATTTTGTATTAGTCTACCTCGTAGTCACGGCGCGAAAAAAATGCTGGTTGAAAACACTTGTGAAGTTATAGTAGTAAAATATTGCGTAGCCGATGCAAATAGTGAGAAAACGTATGTGCTGTTGTAGAACCAGTAGTTTTAAATAGAAATCCTTTATAACTTTTTTCGGAATTTTCAGCGATAGATTTTTCGAAATTTCTGGAAGTACCAATCAAGTGTTTCCATAATGATTTCATGAAAAACTTTTTAGGTGCGTGGCAGTCTGCAAATATGCAACTCCACACTGCTTTGTGATCTGACTTTTACGATGTTTACAACATTAGAATTTCAGAAGTTCAATATCGCTATTCACAGTCTTAAAATCACTATACCTCTTATACTGATTTTAAGTTATATTCACACCATCTTGGATACATACGTACTTTGTTCCATAAGACGGACGGAAAGCAAAAAAAATTGTTTTTTGCCTGTGTCATGCGCGTGGGATCCTGTGACTGTTAGGCATTCAACCGCCCCCCCTCCCGTCACCATGCCCCCATCCGTTGTGCGACATCCATCCCCTCCTCGACACAACGCAGCTCTGCGAGAGAATTTCGCGGCTGGCGCGCGGGGATAAGCTCGGAGCGGACCTCGCAGCCACTTAGTTGAACAGACCTTCTCTAAAATATTTCCTGAACCGATATATAAATTGAGTTGCGATTTTTCGCTAAAGTTATTGTAGGGCAGATGTTGACCGGGGGACCAAGGATTCGAGTTCCGGCGGTGGGGTATTTTCGGCCCCAGCTATTTGGGAACTTCTAATTCAGCCACTGTCTGGAGGACAAATCTAGACACTTGTTCCTATGACCGATAGTTGCCCGTGTATTCTTTCGTGTGTATTCCAAGAGAATGACGGATCAGAACCTCAACAAATAGGCGCGGCGTACGCGCAAATCTTTCCTTCTTCATCGTTTTCCCCTTATCTCCCCTTACACACATACATTTACATACATTTCTCAACCACACTCTCGGCAGACCTGATAGGAAGTTAGCGGATATCCCTGCTCTCATGGTGACACGCTAACAAAGATACACTGATGTGCGGACCCTCGCAAGGCAACGCGTGTGTCGAAGCCGGATTTCACGTTCTAACGATGGAGGAGAATCGCTACCTCCCGAGTTATTACTTGTACTACACTCACGAAACGAATGACCAAAGTAGCTGACGTGTCGGCAAACTCTACATACTCACTCACATGACATTTTTGAGAAATGTTTTCACTGCGCACGGCTGTTGCAACACGACCCCACAATCGCAAAGAAACCGCAAAACTCCCAGCGAGGACACTCCGGTTCCATTGATCGACCCTGCGGACGGGTTATTACGAATAGGGCATTTCGCATGTTACTGGACATGCGTCTATTATTTTTCAGTTTAACCCGATATACAATTTTTCTTTCTGTGATAAAATTAGATCACCCAATGTAATGTCTAAATCCCTTATTTTATAAAAACTAGTGACGCTAAAACAGCAAGTACTTTCTCGTTCGAATATTCATGCAAATTTACGCGAAAATACTCAAGTTTTCGAAAAATTGTACATGACTTCATTTCAAAACCTACCTTTAAGAAACAGATTTCATTAAGGCAAAAAATATCTATCTGTAATAGTAAGACTGAAAAAAGTTTGAACTTTTGCAATTTTCAAATAATTAGGATTTGTTAACCAACATGAGACCATTATCCTAAACATTCTTCACACTATCCAACAAAAAAGTTAATATAAAACAATGGATCCACTTTTTTTAAAATTTTTGAAAATGCCCTAGGGTCTTCATGTAAAGTACCCCCAAAATTGAAATATAGATTTCATATTTAAGGGGCCGCGACATTAGTCACATCGATTTCGGAATATGAATTTTGGAGAAAATCAGCGGAACGTTTTAGCCGCTAGAGTTGTTCACAGACGGACAGACATTTTGTCGGCGTTCGATTTTTCGGTAATAAGGACCCACGGAATATATATTCTGGCTGTACTTCGTGTTAGAGGATTTTTTTCTAAATTTATCAACTGAATTTATCCCCTTTTTCGTTACCAGGGCCTTGTAATACGAGTTTTCTGCCAAAAAGTCGCCGTTTTGTGACGCAGCATTACATTACTTTCTCTCTACTCCGTAGCGGGAAAGAAAAAAGAACCCCTACGCGAAGGGATAGACTGAAATAATTTTCTAGACAAAATATATTACCTGCAAAACTGCAAAGGATACAAGAATGCAGGGGAGTAGTCTAGAGGGCTTGTCGCGCGTTATCGTAATCCTTCGTAAATTCTAAGTTCAAAGGTAAAATTGAAGAAAAAAAAACATTTCAACTATTTTGAAATTTCAAAATGCTTATTACAATCACAGAATTACCAATGAAGACGTGCCCTCAATCAGTTGGTTATACCAAAGTGTATGTTTGTTCTTAGTATCTACTGAGGTCGCAACTGATACGATATGGAGAAACTGATTGTGAAGTTGTTGACATGACGCCGAATTCGCAAAGTATCGAAGTGCTACACGTTAAAGGTAAAAACGTACCTTTGGAAACATTCATAGAGCGAAATGCTTTGTGATCATTGACTTATATCTAGTTCATTTTTAATTTAATTTTATTAAAAATTGAGAAAATGTGAAAAAAAATGTTTTGATGCCGATAGATAGCAGCTGGAAGTAGGGCAGTTCCGAAAATCTATTCAAGACTAAAGAGATTAGAAAACTAACTAGTGCGAGAAAGTTTGTAGCATTACTAGTTAAAATTGTTATAAATAAAATTAAAGACGAATAACATTTTTAATCAGTTGTACAATCAATAATGTATATTTTTTGTTGGAATGTTTTATGACCTTAATAAAAACACTGAATTTGTTTTTATAAAGTCATAAAAAACATTGTAGTACAATTAACAAGATAACAGACGCCAATGTATATTCATTAAAATACGCATATTTTTCATGTTTATATTTCATTCGAATTCACCTTCGGAGAACCTAACGGAAACAAGATCATGCTCCCTTCATAACAATTAAAAACTAATCGAGCTAAAACAGCACATACTTTCTGTCCCTTTAGTGACGGTTATGTAACAATATTATACCGCATATGAATTAAGCAAAATAAGGTTTATAACGAGTTATTTTACTTATTTTAGCATTTTGCCTTTTATTTATTGTATTTTATTGTGTCTTAACTTTAATAAATCGAATTCATAAAAATTGTAGTATTGTAAATGTTGTGTTGGTGTTAAAGTAGGCGTAAAGTATTCAAAAGCCCGTTCGAGCATAAAGAATCAGAAAGGCCCCAAGGGTGTTGAACATATCGTTACTTGTTTTTTTATGCCCATTAACACAGAGCAATGAATTAATAAACAATAAAGTTATTTTTCGCTATGTCTTCTTCATATTATTATATAAGTTTATTCTTAAATTTTTCATTTTCTTTTAAATGAACGAATTACACAGCACTGCTTGCCTAAATGTGTAATGCTAAATGATCCATACGTTTTCACACATAAGAAAATTTACCCAAAATCTCATTACTAATCGAAGAACAGACGTGTCGTTTCCATCTACATTCAGAATTCAACAAGTAAATGGGTTAAGATAGGGATACCAGAATTTAAGAAAACGTGCACAGAATACATTTCTCCCCACAGTACGTCACAAAGAGAAGAATTCAAAATTTCGTTTTTACATTTCATTATCTTGTTGCCGTTAAACAATGAACTCAAATTTCTATCTCTATATTGTTCCTCAAGTCAGCGTAGGTAGTAATATAAAATTAAAATGTTCCTAAAAATTAGTGGTCCTCAATTTTTTTTTGTAAATTATTATAAATAATGCGAAAATAATTCAAATCTAACCAATTCAAACGACGCGCCAATTGTGGATGCATTTATTTCCATAGCCAGAGATAGTGGTAATTTTTAACTTTTATAAATGAAACATACCATAATAAGCTACCAAATTTCTTGAGGTAAAGAAGAAATTTGTTAGTTCTAAATTAAATTATTGCCTTCTTTTAATTTACTTTCTTTTATAAGAACAGCAATAGTATCCAAACATCTCTCTAATTGTGTGCATGAAGCGCAGGAAATTTGAAGTGGACGGCTGGGTATTTAGAAAATTTCCGTTCAGCCGATTTTCCCCAATCGATCTGGCTGATTTCGTGACCCCTTGAATTTGAAACTGATATTTCAATTTTGGAGGAACTTTACATGAAGCCCCCGTGACATCTTCAAAATTTTCAAAACAATGGCTCCATAGATTTTTAATAAATTTTGTTGTTGAATAGTGTGAAGGACGTTTAAGAGAATCATGTTCCGTGAAAATTACAAAAGTTCAACATTTTTTCGGAGTCTTTCTACAACTAAAACATTAAAGATAGATATTTTTCCGCTTAATGAAATATTTTCCCTAAAGATAGATTTTGAAATAAGGGCATGTAGAATATTTAGAAAATTTGCGTACGTTTTGCGTAATTTTGCGTGAAAATACGGGCGCGAAAGTAAATGATGATTTAGCACCATTAGTATAAAGATGCGGGACTGGTGCGGTAAACTCATTTTTCACAACCATATACAAGAAGGATCACAAAGAAATGAGGATACAATGAGTGAATAGCAATGTGAAATTCTAAATAGAAAATTAGTTGTCGTAAAACAGATCTCATTATGCAATTGCGAAATGAGTTGAATGATACCAACTCGCATGCATTAGCGCTTACGGTGCACGTGCCCGCGTACGCGGACCCAAATTCGCACACATTTGCTTACACATAAATGCCCAACAACACACACATACGCACTTATAAACACGTGCACACCAGAACTAGCGCGTACTTCTCCGCGAAGCATGACTGAGATGTCGGTGGGGGAGTACGTCACATGTAGTCCCTCACATACCGTTCATAAACAGAATACGTTGGCAGACCAACTTTAACCCAAATAATAACAATAATAATAATAGTAATAATAATAATAATAATAATAATAATAATAATAATAATAATAATAATAATAATAATAAAACAAAATGTGACACTACATGTACCAACAAATGTAAACGAACGAGCTTACTATTGCTGCTATCTAATTATTTGCGTAACTTTATTGAAGCACCTGCTATGGATCCAATAGACAGGTAAGTAAAATAATTTAGGATTTTTTAGAGAGTTCAAGATCATCTTACCGGGTGAGAGAGCAGAATTATTCTGAGCACCGGCGTGATCTAGTACGGACAGAACCGCCAGCCCCAACACTACAGCAGCGTGCGCAACCATCTTCACTCTCTGCGAGTCACTCACTGAAAGGGCTGCGCCCCCGGTGGACTCGCTGCTCCCCCCTTTCCCGCCGCTCCCAGCCGACAGAGCGCAGCGAGGGGCCGGCGGGCCCCTCCCATAGCTGATATCACTCAGAGCTAAGAGAGGTGCGTCTGCCAAGAACGCGTGTTTGACGCATTTACCCGATCCTGAAAGTGGTCCGGCGTACACCCGTCGGGAGTGTATCTGTAGTAAGTTTTATCATCAATAACTTTTACAGCCAAATCCTAGCAGCAATATCGAAGAATGGAATGGTTTCAAATGGAATAACATACACAATAGATTACATTAGTCAACGTGATTTTGTGAATCAATTCTCTCCATATGTGCAAAAATCTTCAACACATTTTGAAACTATTGGCGCTTCAGCAGCACATGCAGTCTTGCAGTCCTTGTAAAATTTGCAATTTTTGAAATTCAGTGAGTTCTAAGAAAATTAAACCTACACATGGCTCCTAAATCCAAGGAATTTCTAATATATAACATTCTCATTTCTTTATGCGCTCAGCGGCATTTTGTTTTGGTTTTGCAATTACTCCTCATGCTTTTTATTCCAAATTTTCTCCGCACAAGATTCAAAAGTTCTCTGCCTCTGAAAAGGCTCGAGAGAAATTCTTTGCACTATAACAAGTATAACAGAATCATCATGGAAGCAAAAATACACTCTTAGAATCTTTTTTAACGAGCGAACGTTTTGTAATCTTCTGCAATTTCTTCGCAAAACAAAGGCTTTCAGTCTATCTTAAAATGCCAATGTTATTCGTAAGATACATTTTAATGGGCAACTACTAATATGTTCTAAACGACAATGTATTCCTTGCGCAATATGCAAAATAATAAAATTTGCAGCTGTTTTTGAATCTTTTTTCTAATTTCCTGTAGTTCAAGTAATATTACGCAAAAGCTACTCAGACTTTCGAAAAAGTAAACGTTATCTTATATCAAGTTCTATCTTAGAATAACAGATTTTATTAAGGAAAAAATCACTATCTTCAATAATGTAGTTACAGAAAAACGTCGAAAAGTTTGAAGTTTTACAATTTTCGGAAATTTAGAGTTTTCCATGAAAATTAGATCGCGCAATTTTTTTTAACTTCACGTTTTAAACTCCACTCTACTCGAGAACAAAGTTGAATCCTAATTGGGAGGTGTTTCTAAGTAAATTTGAAAAATATTGAGTATTCTTGAAAACAATCCTCAAAAATCAAAATTTCTGTTTAAAACTTGAAGAGTTTCGAGGTCGTTTACATCGATCAGGAAATATTAGTTTCAGAGAAATCGTCTCAACGATTTAGGCGAAAGCGTTGACCGCTCATGGAAAGACAAACGTGCGACAGGGGACAGTCAGGCTTTTTACCTCCGATCGATTTTACGGATTTTACGGTATCAAGGACCCGCTTGACGTCGCTCCTGATGCTCCTGAAGAAAAAACTTGGAGTAGTTTTTGAGAAAAATTAGAAATTCACTATACTTCACGGAATATTTTACGAAAACTTGTCAAATTTGGAAAAATAGTACGTGATCTTATTTGGTGATCCATCAATGTAGAACAGATTTCATTAAGTAAAACTAATATCTATTATCAATATTGTAGTTGTAGGAAAACGCCGAAAAAATTGAACTTTTGCATAATTCGAAACTTCAGAAAGTTTAAAGAAAATGTGACCAACAACATTCTTTAAATATACTTTGCTTATCCGAGGAAAAATTTTATTCAAAAATTTTGTGCCACTTTTGTAAACATTTTGGAAATTTAAAGACATCATATAAATTACCCACAAACATTAAAAAATTCGCTTCAAAAACGCACGACCTTGATTTTGACAAGATCGGTGGGCAAATATCAATTTCGGAGCGTATCGTGTGAACAAATTAGGAGCTAGCGTTGACCACAGACGAAACAGAGGGACCGGGTGGAAGTAAAGTCATCATGGCGGAAGACGGGTGAACGGACGGGAAAACCGTCAACTAATTTTTCGGTATTAAGAACCAGTAAAACGTCGATTCTGACTACATAATGTGTAAGCGGAAGTAATTTACTATATACAAGAACAAGATTTTTCCACGTTTTAGATACCTCAGACACAGGAAATAGTGGTTTTCTTCAAAACGTTCGACCGTCTGTTACGTAACAAAGGTGCTGTTAACTAATCGTAGGATTTTTTCCAAAATTAATATTTCTCTATCAATCTGACCAAAGCACTACGTTTTTGAAAAGAATTCTTGAAATAATGAAGATACTTCAAAGAAAGTCCCTGGAACATTATCACAATTTTCTAAAAACGGCCCTCTTTTTTTCTATAATATTTATTGTAAGAATAGAACGTATAATATGTGCAAGTATATGATAAATAAACTTACAAAGATGACAGGTGGGATTTTCACTGTTTACTCTGAATTTTCAAAATTTGCGAAAATTTGAATATTTTTCGGTCCCATTTACTACAGCTGCAGCTTATAGTCCAATAGAATAAATCAAACTAGTGGTTCACAGAATGGAACAGACTTTCCCGTCTTAGTTTCCTATTTCCTTTGGTCCTAGGTATAGAAACTTGCCACATAATCTTGCCAGATACTATCTATCGCCTCCTAAAGTACATTTTTTTCTTACGTTTTCGGTTTCCCAATAGTAAAACGGAAATATAATTTTGTGAATATTAAATAACAGTAAAACCTTGTCCTAATGGCAAATTTCTTTGAAAATTTTGAAGCTATTTTTAAGAAAATGGCGCCTAAGCGCTACTGTAAATTAGAAATGTATGGCTCTTTTTTACAGAAAATTTTGGAATTTCCGAAAACCTTCATTTAAAGTCATTTGAAACACTTTAACTCACAAATTCAAAAGTGTTTACAAATTGCTAGAAAATTGCATTTAATGGCAAGAGAGATCTTTCAAAACGTCACGTCATATTAAATAGTGCAATTCGTTTGAAATGTTTGTCGAAAAATTTGGAACCGTTTTTGAGAAAATGGCGTTTTTAGCGTTTCTGAAAATGCGGAGTTTTGAGGTAGTTTTCACAGAAAACTGTAGTTTTCGAGAAACTTGTGATATTATTTAAAGCACGTGCAATGTAATAATGTGAACAAATCGCCGCTAATATAAATATTAAGACGTGAGAGACAAGTAAAAAAATTAATTTATGGAATTTTTGAAAAACAAAAGGACAGAGTAATATGGCATTTATGTGACCATATAGAGTACATTTACAACTATCCCTACCAAAAGTTTCTTTAAAAAATTGGAGCTCTTTTCGAGACAATCTTGCTATTGTATTTTTTTAAATTACTTATAATACTTATTAAAATGTACATGAGATTAACAAAAGAAATAATTATGGACAATAAATTTTATATTGAGGAAAAATCTCTATCTTTAATTTTGTAGCTGTAGTAAGACCCCGAAAATAATTCATTTGTTTGAAATTTTCGAAAATTCAGAGTTAAGCGTGAAAATCTGACCTATTCCACTTTTATAAGTGTATTTTACTCTATTCTTAGAAGAAAGTTAAAGAAAAAGTTTGGAGCCGTGTTTGAGAAAATTTTCAAAATGTCTCAGGGACTTCATGTAAAGTACCCCCAAATTTTAAAGAATGTTTTTCAAAATTTCATAACTTCGACTCGAACCAGACGGACAGGGGTTTCTTCAATTTGGAAAAAAATCGTATGTTTTGTTTATGCGCTAGTGGTGTTCACAGACGGACTTATGAAAAAAAAACACTTTTTTGGTATCCAACAATCGTATTTTCGAAGAAATCTCGAAATCGATTTTTCTCAGCATTACATAACTTTTCATATACTACCCCCTATGTACGTATGTATACGGGAAAGTAAAAATCAGATGCAACGGAAATAATGCCTCCAAATTGTTTTGTTTTAATGGCTTCGATTATGGTCACCATGACTTTCTTTGGTTTTCCCCCTCGGCGAAGATGTACTTAAGTGGTTGGGCAAGTGTGGTAAAAATGTACCCTTAAAAGGGGTTTTTTTGCGCTTTTACGTTTACATCTGGTAAAAGACTCGAAAAAATGGATTTTTTTACGTTTACATCTGGTAAAAGACTCGAAATATCGAAAAAATTGCCCCATTAAAGCTGTAGGGTATCACATTTTCCATTGAATGAGACCATTCAAATATTTTTTTGATCATACTTTCCCATACTAATGCTTATCAAAGTTGGACAAATTTTACATATTATGAAAAATGTTCTTTTAACTTCTATGTTCTTTCTAACACTGAGTAAAGATTCTTCTGCCGAGTACTAAGTAAGACCGTGGATTGATTGATTAGTATTCCAGGCGCGTCAACTGACAAGGTAATTAGTTCTGTAAGAGTAGTGTATGTTTTTATCTGAGGAGGTGACGGTGAACGTCCCCCAGCGGATGGCGAGTGCCGGCCCTGCAACTCGTTCAAGCGCGTTCCTCCACGTCGGTTGGAAGGTGTTTCCCAGAGAAGGCATCTTCCGCCAGCGGTACCGCCCTTCCGGGACAAGCTCTAAGCTCCCGACAAGTGTGGCCGTGCAGAGCACGTAAGTGTAAGTGTACCTGTGTCAGTAAGGGTGACGATAGAACAAGGAAGAGGAAGGAAAGAAAGCGCACAGTATGTGACCCGTTTGTTAGGGTACTGCTCCGGCATTCGCCTGACGTTGCTTGGAGAATCCATGGAAAACTTCCGATCAGGGCTGACGGGAAATACCTTGGCAGGAGTTCGACTAAGCTATCGGGCTAGAGCCGAAAATCCTGCCAAAATCGGGACTCTAACCCTCGGACCTCCCGGTCAGATACCCTGCAGCGTCATCAATTGATGCCCTGAGCCATCTAAGTCAGGGGAGGCCCTGGAATGTCCCTTACCGACAAACGGAAACCGTAATGGGGGAGGGACAAAATCGAAAAATTATCCCCGACTCGGAATGTAAGAGAACTAAGAAGTTCGAGAAAGTTTTGTTGCACAACTAGTTTTCTGGAGCATTATATAACTTTCTCTGACCTACGTATAGAAAAAAATAAAAAACTACTTCGGTACGGTAGATATCTGTGATCTTACCTCTGCACTCATTTCCAAACTTTGTAAAACCTTGCTTGCATATACAGATCTTATTCACAGAATCGTGAACTGCCTGGGGATGACACATACATTTTCCGTCTGTACAGGACCAGGCTGCTCCATGCCTAAAATTTACATGGTTGTCACAATCATCCAAGTTTCGGCATTCTGCTGAAAATTAGAAGGAAAACTAGTAAATAATCATCCCTTTTTTTTACAAACCACATCAGCACATCTTACTCCTAATTCACCCAAAATTAATGCGATTTCAACATCACACTTTTCATATTATTTTGTTAACTTTAAATAGAAACATGCCGTGTGAATCATTTCACGCACACTTTTTCACATTTTGTGTATTTTTCAAATTTAATTGTTTGCGCGTGATTGTCAGAGAATTCGTAACAATTTTCCGCGAAATCTAAAACAGGATTTTCTAAAATAATACTGTCCCATTCTTTGTTTAAAACTTTTTAAGGATAGAGCAGAGATCGCTGAATTGTATCTTGTACGTTCTATATTCATTAAAACATTTGAATTTTCAAAATTGTAACAATTGTATTTTTCGGGCAATTTAATGGTTCCAAATTTGAAAATCTGGTTTGATTCGCAGAAAAATGAGTTTTTTAAGTTGTTTTCCTGGAATAGAGCAAGTGCACTTATAAAAATTCAAATTTAAAAAAATTACAATTTTCATTTGTTTTTTAACTGAAATTTTGAAATTCGCAAGTTAGAATCATTCACCCTTTTTTGCAGAAGTGTTTTCTACAAGATGACTGAAGAATTAGAAATATCCAAATAATAATAATAATAATAATAATAATAATAATAATAATAGTTTGTGCTACAGGGACGGAAAATCTACATCATAAGTGAGAAGATGATTCCGGCCGAGGAGATGATTAAAGTCGACCAATGTTTTTGCAATCATCCGTAACTATTTCAGTAAGGTAAAGTAATTTTAGAGCGACAAAGTAATTTCACGGTGGCAAGTAATTTCAGTCCGGTAAAGTACCTAGAAAAAAATTACTGAGTATTTTTAACAGAGAACAAATGATCAGTGACTATTAAACAATTAGCTAATTTAAGTTTAATGTAAATTGTTTAATGAACAGTGATTAAATGAACTTATGTGAAGTGAACAGAATGGTGCGGTATTACTTATGTACTTTTGGACGAAAGTAATATGTTTAAAATTTATTATATTATTTACCTTAAAAATACAAATAAAACTGTTAACGACAAAATAACGACTGAAGAGTCATGCTAGTCAAGTAGCAAGTAAAATTGTTTTATTCGTATGTAACATGCGTTCTGTAGAACTTATATCTTGTCTTACAAAAGGAAATTTAAAAGTAAAAAATGTATAGGTCTTTGAAAACAATTAAAACACAGTTTGCACTTCAAGTAACTTCCTCGAAATTAAAATATTCCGCTTAATTTCGTTGGGGCTCAAGCTGAAGAAAATCGAGAAAGAAGGACAGGAACTGTTTATGAGCTTCAAAAGAATAATTGTTTGTTGCCAGGGCCCCCAAGCCGGCATTCCCGTCAAAAATCGGTATCAATTACAGTACTTTCTCTTTTCTACGTATACAACAGCGTAAAACTTGTATCAAAGTAGCGGGATGGAAATATCAGAATTGTATTACTGCACACCGAGTCACGTGATTCTCGCCGGCGCACTCTCAGCTACTCGTAAGCTGATTCATGGGCCATTTCCCTGAGCAGGCTCCGCGATCAGGCCTCATGGTACTGCAGTCGATAGTCGCAGACGGACCCTCCCCTACCCCTTTGCTGGTGCATCGGCGAGCGTCATGTATCTCTCAGTCCATTCCCTAAGGGAGGGAAAGAGCGAAAGGGGTGATTTCCCTATGAAAATCCTCCTGGGAAAGGGGTTCCACAGAGTCATGCAGATACGAACCCCAACAGAAACGAGATTGTCTCAGAATGACAGTGAACAATATGTCAATATATTCAAAGGAATTTCCTGTGTTAGATGTTAAATTACTTAATTAGAAGATAGTTTCTCAGAAATAATATAAACCGGTGGTGCTACAACAGCACTGTATTTGTAACTTTTGGCATTTTTATACAGAAAAAATGTCTATCATCATTCCGATATTTTGATTTTGGGAGAATACTTTACAACTCATAAACTCAACTACATTAACAAAATTTTCTCAAAAATAACTTCAATTTTTTTGCACTTTTTTCCAGGGTCAGCGCAAAGGATGCTTAAAAGTAGCGAAGTTCCATTTTCGTTGAACTCTATATTTCCGAAAATTACAAGTGTCCAAAATTTATTCGGCGTAAATTGTAAAGAATTATTTTCTCAAAATCGCCTCCTAATTTCTAGTTAATTTTTCCTATCCGGTTTATACGTGGTATCGGGAAAGTTATGTAACGCTGCGCGAAAAAACGGCGGATTTTCGGCAGAAAAAAATTCATTGCCGATCCCTGATTACGTAAAAGTGGATAAATCCAGTTGCTAAATTAAGAAAATAAATCTTCTTACATGTGGTGAAGCCAGAATCCCTGTTTTGTGGGTTCTTGATTCCAAAAAATCAATTGACGGCAACACGACCGTCTGTCTACGAACACCACTAGCGCCTAAATCACACGTAAGATTCTTTCTACAAGGGATATTCCCAGGTCGATCTGGCTCGGTACAGTAAAAAAGTAGAACGTTTGCCTTAGCAATTTTCAAAGATTTCCATTAACATTATTACAAGATCTAATCCTAAAAACACACATTTCTTTAAGAACAAAATTTTATCTTCAATACTGCAGCTGAAGGAACGCTCCGAACAAAATTTAAACTTTTAAAATTTTGGAAAATACAGATACTTCAACAAAATATCGTACCTCTGCCTTTTATAAACGTATAATTCTCTATTTAAGAAAAAAATTAAAGAAACAAGTAAGAGAAACTACAATACACACTTTTGAGGAAATTTTGAAAATATTGCTGAATCTTCGTGTAAAGCACACCTAAAAAATCAAAATATGCGTTTCAAATACAAGAGACCGCGGCATTAGACAGATTGATCGGGAATCTCAATTTTGGATAAAACACTACCAACGAATTATCAACTAGAGTTGTCCACATACGGACTGACAGACAGACGTTTTGTTGTAAACCATTTTTTTGGAATCAAAGGGGTCACGAAACTTACACATGTTAGAGGAAGTTATCTACGACATTTAAAAATAAAAATTATCCACTTTTAGGAATCTACAGTATAAAGTTTTCATTGGATTACATAACTGTCTATACTCCGTAAGTTGTACGCTAGAAAGTAAAAACTCTCGGACGCAATCGGTCGTCACAACCACATAAGTAGAAACCCTGGAGAATGTTTTATTCCAAGATGCTTTATTTTTGTACATTTTGGGATTAAGTTGTTTTATTGCACAGGGAAACTATATTATGCTTTTAATCTAATCAATATACAGATGAGGCAAATATTGGGGGTTTGATTCCCTCTTACGCGCCAAACACTAATCAAAAAGTTCCGAATGTTCTTAGATTTTATAAGGCTTCTGGAATCATCAATCGTCTACAGTAAAACTATCTGCTTCGCAAATACTGCTTTTATTTCACTTCTAACTGCGAAACAACACGTAATCCGTCCGACGTTAAGTCACGCACATGTGGCCACGGAACAGGGTAGCTATGATAGTCTTCTGTTAACAATAATAGCTTCGAGCCATAGTGTGGGCGCTCTGTGCTTAGGTCCTCGAATTGATGGCATGGCTTTCGTTTAACCCTAGTACAAAGGCTCCCTCTACCAAGCATAATGCCAGGCGTAGTCTGACAGACTACTTTGGGTAGAAAAAAAGAAAAACTCATTTTTACAATGAAACACTGAATGTAATAGATGGATGATATGTATGGAGTTATTATGTAGTATGGAGTTATGAATGGAGTTATAAAACACATTTTAAAGGGTTTTTTTTTAGATACACCTTAACGACTTGAATCTCACAGCAGACTCTTGTTTGGCGCTGCCCACAAATGGATTTTGAGAAGCGTCTGCAGGAGTAACTTGTCACGTGCCCTATATTATGATCGCCATTGTCCCTGTATGACTGATAAATGTGTAGAACAAAACTTAAATGCTACAAGACAAGAAGTTTGTATTCATTATATACAATATTAGCCAATAAAGCACTAAATAGGAGTATATCACTGATGTAACTACAGAGGCGTAGTCTATTAGACGACGCGTGTGAAAATGGCGTTTTCTGGATATAGGCACGAGCACAACGATACGTGTATTTTACTGGCTAGTCATACAATGAAGGTATCATAGGTTAGTTTCAGAAACGGAGTGAGGAGAAGGAGGTGGGGGAAGTGAACGGCACTATTTGCGTCGTGTCAGTCGGCGCCTTTGCAATCTAGGGTTAACTGGGCAACCCGCTTTACATGTATGCAATACACCATTTCGTCTTGCCAGCAACCCCTGCAATTAAGGGGAAAAGGCAAGAGGAGGAGTCAATAGCAAGGAGAGTGAGAAGGAGAATAAGAGATACGGAAAAGAAGTAAAAAGACGTATATGTAGTAATTCTACATCACATACCCTCTCGTATTATTGGCAACGAATGTTCTATCCCACTAATACTTCGGCCACACGAAAATTGCAAACGATAAAACTCAAAATTACGCAAAGACTACTAGCATTTGGAATTATACGTGCATGAAATGCTATAAAGATTTAATATTGAAAAATATTCTGCACGAAGAAAGAAACCGCTGATTTCAGTTTCAGGGGGTAAGGGAGATTCGAGACAGTTTTGTACGTTCTCACCAGATAACTCACAGTTACGCGAAAACTATTTTTAAAACATTTACAATAAATAATTTAAATATCTTATATTGAAAACTAAATTGCATTATAAAACCAGAAGTACTATATCGGTATTAGTACTTTCCTGCATTATCTGCAAACTTTGAAATATTCGACAATTCAGAGTTCAATAAAAATTGAGACTGTGTAATTTTTATAAGCGTACTTTCCATGGGCCAAGAGAAATGTAGAAGAAACAATTGGGGACGTGTTTTTGAGAAAATCTTGTTTTTCAAATTTTTACGCAAAATTACACGAAAACTACTCAAACCAGTATTTTCAAAAAATTGTACATGATCACATTTAAATATCTAATTTTGAAGATCAAATTTCATTAAGAAAACAAGTGGTGCTAAAACAGCATATTCTAAGTCTTAAGTACATCTTAGGTACGTTCGCTTACGTAAAATAATAATACTGCCATTTCCGCTATGCATTATTATCACGTCGCAATCAATACTTGCCAAACTCATTATCAACCTTAGTGCATAAGGCGCCAAAACCAATTATTTTAGTGAACAAATCAACACAATTCGACAATCCAAAACTGCGTTTCGTATAGCGAGAAATATTATCTCCTAATGAGACGTACTTCTGTGAATTTCAATCTTCCGTGACGTTACGATCCCATTCTTGTATTGCGAATTGACATGAACTAAGCTGCGGTCATAAGAATATGCCTATTTCAGAAATGGTACAACAGCACGTACTTTATCTTTCTATCTGTAACGGCTACGTAATCCAGGAGACGCCGCTTAATGTTATCACTCTGGGACACAGATAATTTGATAAAATTAACAGATTGATACGAATAGACCTAAAATTATAATTGAAGATGGCGAAATAAAAAAGAAAGCTGCTCCTGTAGTTTACTACGGAGGAAATGTTCATTCATAATAAAATTCATTCATGCGTTCATTCAATTCATGAATACACTAACAAAAGAAAATTTTAAATATTACAAAGTCGATATTCGATCAGTTAAAACCCCTAGAATAAGGTCTGCTTCTGGCCCTCTCTACGAATTTCATTAATACAAATCTCGTTCTCATGTTTCTGAAAATCAAATGACCAGAGCTGAACATCATGTCGCAACTTTTGTAGGGCTTGCCTCATTTCTGCCATTGTTGTAGGTTGAGTCGTTTCCCCAGTATTGACGTGATCTTTCCCCCACACACTCCTGCCGCTCGTTAGTCTATAGAAGTATTGTTTGTACGCATATGATTACCGTATTTTGTTTGTCCAGCAGATGTAGTCATGTACACTTACAGAGCCATCCATTCCCGAAAACCGTTTCCTTGGTGGTCGAGTGAACAGAATTTTTGCAAGCATCAAATAGTACGAGTATCTGCTAGGTCATTTGCGAGTCGCGACCCATGAAGGCACAAAACTGTGCGTAATGGAATTGCGTTTCAAAATAATGTTAACATAAAACGAATTATTTTCACAATAAACGTTTTCTTAATTTTGTAATATCAAGTCGAGCTGAACATCATAAGAATGATAACTTTAGCTGCATGATAACAATAACTGTGACACGCTGTATTCGCTCAGTTAAAACCCGCGGATATTGCTAATTGATTTCAAATAATTGCAGCTATCTCGTGAACGATTCTCTTCAGCTAAAGAAGTATGGGAAATTCGAACTTGCAATTTCTAAATTTTACAAAAATTATTCGAAATACTCATGTTCTCAAAAATATACATATGGTCTTATTTAAACCTCTAATTTTCAAGAATATGTTTTAATATATAACTATTTAATATATAACTAATTTTCTAAAATTTAGAGAGTTCACCGAAAATGACACCCACCTCATTCCTTAATTATCTCTTCTATCCGTGCAAAAAAATAAAGAAAAATATTGCAGAGGGTTTTGACATTTTTTGAAATTGCATTAACTTCAATCGCATGTTACGCAAAATCCACTTGTTTCTTAAAAAAATTGTACATGACCTTTTTTAATAAGCTGATGTTTTACAACAGACGTTGTCTAAGACAAAACTCGCCATCAATTTAGTAGTTTTGAATGGTTTATGCGCTAATGGTATTTACAAACGCACAGGCGGATAGACGGACGGACGTTTTGAAAAAAACACTTTTTCGATATCAGAGGACCCCAAAAAATGTATTTCCGATGAAATATCGAAATCGATTTTCCATAGCATTATATAACTCTCCCTATACTACGTAGAGGGAAACGTATATACTCATAAATATAATATTAAACGTATAATAAAAACGTATACTAAAACCCCAAAAACAATTTTAACTTTTTCAATTTTCTAAAATTCAGAGATTTGAACCAAAATGAGACCTGCGCAATTGTTTTCTTATTATTTGTGCTCTCCCAAGAAAATGTTTAATCAAAAAAATTTAAGTAATTTTGATAAAATTTTTAAAATGTTGAAGCTCCATGAAAAATACTCCCAAAATTCAAAATATCCGTTTCAAAATTCAAAATATCAATTCGCTGCGGCAACGAATTCGTGCAGATCGTTCAGGAAATATCAATTTGAGAGAAAATCGTCAGAACGAGTTAGGAACTAATTACCAGACCAAAGTTGCACGGATCCTCCCCGAACGACAAGGCAAGGGACCTAAAGCCGCTGCACAATAGCCCGCGAACGGAAACGCTCACGCGAGCCAATGATGGGAACGGGAACTCGAGGAACGTGCGATTCACAATAAACGCCAACGGGAAAAGGAATAGCGCTATGTGTCTGTAGCGACAGAAAAGAGAACTTCAAGAAACAGTTGCCGAAACCACTGCATTTTAGCTATCCCACTCTGTTCACTCACACTTTGCTTTGCCATTTGTCTGTTGTGTTTGCGTGTGCTACGATGGATAATGAATACTTTAACGAAATAATATTAATTAGAAAAAATAAAATCATAAGATTGAAAAAATGCAAAAAATACTTCGAACTTGCAGAAAATATAACTAACTATAACGTTATTAATAAAGAAAAACCCCAATCATTGGTCGAGAGGCTTCCCGTTCCCGGACCAAGATAAATGTTGACCATCCTTCCCGTTCGCGTTCCCGTCGTGTTGTGAATATCTGCCGGGGGGGGGCATCTTTAACTTTCCTTAAGTTCCCCGTTTTCGTGGGCTATTGTGGAGCGGTTGCAACAGCGCTATGACGTATTAGGCGGTAGCAAAAAAGAGAAACTTTAAGAAACTGTTGGCGGAAACCAAGCTTTTTTTATTTTATTTTTATTTTTATTTTATTTTTATTTTTATTTTTATTTTTATTTTTATTTTATTTTTATTTTTATTTTTATTTTATTTTTATTTTATTTTTATTTTATTTTTATTTTATTTTTTATTTAGTCAAAAACACAATAGAAACTATGTGACGTAGGGGAGAGAATATCGACTTTCCACCTGTTCTATCTACGCTACTCTGTTCACTCCTTGTTTTGCCATGTTTATGTTTACGTGTATTGCTATAAATAATGAATACTTTAACTAAAGAATATTAAGATATTGATCTTAGAAATACTAAAGAATATTAAGAAAATCTTAGATTCTTAGATTAATATTAGAAAAGAAGCATAAGAATGGAAATGATAAAACTACTTTGAACTTACGGAAATTTCAACTAACTAAAATTCTGTCAATAATCAAAGTTCCAATACACTTTAACAAAACAAAAAATATTTTTTGTAGGAAATTTTAACTCTAAATATTAATATGAAGAGAAAACAATTATACTGTAACTACTAAAACTAAAACAATTCAACAATGTCTAACAAAACCCGTCTAAAACCCTAACTTCGCAAATCCACGCTCAAACCTCAAAATCACACGACACTCTCAATGTCGCGCCCTCCATCAGCTGGGAAGCTTCGCCGCCATTTGCTGTGCATTCATCGGTCGACACGCTTGCCGTTCCCAGATGAATCTTGATCATCCTTCCCGTTCCCATCATGCTCTAAACGCCTGCCTGAGATGTCCGTCTTTCAACTTTCTTTACGTTCCCGTTCGCGTTGCCGTTCCCGTTCCCGTTCGCCTTATGCGGGCTTAAGTGACGTGGGGGGAGCAGGAGAAAGCTGTTCGCAGGGAATTGCTTCCAGGGTAGCGGTAGTCACCGCAGGAGGTCCTCTTAGGTCCTTAGGCGTCGACATTTAGAAGTCGGGAAAGGTGTCAGCCAAAATCGAAATGGTAGCGCCAACTCAAAAGAAACTAGACTTAGAAAATATAGAAGATACTTATAAAACTACAAGATTACAATCCAGCAGGGAGATGTTCATTGATGTCAACATTTTCAGTAAGAATGGGTTTTACGAGAGGCTGAAATTGGTAAAATTAAACTCTCGCCTTCTTAAATGAAGAGAAGAAATAGTGTATGTTAACGCACAATTTGCATTGCGAATGTAGTAATTTAAATTGAAAATATTATTCACTATCGCTTTCTTGGCTTATCATAAATGGTGTTTTCAGATTTAGAGACGAATGATCCAGACCAACAGGATCTACTGTTCTTGTCAGTTACACCAGATAAGCTGGGATAGCTTTACTATTTATCTCTTTTATCTGTTTCTGAAACTAGAGTCAATGGTATGAGCTAATCGGAGTATTGAGTAGTGTTTCGCAACTACTGAGAAATGCAGAGGCGGCGTAGGGGATTCCATTCACAGGAAGCCACGAAAAGAACTGTCCCATCACTTTAGTTCCACATAATGCTTGTTTTTTTCTATCATGAACATTGGAAAGATCGACTTTTTATGTACATACTTTTATGTCAACGATAATTTTGAAATAGGTAATTTATATTTCAAAAGTTCACCTCTATCACACTCTTTTCTTCAAATGTCCGACTCATTGACGACAGTAGGAAAGTGTGCTGTGAATGTTCAGTGGATTTTAGGGGAGGCCTACCCTACTTTGTATAATAGTAAGAATAAACGCTCCTAACAATAAAACGATTTTGAAATTTGAAAGTCTGTTGCTTTTGTGATGATTTAGTGTGTTGCTGTTGCTCGTCATTAGTACCTAACACCAACTTGAGCTTCAGCTACCGGTACTTTTTACTTTTCCTTCGTATATTTCAATACCTCACCTCAGCGATACGACTGGCTGACGTAAAGCCAGTTATTGTTGTGTCTGCGGCTACGCTCATTGAGCCAGCTCATTGGGCCTCTCATTTCTTCGAACAATATCAAACGAAAGCCAAAGCAGCATCCTACCAAAAGGACCAAGACCGCGCAAGATTCTTCCTTGTCCTATCCTCTACACTTACACAATTACGAGCACTACAAACGTCGGGACACCATTCGGGGCTTAGAGCTTTTCTCGGCTGGGCGGTGCCCCGGGGAAAATCACCGCAAGCCTACGTGATCTGTCGGCACCGGATTTCGCCATTAGCGGGAAAGATCACCGACACCTTTCGGGATAAAAGGTACGGTAGTGAATATAAATGGAATTGCGTATTGGCCACTAAGGACCTAGTGAACAGTAGACGTGCAGGAAACTTCAATCAACAATACAATCTTGAATTTTCGGTCGTAAATTCAGAGGCTGATCCAGAGACGAATTTTGGGAGGGGACATTTTTTTATTCAAAATGTTTTGGTCGAATGTTTCATACTACAGATTATGTGGAAATATGCAGTCTAAACTCAGCTCATGATACGATACAATTTTATTCGCTTTAATATTTATACGAAAATAGTTTTACTTGAAAGTTTCGTGACAAGTTAAAATTAATAGTTACTGAAATATTTTGGGAAGGAAAATTTCCCTCATTTCGTTCCCGGCGGATCCGCACCTGCAACTTTCATGTCTAAGATTCTTTTGTGCTGTAACCTCGCACACACGTCAGTATTAAGATCAATCAGTGCTATTCTAAAGAAGGTAAAGATTGATGCAGATGCCGGGAAGATATACGCTTCGTATCCGAAACTCGGGATTTCTGTATGGATGGAAGGATGGATGTCGCACATAACGTAGACTAGGAGCATTAAGCAGAAACTTGCTAAATTTGTTAGAAAAATCTCTAAAGTTTTGCAGATTGCAGAAGTTCAAATTTATTTTCGAACCTTATTTTCGAATGAAGTCCACTGTAACTGGTTGCAACCGCAGAAGGCGGATTACAATCGGTGACATGATCCTCGTATATTTGACTGAAGCCCAACACTTGCATTTCACCTTGTTGAGCTGCTGGTGATAAATCTAGACGTTACATAATTATTTGTGCGGTAATTTGCGGACCGCTCTACAACTTCGCGATAGGAGATAATGTCGCTATCGCTAAATCGTTGTTAACGTCCTTCGAAGTCTTTTTTATTGTATGAAATGTTATAACAAATGATATATTAAATACCAGGCTTACAGGTTTTTAAGTGTTTACTGGGAAATTAACTTATCAACGAATAAGACAACACTTCCCAATGTCATGACAGTAAATACTACCGTAGCAAGAATATAAATCTTGAAATTATTGAATGGTTTTCAAATTTGAAGTGATATATCATTTTTTTTAAAAAAAAATATGTTTATGCATGTTGTAGGAACACTTCTATTTTCGAAAGCACCTTTCTGGGGTAATCAAACACTTGCTTCTTGATTAAATGATTTTGGTAACTCATTATAGGAAGAGCATTGTTTTATGTTATTGTAGTAAAATACATTCTTAATTACAAATGGAAGACAACTAGCGGAAAATCTTACAATTTGGGAAGTGATTGGGTGCCATGGAGAAAATTTGGAAAAGGGCGAAAATATGACTAACAAGTAAATTTACTGACTCCACTGAACAATAAAATAGTTCCCCCTCCTTCATACTTGTAAACATTAGGAGTATGAAGCAAACGGAAGCAGCGGAGAATCCAGCAATTTCATCAATACGAAACCTTTCCTTCACAGTATATTATCTTTCGGATTAAGTTTCTACGTCCTAAAGGGCAACATTGTAGCGCATATTTCGAATGAAATGTACATCAAAATACGAACGATTATATATTTTCAATGTGATGAGGCTTATGGACTATTTGATTAACAATAATTTTACATATATAAATATATTTGATGACATTTCAAAAAAAAAAAATTCTAATATTTTCTATCCCAAGCTCAGAGTCCCTTAAATTTGGGGACTCCAAAGCAATTACTTATTTTTGCTTATTCGCAGATTCAAACCTGAAGGTGAGGACTAGTTGGGTTCTCCGAGAATCGGCTGTCCGGCCCCACTGACATCATGACTGCGCCAGCCCGATTCCCGGCGTCACGTGCTGCCACTCCCACTCTTGAATTCATTCACGCTTTTTGCAGGGTTTTCTTCCTCTCTCTCTCTTTTTAATTATTTACTCTTACTACCAGCTTTGATAAAAACTATTGACGCATCAACACCATGTACTTTCTCGCAAATAATATCATTTTATTTGACATTATCAACACGTTTCAGCCATTAACATTCCAGCCAAAAACTTATTACTAATCGGAGCGCTTGAGGTGCAAAAACATCAACACAAATTCGATAACACAAAACTGCGTCCTATTCAGCTGGAAACCCAACCTATCACCCAACAATTACAAGTAATACTGTGAATTTCGAACTGCCATGTCGCGGCGTTACCTTTGTCCCATTACAACGATATCTTGTGAAAGACTTGTCTTCGACAAAACAAGCGCAAGATTTTCGAATTTGAAAAAAAACGCGAAATTATACATATTTTCAAAAATAGGAAATTGACTTTTGTTAAAAATATAATTTTGAAGGACACATTTCCATAATTAAAAAATCTCTTTAATAAATATTGTAGTTTTGCGAAGTTAATTTTTTGCAAATTTCGACATTTCAGAGACTTTACGGAACATGGAACCTGCGGGACTATCACTATTCGAAAAAAGAAAGAAAAATTTTGGAGCTGTTTTTTGTTTTTAAATTATCTTCATATCACGCCAAATTACGCAATGACTGCTCATATTTTTTGAATCATTGTAGGATATCATATTTAAAGAGCTGTCTTTGAAGACAGTTTTAGGAAGACGCTGAAAAAAATTGAACTTTTGCAATTGTCGAACATTTAGAAAACTAAACGAAAATGGGAACTGCCCCATTTTTAAGGACGTACTTTGCTTTATCAAAGGAAAAAATTCAGAAAAAAATTGAATTATTTTTCTCAGAGAATTTTGAAAATGTCGTTTGAATTTCGTGTAAAGTACCCCAAAAAATCAAATATTCACTGCATTTCAGGCATATACGAATGCCTTGCAACGTTGACATTAAGAGCAAATAAAATGAACTATGAAAAAATAATGGTGATACATTAATTAAATTAATGTATCACCATTATTAATAAGTAATTAAATTAAGGCTTAATAATAAAGCTTTCCTGAAGGTCAAAATGAGAACTGAAAATTGGGTGCTATCGATTATTGTAGCAAACACTTCAAAGAATATGCATTGTAATATATTCTCTAACGAATACTTCGACCGATAATTTCAATACCCATTGAATGTCTTCAAGTGAAATAAAGATGCTCTCGATTGGCTTCGCATGATAGCTAAAAGAATAAAGGCAAATCCATACTTATTTATTAGATTGACTTCATCCACTGTCTGGAGAAGAATTCTAGCGGCCAGTTGCAGTGACCGCATGCTAGTTTTCCCGGCTTTCTTCGATCAATACCACGCGAACGTCGAGCAAGCCACGGACCGCACCTTGCCCCTATCCTCTCACCTTACACTTACATACTCTCCTTGCCACACGCAGCCACGAGATGAGATTTTGTGCCATGCTACATTCTGACCAAAGCTTGTTAGAGGAAATAATCCACTATATGTAAGAACAAGAATTATCCAAAGCCTCGTTGCTATTTTCAATTTTTTCTCAAAAATAGTTCCAAATTTTTTAGATTTTTTATCGAAGAGAAAAAAGTGCTGTTCAGATTTTCGTAGAATTCCCTAAATTTTCGAAAATTGCAAAAGTTCCACATTCTTTTTCAGGGTTTTCCTACAACCACAATATTTAAGATAATGCTTTTTTTCTTCTAAATGAAAATCATTTCTTCAGAATTAGATCTTTAAAGGAAATACGTTTAAAAAAATTAAAGCAGTTTTCACGTATTATTTCGTGATATAAAGGCTATTGTCTAATCGAGATTTTCTCAAAAACATTTTTGTATAGAGAGTGCTAAATGCACTGAAACACTTACTTTCATGTATCCTTTTGATTTTTCAAAAATTACACTTTTTATGTATCTCTCAAGTCGTTAATATTTACATTACGGTAATTTCTATATATAATTAAATTTGTGAGCTCAAGTGCCTCAAATGATTTATGAAGATCCTCGAAATCTCAAGACTTTTCTGTGAAAATGAGCTCAAAATTGCAGCTTTTCAGAAACGCTCAATATCATCACGACAGAGAACGACAATTTTTTGTATTGCTGCTTTAAGGACTACACTGTATTCTTCTACGATATTACTGGAATCAGGTGTTATGGGACCGAAAATGTGAATTACGAAGAAAGTTTTTAGGCGCGGATAGGTAATAACTGGGAAAGTGGGACAATACCGAAAAACTAGCCTACACTAAAGATTGGATAACTACATAGCGCAAGAAAGATTCTGACGCTGTAGCACCACAAGTTTACTTCGTCACCCTCTCCCAATCAAATGAGGAATCAGGAAACCAAACGTTTCCTGATACATCCTCTTGAAATGGCTTCTTCGTCTTGCATGACGGTGATTCATCCACAAAATATCTATATAGTCGTGGCGATAATTGGCAATTGGCATGTTCAGGTATCTCATGTAGCTAGAACAGAACATTACCATATTTTTCGAAACTAATTGTCGCTGAACGAAACACATCCGTAAATCGACGATACAGTCCCGTACATTGATTAGTGATAAAATTAATGAAAATACAGGATATAGCTCTGCGTTAAAAAAAAAACCAACTACCCCACGTTTATACTATAAAGCCATGAATTGTGATTAACAATCGTACGGGGTTTTAATTTGACAAGAATGACAATTTATGGCGGCTCCTGTTGCGCAAAGCTTCACTTTGAGCACCCAAATCACCGGTGAATACAGATAAAGTATGCAATGGAACACCGGGAAATTAATTACGTAAACCTACATTTTCCATTGCTTGACGCCTGCCTACCAATCCTTCCCAGCACACCACATTCTTGCACCATGACGCACGTACTCACCGGGGAGTGCCACCCGTGGAACTCTTCCACCCAGTACGGCTGGAAGGGCAATAAGGGCTAGCAATAGCCATTCCGTTTGCTTTACCATCACGATTCGACCTCTTCTTGCCGGTAATGAACTTGAAATGAGTTCTAGCTCATCGTAATGTCTTATCAAATCTTATCGAAAGATGCCTCATCAGTTCCAAGGATGGGTTTATCAGAGCATTGCACATTAAATAGTATCATGTCTAATTTGTCATTTCGAGGTCGTGGACCTACTTTTTCTATGTGAAAATTGCCACTCCCTAATCGCAAAAAGTTGAAGCAAGCCCGTTAATAAAACGATAACTTTGCATTTTCAATTACAATTCAATTATAACTTTGTCTTAAGTCTCTTATCTAAATAATTCCCCTCACTCTCCACATATCAAAGATTAATGAGAAATATGATTGATAATACGTGCTGTTCTTTATCCACGTCAAAGACAGCAAAAACTTGTGAAAATGTAAAGGCTCTTGTTAAATCACAGACCAATTAAATTTGCCTGAATTGTTTTTAAAGCAATGATCCTTAAATATCCGCTCCGAATATGACTGATGCATGGCAATCCCAGGCCATCATTTTCCCATACGTGTTCGCAGTCTAAAACAAGGAGGGATGGTCTACATTCTGGTCCCCTTTTCCAATAAACATTTTTATTTACTTTCACAACAATAGTAGTAAATAAATAGAACCTACAGAAGAATTACATTATAATTTTAATGTCATTTAATATAACTGTTTTAATGTTGAAATCATTAAAGAACTGCCACTTGGTTTAAGACAGGGCTTTCCAACTTGCGGCCCGCCAAATCTTATGCGGTCCACGACTGCTTTGAAAAATTTTATTATAAAACAAAATGTTTTTTAGTTATTGTTACGCATTTTCATAATTACATAACTATAATTATAAATGTGAAATAACCCTCAACATTGGTAGTCAACTAAAGGTCTTCTACTATCGAGATCTGTTCGATCCGTTTCCTTTTAGCTATCCTCTTGATGTTAACATTAAAGAGCAAGAACCTTGCATTCTATTCGAACTATGTGATTTACAAGCGGATCCTTTCTTTCAGACAAAGCAAGAAAAGAGATCAGATGTTTTCAAACTCTCGCAAAGATGTCCCAACCTGTGAGATCTGGGGATGACATCAGTGTTTGGTAGCACATACATTAGTGATTTTTTTTCTAGTGAATTTAGTGAATTTTGTTAAAAATAAAGATAGAAGTAGCCTCAATGATTCTACCCTCAGTCACTTCATGAGGTTGGCTACAACAGGGCAAAAAGAGGACATAAATTAGTTGGTCAATGAAGCTGAACACTTATTCTTTTCACCGAACAATTGAACAATTCTTTCATCTCATTTTGCACACATATACATGTATACCACAATATATCTGCTATATATAAATAATAAGCCGTGGTTTAAGAGAATCTGTTCCCCAAATTGTCTGCTTATGAAAAGGAAAATGCACAATTAATCATATCGATGGAAATAACGTTTGGTTACAAGACTACTTTACCAATTGAAGGGGGTGGGGGGTGGGGGGCACAGACCCTGTATGCACACACTATTAATTTTCCTTCACATTTTCAATTGCCATTTTTTTTAAATTCAAATTCTTCAATGGCTGCGTGGTGAATCATCCACTTTCATGTGGAAATTTCTTTTAAATAGGGTGGTCTTTCACGTAAATATTGCTGAAATGACTGTGGGACCAGAATTCCAGCAGACACTTTAATTTTGATATATCTTGCCTGAACAATTTTTTACAAGAGAATTCAGCATGAGAATGTCATTTGGCACATTCAAATGCAATTTAAAATTCCAAATTGGAACTTTACCAAATTAACTTGACAACACTGCAATTAATTTACCTCATTTAATCATAGAAAGAGCCCCACTGCAGACTTTCTATGGGGAAACAAGGATCATGATCAGGAGGCAGATTTTGATGATATAAAAACATCACCAAAAGTAGTCAATAAAATGCTCTTACAAGGTTTTAAAATGTCCTATAACCAAAGAAAAATGACATAAAAAATGTGATCACAACCAGTTTGGATGAACAACTCAATCTACTGGAAACGTTACTGTTGTAAACGTTCAAGCGAACTCTGCTTTCAATCTTTTGGTTTGGACTGTTTTTTACCAGGTAATCTGTCTTTAGTTATCCCAAAATAGACTGAACGGACAATGACACTGATAGGTGTCACAAAAATATTAGATTACATTCTCACATTCCAACATTCTCACATTCAGACATTCCAATTTCTGAGTGAAGAAATAAGCTACTCGGGATTTCTGTGGAGAACATTGTTGCATCTCGTAAATATTATTTGAAGCAAGTACCATTAAAACAATATTAAAATGGGTGAAATCAGCAAAAACTGCATTAAAAATAACAGGAAAGGTAAAAATGACTTAGTCGAAATCAATGAAAAATGTGAAAACGAAAAGAAAAATCATTCAATTTTTTTGTCAAAACTAGACTTTGAAATTTCTGACACATACCTATTTATTTCCTTAAGGAGGTTGTGGAAAATAATTGTAGACGTTTACGAATCATGAGAAAAGTAGATTTACTAAAAGCATCTTATAGTGCCTAAAATGTCCTTAAGCGACAACTGATACCTATTTTAATATTATTATTTATATTAATTACTATTTTTTTAAAATTTGTTTTACCAAGACACACATACTTTCCTGAATATTCCAAAACATGAATATTCCCTGATCAAATACGCACCGCAATCTCTCACCCAACACACCAAACATAAGAAGCTATGCAAGTCAATTTGAAGAGGACCTTTTACGTTTGTCTCCAATCCGCATGCACTTAGGCAATAGCACCCATTCTCAGTGCAGTTGTGCTGTTGACAGGTTGAGAATGAAAAGTGTGAATGAATGAAATGAAAAGGAAGTGAGAAATATAATATGCTTGTAGTCACCTCCTAAATGTAAAAATACTAGACTTTCCTGCAAAATAAAAATGTGCTTTCATTTAATCCTTATGTAATCAGATTAAGTGCCAGAAGCAAAACTTAATCTTTATGGCACGTTTTTTAAATACCTGGTTTAAGAATTTTGTAACACTTTTTGTGCATAAAATTCTGAGATTTAATCATAACATAAAATCCATTTCTATACTACATGGCATTGTTTTAAAGTGAAAAGAAAAAAATGACATTTCATTAAAATTTATCCCCCAGTCATAATCAATAACATCCTTCACTTATTGTATTTTACTTTTAACAATCCAGGAAAATAAATCGAAGATCTCATAAAGTTCAATTGCCTATTTTAATCCTTCGAAAGTCAGCCTCTCAATAAATAATTCACTCCCCTCTATCTACATCGCACAATTCTGCTTTGAACTCTGATGATACATTCAAATATTATTAAAGTACTTCTATGTATATGTCTTGGGAAACCAAAGGGAGAAAAAAAATACATTTACAATAATAGACATAGGTGTAATGAAACACTTCAAGGATTTGTAAATAAATTTACGAAATTAAGTAGTATATTTTATAATTTTTGCAATGTTTTCCAAATAGGAAACTTTTCTTCAACAATGATAGGAGATCAATTCTCTGTTTGAACAAAAGTATAAGAATTCTCACAGTCTCTGGATAATACAGCCACTGCAGTTTAAGGGTATCTCCATCAGCCCAGAACAAATATTGATGTAGCAACCAATTTCATATTATCTTCAAAATCATTCATTTGAACACACAGAAATAAAATAATATCTATATTCACATTACTTGTTTTCTGTAGTTCTTGCATCAAACAATTGAATATCAGTGTATTTACTGAAGGATACATTTTGAATAATGTGAAAGTAGGTAAATCAAGTTTACACCATAGGTTTTACACTACATTCCTTTAATTCATTTCTTTCTATAAGGTCTACTCCTTGCAGATGAAGGAACACAGCAGCAGTAGTTCTTTCAAAAAATATCGCAGGAACATAAGTCAAACTATCTCATGTCACCAATCATTTACATCGTAAAATGAAATCATTACAATAGATCAAAGCAGAGAAGAATGATTCTTAGGTCAGAGGCAAATAAAATGAATGCATTTCAATTATAATACTTTATAGGAAAAAGAAATTTACAGAAAACTAAGACATGCCTCTTAACTGCAACCAATTGCAGACGACTTCTTCTTTAAAACTATGTCTTTAATGTTCAAATGAACTTTCTCTTTTCTCTTTGGAGGAACAGAGTTAAAGCAAAATCTTTTGAAAGCTTCAAGCTCTCGTTCGTCATCATCAATGTCCCCATTTTCAAGGTCTATGTCTTTAGGAGCAAAAACACTCTCTGGAAAAAAAAGGAAAAGAAAATCATTTTCAAGAACTAACTATGACATTAACTTGCACAAATGCAAAGAAAAATTATTCAAGTTAAAATTGTCTACATCATTCACAACACAGATCAACAACAAATAATACAATACCAACAAAAATTATAACTTATTTAATATACACAAAATTACTTACCCACAAGGTTCCAGTCATCAGAATGTCCCTGCCCTCCAGCACCTTTCTTCTTCTTCTTTTTCTTCTTTGCTTCGGTAGCAGCTGCCATTGCTTCTCGTACCGCTGACTGTGCTTGCATCATGGCACGGCTATTTGAGTGTTGAATGTTGGCTTCTTGGGCATGATTCTGCATAACTTTCTGATTTAAGGGAGGAATTTGTTGTTGTAGAGGATGTGTTCTTTGAGAAGTGTTGTTCACATTACCTCCACGCACATTAATACCATTATCTTCTATTCGGGGCCCGCTGGATCCCATTTTCCCATGAATGTTACTAGTCACACCATTGCACTCTCCTTGACCACCACGGCTCCGAGCACTACTATCTGAATTTGTGAAACGAACAGCATTGTTCTCTTTTCCCTTAATATTAGCTGCACTGTTCACAACAGCATTAGATGATCCTCTTTTATTACCCTTTGTCACATTCTTTTCTACATCCCCATTGATTTGCACATCAGCTTGCCCATTAACATGTTGTGACAATCTTGGCCCTGCACTTGACATTGCCTGTTGTAATGCTGAATTCCGAATGGTCACCATGGAACCGTTAACTTTAATAATAGCAGGTTGAGATAACGCATTATTGTTCTTTGAATTGCCATTTTGTTTCCCTTGAAGCTGCAGAAGGTTTGACTGTGATTTGGAGCTATTTGAAGAATTACGCTGGTTTTGGTTTTTACCATTTGTCACGTTTTGCTTCCCTGGTAACTGCTGATTTTGTTTTGCTGAATTTGTGCAAGTAATATTATTTTCATTTTCATTATTACCATTATTCTTATTTTTCTTCTTCTTTTTCTTCCCATTTCCATTAACATTCTGACTTGCATCTCCTGGATCTGCAATGAAAGGAGAGAGAAAAAAAAATTAATAATAATAATAATTATTATTATAATTAAAATAATAATAATAATAATAATAATAATAATAATAATAATAATAAAGATAAATAACAATATCTTAGACTTCCAATCACAATGTCTTTCAAACATGTATTTCTGGAAAAATTAAAATATAAATTCCTGCTTATCTCTCCAAATCTAAAGAAGCATACCTTTAGCTGTCATGACATTTCCTTCCAGATCATCTTTCATTCTACCAGTATCAACAACAATTACATTTGAGCCATTTACTGCTTGACCAAAACCAGCAATTCTTGCAGGATTTCCCATACTTGTAGGTGCAGCAATGATAGTAGTTGTGCTGGTAGAAGTCGCAGGTGTTTGAGGCTTAGGGTTGTCTTGGGCCTTTAATTGAGCCCTTCTTTGTGCTGCAGCTGCTGCAGCAGGGCCATCAACTTTAGTGATGGTAATTCCTGGAGGCAGCTTTAAATTTTCCAGACTGAAAGATCTAGAATTGTTTGCACTTGCCTCAATCTTTGACCGAAGAGCTACAACTGATGCAGATCCTTTGGATGTTGCAATGCCATTTAGCTGAGTGTTGGCAGTGGGACCTGCCAGTTGACTTACTGGTGGCACAAAGTTGGCAGTTCCTTCAACACCTGCCGAACTATTCATAGTACCTGATTGGGATTGTTTTCCATTGCTGGATTTTCCAGAGGATGGATTGCCACTTGATTTCGAATTATTTTTGGCAGTATTCTGCTGAGATTTGTTTTTTGAAGAATTTGAGTTTGTTTGACCAGAATTATTATTGTTGTTGTTGTTGTTGTTGTTGTTGCTGCTGTTATTATTATTGTTGTTGTTATTGTTGCCACCATTTCCTTTATTTTTCTTCTTTTTCCCATTTCCAGAAGTGTTTGAAGGATTTGTTTTCACATTTTCTGCATTAGATTGATTAGAATGTTTACTGTCATCCTGACTCTGGCAAACTGCAAATAAATGATGCAGTAAGTAACCAAGATGTGCAGAAATCTAATAAAATCACATTGAGAAATCCAAGATTTGATATAAAAACCGATTTAATATTTTAAGAAAGGGTACAATTTGACATTGCAGTTTCAAGCAATTTATACAAGATATTTTAGAATCGTTTATTGGGGCAAGAAACATTTCTTACCTTGGCCATTCACCAATGTAAAGAGTACTTTGTCTTTATCTGGAGTCGCCCCTTTTAATGTGATAGTTACAGTAGGTTCTGCACCATTTGGTTCCATAACTCGTTTAATAGTGACCATTTGAGGTGCAGTTGTTGCTTTGTTTGCTGTATTGCTGTCTGTTCCATTAGTTGCAGGAAGTTGCACTCCCTGATTTTCTGCCACCTTTGAGCCCTTTCCATTTCTCCCTCCAGAATTTGAAGACTGGTTTCCATTTTGTGAGGGTGCCACAACGTTATCAGATTTTCCTCCGGGTGTATTAACGACAGTAATAGTAACTTCTGGAGCATTGCTTTGCAAGGCTGCTAAACCACGTAAACGTTCAGCTTCTTCCTGCTCCTTTCTTTCTTTTTCCTCCAACTGTAAAGCAAAATTTACATATTGAAAACAATGTCTAATGACACAAAGAAGAATAACGGGATGAACTTGCTGAACAAAAAATTACTCATACCTTTCTCTGTTTCTGTCGAGCCTTCTTAGCAGCTTTCTTAAGGTTTTTACATCTTCCCGATTGATTACCTTCAATAAAGTCAAGAAGGGCCTCCAAATCCCTGGGATCCTTTGAAGGCTGAGAAAGGGAATCAGGAGAATTCTGCATTGATAATAATGGAATAAGTGGAGAAGACTGAGAAGGAACAGATGCCACTGAAGCAGCAGATGAAGCTGTGGTGGAAGAAACAGGCTTTGCTGCAGTCTCAGGCATTGAGTTTGAAGCATTATTTGTTACAGGTTGAGATACAGTGTTGCTATTACTGTTGTTAGAGGTTGCACCAGTTGAGCTATTAGCACCCATTTTACATTTTGCTTTTTTCTTGGTAAGAAGAAGTCGCAACCTTTCTCTCATTTCTTGATAATTGCGACTAACAGGAGCTACAGAAGGCTGAAATACAAATTATTATATCAATTTAAAGATTTCAGTCAAGATCAATTGCTATTTAATATTAATAATCAATAATTAGTTAATTCTTTGGGAAGCAAATAAAAGTAAAAACGTAATGGACATTATAACAACACCATATTCTAATTTTCATAATCATTCATTAGAATACAAAGCTTAACACAAATGGAATACTTGATAGGAAAATATAGTTTAGGAACATGACAGAAAGAGAATTTTCCACCACCCAGTTCCCACAACACACTCAAAACGCTTATCTGCAAAAATATGAAAACCTTAATCCTACATTGTATGTACAAATTAAGTCTGTATTTTATTCATTTTTTTATTATTCCTCTCTGTTATCAAACCTTTCTGTACCAACAATGTTCTGGTCCTGTGGGTGACAGTTATGAGGGGTTCTAATGTATTGAACTTATCTCTCAAGCACAAACAGATGTAAGTTGGTTCTTCAGCAAAACGTTCAAACATTTTGCGTACATAGATTTTTAAATTAAAAAACTAGATTTTTAGATTAAAAAAAAAAACTTTTCTAAAACCAACTTGCTCGACCTGGTACATAGGTACATTCATGCAACTCATCTATACAAAAAAATAAAGGCAAACGGGCGTTGCATTACAGCACAATAATCTCTTAATGAACTGAACCAATCCTAATAAAATCTTTATGCTGCCTTCCTTTAAAGGCCAATAAAGTGCTATAGGCTG
The DNA here is from genome assembly GCA_017312745.1 of Gryllus bimaculatus. NCBI lineage: Eukaryota > Metazoa > Arthropoda > Insecta > Orthoptera > Gryllidae > Gryllus > Gryllus bimaculatus. Next base: position 5,577,716 of record BOPP01000017.1, read on the forward strand.
TGATTTACAAGCATGAACCTAATTTATAAACAAAGTAATTACTTTTGTGTACATTTTTCACCAAGCATTACATCAGAGATTTAAGAGTGCATCAATGTGCAATAGCTTAACTGCACACCACGAGAGGAAGAAGACTGAAATCTACGATTGAGTTCATGAGAGCACAGAATTGTATATCTGGTTCTTAATTTATTTTATGTATTACACTCAATTATTTAATCCAAAATGTTTATATTTAAGAATTATTTTGACAGTTTTTTTCACTCCATTTGTAAAGTAACTTGGAAATTAATTTTAATTGCGTCTAAGTGTGAATGTATTAAGTGTTCAAGAGATTTGAAATTATTGAAGAAAAGCCATTTTGCTGATGTAAGTGCTTGATATTGTCATAAAAAGGTATGAATATTCATTTTTTTTCTTAACGAAATAGTTATTTGTTTAGTTGCAGTAAATGAAGCATGAATATTACGTGTTTGAGAGTCACACCAGTGAAAGTTAAAATAATTTTTCTTGTATATCTTGGAGCCATTTTGAAAACTTTTTGAAATTGTCCTTAGAGATTTTCATGTAAAGTACCTCCAAAAACCAAAAGATCTAGTTCATGGCATTACCTGTAACAGTTACGTATTTTGATGAAAATCCTGTTTTAGGTGCAAATGTAGTTTCCAGCTAGACTAATACTTTTTAGATAAACCAAATATAACAAGGAACCACAAACTCGGTTTTTGATCAGAACAGAAAAAAATAGAAAAAAGTAATATTCTACATAAAGGAGTAAGAAATGTCCTTCCTCAGTATCACAAAACCACAAGTTACTTTCTGTCAAAAAATAACACCTTTTTTTGCAGAATTAACATAGAACTATTCCATACACCTTTCACTACACAGTGATCATTAAAAGTACCATGAAATGAATATTAAAATGATAAAATGCATGTTTTGATAACTATTTCCCAAGGACACCCTCCTCCTATCTTCCTTCTGCTCTTCTCCATCTTTCTAATTCAACATCTCTTCCTTGTCATTATTCTTCTCTTCCTTCTCTATTTTCTCATTTTTCATCTTATTGCCCCCTTTCACTCTGACTTCACAACAAATGGGTGAAAATAACGCACAACAAATTGAATCAAGAAAAATTAACTTTTTTGATATAAGGGATCCACAAAAGCGTTTTTCTGTTGACAAATCAGCACTTTGCCTTGCTGTATAATGTGTGTAGTATGTGAAAGTAAAATCTTGTTAAAGACTAATGAAACAAAACCATTGAAAATCAAACATTGGAGACTGAAATCCCATTGTCTATATTTCCTAAATTTCAATGTTATGGGAAGCTGGAATTGTATTATAATTAAAATTACCATTTTATAACAAAGTACAATTTTATAAAGTAATTAATCAATGAATTTGTAAAAGAGAGAAAGCAAAGAATCAATTCAGGAAACTATATCAAAACATAAATTAGTAAATCATATTCTCTCAAAAAATTCTGCATTTAATCGAGAAATGAAAACTCTTCATATTATTTAAAACTGTGAAAGTAAGACAATACTTCCATTATGATCAGACCATACACTTGCATACCACAACAACATTGAGATTGACAAAAATATTGGAAATTTGGAAACGTTTAGTGTTGATTCGTGCAAAATTCATGAGAAATGTCAACACAAAACTAGGATTTGGAAGAAGAAGCAGAGAAAGAAAGAATTAAAAAACAAAAACACCAATCAGCTTCACATTGTTATCACCAGTAGACAAGAAAAGTAATGTAATCAAATCTTCCAACTAAATTTGACTTACCACGCCATGACCAAAGACTTCACAATAGCAGCAGTCACAGTGTCGAGAATCTCTCTGAGTTGAGGTAGTAGTCGAACTAGAGCGCTCAGAACAAGTGTCATCTTGACTGGAGGAATCTTCTGCATCAACCACTTCTCCATCAGCAACTGTGGAATACAAAACATTTTTTCAGATTCCACAAACCTTAAAATAATTATACATTTCTTCCACAAAAGTTTTAGAGACATACAATCAGTGCAAGAAACTCTCTTGATTGGCTCCACATTTCCTCCATTTTTCAAAGTTTTGTGACATGAATGACCAATTACTTTTCCAGCAGAGCCTGGGACAGAACGATGTGAGGTTGTGCTACTGGCAGCAGATCTAACTACGTCTGGCAGTGATGAATTAACATGACTATGGGTATTCCCTGGATAACAACAGAACAGTGTTAAAAATATGTTTCATACATAATTTTATGTTTAACTACTATTGGGAATTCCAATACCTGAACTTGCTGTTTGTGTCATTGAATGGCGAACAGAAGAAACATTAGAAGCCCGACTACTTGATACAGGATGGTGATGACCGTTGACAAGTTGTTGACCTCCAGCAGGAACTCTCTTCACTACACTTTGAGGCGGTGGTTTACTGGCAGTAGTAGAAGAGGGAGGAACCTGGGTGAAGAAATGAAATTAATTTAAACCCACAACAGAAGATTCAAAACATTAATTGATAAATTAAGTTTCAGAAATTCTGAAACGAAGATCAGTAATGGCTTTGTAATATTAAAATGAATGTTTACCTTCTGTTGAGCTAAAGCTTTGTTAGGGCTTGTTTGTGTTGATGTTGAATTCTGACTATGCTTCTCTGCAACAAGTGGTTTATTGGCAACAATATTACCAGGATCCTGGCAAGTACTGTTGACTTTAACCTTCTGCTGTTGCACAGGACTCCCATTCCCACTGGGCTTGACAGAAGGAACAGGTGTTGTGGCAGCAGATGTTGAAACTGGCACAACTGCCTCAGGTGGAGCAGAGGAAGAGAGAGCAATTGCATTGGCAATAGTCTTTACTCTTGCAGAATTAAGGGCAGGATGAACAATGGTGGAACTGTCACCAGAGGCAACTGTAAGACCAGAATTTGTTAGTGGAGGAAGAGCCTCCAAGCTCAGTCCAGGAGGCAGGAGGTCAGCCACAGATGATAATGATGGTGGAACCATATGTTGAGTTTTAGGATCAATGCTTGTAAGCTGAAAAGAAATGAATTAGAAGTAAATTAAGAGCAAATGCAGCCTAGAAAAATATAATTAAACTTGATACATACCGGAACTTGATCCTGAAGGTGAACCCCAAGTCTTGAATGCTTGGTCCCTAATTGTGACAAAAGTGAAGGATGCACATTGTACAAATGAGGATACAAACTCCCAGCATCACCGCCTAATAAAAACAAAAAGTTAGGACAAAAAAAAGTAACCTCACTTTACACTTCAAAAAATACTATACAGTAACATGTGTATCAGAGGAATATTATGGAATAAAAATATTAAGTCTTGAAATTACTTATTGCTGTAATTGTTCAAAACAACAATGTCATTCTGAATCTGTAGCAAATATCATTGCCATTAACAACTAACTCATTTAACTTGTCAATAATGTGTAGTAATTGTCACAATAGTTCCATTTACAGATTATGAACCTGCCAAAATACAATATTCTTACCTCCTCCAGTACCGTGAATATGAGGATATAGATGAAAGCCACTTGTATGCAAGTTCACATTAACACCAGGCGAACTAACATTACCAGGGGGAGGCATGGCCTGTTGCACACAAGTGTGACATTCATAGCTTTCCATTAAATCCATCTTCCATATGAAACAACACACACACACAATTCAAACAAACTTCTAAATAAAGATCTCACACAGATCTCAGCTGTTGAATAGAAGTAATACTTACAGCAGACATAAGGGGAGCAGTACAAACATGACACTCACAGCTTTGCTGTTGAGTATTAGATAATTCCACAATATCACCTTCAATACTATCATTAGTGTCACCAGTGTTGCCAGGTTCTGTGGGAGATTCTGGAGGTTGTTCACTGCCTTCTCCGTCAGCACGAAATTCTTGGGTACTATCTGTTTTGTGACTGAAATATTATTCAGTCACATTATAGCAATGCATATGACAGAAAATATATCAATGCCAAATAATGCATTGCCCACATACCCATACAAGGAAGAGTTCTGAAGGGCACTAACTGATCCATCACATGCTGGAGTGATGAGAGCACCACATGTGAGCAAATGTGACATAGCACAATCATCACATGGACAACTACGACGTGTACTGCAGCCCAAGCAGAAACTCGGTCCCACATTCAAACCAGCACTACATGACGGGCCCAATGCTGTTGAGACTGCAGCTGCATGGACGGCAGAAGCAGAACAGCCCTCCTCAGGAGCTTGGCCATCCGGGGGGCTCTCGGGGCTGCCAGCCAGAGCGGCCAGGCTCAGCAGCTGCTCGTCAAATTCACGCAGTTCGCTGCAAGCAATGGCTCTCTTTATTCCGGCATCATAAGCAGCTGTTGCGTCAGACGTATCCCTGTGCCTGCATAGGGGGAGGATGGGGTCGATGTTCCAAACATCATCAGTTCAATCATTCATTCCATGCTTTCATGTACATACAATAACACTTCAACCCCCAAATGACTACTTTTCATGCAATTACACACTCAAATACATAAAGGGTATTTTGCTGCAAGGAGACACTTGCCAAAATTTCATTTATTAACAGACCTTGTAGTTTTGCTCCACATTTTTTGATGAATGAGTTTCCGTTGAGCTTTGAAAAACTCCCAGTCTTCCCGAAGCATGCGCTGCTTTGCTTTTAATGTTGCTTGTTCTTGGCTAAAAACAAATTGAAGCATAGCAACATTTCAAAAAGTAGATCTTCATAAACTACATTGAAATGACAATTTTCTTTTCATTCTTGAGCACAATAAATACTTTGTAAACACGTACTTGTATTCATGTATAAGAGTTTCTGTATCTCTCCACATAGCACCAATTAGTGTCATTTCATCGTCAAATACTAGATATCTATGTACTAATTCTGTATAAACATCACTTTCTCCTGGCAAGACACTACGAAGCTGAAAAACAAAAATGTTTAACACTAAACAAAGATCTACTTGTGATTCTCTACACTAATTTGCAATAAAAGCAAGAACAAACACCTTTCCAATGTAAAGTGGCAAATTATTCTGCACCAAAGGATCTGTATAAACACAACTTTGATACAGATGTTTATTTAAAACTTCCCATGTCAAATTAAACCTTTGTAAATGCTCAGCTTCCAACTGTTGTAGAAGAGGTGTCAACTGTTTAGCTCCACGACATAATTTCTCGAAACCCTCCAACAGACCTGTCAAAAAAATCAAGCATAATCAAAACACATTAGCGTTTTTTTAACAAAATAACAATAATCTGAAATTTACCTCTCAGAAAAATCTGGGCAACTTCTGGAGTTTGTTCCTCTCTATGAAGAAGCTCCAATTGTCTAACTTTAGCTTCAATAACAAACTCTTGAACTTGAGATTCCAACCGTTGAAAGAGCTGATGAGGATCTCTGACACATAACCTATAACACCAAAAACCTCTGCTTAGATTCAGTCGCATACACTTTATGTGGCTTACTCAGAAACTTGCATACTTTTGCACCAATTCCTTCATCTTCACTATATTTTCTTCTGTTGCATCAACTTCACTCCCTTCCATTGCCATTCTATACACCATTCTAATATACTGCCGAAGTTCCAGCCAATAAGATTGCAAGCGACGCATTTCTTCCATCTGCTCTGCAGCCAGTTCCCTACAATATCACAATTTCTTTACATTTTCACTTCCACATCACCCAACAAATATTGGAAAAGAAAAATCCATACCGTCGATCTTTGCATGCATCACAATTACATGGCTTTTCTTCTTTCACAGGAACAACTGGAACTTCCAATTTCTTTTGGCTAACTCCATCCTGATGAAGGAAAAATTCATTACTGAATAACAGATGAACTATATCAAAAGAGGATGAAATTGACGTAAAACAAAGTCAAATTTAATATCGTATACTGTGTGTGACACTGACACTGTGTAACAGTCTGAACATATAACCAGCAATAGATAATAAAATTGACTGCATTGCATATATCCAATAAAATAATAATTCAACTAAATAAGAGTCCAACACTCTTAAACCAAGCAATGGCATCTCACCTTGCTTTCTACTATTATTTTTGTGTCTCCACTTCCTTCTTCACTACTGTCTTGGGGGCATTGTTCATCAACACTAGGGGCTCCGTCAGCTTCTTCTCTAACACTTTCTTCACATGATTCTACTTGAAGTTCGTCATTTTCGCTATCCCCGCATTCTTTACCAAGAACGTCACCCATGTTTCCACTTTTACAATTTTTCCTTTTCTTCGATTTCTTTGTATCCGAACAACTCATTATATTTTCAAATTCTTTATAAATAACGTCCACCTACGGCGACTTTATTTATAAAACACAATTAACTGAAATTATCGAAACACTCACAGCATACACAAGACATCCCTAGCATCAGAGGGACCATTCGCTCAATATGGCGTTGTAACAGTACAGTGCTTCCCTCTAGTGACGGTTGGTGATGGTACGCGGAGTAAGCAAGCAAAGGAGGCAAGCAAACTCAGGAAGAAAGAACGAATCGAATGTTTTCAGATCGATTAGCAGTTCGTCTCATGAGACACATGAGGAGGGAGAATCGATTCTGTCTTGTGGAATCATTCCTGATACAAGAATTGCGCATCTTCAAACACTGCAGCCAATATTAAGTGTTTAGAACGAACGTACATGTACGATATGGGCTATGAGTGAGGGAAATTTAAAAGTAGTCACATAACATGCGTTTCGATCAATTATGAAATAAACGATACCGGGCAACTTAAAAAAAATCATTAATAAACATTTCGATCTTTCTGTGTGAGATCCTCTTCACTACGTAAAATTTCTGAAAATACATATAGTTTAGTCGGGTTACAAAAAAAAACTATTATCTTAATAGCAAAAGTCATGATTTATATAAAAATTAAAATGGCTAAATTAAAAATGTAAACATATAATTTTTACAATTAAAATATTTGTTGTTTTGTTCGCAACAACTTTAAATTTTCAGAAATGTTACATTGTGATTATATATATATATATATATATATATATATATATATATATATATATATATATATATATATATATATATATTCACTGGTATCATCGTCGTTTATTTGTTTATTTCATAATTGATTGATATAGTGATCACTCGTTGAGTTTTTTACATATTTGGTTGCTAAGTCACAGAAGGCTCAATATTATTTACTTTTTAGCTTTAAATTACAATTTGGATTTTAATCTTAAATTCAGTTTGGTGCGTGTAATCGTATATCGATACTACAATGTTTCACAAACCAATTTTTATCAATTCAAATGTTCGTATAAAGCCGCCATTGTAGTCATATGATTGATAACGTTTGTGATTCTGCGCGAACACATGGTATTATTCCGGCACGTTTTCTTGAGCCCTCATTTCGCTAGATGCGTGAGGAGTGGGGATGGGTTATTTTGTCGACAAGACTATTATATCAAATCTATTGCTCATTTTTCGATGCAAAATAGATTATATTACACTGGAACGAATATTTCTTTTATCAGATTTTGTCAACAAACGTCGTTGTTATCATTTATTTTGAATTCAACTAAAATTTGTAAATATCTTACGTTTGTATTGGATGTAACGCTGAATTCCTGCACTCTAATTGGATCTGTCCATGAACATAGAACATGGGAAGTTCCCATTGACAACATAATACAGTACAAGTACTCTTTGATTAAAACATCCGGACGTTCGATTAAAACGTAAGTCGGGCTGAAGCTGTTGGGGGCTATAACGACAACGGACTGAATGTTTTATACTTCAGATTTTGTAATATGGCGCGTCAGCCTAGCTTCACGATATCTCACGGCATTTCACGTTTGTCGGTCGTGCCGCCACGTGATGTTCCATCGTGAAGATAGGCTTTGACGTGCCACGTTATAAAAATCGAAGTATAATCGAAGCATATACACTTGTAGCCTCCACTATAGTGAGCATCGTACGAATGGGGGCTTGTCAATTGTCATCGTGTTGTTTTGGTTGAGGAGTACTGTAGAATGTGTTTGCCTTCTAGAAGATTACTGAAGAATGTGTTGAAACGAGTTTGACATGCAATATGATGCAAGTTAATTATTTCAGTTTTATGTGATCTTAAGTTTTTGAGTGACTAATAGTGTTTATTAACATTTTTAGTAATATGTAATATTATTGATCAAAATAGTAATATGTTGTTTTGATTGGGCATACAATGGATAAAGCTATAAAAAATTGGAATCCTTCACTTCTGCCTGAGTGTCAAATAATTGTATAGGTCTCGTGTGGAAAGTGCCCAGTAATCTGATGCGTGAAAAAATATAATTAAAATGTTTTATAGTAGTATTTTATTTACTGGGATCTTTTTTCAATTTTGTTATCACTGCTATGGAAATCAGACAGATTCCCAGAAAAATGATTCATACGTCCCTCATGGACCACTTGTAAGGTGTGAATTCTTGTAAGTATTTTATGATTCAGACTATTTTTTAGTGTTCCATTTATCTACTTAAAAAGCATCTCTCTTTGTAGACCCCTGGAGTTTATGGATTGTGAGGAGCCTACTGATTTTAAAGGAAATGCTACTGCTAAAGAAGCAGCAGGACATGGCTGTGTTACTGTAAGTAACTAAACTAGGAAAGAACTTTGAATAATTGCCAGAAAACTTAACCTTTTGTGTCTTATTTAGAAAGAGAAAATTATTTGTTCTTTTTTAGATGTACATTTGTAGATAAAAGGTACCACTAAACCTAAATTGGTGTTCTCACCTAAAGTTTATTGTATATTTTCTTATATCACTCAAAATGCCAATACTCATAACGTAAATAAATTTTCAGTTTGGTGGATATCGCTATGAAGATGTTGAAAAGGCATTTGTGTGGTGTACAGTATATGATACTATTGATTGTTATGGGGAAAAGAAGTTTTTAAGAGGTGGATTTCCATGCATTAGGTAGGTTGTTTTCCACCCTTTACTACTTTTTAGTTAACTCCCCTGTTAGAAGTGTCTAATTTTATTATATTGAAAACTTAAGTTCCCTGTTACTGCAGTGTTTAAAATTAGTGGTGCTAGTGAAAAACACAGGCTTTCTCGTACTCTTCCCAGCTGTCATCGATTGCTGCCCAAACTACATTTTTTCAATTTTTCTGTCACCCAAAGATAGAACTGAAACATGACTTATTATATTATAGAAAATTAAAGCCTTCTCCCATATGGAAATTTGTTGAAAAATTTTGAACTGTTTTTGAGAAAATGTTTTAGTTTTCTGAAAATGCACATTTTGAAGCTCATTTACACCCAAACATTTGAGTTTTCAAGGAACTTCATAAGAAATGTTTTGCAGCAATAGTACTCACTAATGCAATAACGTATACAAATTGCTGTTACTGTAACTATTGAGAGTGTGAGGGTTTTTGTTTTTTCAAAAATTACATTTGTGTTAAAACACAAGAATACATCAAAAAGGCATTGATGTCATTTTGTTTAGACCATTTAGAATTATCCATTCAAAAAAAAATTTGAGCAATTTTTGAGAAAATGCCTTTTGAACGTTTCTAACACTGCGGAATTTTGAGCTCATGTTCACAAAAAGCTTTTGAGGTTTCGAGGAACTTCATGAGACATCATTTGTACTCACAAATGCAATGAACTATTGTCGGAATATTTGTCTACTTGACAGCTGGGGTGGGGGTGGAGCGATGTTGCCACTTACTCGGGCGGCAGATCACAACAGTTTTGCAGAAAGATCATTTTCTTGAGTTAAGGAATCATTTCCCGTCAATTTAACTATAAATAGTTGAAAGATGAATAAAAGTTTAACATAAATAAATTTTAAAAATCGCTTGATTAGCAATATTTGAAAAATAGTAATTTTCGTTTCTGAGTTTACAATAAGTTTTATGCCGTGTTACAGTACATTTAATATTAACCCTACGAGAAGTTAAAAGAAAAAAATTGATTTGTTTTTGATATTTTTTAATATTGAACACATTTCAGACAATATTGCATAAAAATATTTAAATTTGTTTAAAAATTCATGGACTTAATAAAATAATTAATTATGGAGAACAACTTTCATTCATTTCATCTCCATCTTCAATTTTGTAGATATAGGAAGACGCCGAAGCCGATCTGGATGGCTGAGGTGGCCAAGAGCGTGTACCGACTCGGCGCCTCGGGCCGGGGGTTCGAGTCCCATCTTGGGAATATTTGTCTGTCCTTATGTACATGTCGCGGAAGGCCTTGCGTTCTGCTCTCACCACAGATCAGAGAATGTTAATGTCAAGGATATGGTCAAAATATGCGTCCCGGCCGGACGAAAATGGTACATGGTTATCGGTTTGAAAAAGACGCCAAAAACATTTCAAACTTTTACAATTTCCAAAAATTCAGAGTTAAACAATGAAAATCAAATGTGTGTCACTTTTATAAGCATATTTCACTCTATTACTTCAAGAAATTTAAAGACAAAAATCGAATGAGACCAAATTGACGAGGGAGTATTGTTTGGGAGGGGGGAGAAAAAAGCTAATAGTAACAGGCGGTTGGCTCCAAAACACTCATTTTCTTCGATTTTCCGCAGCATTACATAATTGTCTCTATACAACGTATGTACGAGAAAAGTACTGTACTCTTCCAATCTACTGATTATTTATATTAAGTTTACTAAAAATTGCTTCAAAGATTCTCCCTAAATTTGTTGCTCAAGTAGAGCAATTACTAAAATAGTAAAAGCTCGATTTTTCTTTCGAACTTTATAACTTATGAAAGTTACTATTTTTTAACTTTCCTTTAAGCCTCTGTTACACCATTACTGAAGTTATTGATTTTGTTTTTAATGAATTTCCACTTCAAGAAAGTACATTAGTGGATCAGAGAAAGCGCTAGCAAATGGGCATGTTCCAAGCAATTTCATTAAAAGTTTTGCAAAAATGAGGCAAAATATTACTAAATCATAATTTGCAATATTATTGTTATGCTGATTGAAATTGAGTAGATCGTGTATTATATCATCTGACGCCACATAAAATACCCGTGTGTTACCTGAGGCCACCAAGTCTTGATGACCTGTTTCTTTAACGGTTCAAAACGCAGATTCGAACTCGCCGGGAGCCTCATGTAACAAAATTTATGTTTTTATTTTCACGTTAAGTTTAATTTCATTCAATGGCATTCGTTTGTTCCCCATTACCAGCCCATTCAAACTTATCGGTCAGAATTGCCCCGCAAATTCACGGTGGATGCCGCGAATACAATTGTCTTGTAGATATGCGATTTTTTTTTCTTGCAGTAATCGGTTTGTTTCGCATACTTTTACGAAAATATGGAATGGCAATATAAAAATTTAAACTAACAGGCTAGTCTTAATCTGTGAATGACTTTTTTTTTCTTTTTTTTTTTTTCTCTTTCAAATGTCGGGAAAATACGATCTTATATACACGAAAGTGCGGTAACAGTGTTGTTAATGAGATTACCTGTTAAAAATTATTTTCAGCTTAATTCATATTGTATAAGTGTAGTGATTTAAAAGTTCTATAATTTTTGCTTTTCTCCCCAGGTACAGTGGACATTATTTTGCTACTACATTAATCTACAGTATTTTATTGGGATTTTTGGGCATGGATAGATTCTGCTTAGGTCAAACTGGAACTGCCGTTGGTAAATTATTGACCCTTGGAGGAGTAGGCATTTGGTGGATTGTGGACATTGTCTTATTGGTAACAAATGGTTTGCAGCCAGAGGATGGTAGCAATTGGAATGCATATGTATAATTTGAATGTTGACAATAAATATTTCACAGGAATCTAAACTTTTGATTCTCCCTCACCCCCCCCCTCCCCTTTGTATCGCTCAACCTGAATGTTAACTATAAAAACTATTTTGAAAAGTGGCATATCTGCACAATACTTCTGAAGAATCTCCGAGGACAATGGCAAAGTCACTAGCCTTACACCACAGGTTAGATTAGCATAGAACCCCATGTGAAACATGACAAAACAAGTTTGCATGATCACAGGGGCCAGTCTGACTCCTGTGAAGTGCCCTAAGCCCTACCTCAATCCTAATTCCTTCCCAATTCTGGCTGCTAGTACACGGAGTTCCTACTTGGTGGTTCACTTGACAACTTACTGCGGGACATGATAAAATGAAGGATTACTCCCACACTGATATTAATGGAGGATTACTCCAAAAGCACAAAATGCCCCCCGGGGCTTGGAGACACGTTGTCAACTAAAAAAGCAACAAATTAAGTTATTACCAATATAACATTCAGTACATATCCTGATGCATACTAAATTATGGGCATCTTCAGAAGGAAGTCATAAATGAAAACCATTTATTTGATGCTCAACACTATTCCACAAAAATATATTTAGAGTATAATCCATTCCAAAATAAATACAATCTAACAGCTTACACTTGAGACAAGATACACCCTGTTAAGACATGAAGTGTAAGCTTATAAAAAGTTAACAAAAATGTAACAGTATAATAATCTAGATTCTCTTATTCCACAACCAGACTGAATATAGGACTTGATCACAGAAATTAAGCACAATGTAAGTTGATTTGTACTTACAATAATAAAACAATTATAAAATCTTTATAAATTACATATATGCATAATATAAAAATATTCATTAAATAATTATCATTGTATCTGAACATAAGTCATAAAAGCAACGTAAGTCTTTAATATTGCACAAGGAAGACAATGGAATGATAAATGGATGGGCAATGGAAGAACAATGTCATGGGTGAGATTCACACACTCATTACAAAATATTATGCACGTATTCTTTAACACTGTATGATATTTGATACATAAACACCTTAACACAATTAATCATGCCATTTCCGCAAGAGATTCATAATATACATATATGTAAATATATGTTTGGCCCCTATTAGGCAGAATACAAGATGAGCTCCTACACTAAATGCAATTCTGTAGTGAAATTTTTGGTAACCAGGTGAACCAGACTTCCATTCGGAGGGCGATCCTCACCTCTTGCCCAGCGTAAGAAAAGACTGAAATAAATACCAATGAAATTATTTCATTGCCATCAAAAGTGCAAAAATGAAATGAAATATCCATAGTGAAAAGATAACTAACTCTGCAACAAATTCAAGAGGCGTCCAAGATGACATATCAGCATTTGGCATCCATTTACGATTCATGGGTGTATCTAGTGTCACTGGCAGAATTGCAACCGCCATAGAGTTTTGGGGTAAGCCACTGTTTTCCCCAGCTAATGATTTGGTTAGTTGATGCACAGCAGCCTTTGCCATTCCATACCCAATCATGCCTGAAAATTTTACAGTTATTTTACTGAGCAATGTTGATCTTTATTACTTAACAGAGCACTTATTTATATCCCAAAAGAATTCAATTTACACACCAGTATCCTTAAAAATGCAAAGTAGTACCTGATGTTGGGCCAAGGGCTGGTTTGGCTCCAGGCAGAGAAATCATTCCCCCTTCTTTAAGATGTTGGGCAGCAATTGCTGCAGCAATGGTGGAACTCCAAACACTCTGTCGCCACATCAAGTCAGCATTTTTCACAAATTCTGTGTACAGATTAGATTAATTAACAAATATAAATTGGGCAAATGAAGTAAAATAAAGCCTTTCTACTATACCTTTGGAAGCAGCGTTCCCTCCAGCCCAGCCACCAGCAACACATATAACTGCATCAATTTTATCACCTTTGAGTAATTCTTGCACTTGTGAAAGGACACTTATTTCCTACAAAATAAATCAATCAACCTTCTGGTTTTGATAATGAAAAAATTTATTTAGTTTATAACTTTACCTGTTCTATCCAGGATTCATCATGTTTTACAAGAATATTTGCATCAGCTTGATCATTAGCCTTCAGGTCAATTGAACCAACCCACTGTAAAAAAAAAAAATAAACTTTCACTTGGAAACATAATTATGCAACTGATGTAGAGCAGCATTAGAAAGGTTCCAACTACCAATCAGGTGTTAATACGTGTTCTAGTTTTATACGTTCTAAATTTTTTTATTATTATTTAATGGGCACGATTTACAATACGATTTTGGGGTTTTCCTACTAATGCACAAGAGGGCATCTGGAGGTTACAGACATCATGAATTTTAAAAAGGTAATCTTCCCTACATTCACCCAACTGTTTATACACATATTCCCCGTTTATAAACAAATATAGAAATTGTAACCTCCAATTTCGATGATACAATTCTACGTACACCCTACATAACAATTAATTGGAAATTCGCCCTGTACAGATGCAATCTTGGCTAAAATGATAACTACCTCTTAACTGTATTGATTTCACCCGGAAACGGAATTTTCAATTTATATTACTCTTTAGTACACTCATTAACAATAAAATGAATGCCAAAAATATTTTGTTCGATCGCTAAGTTGATAATGGATTGGACACGACATCTTTCGGTCACAGCCCAAGGACCAATCAGCTGTAATGTCGTATTACGTTCAAAATGCCCGATGCACGCGCCGCCTTAGGAAAATAACGATCAAAAAATGAATTAAGAAAACAAGCATTCATACCCAGTTTTGAGACTTGAAATGAGCTACACATTGAGCCCCCAAAGCTCCACGTCCTCCGTAAATGAATACACGTCCCAGCATGGTAGACATGTTGATTTCCTGGTTCAGGCTGCGAGGTGTATGATGGGATACAAAATTTTGTGACGTCATTATGGCCTAGTTGGGTTAGGTTTAGGGATGCAAGTGTATTGAAAATTATTTGGTCGTTGGAAATGTATTGAGCCTTATTGGTGTTTATTGTTTCGCACTAACGAACCCAAGTATTTTGAAGAAAGCGATAGACATACAGAGAGGTGTGGAAGTTTCGTGCATTGTCTGAAATGTCTCGACATGAAGGTGAGTGATGCCTTATCACAGGTCAGAGAGTAGTTACGTTCTTGTCTGGCCTTCCCTAACTCCAGAATGATTTAACTAAAATTTTCGCAAATTATAGAATGGCGGCGTTACGAAACAAATACAATAAACATTTCAAAATGGTCCTGTATCTCAGAAAGAGTTTGCGCCATTGCATTTCTAATATGACTCGCAAAATCCACAGGAACGTAGCCCTTGTTATTCCGGGATTATTCTGGTGATTATGACCAGCTGTCGTATTGATGTTCATTGATATTTACAAAGTGAACTATTTTTCATATTTTTTTCAACAACAATTACTAATTGTTAAGATTTATATGAAAAGCTTGTATTATTTTACCTGTAATACCTTCCTTGAAATAGTTATCCATTGCCATTATTCTTTTAATATTGCATTGAAAATTGCATAATGATCATAAAACTTAACATATCCAGTCATGTAGAATTTTGGAAAGTTTTTGGGATTCATTCTGGGAGCTTTTGACATTTATTTCTTCTAGTATTAGAGTATAGTTTTTTTTTCCTTTTTCTTTTTTAGACACTGATGCCATTCTTAAACTAGAATGTTTGTAAATTCTTGTACTGAAAAGATGTTTTAGCAAGTCATGGAGTTAACCTGACAATAATAATATGATCTCCGTTTTTCTTTTGAATTCATATCACGATTATTTTGTGATAAGCAATGTTTCAACTCCTTGTTTTGCTCTGTAACAATCGTACTCTACTTTTGAAGCGATACATTCAATTTCAGGTGGAGAGGTAATGCTTGCATCTGAATCCTCTTCTCTGCAAAATTGTTTCAGATTTTATTAACCTACAATACATGACAACAGTTTGTCATGTACTAAATACTTGCCACAATTGTCAATTTCAGCAAGAAATTGAGAAACCTTTACAAAAGTTTTTGTAATATATTTTACATTGTTATATATTTAGTCTTGTGTATTACTTTTAGAACTGTCTTCAGCGTTCGTAATGTTCAATATTTTATCACCATAAATAAAATATACATTATAAGTTAATACCATTGGCATCTTGTGTTTTGTTTTTTCTTGTGACATTTGAATATTCTTTTTTGAATAACGGTTGTTAGTAATTAATTTAATTATTAATGTTCCATAATATATTGGATTTAATTTGTAATGTAAGTAGTTAAATTCTAATCCTCTTGAATTGCACTAAAATGTGTTGGGGATTGCAGTTTTTACCTAATGATAATAATAATAATAATTATTATTATTATTATTATTATACAGAAAAATGCACAATGTGCATAGGTTGTTTTTGTTTGTTTTTTTAACTTATAGCTTATGATTAATCTACTATATATGTTATAAACTATGTATACTTGAAAAATATTGTAGTGTCAGTCAATTGTGAAAACTCTATTTTAAAGAAGTTTCAATTAATCGATTCAAAGATGTGGATAAGATCTGAGTTTTGATCATTATTTTAAAAAATTAACGGTTTAAGGCTTTCTAATAAGAAACACATTTGCTGTGTCACTGTGTGTATCTCCTCTGAAATAATCATCAAATGAAGATGATAAAAAATGTTTTTTACACTTTTGATACTTTATAGTTATGATAAAAGATCAGAAAAAATGTATAACTTGCTTTATTTCTATCAGATGTAGGTAGATATTTATAGAGCGTATTTATTGATGTTTTCTTCTTTTTTAATTGGGTTTCCTTTCTCTGACAGGCGTGAGCTGTGATGCATGTTTGAAAGGAAATTTTCGAGGCAGGCGCTATAAATGTTTAATTTGCTATGATTATGATCTTTGTGCTACCTGTTACGAAGTAGGTGCTACTACTACACGTCACACAACAGAACATCCAATGCAGTGTATTCTTACTCGATCAGATTTTGGTATGTTCTTTACAGTATACTAATTGAAAATATTTATTAAAAAGACATTGGTTGATGCATTAAATAGTTTTTGTGCATTATTATAATTGTGTAGTAATTAAAAATAGCTTGATATTCAAAACTACACTGTACCTGTTAACTCTCAAATTACTAGTAATGGAATTGAATTTCATTCTATGGATATTTTTCAGATTTGTATTATGGTGGAGAGGCACTTACAGTTGAGCAACCTCAAGCTTTCACATGTCCCTATTGTGGCAAAATGGGTTTCACTGAAACTACTTTACAAGAACATGTTACCAGTGAACACTCAGAAACATCATTTGAAGTGGTTTGTATTTCTAACAATTTCTTGAAAGCAAACATTTTCATATGGGTAGTGATTATTTCACTATTCCTCTTACAGGTGTGTCCAGTTTGTGCTTCCTTGCCTGGAGGTGATCCGAACTTGGTGACAGATGATTTTGCAGGTCACTTGACTTTGGAACACCGCAGTGGGCCACGTGACCTGATATCCTTCCTCATATCCTCTTCAGTACAGAATGCCCAACACAAACTATTTCTTTATCATTATGAAAACATATGGAAAATATTCCTGATTTTTCTTCAAGTTATTTGTATGAAAATCATTCCTTTTAATAAGTTATCTCACCCTTTATATTCTAATCTGTACTTTAAAATTAGATATGATTACTTTATTTAGAATGTATTTTACATTTAATTTTTAATTATCGAATCAAGAGATATCCATGATGACTTGATTTATATTCTTTAGGTGTTGTAGACCAGTTATGAATTGAAGGTATTTGAAAGAATATTTCATTTAGGTTTTATTTCTTAAGTTTACTTTTAAATTTAATTTTAAAAGTCACAACTCTTGAAATGTGAATATTACTTTCAGTTTGACATTTTATATATGTATATGCACAGTGGCAGCAGAGATTTTGTGGTAATTCATGATTATTAATTCAGGATATCTAACGTATCGACCAGCCTACTTTGTAGTTGATACCTCTGCTATCCTGAATTAATAATCTACATATATACACACACACACGAATATGTGACTCTGTTATTGAATATGCATGTGAAGAATAGTCAGTGTGTTGACAGAATTTGGAAAGGTTGAGAAATTAACATTTTTGGTACAGGTATGGAATTGCAGTGCAGGTCAGGGGGAAACAACTTCGGTATAATTTCTTAATATCTATATTGAAATTTTGGTACAAATTCAGGTTATTTAATTGCTGTTAATGATTTAGGGATATTTGAATCAAGATTTTATGGGGATCTTAAAAGCGTGTGGCATTAAAAATTACAACTTACTAATTTGTCTGTGGTTGTTGCATTCACCTAGAGCAAATATGATACTTCATTTGCTGAAGACCTTCATGGGTTTGTAAGAGCTAAGAGGCTGACTTAATCAACAATGTGAAAAAAATTATTTAAAAACAATAAAATTATTTTTATGATAAAAAAAAGATGATCTTTGTATTTAGTTGTTTAAAAAGTTTCAGAATATAAGATATATTTAATTGGATTGAATAGTGAGGATATTATATGAGACAATTTTGTTGACACCCTGAATGGTTAAAAAATTCAAGATTTAAGCAGAAGATTGTAATAAAGGTTTTCCATTTCCAAAAGATTAATGATTTCACAATTTGTTTCTGCTTGTGTTTTCCAAAGAAAATTTTCTTCTCATGTATTTGAGAAATTCCTATTTCTGTTGTATTGATTTGGATCAGTTTCTGAAGTATTTCAGTACCATTCATTTTTTATGGTTATTTTAAATAAGTATGTGCTTGTAAAATGAAGATAACTTCATATGCACCTACTAGACATGAATGCTATGGATGCATGTACCCCAATCACCGGTAGAAAATAAATTGATTTCATTATGTTGTTATACGGTAGGTTTGAACTTCGTGTTTCAAAATTAAATGTCATTTAGTAGGCATGTTTCTCTTCATACTCTGGTGTGTTGTGGACCTTTGCTAAAAATTTTATTACTTAATGTATGATGAGATCTGAAGTTTTATTAGTTTCAATTGATGTGAAAAGTGGATGTGGTTATCGTCGAATTTTTCTAAGTATTACTGTGTTGTAGCTTGTGTTGGGCAAGTCATTGCACTTGTTTGTCAATTGTATGTGCATGGTATGTTTGGCTTATTTTAAAATTGTTTTGTTTGTTGCTTCTTTGTGCCTTGCAAGACGTTGAGTAGAATAATTTCCTGTTTACTTTAATGGGAATATAATTGTGTTCAATTACTTCAGAAACGGATGCACTAATTAATAAAATATACTGACACTATTAAGTTTAGTTTGCATAGCTAATGTTATGAATACTATTTTTTATGATGTTGACTTTCAGAACGAGATTTAATGATGTCATTAAGACAGTAACTTATTATTTTATTTAATTTGCTTTGCACTAATGTATTGTTAAAGTTAATTATGTTTGATTAATTGGAATATCGGAAGTGGTAATACCTTAACTCAGTATTACGATGAACCTGCTGGTTCAAGACATGGTGGAGTTCGCAGAATACCTCATCCTTCTCGGGGAGTAGGGGGTACTCGTGCTCGCCGTTCCAACATGCATTTCAGGTTTGTGGTGTTTTTAACGCTTCCTAGTGTACAGTACAATGCATGATGTATTCTCATTTAGTACTCGCGCTTTTGTTGACAGTTCCTCAGGTGGCTTATCATCTTTGTCACCTTCTAGCCGAGAGAGTGTGGATCCAATTGCTGAATTGCTGTCTCAATTATCTGGTGTGCGGAGATCTGCTGCAGGGCAGGGTTCTACACCTTCACAATTACAGCAGCTTCAGATGCAGTTGCAGCTTGAGAGACAGCAGGTGAGGGTATGGACACATTTTCTTTATTTTCATTTAAATTGCATGTTTTAAGTCCAAAATATTTCACTATTAGAAGTTTTAGATTTTGCTCTTCTAGTTTGAGAATAAATGACACAAATTATCCTTGCACCACAGGACAATGAAAAAAATTTTAATTTATGATAATGGAATGAATTATTTACTTTGAGTCCAATATAAAGTTTCAGTAAGATATTTTATGATTTGAATTTATTAGTGAATATTTTAATGTTAATTGAGGGGTTGGCTGGAAGAAGGGCGTAACTTGAATTATGGCATTTAACCATACAATATTTCAAAACATTCTTTAGATGACTTTCTACCATCCTAGATAGTTCTGTGTTAACTCCAATAGATGGCATTTGAGGAGCTTTTGAAATACCGAATTGCGTCCTTTTTTCGTAACCATTACCTCTACGATCTTGCATCATTTCAATTCCTGGTGTTTAGAACATGGTCAGAATGGCTGAGAATACAATGTTAATTTAGCTCGTATATCTTATTTTTCATTGTATGATACAGAGTTTGTCTCCAAATGATAGTTATACATCTTTAGATACTTATTTATGTAGTGTTAGAGATAAAACAAAAGGACGGGGAAGGGAGGGGTACCAAAAATCAGAAAACAAAAATGATTAATCTGGATGAAAATGCCAAATATTCAGTATTTCTGAAATTAGTAAATACATGCAGACATTCATACAAGGAAATTATTTATTTCAAACTTAGCTTGTTCAATCGAAACTGGGCACAATTTAACATTTTCAAATTAATGTAATTCCATGTATTTGAGCATTTTAGTGCATGTTGTGTGCTTAATCAATTACTAGTATATCTTTTCATGCAATATTTATGTATTTGAATTTTATATGATAAATACAACTTGTAGACAGTTTTTCTTGATTATCTCAAAACTTTTTTTTTTTTTTTAAATTGCACCTTTCATCCAGCCAACTCCTCAATTATGAATGAAATGTACTTTATGGTAGTGTCATAAAGATCTAAAATTACCTGAAACATAAGTGATTAAGATTTACCAATTTGTCTGAAACCAGTATTTAATAGAAGACATATTTAATAGAAAAATGGGTTAACATTCAATTATTGATTTATGCTGATTGTGCTCTTCGTTGTTTCTTATCTTTTTTACCATAATATGAAGCAGATACAAAAGTAATCCATTTTGTAGTGTTTCATTATTGAAGTTGATTATTTAGAAAGACAATTATCTGACAGTATTTTGAGGTGGTTGGGTCTCTTGCAAACTTCTAAAAAATCCACCACATTTGGATAATCATATAACTAATTAGAATGTACATTGCGGAAATGCAAGTCCCCAGAATGAGTTATGATGATAGATTGATAGAAATCTAGGAAAATTGGTCAAAACAACAGAATGATTTTCATTAATATTTACATTATTTTTAGATTGTTGGATATTTGAAAAATTGATTGCTGCATGGAAAGGAAAATAAAATTAAATTAATGAAGTGATTTATTGTATGTAGGATGTTACAAGAAAGTTTGTCAAGCAGTAGGTTGTAGTCAAGTTGTTTGTTATGTTCTTCCATCTGTGGAGGCTGTACATCTTTAATATAAATTCATGCTGTTTCTTAAAGAGTACTTCAATGCAGGCATTTCATAATGTAGGCTGAACATAGTAATCAGTGAAAGCCCTAAAAAAATGTAATTTTGTTATAGATTCAGAATGACTCTGTATAACAACAGCACAATAATGTATTTTACATTTCTTGAATGAATGCACTGTTTAAACAACTTCTCGGGTATTTAAGGTGGGAATACACTGATCAACAAAACCTTGTCTTTAATTATAATCTTGTAATTCTTTCAGTGTTGTGTGTGTATGTTTCTTCAATATTGTACCTTCTGAATGTATTTCACACTTTGAGATTTAAGTTTTATATCTGCATGAGGAAAGAAATGGGATGTGAATTTTTTGGACTTGGTCTTCTTTTGCCTTTATGTTGAATTCTTAAACATTTTGTTTCTCAATCTCAGTCCAGAAGTGTGCATGAATCCAGTAACCAATAAATCAAAATCTGAATATAAACAAAATAATGATAGATTTTGTTTTGCCCAATCTATAATACCTGCAAAACTAGCAAGACCTGTAATGTTGTGGATCACAGTTTTCCTGCTTGTAAGAGAAAACGCAACCCTATTTTCTTGGATCACTTTAATCGTTAAACTTAGTTTAACATTCAGAGTGCAGGTCTGTTATAATTTATCTTATTCTTACACGTAGATGAAGTGAAATCTCGTAATTTAAACACCCATTCGACACCTTTTTATATACATGACTGGACACTTGTCTATATAGATTTCAAATATTTGGACAGATTTCTTTGAATTTTATAAACACCATGTTCACTCATTGAACATTTGTCATCACAGCTCCGTTTTAACCGTCTCTGCGATATACAAATTTTCATTTGTATTTTGGGCACCATATTTTGTCTTTATTAGACAGTGTACATAATCCTTAACCAATCAAATTTGTACACAATCTTATTTCAAAAGAAACCAAATATTTTCTGTTTCATATTATCCAAGGTATTCACTGCCCCAATTATTTCAAATGAACAAAAGACTGTAGCACCACATTGTTTCAGAAAATGTACAGCTAGAACATAATGCAGACCACATTATTATATTCTAATGATCAATCAGCATGAATATGGAAATCTTACTTTGTGGCATTGGATGAACCTGTCAACACATTACTGCTACTATTTCAACAGATTACTCAATAAAACATTTTGAAGAGATTTGTCTGCCCACCTGCATTTTGCATAGACTTTCAATTCGTTGATTTTCTTTCTGTACATTGTAGGCTAATCTTTCATAGAGATTAGAGATTATATGGTTACAAGATTTATAATAGTTCTCATCTTTTCTAACCTTACATTTTAATACAAAAAGTGTAATGTTGAAGATTCCTTCTAAAATATAAACTAAAATTATACATTTTGCTTGTAAATACAGATTTTATTCTGTTGGTGTACATCGCACATTATAATCCTTTTGAATGGATGCTGTTGTAGTTAGAAATTGTTTAATAGATTGTGGAGTAAAGTATCACTCACACAATAATAATCACTTAATACATTTTGATGTTGTCTGTAGTTAAAATGTGGAAGTCATTCATTCTTTGGGAATCAATAAAGAACCAACCTACTTAATTTACTCTGGCACTTGTGTAGGTAATTTTAACAGTGTTTGTAAATATTCTCACATTCCTACTTGAACATGCCCATGCATGCCTTCTTTCCTATGCCCCCTCTACCAAAGCACCCCCCTGCCCCTAAAGAACACACCATATAATAACTCTCATTCAGCATACACCACACCAAATCCATTGAACTATTTCACACAGACTACAAACAACACTACTTCCATTTCATAATTCTCACCTCCTACGAAACATAGATCTTCTAATTCAAAATACCCTTCAGACATGCCTGTGCCAATGCTCGTTGCTACTGCAGCATCTGTATCAAGGGACTCCTAGATTTTGAGTCTCAGAGTATTGGAATTTGGCGCTCTCTAAATAGTTACGTCACAAGCCTACCCAGTAGGTTGGCATCTGTTCTCACTTTTCAGTAGCAGAGACTCCGCTGCCACAGCTTTTCGTAACCACCTCCCAGCTGCAATTGCTCTATCTTTGCGTAACTAATGCTCATAATAGTTGCATTCATAAACAATAAATTCTCATTCACTATTTACTTTTGCAAATACATAATATCTAGAAAAAATTTATAATACCGCAAAACAAAAATCTATGTTAAGGTTTTGACAGAAGTACACCTCTTGTGGCATCCTGATACTAAAAATGTATTGGTTTCATTTTTCCTTTCACAAAAATCAACATTCTCAGGTCACTTTGGCGATATTGTAGCTCCCTTCATATTTTCAGATCCATAATTGTATCCTCCTTCAGGTGACTGGAAAGGTAATGCTTTTGTGACTATTAATTAAAATGTCAAGATCAACTTTTTGATACATTTTGACATGGTCATTAATTTTTGGAAGAAGATATATTACTCGTGTGAATAAATTTTTTTTCTTTAAAGGCAAGAAAAGGAAGAAATTGGCATATTGAATAATATGTAGTAAAAAATATTTTTTAACAATTTAAAATAATTTTTAAAATTTTGATTGTGAAAAGCTATTATATATCTTAATTATTAGTACAGTCATAATGTATATATCACCAAAATTTTGAAAATATTCAGTTCGTTGGTTGATGTGAATTGTGTGTCTGAAATGTACATTTGACAAACAAATCTCTATAAAGATTTCTGATAAAGTTTGATTATCTGAATACAAGGGAATCCAATATAAAAATATTCAGCTTCTTTCTATGCGTGAACATGAATATTAACATTTAATATTTTTATGAATGTAAAAAAAAAAATTTATTTAAACTTATAAACATTTGGTTTGTGTAATAATTGCATATGGTTATTTACATGATCCTACAACTGATTTGATTGTTTTTTCAATATTTATCTGTTTGTCTGGGCTACTTACTAATTTCAACTGAATGGGAGAGTATTTTGTTAGGCATAATGAAGACGCCTTCCATAATAATTTTCTATTATATAAAGAACAACGTTTCAGTGTTTGTTTTTTATCCTGCCGGGAAACAATAGAAATTATTATCTACAACATTTTCTAAAACTATCCCGTCTCCCTTTCCTACCCCTTAAGTGTGCACTCTTTCATTTCTCTACAAATGGATCAAAAACAGAGAGTAAATCCACCAAACTTGATTTGAGGATTCTTAAAGCTTGTAAAATAACCTACTAAATGCATTTTAATTCATACCAATAACGCAGTTAGGCTTTGGATAATTGAAGGTCAAAATTGTTGCTAGAAGTTTGAAGGGAGAATGCAGTGATGCATCTGTTTACATCTGCCCTGTGCAATAATGATTGTATCTAACATGGCAGTGTGGAGCCAGCTGAGACTGGGTGTGGTGGAGCAGGGCAAAGTGAAGAGAGACAGGTTGTATTTAGGCAGGTGGGATGTGACATCAGGCAGTACAGGACAGCATAGGGTAGTGAGTGAATACATTATAGAATTCACTCCTTTTCCTAATAGATGATTGTGCTTAATAAATTGCCAGACAATGCCGGGTAATTCAGTTGGGGTTTCCAATATAGTACTGATATTGCACTGGTACTTGTGCGCTTTCTTTGCCTACATGTAAAAGGGTGAAAATAGGGCATACTCGTGTAGTTCTCAGCAAATTCTTTACGACCAATTGTGAATACTTTATCACTATACTAATTTGTGACTGTGTGAGATGTAGTAATTGTTAAATCCAATCTGAGCCCAGATTTTGCAAATATCATTTTGCTACTTTACATGGACAGCTGAACTTCGTCTACTTTCCTAATTTGCAGGCTGCCAGGCAACAACTGGAACGTCTCCCAAGACGGCCAGCACAATCTTCATCATCTGCAAACTCAACAAGTGCTGGAACTGGTTCTACTGCAGCTTCTACTGCTACCGGGGGTCATAGCACTGCTCCATTGGACTCTAATCCATGCCAGTCCACTCAAAACTCGCAGTTTTTATTGTCTAGGCAAGTATTATGAGGATATATTTATTCACATAATAATGGGTGGGTGCACTCTAAAAAGGGATAAGTCAATTTTTGTTCAAAATGAGTAATGCAAGGACATAGCTTTACTACAATACTATCATTGTATATATAGGGGGTTAAGTGACATTTCAACTTTACCATTAAACTTGAATAGCACAGTTGAAATGTCACTTATCCCCCTATACACAATGGTAGTATTGTAGTAAAGCAACTCATGCAAGCATGGACATTAATTTGACTTATTCTGTTTTACATGCCTTCACTAAATGTATATAAACAATCATAAAGGGCAATGTTCTGTATTGAAATGTGTGTGTGTGTTATTTTTATATATATATTTATATATATAATTTGTGATATAATATTTCCAACAAATTCTTCTTTAATTTTTTAATTTAATTTTTTTTTATTTATTTATTATTATTTTATTATTAATTTAATTTAATAAAATTTTAATTTAATTTTTAGAAATCTGGACTCTGAGGTCACTTCTGACTCCCACTAGAGAACACTTTTCTTTTTCTGAAAATATACTGTGATATTTAAATATTGGTTCAACATTAGTATTATTGAATAAACTATAAATTACAGCTTTATTATGCCCATGTAAGTCCAGATTTTTTTTAATTCTGTGAATGAATTGAAATGCATTCACACGCATTTATTTGGAGTAGGAAAGTGGAATATTTCAGATTGCATCACCATTTCTAAAATGTATGCACTATGTAAACGTGTAAAATGTTATATACGGCATAAACATGTACTCCAGCTACACTCACCATATAATGGCTAGTGAGCAGCACCGAGACCTTTCAGAAGTGCCATTTTGACAGAATATTAAATGTCCATCACATCAAACCTGCTCACACATGATTTTGTTTCATTGTAAAATAAATTTAGTCCTGTTCCTTTTTATTGTCTCAGCTGTTGTTAATTCTTTATTTCCAAAAATGTTTTAAATGATTTAAAATATTTCAAAAATTTTCAACAACTAATGTGTAATGTAAATTTTATTTAGAAGTCTTATTTAACCACAATCAAAGGAAAGTAGAGATAGATAAAACTATAAATAAAAGAAACACTAAAGACAACATATTTTATGTAAAATTAAGTCGAAGTGAGAAAATCATGAAAATATTCCAAGTCATCATCTTATTTCCTGTATTTGGTATCGGAACTCACCCCAAACAGTCTAAGGGTTCATATGGCTTATCTAAAAGTTTCTATAATAATATATATTTGCTCAAAACTTGTACTTTATCACATTCTACTTACACAGCAAAGAGTAAGTATTATACGCTGTGGGGGGAAAAAAAAGGCAATTATTTCACCAAAAAACTTATTGTGGGTTATTGAAAAAACAGATAAATCTTGTTCCTGCGTGTTGTAAAGTACTTCCTCTGTCATGTTCAACATTCAGAATTCACATTTTGTGAGTCCTAGATTCTGCGAAACATGAAGCTATTTCATTTAGCATGATGCAATATTTTCAATTTTTTTCAAAATCCGCTCCAAAGTTTTGGATTGATTTGTTTCCTCTGATAGAGCAAAGGATACAAAAAAAGCACAGGTCTCATTTTTGTCTAACTCTTTGAATTTTTGTAAATTGCAAAAACATTTTCGTTGAGTGAAGACTGTTCTCCAAACATCATTAAATAAGATCACAATGAATTTAGCAAAATATGGATAGTTTTTGCTTAATTTTGTTGTAGTAAATGTGGACAAACAATTATTTTTCAAAACGACCAAAATATGCTTAGAAATAATGAGCACCCATTTTTGGTGAATTCTCTGTATTTTTGAAATTTGCAAAAATTAACATGACAAATGTACAGTATTGATGATAGATTTTTTCCTTCATAAAATGTGTTTAAAAAATTAATAAACGATGAACAATTTTTTTGAAAATGCAGGTAATCTGCAAGTAATTTTTGCTTGAAGTAAAAGCAGTTTTACAATCATCACCCTTTCATTTTGAATATGGTTTACTTTTATCAATAGTATGCTTTTTTATGGATTATAAAATTAGGTGTTATTGTAACTTTTTTATTTGTAACAAAATGTCTAATTGATATTTAACTAACAAGATTATTATTATCATTGTCGTCATCATTATCAAGTATCAAGTCAAATTATAATGACCTAACCTTCTTTATTTGCAGATGCAATGACACTTCTCTTTCGGACTCTGAACTCCAATCTGCAGAACAAGAAAGGGCAGATCGCAGTCTTTTTGTGCAAGAGCTTGTATTGTCTACTCTTACTGAAGGCACAGCTGCACTTCTTCTAGATATCTTACCTCAAGAACCATCTGGAGGAAAAAAAGAACATGAAGAATCAGCTTCAAGAGCGAGCCCCAACAGTGAGGGGGCTAGCAGTAGCTCTTGTTCTCCTCGTGCCTCTCCCTCAACTAGTAGCACCAGTAATTTGGGTGCCAGTTCACAACAGCAATCAACGGTGCAACAACCACTTCCCTCTACTAATCTACAGCAGAAAGCTCCAGGCATGTCTGTTTTGAAACGGCCAACTAGAGGATCAGGGGTGGGAAACAGTGGAAGTGGGGGCACAGCAGGTCTTGTGAATTCTGTCTGTGGCAGCAGTCGACAGCAAGCCCAACCATCAGGAGCTTCTTCTTCACTAGGAGTTCAGCAACAGCCCCATGATTTGCGCACTGGAGGCGTCAGAGGCAATAGCGGAAATGCTTTACCAGCCCAGCAAATGCAGTCAGTTAGGGTTTTAACAGGTCCACCCACTATTCGAGAAGTTGTGACACCACCTGGTGTGGTTGGTGGAGGTTATGGAGGTCGGGGTGGTGCAGTGCGAGGTGGTGCTGGCGCTGGGGCAGGTTCACCTGGACCTACCCGAAGGAAGCCTGTGCGGCCTGTGGAAGGAAGAAATCAATCCACTGAGCCTCCACCTCCCCACTAACACTACGCCCATTGTTGCTTTCTAGTCCCGTCATTTAGAAGTTAACCCCTCTCCTTTGCTCCTCCTATGTCCTTTCTCACAATGATCTTTTCTTATTTTTGCCATCCCAGTATGAATTATTCAAAAGTTGGTGAGACTGTTTGAGGGGTGAACTTGTGAGAATAAATTGTATGAAATTAACAATGTCCAATGATGAAGAAGAAAAAGAAGAAGAAGAGGAGGAGGAGGAAGAGGAGAAGGAAATTGGTTTATCGGGCATGTTGAAAGTGTAGCTTTATTAAAGGAATAAAAGCTTTACTGATGCTCGTGACTGCTTTGAATATTTATGCTTGCGATCATATCTCCTAGGTCACTCTGATGGTCAGGAAGTATTGTATGTAATTTGCATAAATTCTGAGTGTTAAAAATGTACAGGGGTTTCTGTTGTCATGTATGGTTATGTATTTAAAAAGTAACTAACATTTATGTGTATTAACTGATATTTAATTAGTATTGCCTCATTTGACTGTTAATAAAAATACATTCAGTACTGTGGTTATATACATATATATACACACACATATATATCCTTCAGTCTGACCAACTTTTGTGGCCTCTTGTATCATAGCTTGTTATATGTGTGCTGTGTGTGTACTTGAAGTTGGTGAGAGAATTTTTCTGGGTAAGAAATCAAATGGCAGAATGAGTTATTTTGGGAATGATGCAGTTGTATTGAATTATTGTTTCATTTTTTGGTGTATTCAAATACACTTTGAAGTACACCAGAAACTGGAGTTTCTCAAAACTTTGCAGGGTGCTCTGCTGAAACAAACATTTTACATAGGATGTAGCTTTCTTTCTACATGGGGGAAAATATTGTTTAATTAAAGTGTAAAAATCAGCCCAAATTTAGTGGGCAGGGTTATTTCTTTTCCATAGTCTGATTAGTTATGCACCTTGCATCAAAATTTACTCTGGTAAGGTGGACATACAGATGTTAACAATCATTATATTGTGCACCACCTGTCCTCAACTGTAGTTATACTATGGATGCCCCTTTGCAACTGTGCTTTACTTCTGTTTGCGTAATTATCTTGGTGGTATCATCAAGGTAATGTAACATTGTCCTATTTTTTTTTTGTTTCTTGAACAATAATAAAGCAGTAATATTATTGGGAATGTTTTTAATTGTTATATTGAACATACATTTGTGTGGTTAGTGTTGTTTGAAGAGTGGTATTAATGAGTTATGAATTATTCTAATAAAGAACAAAAGAACACAAGTACTTGCTTTACAAGAAGTAGGTGCAAGTAAATACTATCATGGTATTAGGTCATAGGTAAAGAAATTTCACCCCTAATCTAGTATGGATCAGTTTCTATTTTGGACCTAACTCTCTCAAATCTAGAAATTAATGAAAATAGTTTTAAAAAATCTATATTTGATAAATGTCACGATTGTAAATTTATTATTACATAACTCTTATTGTCTATCTATATTGAGAACCAGTTACTAAAAAGAAAAGTTCATGCAAAAATCATTTTCACAGCAATGAAGAAATGACAGCCAGCTTATGTCAAAATATGGAAATTAGTGTTTTCCTCTTCCTGGACATGTAGACTCGTGATCTGCGCACCTTCATCCCATTTATTCCTTACCTACTTTGAATAACTGAATTCTACGGATTGAGAACTATCCTCAAAATGGATATTCTCTAGTCAATCAGACAGCATTCAAGCAATTCATTATGTGAATTTGAGATGAATCTCTTAATTTCTAGGAGTAACCTACATCAAATCTATAGGACATTAGAAAATTCTGGTGAATATGGCAAAAGTTAAATGAATAGAATTTGCAATATTTTGGGTTGTGGCAATAATTCAGAAAAATGTGTATTATATGCTTATTTCAATTATTTCTTGCACAGTTTTATAAAAAAAACGTAGGTTTGGGGTAATGTGGAATTACGTTGTGAGAAATAGGTCCCTGGTGTTCCATTGTTATATTTTAGAATTTCGGTGAAACGAGATCATAACGGCCACATCCACGTATGGTCATTTGTCATGGTGGTAATTAATTACCCCATAAGACGTAAATATTCCCACATTTCAGCGATCATCTGGTGCCGTGATCGAGGGTCAGGCCTAGGCCAGATTGTGTCGATTATAGCTATTAACATACCTGGAAATGTTATGAGTGTAATTATTGCCGATGCCAGAAGTTAAAAATCGAGGCGGAGCGTACCAGAGCCGAGATATTTAATATGGACTAGGCAGTAATAACACAAACATTTCGTGGTATGTTCAGCGTTTTGTCGGTCACAATAAAATCGTAATTTTGTTGAGAAAATTTACATTACTGCGATATGAAACGAATTTTGTTGTTGCGGCACGATAATCGATATTGTTGGGAATTGCTTGCGATATATCTATTTTAACAATACACTTGTATACTGTGGCTCGAGGAAGATGGACGCTGAAAATTCGACTGTACATCAACACTATCAATATTTCTTTTTCAAACTACACAATTAATAATGAGCATTCCCCAAAATAATGCGTTTCTTTCATTACTATTTGTGTCGCAAATTACCATGTGATTTTTTTCGTAATAATGTTGACTTGCGATAAATGGGTGGTTGTTTATTTAGGTTGTAACAAAGATAATAAGGATGTTTGTTTAGGTTGTAATAAGGATGTTAAAACCCGTTGCTAAGGATTTTAAATTTCTTAACCCACAGGCAGGTACAAGTGCACCTAACAAACTTATAGGATTGCATGTTAAGAAGGGTTAAAGACGCATGTAACCGATAAACTTGTATTAGATGATCACATCTTGCTGAAGTTTGATTTTGATCCCAGAGAGTATGTTTGATACGTTATGAAAAGCGGAAGACCGGGGGATATTATTGTTTACGTAGTACGCGTTTTTTGACGTGTCACTTCAAGCCTCGTCTTCACGATGAAATATCTCACCATATCTCACGGTCACGACATTTCGAGTCTTTCTCGATGAGCCGCTAGATGTCGCATGATCGCGACCGTATCAACACAATCTGAAAATATTATTATTAGACTGGTAGACTGGTATTATTAGACTATCAAGCAGTGCTTGCGATTATACGTTTACTTTGGACCGAGATTTTCAACAAATGTATAAGAGCAGGAGTAATACCCGCAATTGCGTACCGAAATGAGTGCGGCCCGCCTGCAAAACTTTATCCGAGCCCCTTTATATAAAAGTATATAGCAAACACAATAAGTTTTAGTACCTTAAATAATAAAAATGGCCATTAACAAATTCATAATCATCAGTCTCTGGTTACTACATAAATCAATGTTACCCGTTTTGCGGGCGGGCCCGAACGTTACCCCATTAAATACCAAACATCTGGGGAAGAACAAAGATCAAAACCTTTATAAAGGAAAAAGGGACACGGCAAATCCAAAACTGTTACAGATGCGTAGGACTGGGACACGTTCAATTCAAAATTATCACTACAATCTTGACAACAAAACTCTAAAAAGAAACAACGTGTTCATACCAGAATTTCAATTTGGCTTCAGAAGAGGTAAGAGCACGCAATCATATCTACTCGACGAAGTAGAAACCACATGGAATACGCCAAAAGCAGAGGCGAAACTACCGCCTGTCCGGCAGGTGCAATTACCAAGCCCCCCCCCCCCCAATACATTTTTCTTTTTGTCTAACTGAACACAATTTAAATCCTCCTTCTGAAAGCAATTAGTTTATTACTAAAATTCCACTAGTGGAAAGTTTGAATTTTGTATTTTATGACGAGGATATGCGATGATGTTTCCTTTTCTCTCTCTTTTCTGGGTTTCGTTATCTGTGATTTCAAACATTTCATTATAAAATAACGGAAGGCTCAAGTCAAAAGATGCAAATGTGCCTTTAACGGTAATCCCTCCCCGGCCCCCCTCTAAAATACTAAAAATTAAACCATAGCGCCTACAGACAGTTAAGTGACAAACTCGTTAAAAGCGAACCTGAGCGACATTATAAATAAGTTTTTCAAAGCAAAAGCCCTCAGGACACGATTCTGAATTTTGATTGATTCTGATTAATACATTTTTTTCAATTATTTTTCAGAATGCTTTTTATTTTCTCGCCTTACAAGAACTTCGTAAGAAGAGAAAGTTATCTAATCGTGCGTCAGAAAAGCGCTTATTTTCGCCAGAAAAATTCTTATTGCCGGGCTCTGATTATGAAAACGTGGTTAATTCTTGTTGCTAGATTTTAAAAAATCCTCTAAAACTTGGTGAAGCCAGAATCCGTGTTGTGTTTGTTCTTGATACCGAAAAATCGATTGACGGCAAAACGTCCGTCTGCCGGTCTGTGGTCAACGCATCTAAATCGTTCAGCCGATTTTCTTCAAAATTGATATTCCACAATCGATCTTAATGAACTCATGGCATTGGAATTTTCAAACGAATATTTTGATTTTTGAGGGAACTTCACACAAAGCCTCAAAAACATTTTCAAACTTTTCTCAAACGGCACTACATTTTTCGATCAAACTTTGTTTCTTTGTTCGCTAAAATCACAAATTCTTTGACAATTGAAAAAGTGCATTTTTTTTTGGCGGGGGCGTCTTCACACAACTCTAATATTGAATGTAGGCTTTCACGGCCGGTTTCTACATCATAATAAGTTATTTCCGGGCTTAAAGGCTGTGGTCCAACGGAGACTTGTCCAAGAGACGTGGCCATGGGACTTGCCCATTGGACAAGTCTCCGTTGGACCACGGCCTTCAAGCCCGGAAATAACTGATTATGATATAATATTGAGGATTTTTCCCCTTAAAATAACTTCCTTGAAGACAGATCTTATTATAAGTTAATGTTCAATTTTTCTAAAATGTGAGTAGTTGCCGTATAATATTGCGCGAAATATAGGCAATGTTTTCTCAAAAACAGCTCCAATTGTTTTCTTTTTATTTGCTCCATAAATGTAATAAAAGACGGTAAAAAATATTGCGCTTGTCCCAATGGCGTCTCCTGGCTAGTAGACATGGGGATGCGATCATATTACAGGTTAAACGCATTATTGCAAATGTTTAGTCTCCGTCATTCTACTTTACTGTGAAGTATTTCAGAGGCTTATTTTGTAAATTAGATACCTTCTGAATCATCTTTCAAAATTAGTAATTTTTATTACATAAACAAAAGAATGAAACTAAAAAATGAGCCGTAAGAAGTGCATACTTAATTTTTGAAGTCGAGATCTATTCGCAGATGCGTTTTGGCAAATACAGCGGTCACGTCCTGTTGAATTGATGGCTCGACCGAAGATCGTCCAACAATTGAATCGTTTATTTCAGAAACCCGTCAAACGCCAAATTTCTCATTTCGAGAAAACTGAGAAAAAGTTTCCCAATTTACCTGTTTTCAATATATTTTTATTCATTAAAGCAGTTGATAAATGAATATTTTTCACTTAAACATGCACTAAACCCTTGCAACAATAATCCGCCGAAATGTGCCTTAGATTTTGGTGTTTGACGGGTTTCTGAAATAAACGATTCAATTGTCCAAATGTTTTTAATCTCACACCTGCAAATACAATGATCACTTTCATATATTTTATCACTAAAATGACACACACAATTCTTCAGTTTTGAGGTGATATTTAACGGTTGTCCATCACTATTTACCTTCAGTTTTTTGGAATAGGAGAAAGAACTAAAAGGAATTTGAAGAATCCTGTTTGCACGACAATGAAACGTTTCACTACTGTTCGCTGCCACAAATAACTCATTCACCGCCACAGAGCTCGCCATGTCGTGTCCTTTTACACACACGCGAAAGTTTTATTCTTTCGCGTTACAATTTCCAATTCACGATTCTCTTAAATGGATCACTAGTTAGACAAAATAGTCTATTTAACGCACATTAAGTACGAAGCAGCATTTAAACTACAATGTGACACACATGACGGACGAAATACCATCGCACGCACTGTTTCGACTTCACGGACTATCCCCATCGTACCATTTACTTACATGAAGGGAGTAACCTTGTTTTGTCAGACCTGCTATTATCTGCGCACGTTGTCTTGAGCCCTCGCTTCGAGTGGAGGGTTTTGGTTATTTTGACGAAAGGAATTTTGTATACAATTTGTAGTTTGTTTTTCGATGCAAAATAGTTTCTATTACACAAGAGAAAACATTTCTGGTTATCATATTTTATCTACAACACTTGTTGCTATTATTTATTCTTCATTCAACTGATGTTGGCAAAGCAGTGTGGGTTGGTATGAGTATTCCGGGGCTCAAGAAAACGTGCGCGTAAAATAACCCTCATCGATTTACCCAGCTGTACTGAATCAGGTTAAAATGTGCCTGTGCTTAGTTGGCAGACTTGCATGAGCTGTTGAGAAAGACGGTCGTGCAATCGGCCCCTTGCTCCCCGCTTCAGGGTTCACAATCGTGACACGTGGCTTCTGGGATTCCCATGCCTGCTGCCAAATTATGACTGCATGAGAGGAAAGAGAATCGAAGGTTCTTGAGAGAGAATACCCACACGCCAATGAGAACTCAGAAGCCTGTGATGTGAGAGGTAATATCACATCTCCAACAGTCGAAACCACACAGCCTGGACACAGCGCATTGTCGTGAATTCATTGCCAACGAAGCGAGGTCGTTAAAGGGATGTTTCTCGTCCAGTCACATCCACAGAGGGCACTAACACCAATTGGACAGCGCACGTAAAAGACAAGAGGGAAGAGAGAGAGAGAGAGAGAGAGAGAGAGAGAGAGAGAGAGAAGATATTTACAGAAAATATTTTTAAGTGATTAAAAACTAGGGGATGTAACACATCACTCACATATATTGAGCCTTCGCCACTGCCTTATATAAGTTTGACAGGAGACTGATTAGTCTGTAGGTATTTAGGTCGGTTTTCGTTCTCTTCTTGTGAATTGCAGTGCTTAAAAACCACTGATTTAGAAGTTCTTCTTTCTGTAGTATATTATTAAACATACCTGCAATTTCCTTTGCTAGTTCATATTGTTGAAATGAACAAACATTAAAATGTCAATGTTTAAAGTTGGTACCGATGATTTGTTGTTTTGCATGTTGGTACTACAAGCAACATTACATTTCATTGTGTGTAAAACTTGTTTAAAAACGGTGTTTCCTTTATAATAATGTGCATCCAGACAATAGAAAACCTACATTTTAAAACTGGTTATGGGCCCAGACAGAGCCAAATGCTTCTGGTAATACTATTTAAAATATTATACAAAATATATTATGAAACGAATATTAAGAATTCGCCGCAAGTTGTTCCAGAACAAGAAGAATCATGGCACCAGAAGATACTGAACTGAACAATGTGACAAAACTTAAAAATTCCGATTTCTTCCAGCTTTGGGACTTCGAGATACAGATTTTGTGCAAAGCAAAGCAGGTATGGGAAGTTATGTCTGGTGCTAAACTATTGGGTGAATGTGGTAGTGATGAACATAAACAAAAGGCGTGACATACTGAGGATGCCAAGGCACAGTATTATATTGTAAGATCTATTGATAAAATGATAAAAAAATCATTTCCTGACATGTGGCACTTCAAAAGAAATTTATGACACCCTGAAAGCAATATACAGAAGAGATACCGTTCAGCTTAAGCAACAGTTGCTGATGAACTTCCATGGGTTCAAGTTTGATAAAACCAAAGATATGATGATGAACGTAAGTTATCTTCAAAATATTGTTTAAAATCTTAAAAATTGAAAGAAACAATTTAAATAAGATATGTCAGATGAAATGGGTATGCCAAAAATTATTTACTCCTTACCAGAACTATATAGATATTTTCCAGTGCATGGGAATCAACTCCCACTTCAGACAAGATCCCTGTTTACTTCACATGATGAAGGATATATGAAATGGCATCGAAGATTAGGTGATATTAGTTTTGTGAATCTGAAGATATTGCCAATTTTTTGTACAGATATATCACTTATGTCTTGAAGAGGAAAACCAATCCTGTATGTGAAACCTGCATAGTTGCCGAACTTACAAGAAATGTGTTTGATACAATTCGACAGTGAGCTCAAAGACCATTGGAAATAATACATACTGATCTGTGTGGTACAGTCAACCCACCTACATTTGACCAGAAGAATTATTTCATGGTGTTTGTGGACGATTATACAACTTTTGTTCAAGTGGATCTACTTGAAACTAACGGTGAAGCAGAAAAGTTCGTAAGGGAATATATTGCGGAGTCACAAAATTTCCACAACCTAAAAGTGTCAAAAATAAGAATGGTGCTGAATTTCGTTCAAATGATTTTAAGGAATGGTGTAAGCAGAAAGGTATCCAATTGGATTACTCCATTTCTCACTCTCCACAGTTAAATGGTACGGCAGAGAAAACGAACTACACCTTGGCAAATAAAATGAAAGCTTGACTTGAAGATGCTAATTTTCCTGGTGAAATGTGATATACAGCAGTACAGACTGCTGCTTATCTCCAAAATAGATGTTCAACAGGAGCTCTAGATACTACACCTGCTAAGTTGTGTAAGAAGAAACCTTATTTGTCTATCCTTCAAATTTATGGTTCAATGGTTTATACCAAGAATTTAGGTCCTCTAAAGAAACTGGATCCTAGAGCCAAAAGAGGAAGATTTGTGGGATACTCAAACAACGGCTATATAACCTGGGACGAAGATAATCGTCAATTCTGCCTCAAGAGATGTGAAAGTTCTTGATAATAAAGAATCCAAAACACAACTGCTTAACAGACATTGGGTAAATATTGAACACTTCTTCAAAGATGAAGAAATTCATGAAAATGAAAGCAAAATCAAGAAACTTCCAGTGAAGATGGAGATTATGATTTTGAAAAGTATGTACTTTCAGATGATGATTCCATACCAAATCCTCTGTTAAATCAAAGACCTTAAAGGGAGAGAAAGATGCCTCTTAGATATGAAGATTATGTAATGACGTCTATGACTGCTGAAGATTCACTTCTTACTTATGAAGACTGTATGAATAATGAAGATGAAAAATGAATTAGTGGCATAGAAGAAGAGAAAGGTTGCCTGGTCAAGAATCACAATTGAGATTTAGTAGACGAAAAACGTGCCATAGGCAAAGAAATTGTGGCAAGTCGATGGCTTTTTAAAGTCAAGGGAGATAATCGTTATAAACTAGACTAGTGCTATTTGGAAGAAATTTGCATGAGTCTGCCAAATGACTTTGATGTTCATGGTAAAATTTACAGATTAAGGAAGTCTTTGTATGGTCTCAAACAGGCTTCTCATCAATGGTTCAAACAACTTTCAGAATTTCTTAAATCCGAAGGTCTTGTACAACTACAAACAGATCAATGTGTGTTCAAATCAACAAATTCTAACAATAAACTTTTTATTGCAAATTCATATGGATGATGATTATTGGTAAAGATAGTATACACGTACAATAACTCCTCAAGAAAATGAGTATGCATTTTGAAACTACAGTGAATCATCTACCTAGTACTTATTTAGGTATGCAAATTTGTCAAAATCAAGATGGGGTATTCATGAATCAAGCAGATATGCTGAACAAGTAATAAATAAATAAAACATGGAAACAGCTAAATCAGTGAGAACTTATATTGCAAATCAAGAAAATTTTAATACAGAAGAAACTTGTGTGACCAAATTTCCTTATCAAGAAACAGTTGGAAGCCTTTTGTATTTGTCAACCAAGACCCCTTCAGATATCAGCTTTGCAGTTAATTATGCAAGCAAGATATACAAGATAACCTACCAAACAGGATGTTGTGAATATTTAAAGAACTATGAGATATATTAAGGGTTCTATCAAAGATGGCATTCACTACTCAAATAACAATACAGCCACACCCTTGATGTATATTGTGTCTCTGACCATGGCGGAGACAGAAAAGATAAGAAAAGCACTGCTGGATATGTTCTCTATTGCGCCAATAGTTCAATAGCCTGTTGTTCGCCCAAGCACTCTGTGGCTGCACAATCTTTTACAGAAGCTGAATATATAACTGCTGCTCAATGATGTATTTCAAATCTGTTCTTGAACTCTTGTCCAAGAAAATCAATGTCAATTTCTATGCCAATAACCAAAGTTGTATTAAAATGAAGGCTGGTCAGTTAACTCGTAATTGTATCTATATTGATGTTAAGTACCATTTCATTAAAGATGAATACAAGAAAGTATTTTTCTAATTTGGTGCATCTTCACTTGACGCAACGCGTCTCCAAGACCCGGGGGCGTTGAGCGCTTTGCACTTGGAAGTAATCCTCCTTTAATATTTCAATGTAATACTCGTCACTTCTCGTCGCAGTCAGTTGTCAAAAGGACTGCCAAGTAGCATCTCTGTGTACGCACCCCCTATTACGCGCTCCCCCTTACCCTCTCTACTCAACGGCCACAATTGGGAAGGTATTAGTATTAGGATTGGGGTAAGGTTTAAAACACTTCTCAGGGATTGGACTAGCTCCTGTGAAGCATGCAAACTCATTTCGTCGTAACAAATTTCACATGAGGTTCTACGGGGATCGAACCTGAAACCTCAGTGGCGTAAAGAAAGCGACTTCGCCACGAGAGCATTCTTCCATATCTTGTGTTGTCCAACTAATCGAAATGTGGCTGATATTCTTACAAAGCCATTGCAACCAATTGAACTTGAAACTCTTAAAAATATGCTCATACACTGAATTTGTTACTTGTTTTCAATAACTACGTTAGTATTGTATTTTTAAATATTATTGCTTCTGGTTTTTGTTTGAGGAGTGTGTTGAAATGCAAATGAAATCAAACATTAAAATGCAAATGTTTAAAGTTGGTACAGATGATACTCTTGTTTTTTGTTGTTTGTATGTTGGTACTAGCAAGCAGAAACCAATACACGGCTTTTTCGCTGTGTGTAAAACTGTGTTGTCTTTATAATATTGTGCAACCAGATAATTGTTATGTCCAAAACAAGTTCTTTTTTGTAAAACTAGTCTATTACAATTTCCAACGGTACAGAATAACCGATAACAAGCGTTATCACCAATTATCCTCAAGATGTACCAAGACTAGCCAACATTACCATAAACTGAGTAGATGTCCAAATAACACTAACTACAAAACCCAGACAATAGCCGTTCGGCGCGCTTTTGACATTTTTACAGCAATTTTCATGCAAGTATTGGCGTTTCGCCTACTGTAGCATATCTCTCAGGCGCTTCTACGTGAGCGTGGGATCGGTCTCGCAAGTTAAATTTTTAATAAGGTCATTATTTGACGCGTTTAGTTTTGAAAAGAAATTAGTACCTAAATTTTTAATGTGCTCTTCGAGGAGCGGTATATTTAATATTGAGTGTAATTCT
This sequence comes from Gryllus bimaculatus, assembly GCA_017312745.1. Lineage (NCBI taxonomy): Eukaryota > Metazoa > Arthropoda > Insecta > Orthoptera > Gryllidae > Gryllus > Gryllus bimaculatus. The sequence continues at coordinate 5,617,295 of BOPP01000017.1, forward strand.
GAGACTCGAATGTAATGTGGCATGCACAGTATGCTACGAATGCACGCATTTTGAACTATTTGCAACTTATTCAAGTGTGCATGCGAAGTCCATAATGGGACTAATCATGTCTTTATATATCAACAGGCTATTTGCTGTGGACAGTTTGCTTCGCTTATGTAATAACCTTCGCAACATGCCCAGGCGTTGACATGCTTTGTTCGAAAACGCGTCCGCGTACTCGCTGAAAGTTAAAGCGCGGTCGAGCGTGATGGCAAGGCACTTTGTACTGGCGTGCCATTCAATAGGGATTTTTAGCGCCAGGCGTAAGAAGATATCCTTAAACACTATTGATCACGTGACTAACGCCTTTATACGGTCGTAATGAACAACTTTCAGAAGAGTTTTAGCAATAGCAACATTGCGTTATGCATTATAACAAAGAAAGCATTTCAAGCGTTGAACAGAGAAATTGCATAATATATCAAAGGGTGTAGGCTAGCGGTGAGACATTTAAAACACGTTACGAGTCAACAGAAAAACAAATATACATTGTGCATGGAGTTTTAGATTTTGTGGCCCTCCATGATGAGTATGCAGTCTGCTTTTCTTGAAGATATAGGAAATACATTAAACCAGCGTTCATTTGAGACAACCTATCGCGAAGATATGATTTGAACTCCTTTTTCGAGATCTTCTTTCCTGTCACCTCTCCAACATATCCCGTTAATTCTTGCCAGCGTTGTGGAGTTGGTAAGAAATAATTGTAACTGCCTCACATACGAGAATCGGTTTACTAGAGTTGGAAAAATTCAACTTTTCCTGTTTTTGGACGGCCATTTTGCCGCTTATAAGGTGACCGTAGAGGCTCTTACAGGCGTGCACTATTTATGAAGGTATAAGGTCGTACCTTAGGCCTAAGGTAAGACGTTATGACTTCAAGGTCCATCACGTGACTGATATTACATAACGCCGCTACCTTACGCGTGGCGCTAAAACTCCCTATTGTTTGAATTGCATAGCGCGAGCGGCCTCGGCTGGTCGTATTTCTATCTACGTGTGAAGAGCACCGCCGTGCTCTTTTCCACGTTGACATTGATGCGCCAGCGCTGCAACCGCTCCTGGATCAGTAACAAATGTTGATCCAAATATTTAACGAGCAGATCTATTTTTTGAACGTGGCAATTACTGCCGTGTCTGCGTAAATGGCGAGCCCGGTCTGAGTGGAAGTTGGCATATCGCGCACGAACTGGCAGCAGAGCATTGGGGAGATGATGCTCCCCTGAGGTACACCTGCCCGTATGCGGCGAGAGGTGGATTTTGCATTCAGAACAGTCTCTTGAAACGATCTGATAGCGAGGAAGGAGTGAAGAAGGTGTGTGACGTAGGAGGGAAAGTTGGCTGAGATGAGTTTGGTGAGGAGGGTCGTGCCAAACCTTATCGAAGGCGCTGTCTACGTCGAGGAAAATGCCACCAGCGAATCGCCGCTCGTTAAAGTTGCGCCGAATTATGTCTATTTGCTCTCTAGTTGATGAGTGGTGCTGTGGTGCGCCCTGAAACCAAATTGTTGATTATTAATTAAATCAGGTTTTTCTGTGAAATTAAAAATTCTGTGAAGGAGAATTTTCTCAAAGAGTTTGCCGAGCGTGTTAAGAAGACTGATAGGTGTGTACTATTGCGTCAAACTCTTATTCTTTCCTGGTTTGGGAAGTTAAGCACGTAGGCATGTTTCCACTGCATCGAAAATAGCTGAAAAATAAAAATTGCGTTCAACAGGCCCGCAATGTAATTTATGGCACTTTTCATCTGTTTAAGGACGTCATTTGTAATCCCGCCTGGTCCTGGTGCTTTTCTGCTACGTAGGGCGACGATGAAACCTACTTCTACGTCGCCCGTTAGCTCCGGCTCATCGGTGGGGACGTGCAGGGCCGCTGCGACCGTGCAATGCACGCTTTCGGCCTGTTCCGCAGGCGGCTGCTCCTTATGTTGCCATAAAGAACGATCCTTCGGCGTCAGCGTCTTTTTAAATAGGTTTCCCCACTTTTTTTATTTCTGTGTTCAATTAGGGCCCTGTCTACACGCCGCCTTATCTGATTCAGAGCAAGCTTGTCTGCCGGATGTCGCGGGCGCTGCCTTTCCTTTCGCGCCCTGATTCTGCGTTGGATCAGCGCGATTATTCTCGGAGGCAGCTCCGTTTCGCCTGGCGTAGGCGGCCGTACTCAGGCTATATGAGAGAGCATCCGCAAGCTGTTTTGCTCCTGATTCGATCTGCTGCGGATCAGTGATGGGCTCCGCATTCGGGAGACGCTTCTCCAGTTCTTTCTGAAACAGATGCTAATTAGTGCCTTTGCGGGTGGATGGAAGCACTAGAGACGGGTGCAGGTCGCCGCGCCCTATTTCGGCAAAGACTGGTAGGTGATCAGAGGAAAGCGCACAAGCTGTGGTCGGGTGAACAGGAACGGCAAGGTCGCGGATAATGGCGATGTCTAAAACATCCGGTCGTCTCGCGTTGGCAGGAAAATGTGTTGGGTGTTTCGGAGCTATCACCTCGAGCCGTGCGTTTCCGCGTAGTGTTTTAAATGTCGGCCGCGAGGTGAGATGATGCGGGAATTCCAAGACGGGTGTTTCGCTTTGAAATCACCCGCCAGGAGGGTAACCCGCCAGAACGCGGGCGAGCGGCTCTAGAAGAGAGACGAAAATGCTCTGCTCTAGTGAAGCGCTGCTCGCCGGCGGGAGACAGGCCGAGATAATGCGATAGGCCGCGATGCACTGAAACGGCGGCAAAACAGATTCATGGTGATCGATGTCGCGCCGTACTAAAACTTCCGCCGTTCAGCCGCCCGGATTCGCGTGTGGGAGCTGTGCTGATCTATCAGATCTGTAACAAACGTAACCAGAAGAGAGAAGCGATGCTTTGGCTACAGGTATGTTTCGCGAAGCATCAAAATATAAATTTTGTGTTTTGCGGGGAATGCAGCTAGTTCCGCCTGCTTGTTCCTGCAAACGATACTGTTGCAGTTCCAAAAGGCGAGCGTGAAGCGAGCTGGAGCTGCTGTAAGAGAATTTTGTGAGGCTGTGTCAGCCATCACGGGGCGAAGTGGAGCCAGCAGTTTCCCCGACCGTCGAGTCAAGCTGATCAGCGTGCTCCTTCGCGTGGAAGAGCAGCAGTCTCATGACTGCTTGGTGCCTCACCGCTCGCAGCGCGCCGTCTTATAGCCCTCAGGGCTAAAGGCTCGCTGACTGGCCGTGTCATACGGCCGGTGACGTGCCCTGTTACGCCCAACCAAGCGAGACGGCTCCGGTGAGCCCAATTTTACCGCCTTGTTGTGGTGCCGCTGTCCCTTCGCAGACACTCTGTAGCGACTCTTGTAAAGGAGCGCGGGTGGCTACTGCATTCATAGGAAATCTAAATTTCAAAACACTGATAAACCACATTTCAAATGTTCAGTTCTGATTTTATTATCTCCTGGGCTCCTTCTTAATTTTAGTTTTTCTATAATAGTAGGAACCTCAGATATAATGATAGGAGAGTTTTGATCCTCTTCGTCTTCGTTATAGTTTATCGCTCTTTTAATTAAGTGTCATCTGGAGCTTTACTTGTATGTAATTTTTTTTAAATACAGTGTTGCAGCTTCAACAATTTCGTTCCTTGCTAAGATGTCTCTACCTTCTTTGTTTTTGACATTCAACATCCAATTTTTGTCAGTTTTTAATTCTTTCCTGATAATTTTATCAGATTTGAAATTGTCAATTATTTTCTCAATTAATTTATCAATTAATATTATTGAATGCCTTCTCATGTCTTCCTTATTTCTCTTTTTACTTTTTTGTTGATCTTGGACTTTTCTTCGTAGATGATTGACGATTTGTTCTTTTCTCAAATTTTTTTCCCCTGAGTGACTTTATTGGGTTGTCACTAAGCTTGTACTGCTTCTGGATATCCTTTTCTTCGTTTGCTTTCATTGTGATATTTTGTTTCAAATTATCCCTTTAATTAACAACTTCAAAATAGTTCTTAGGTGTATTTTTGTGTCTGTATTTTCGTCTGTCTTTTGCAATTTTTATTCTTATTTCAACCATTCTGTGATCGTCGTAAATTCTAGTAATGCGGTTATGTTGGAATCTGACACCAGTTCCATGTGGTGTGTTAGGATAAAATATATTTCATTCCTAGAAATTCCATCTGGGGAATGCCATGTCCATCTTTCATTTGTTGGCTTGCAAAAGTAAGTATTAAATATTTTGAAGTTCTCACCCTGTTCAAATCGGATTAATCTGCGTCCTCTGTCTTTATGGTTTTCAAGGGTGAAACTCCCCAGTCAGTCTTCTGCGAATTTCTTCTTTCCTATTTTTGCATTAAAATCCCCAATGATAAAATTGTCTAGTGCTTGCATTGACGATCTCTGCTTGTTTAGAGTGTCATCTAAGATGTCATAAAATAATTCAATTTCTTCTTCCGAGTTGAGTGTTGTGGGTGCATATTTTGGAATTACTGTTATTTTGTTCTTCTGTACTTTTAGTTTTAATATTGCAATTTGTTCTGTTATACCTTAATCATTTCTATTTGCTTCTTGAGTTTCTTGTTGATTATGAAGCCTACTCCCTTCTGACCTGCAGTTGCTCCATTATGAGAAAATATATTTTCATTTTGTCTTTCAATTATTGCTTCTCTCATTTTCTTATTTTGCTTAGACCTATTGTTCAGGCGGCGAAATAGTCGAAGAAAAGTTGGGAGAGCATTTTAATGGAAACTGCTACGGAACATCGCCTCTTCTATTAGTAGTTTTTTGTCAGACAAGAGTGTTCTCTGTCCAAACGAAATTAAACCATTCCTTACGAATTCCGTGGCTTTTTTGCTTCGTGTTTCTACTACATCCAGTGCCAGGCACACCCTGGATCCAACCTGAAGACGTTCAAGACGCTTTTACTCAGCTTTCCGCGTTAGCTTGTGGTGACAATGCGAGCAGGCGTCTGCGATAGAAAATTCTTAGCATTTCGACAATGCCAATTTTACGCGGGAGTTGCCCAGGAGCTGGTGCGATCTTTCGGTGACGCTCCGAACTAATAGAAAGCAGTTGACAATCGACTTCAAGGAACTTTGTACGAAGAAACGAATGTATGATCAACTGAGAGGAAATTCGCGCGGCTTTTTGGAGAAAATTAAGACTCGGAGCCGCCAAGTTTAAAATGTATAATCCTTTCGTCCGAAACGCCTTCAAAGAACATCAAACGCTCTGTTAAAATACTAGGCGCCAAATTTGAAGTAATTTGGCCGGCAATTGTCAACACCTATTATTCTTTACTTTTGATTTGATATTGCATTTTCTAACTCGAGTGCTCTTTCCTCAGTTCTTAATGTCCGTATATTGATCGTGGCAAAGATGAGTGCATTTGTATCGTATTTATATTTTGGATTTAATATGTTTGGTTTAGTATTCAATTATTTGTTTCTAATATCAACTGTAGTTTTTCTTATAAATTGTCTGCATGTTCTCTGCTCTAGTTTTTTTTCTCATTGCATTAACAGATTTATCCCAGTATTTCTACTTCCCGCCTATTTGTATTTTTTTATATATTCTAAGAGTTTTTCCTTTTAATTCATGTTTACTGAGCCATTTTCCAGATCTCTGATTGTACCCTCTCACATGCTTTGTAAGGTCACATTCTATGTGAGTATTGTTTTTTTTTAACTTGCTCTTGGTCTTAGGCATCAGGACACCGACAATTCCTCTTCCAGTTTGTCTTTACCAATGTAGTAAAGTGCAGGGATATTACCGTTTACTTCCATGTTTTTTAACGGTTTTCATTACCTCTCTAGCATGTGTTCTGTCTCTTGATTTGAACGCATCCAACTATATAATAATATTCTTTTTCTTTTCCTTCCTAGCTCTTCTTTTTTTCATTTTCTTCTATTCATTTGTAATTTATTGGGTCTCTATGGTTTCGTGTGTCTATTTCGTCATCATTATCATAATTTTATTCTATCCCTCAGGGTATCCCTCCTCTCTTCCGGTATTTGGATCGTGACCACGGCATTGTTGTTGGACTCTGTTTTTGTTAAATCTGACATGTCGCCGGTAAATCTCCTGGTTATTTTGTGACTACGCATGTTAATGGCGTTCTCTGTATGTTCAGCAATTGTGAATAAAAAACTGTTTTATGAAATTTACTTATTTTGGTCATAACACCAGGGTAAGCCAAAATGAAATAAAATGTATAGAGGTAATCGGAAAGAATTACACATTACATAAATTAGTAAATAATAAGAGGCTAAAAATGAGTATCTCAATATGTACCTAATAAATAAAACAGTACATTTCGCCTCTGAAAAGTTTTCATTTTGGCACTTTTTGACAATGACACGATACAAATATCTTCCATTCAGGCTAACCCTCTCTACACTGCACTGCATTTACACTTCTATCTTCTTGATTAGCACTCACCTCGCAAAACCTAATCTCTTCTATTACTTTCATATGGTTACTCTTTTTTTTATATTTGAATTTCGAACTATCTGTACTTTGCTTGGTTAGATAAAAGCGTTCATTGTTTACACTTCATATATCCTTAATCAAAACACAATCTGGTATATTCCACATTAATAAGTACATTCTCATTCTCAATAACTAATAACTTCCCTACCTACTTCCCCGACAATAACACTCCCCTTTCTTAAGTTTCCATTTCCTTACAGGGCTTACAGGTTTCTGAAATTGTATATACCCATTTGATCGCCTTTTTCATTTATAATTATTATTACATTTTTCATAATATTATTAATTATAAATAAACCCCTGTACACTGGAAAGGATTTGTGGAACAATTTCTGTTCGAGTGAGGGTGACTTCAGTGATCTAATCAAAAAGTTACCACCTACTCGATGTTTCCCTAAATGAACTCTTCTGAGCCCCTTTCATTTTCTCGGTAGCACTTTTCAAATTCTCGAAAACTAATCTGGTGGTAGTGTTCTATATGCCTTTTATTTCCGGTGGAATTTTCACTGATCGAAATGGGTATTTGTTCTTACATATTTTTAGTAAAATAATTGTTACTCAAATAGTCTTTTGTATTAAAAATTGTAATTATAATTTCAAAGTAATTTTTAAAATATCTGGTGCCTGTTAAAATAATCTAAAGCCGTAAATAACTATATGTTATTTCTCTATTTGCAACTGTATGTGTAAATTGTTTACGCAAACCTCCAGATGATCCCTGCTCAAATTGACAGCAATGGGACATTTTACATTTTTTTTAAAGTGTAAAATATTATTGAAAAATGTATTTAATATAATAAATATAATATACATATGTAATTTGTACTTTCTCGACCTACGAAATCTTCATAAGGGAAAGTTATGTAATCATGCGCCAGAAAGGGCCGAAAGTTCTCCAGAAAAAAACCTTATTGCCTGGTTCTAGCAACGAAAAAGTAGATAAATCTTGTTGCTAAAGTTAGAATAAAAAATCCACTAACGCGTATTGTAGCCAGAATCCATGTTTAATGGATTCTTTATAGTGAAAAATTGTTTGACGGTAACACGTCCGTCTGTCGGTCCGTATGTAATCAACGCTAACGCCAATACCGTTCACATGATTTTCTTCAAAATTGATATTCCTCGATTGATCTGAATGAACGCGAGGCATTGGAAGTTTCAAACAGATATTTTGATTTTTGAAGGTACTTCACATGCAGCCTCAAACGCATTTTCAAACTTTCGTCAAAAACAGCTCCAATTGTTTTGATTAAATTTTGTTGTTGAATAGTGCGAAAAACGCTTAAGAGAATGGTTTAGATCTCTCTTAGATTTGTTGACATCTCCGATTTTTCGAAAATTGCAAAAAGTATTAAAACTACAATATTGAATATAGACGTTTTGTCTCAAAGTCTGTAGTACAAAATTAGGTCTTTAAAAGTGTCATGTAAAGTTTTTGTAAAAGTTAGTAGTTTGAGGTAATTTACGAATTGTTTCTTCTCGAAAACTTCCCCAATTTTTTCTTTCAACTTTCTCCACACATGTAAGAAGGGACGGTAAGAAATATGAAGCGTGTCCCATTTTCGGGTATTACTCGTCACTCGTCACATTACTCGTATCAGGCCACCCTTTTTTCGGCGTTGCCAAAGTTCAACAGAGGCCAACGGCAGCTTGTGACATCGCAGTTAAAACTGTTGGACGCATTTTGAAAACTGCCAAATCATCTCTTGATTCCCTGATTCTAAGACCACCTGTACAGTAACAAATCTGGACGATTTCGACAAAACTGTAGTGCGGCGGATTATATTAGAAATTTACGACCGAGGTGAATACCCTACTGCAAAAAAATTAACTCCAGAAGTGGCGAAAAGACATCGGATATAAGGAAAGTGTGAGGTCAATATACCACATTTTAAAGTCGATAGGTTTTGAATATGTTAAATGCAAAGAGTGTAGAAAGTTCATGGAACGTAGTGACATTGTGAACTCTCACGTTAGGTTTTTGAGAGGAATGCCCGAGATTCGCACTCGAGAACCAAACACATGCATTTTTGTATAGATGAAACGTGGGTAAATCAGAATGATTTCAGAAATTATTTCTAGCAAACTCGAACGGAGCAGGAGGATTGAAAGTGCCCGTAAGAAAGGGGGCGTGGCTAATTGTTTCTCAGGCAGTGTCCGCAGAGACTGGATTTAAACCTGAGGCAAAACCTGTTCTTTTTTCCAACAATTTAAAGAGTGCGGTATACCGCCCGGAAATAGATTTCGTAACGTTCAGAGTGGTTCAAGAAAAAGCTTTCTGCAATACCTGCATTCAAATTCAGTTATTGTTATGGACGACGATCCTTATTATTCCATAATTTTGAGTATGGCACCGACTCACACACACGCAAGTCAGAAATATGTTATTGGTTACAGAAGAATAGAATCGGCTACGGCACATCCCTGACCAAAGCAGAATTACTGCAAATTTGTAGAATTCACGCCAGCTCAGGAAAGCAGAGTAAATTAGACGAAATTGCAAAAGCAATGGGTCACAGAGTAATTCGTTTGCCTAAATTTGGTCCTAAGTGAAAATGTATGTGAAGGAAAAAATAACACTTTTAAAATCGCTGATGTGGAAAGATCATGTAACGCAGGCAGATTGGGCTTCGTGCGTGCGCTATGTCGAAATTCATGAGGATTTTCGAAAGGAAATTTTGAAGGACGACATTATGAACGCAATCATTATAAATGTGAAAACAATTCGTTAGAAGAAAGTAATGATGACAATGGCTGCACAGACAACACGTGTGGCGGTGAAGAAGACGATGACTCCCTGGATTTGGAATAAAAAGAAATGTTATTGTATATTTGATAATTTATTTCACTTTATATTATATGTAGTTACGAAAGTTATAAATGTGTATATTTTCTACTTTGTACATCCCCAACCCCGCATGTACCTTTGATTCACATGTTAATACTTTTATATGTTACTTGTTTCATTATTTACTATATATTCTTATAAAATTAAGTAAAAAATTGAAAAGCTTCAAATGTTAATTTCTGGTTCAGTATCAACGACAATTGCGCTTACCCCGGAACGTAATATGGAATAAAAGTTGGGGAGGGAGAGAGGGCAAAGCAAAATGTATTCAACGTACAGCATTCTGAATATGTAATAAAAACAAGTCTTGCACTTAACATTACATTATACATAATTTTCAAAAAAAGTAATATTTTAAGTATTTTATTTATTAGACTATATTATCTGATACTCTTGCAGTTTAATGAGAGAATAGTTTTTCAATTGTGGCAATAACTAATAAAAAAATATGGCTTCCGACAAGTGAATTGTTTTAAAAACTAGTCAGAAATATTGCCTCTAATTGTTCTCAGCTTCTGGAGGAAGGAATATGTTAAACCCTTTCTTAGAAATTTCTAATGACGGGTCAAATGGAGAGAGGCAGAGAATGAAAGAGTAACCACAAATTTGGCAACAAAGGAAAAATATACTCCATCTCTCTCTCTCTGCGCGGCCACTGGACTTCCATTTTGGTGGCTAGTATAGTTAAAACCAAAAGTTTTCGACTTTCTAGACCATGTGCGAACCAAATACTAACTCCAGAAGGCAAAAAACTGGTGGTTTTCTGATTTTTTCTGGTTTGTCATTATAACTTTTAAAACATAAATCATGCAGATAATGATTCAACTCAGTTTTAAAGAGGATACAATTTCCTATAACTTTTGTATGAAACATTTTTTCGAAGTCAATTATCAAGAGAGTTACAGCTTTTCACAAAAAAGTATTTTTTTCATTTCTCCAAAATGTGTGCAAAAGTACACTTTGTGATATAATAATTATTATTACTATTATTATTATTATTATTTATTACTTCTCACGAAATGTCGGATCATTCCCGACACAACTTGTTTGTACAAAAATATGGATTTGCTACAATGAAGACCTTCCCCAGTGTTCTAACATCTTACATGTAGTTGTTTATTAATGATAATTTTGGTGATGTCTTTACTTCTTTAGTCCTTCATCTCCCTCATTCAAGACACAAAAACTTTCTGTTGATGCTTGCCGTACCCAATAAAGTGGCATTTTGTATAATTCTGTGATGTTTTTTCTCGTAGTCTCAGACTTTTTCCAGCCCTTTGCCAATTCTTGTAACTTCATTTGCAGATACTATCACTGGCACTATCTCCACTCACTACAATATATAGATATCCTTCAAATCAGCAAGTGGCTGGTATTTTCGTTTTTACCAACAGTTGACACATTCTTCTTAGCAACAGTCGTCTGTAGGAACGACAAAATCAATAATAATAGCTGTCCTCGCTATTTTATCAAATAAAGTTATGTTTGGTATGTTTGCTTCAACCGTCCTGACAGTTATAATTGTGCTGTCCCGCAGTATTCGTGCTGTATCATTACTGATTACTTTCTTAGGCCTATAGAAGTGCAGCTCTTGCCCTTCTAGTAGATATCTCTTTTTGCAAGGGACTTTGACTACACTATTATGTCACTGCATGTTTTCAGCTTGTGCCAAAGATGGACATCCATTGCATGTATGTTAGATAAAATCATTGGTAGTTTTACATTATCGGCATTTGCTATCAATCTTTTGGCCCATAACATATTTTTGATGGGCACTGGTAATAATAACGTTGCTATAAACCTGCCATGCAGTTTTTTGACTTCCAAACATTAAATGTCTTTCAGACTATCCTACAACAAAATTTAATCAAAATCGATGGCGCCATTTTTTGAAAAGTTTAAAAATGTCCCAAGGCCTTTATGTAAAGTACCCCCAAAATTAAAATATCAGTTTCAAATTCAAGGGGCCATGACATCAGCCAGGGAAATATCAATTTTGGAGGAAATCGGTTGAGCCGCTAGCGTTGTTTAAAAAAGCCAATATATGCGCTTAAGACAAAGAATATACGTAAAACAAAAATGTATTTAGCAACAGTTAACATTTCTTTATAAATAAATTCTTATTTCTTCATTTTAAATTATACTACAAAACACACCTTGCGAACGAATAAAGTTATTGAAGTAAATCGATTCAAGCGAAAACAATCTTAGCAGAAGACAATCGAAAATATTATGCTGGTATTGTAGCATTGGCATGGTTTAATTCAATTTTCTTTTGAAAGGGAAATATGTATAAAATAATTTCTAAAAGATTAATGTGTAAATATATAACAAAAGGTCGAAGGTAAGAAAGAGCAAAGAAATATGAAGTAATAAAAAGTTATAACATAATAAATTCGCAGCGACCATTTCATTTTGTCATTAAATTACACAAAAAATATAGTAATTTGTAAAAAAAGTGTTTTAAATTTTCTTTACAACAAAAACAATAAGTTCAAACATTTTTTTCGGATTCTTTCATAATCTAGGGGGGATGACACAAAAGTTATTAAGGAAACACTTTCTAGCTTAAACTTTTCTCAGGAAAACTTAGACAAATTTAACTCTAATAAGTTCAGAAAACTGGGAGGAAGTCGCTATGTCTGTAGATCTACAATTTCCGAATTTATTGACTTCAGAAAATTTTTGAGTCTATCATTAAAAAGATTTTGTAGACTTTTTGAGAATCCAGATAGTACATATATCGGTCTGTAATTCATGAGATCGTGAATGTTGCCTTTTTTTGAATAGTGGCTTAACTTTTGCTTTTTTGAGAACTTCTCGGAAGATACCTGTCATTAAGGATGACAAACGTGAGTGAGTGGTTCTATTACATTTGTTTCAGTATGTTTAATGAGGGTGTCCAGTGCTGCAGAGAATTAGTTTTTCATTTGATTTTTGTATTTCTGCAGATGATGTTTCAGACATTCACACACACACACACACACACACACACACACACACACACACACACACACATATATATATATATATATATATATATATATATATATAGAGAGAGAGAGAGAGAGAGAGAGAGAGAGAGAGAGAAAGAGAGAGAGAGAGTATACACTTGTTGATGGGTTGATATTTGACTGCATAATTATATTATTTAAGGAGTTGTCATGAATTATCTTTTCCAATTTCTGAGAAATGTCTATTGAATGCGTTTGCTACTGCTTGGGAGTTGCGCAGAACATTATTTTTGTTGTGAAGTTCAATGCTCTTAGATTTCTGTATTCTATTTTTAGTGTATTTTTCGCAATGTTCCACATTGCTTTTGTTTTGTTTTGTGCTTGAGCAATACATTGATCACTTATTAACAATTTTTTAATTATTTTTCAAGATGATATAACAACTGTTTAATTACTTTTTTCAAGATGTTTTCTAATAAGCAATGAAATCACGATCCTTTCTAAATGACATACTTGTTGCTCTAGATCAGAAAGTAATTCCCATTGGTTTGTTTCTAGATCTATTAAAGGTATTCAACATTATTTATCAACACATACTGTTATCCAAACTTGAAACTTTGGGAATTAGAGGCATTGCACATCAATGGATTAAATCTTACCTCTCAAATCGTTGTCAAGTAGTCACAATCAAGCATGTTAGAGATAAAAAATGTCTACTCCTTTTTACCAACCTAGAATGATAAATTATGGAGTGCCACAAGAATCAATCCTAGGCCCCATACTATTTCTATTATACATCAATGACATGCGCCTGACCCTACAAAAGAGCAAAATGGTCCTATTTGCAGATGACACAAACATTATTATTAAAGAAAATACCCTACAAACTCTACAAAACGCATAAATAGTCCTAGAGGCACTAGTAAAATGGTTCCAGGAAAATAATCTCATCATAAACACCAGTAAAACTGTCTCCCTAAACTTTCGAAATCCACTCTCTAAAGAAAAGCTTCCAGCACAATTGATGATAAAAACATGCCTGTAAAAATAGCCCAAAAAACAACTTTCCTTGGATTGACTATTCCAATTGGCAATCTAAAATGAAACCCCCTTATCACAGATCTAAACAAGAAGCTTACCAAGTCATGTGATGCTATATACGAATACATCCTGAAGTCAAATTCAAAATTAGATACACTGCGAATGGTGTACTACAAATTTTCACTTGCACCTAAAATACAGAATAATATTCTGGGGAAATTACCCAGATTCACACTTTCATCATCCAAAAACGAATATTGAGAACAATGACAAACATGAGTCCTGCAAACCACTGTTCAAAAACTTACAAATACTACCACTCTCATGTATGTACATATTTGAAATATTAATCTCCACAAAGAAGACACTTATGGGAAATAGGATTCGGTTACTCTGAACACAGAAGTTCATAACTATAATACTAGACAAAAAAGACATCTGCATGTTCCACACAGTGAAACTACACTCTTTCGAAAAAGTAACCCTATAGAAGGCATTACACTATATAATAATCTTCCTAGCGAATTTAGAAGCTTAAACTCGATACACACATTCAAAAATAAACTGAAAGCTTTCCTGTTAAACTACACATTTCACAGTACAAAATAATATACGCATTAATGTATCTACATCAATATAAACTAGTGCTAATAATTTTTGCATTTCCTGTTGCATGTTTTCAAACCCCCCTCAACTGGTTGTTGGATATAAAGGATGGACCCAGCCTAAACACAAATCTATGAAGAATTTATTTTTTTATTATTATTGATTTTTAACTTAAATCTTCTTACATTACCATGTATAAAATTAATTAGCATTCCGTGATATTCAATTTAATACGAGAATTGAATTTTAAATTTAAATTATGTCTTGTATTTAATTTTTAGAAGTATCTGTATTGTGAATTTTATGATTATATACATATCCTGACTTCTCATACATGGCGTATGCTGTATTTATGTCACAAATATATTATTATTATTGTTATTATTTATTTCAAGTCTCTCGCTTAGCGAGGTGCCTAAAGCAGACACCGGGACCTTTGTAGAACCAAGGTTCCTGCTTTGCTTGCAAACTCGGGCGGTCAGGATTCAACGTAAAGTTATATCAATAAAAACTGTACTCAGGAGAACAGCCTTTTGCATTGATTGAATGTGCCAGTTCTTAAGGCCAAACCTTGCAGACGATGAAATTAGTTCTTCCGATATAAGTCCATTTGCAGAGATGACCACAGGGACTTCAGTAGATACTAACCGCCACATGTCGCACAGTTCAATAGCCAAAGCCTGATATATTCGCTTCTTCTCGGCAATAGAGGCAACTATATTTCGGTCTAAAGGGATAGCTATGTCGACTGTAATCCCTTTCCGTGAAGCCTTATCAATCCACATTATGTCAGATAAGTTAGCTTCGAACCTGCGATCAGTAGTGACTACTACATTCCAAAAAAGCTTCCGCCGTTTCGACTCCAAAACTGAATCCGGTTTGTACTTGTAGTATGGGACCTCTTTCTGTATCATCTCCGACTTTGCAGACAGGGCCTGATGGACAACCGCAGCAACGTCGTTGTGCCCACTCAGACATTCTGTTTGTGCCAAAGCAGAGCACCCGCACATGACGTATTGGAGAGAGTTTCGCCGAGTTGATTGCAAAGGCAGTAGCGGTCCTCTACACTCATATCCCCAATTACATACCTTTGGTAATTTACGAGTGGAGGCTATTTCGTCATGAATAGAAATGACGAACCCTTCTGTCTTAGCAAAAAGTCCAGATTTTATTATCAAGGAGACTGTCGAGCCCATATTCACGGCGTTTCCTTTGAGCTCAGCAGGATACCTGCTGCAAACGCTTCTGTGTCCACTCACTCAGCCCATCTTCTTTCGTGATACATGGTCTTCCAGAGTCCGCTTGATTCAGGTTCAGTGGGGTAAAATTTTTGTCCGTGGCACAAATTGCTTCCTGAATGACCGTCGTTTTCTGAAGGAAGTATTTGCGAAGATTATTGATTTGCTTCGCACACAAGTACTCAATATTCAGAAGATCTCTACCTCCTTCGTTCCGGGGTAAGTATAGTCTTGCCATGAAATTGTTGGGATGGTGCATTTGATACTTGGTAAGAGTGGTCCTAACCTTTCGATTAAGCTCCTGCAGTGCAGTTGTCGTCCAATAAAGAACACCAAATGAATAGACTGCGGCAGGTACTGCCCAAGTGTTGACAGCTGATATGAGGTTATTTCCATTTAAAATAGTTTTACAGATTTTTGAGACTCTTTGAACTACTTTATTTTAATATCACACCTCATCTTTACTTCACTTGTGCTCAAAAGTTGGTGCGGGCCTAAATATTTGCAGGTATCCTCTTGCCCAAGTTCTTGGATACTTGTGCCACACATCAGGATGAGTTTGTCAGGATCAAAGATTTTCCCTCTTTTCACGTGCACTGCAGCGCATTTACCAATGACAAACAAACAGAGTATACAAATAGAGTCGCTAAATGACTAAACAAATTCAAGCAACTAGGAAAGCTGGTTCTTATCTCTGGCGTATAACTTGAGATCGTCCATGTAGAACTTAATGAGGATATATGGATTTTTGGTGATTACATATCCCATCTCTGAATCTCTTAACATGTTGCCATGCAGTGTTGAATTAATTTCACATACTGGGCATTTACTTTGTAGAGGCGCAGGATACACAAAAGCCACGAATGAGGTATCGAGTCGAAGGCCTTGGTATAATCAATCCATCCAACAGAAATGTTGCGTTGTCTTTTTTAAACTTGATTGACTACAACACTGTCTACTATCATTAATTCTTTGCAACCTTGAGCAACCTTTCTGCAATCATTTTGCTCTGGTGCCAGATTATTGGAAGATTATTGGTCCATCAGTACCGGGCGCTTTCCAATTCTGCATCTTTGTGACTGAATTGAAGATATCTCTCTGCGTAATATTAGTCTAGCGCATCTGAGGTATATCACAACACTTCCCTTCCTCTTCTGCTAACCAGTAAGCTCCATCATCATGGGTCTTGAGGATGCTCCATACATTACTAAAATATTCCTCCATCTCGGAGCTTTTAAGAATTGTTTCAGGCATTTTTTCTCACTGAGTTGCCTGAAAAATTTCTTCTGGTCGCATGAATATAAAGCATTCTGTTGTCTTCGTTTCATTGCTTTATGATATCTTCTTATACGGCACCCAAGGGCTGCGACGCGCTGTTTGAGATTCTTAAGTCGGTCTTGGAGCCTCTCCTCGAAATTCGTCTGGGTTCTTCGAATTCTCATCTTTCGTCCAATCGCCTTCACTGCATTGGAGTCCATTCTAGTTGCATTCTCAGGAGCTTTTAAGAAGGCTGTCAGAGTGCCAATGTCCCTTCGGAAGCTTTCAATTTTACATTCAATATGCCTCAACCACGGGGGCTTGGTGGGCTTAGCGGACTGTTCTGTCTTTCGATGTGTTCAATTTATTCTTTACGGGTTTACCAAGATCCTGTACAACAGCAATGGCTGCCCAAGACACGTAGCTTATCACTTACTCAAGCGCTATAAATTGTTCTACATTACTCTTAAGCAAGTTATTGACAGCTTTAACCATTGCCGCATTTGTATGTGGGCCATATCCCAGTCGTGGTATACATGGTCTGGAGGGTAATGGAAAACCATGACAGTATTTCTTCATGGCTTCATAATGCACAGGCCAAGAGAATTTCTCAGGCACTGGGAGGCAGGATTCATCAGAATTCGTCTCCACAGACCATTCCTGATTAGCTTGAGTGTCTTCATTATTTCTTCCTACATTACTCTCATTCTTATTCTCAATGCCCAAGGATGCTCTTACATTCTTCCTAATGGTATTGATCTCTGCAGCTGAGATAAAGTTCCTTACAATGATGGTGCGCTGCTGGTCGCACACTCTCTGCTCGGATACCGGTATGTTCGGATGCAGCTTTAACCATTCTTCGTGAAATCGGGCTGTGTATCCTTCCATGTCCGCTTCAAGTCTGGTAGCCAAAAAGTACGCATGCATAATGGATATATTTAACTCCTTAGTCCATTTCATACGCTGGCGTTTGCTCTGAAGTCGGGTGGGGTGAGCTGTTGTCTCACCCAAGCTTCGACCCCCCGTATTTTTTTGTATTGAGGTCGCCATAAGTGGTGCAGCGCCACACCTTCCCGGATGGTATGAGAAGGCTCCATTGCTCTCCACTGGCACAGGTAGCACATTTCTCACTGCGAGCCCAGTGCCAGAACTCGCAGCGCTGCCTTGCAAGTGCAGGTCGCATGCGTCACGAATCCTTTGACTTCTTCTCGTAACTGCTTCTCCACCAGCGGACCGGGTAAGAGTCGAGAATGGAAGCACCTCTCGCCTCTGAGCCAGAGCCCCATCTGCGCACCATCACTCAACCTCTAAGATCGTAGCTCAGGCACATACAGCCCGCAAAAATATATGGATGGCTATTTCGGATGCTACCCCATCTCCCGGTTGCCAGTTGGTTCGCCGATCCCTTTCCCGTAAGTCTTGTGCACAGGTCACCAGCTTTTGGAAGAACAGACATGTATCCGATTTGGCGGGTTGCCATTGCCCTGACAGCAGACATGCAATAGTGCCTTTGCCCGTCCCCCACGTGCCGTAGCTGTTCTTTCAGTCCACGTAGGGTTGGTCTTCGGGGAACGTAAAAAAAGGGTGAAATGGATAGGGAATATTTTGAAAACAATGTAGAAAACAGGTAAGAGACAATTAAGGTAAAATGTTGCCAATGGAATAGAGGGAATTGCGAAAAAAGGAATGGAGAACGAAAAATGGATCAATTTTAGATGGGACAGCGAACAGCTGCTCCTATTATTCGCCTTTTACGACACGGGGAGATCCCGTGGAGCTATTCTACAAAAACACCCGGATACCACACGGGTTTTATTATTATTATTATTATTATTATTATTATTATTATTATTATTATTATTATTATTATTATTACAACTTATTGGCGGAATACCTACATTACAACACGGCAACATTGAGATCAAAGCAGGTTCGAATTACATAGAATTTATTTAAAACATATTTGTAATATATAAAATAAACATTCTAATAATTAAAAAATATGTCTAACTCAAACAAATGGAACTAATTTTGAAAAATACTGATTTTTCAAACAAATCATCAGGCAGAAAACACCTTGTTGCCGAATAAACTATAAAACCTACAGATGAAAATAGCCTTCCAAAGTAGTGTTATACTGAATAAACGCTTTCTTATTGTTACTCTTCTTCTTCGTCTGTATTTGAAGTATTTTAAGTACTTTCATTTTTAAATAAATCTACTTTACATATTTAAATACATCTCTAAAATATGAGCCCAAGAAACTCCAACAATCCGTTTTCAAATACAAAATGTATTTCAAATACAAGTATTTAAATACTGCCCAACTCTGCTCATTACAAATCGTATAACATTTGGTGCAAATACTAAATTTACTCGTACATCAATATATTGAAAATATAAATTGTAAAAGAAAGTAAAAATGCGAGAAAGCAACAATGAAATAAATATTGGCATTTTCAATAGGAAATTGTAATTTGAATTAAGTTAATTATTTTTCATATCGTTCGTTCAATTTTCCTCGTGGCCCATAGTTGCTGTGAAATCTGTATATATTTCATTCATTTCTAACAGAAATTACGCAGAACTACTTTTTTTTCAAAAATTTGTACATGACCTTTTATGAAGAGCTTATTTTCTACAACAGACTTTGTCTGAGACAAAAATATCTTCAATTTTGTAGTTTTGTAAAGGTTTTTGCAATTTTCGAAAAACGAGCAATACCCGAAAATGAGACTTGCACCATATTTCATACAGTTCCTTAATACATTTGTGGGGAAATTTTAAAGAAAAAATGGAGCGGTTTTTGACATTTTTTTTTGCAAATTTCAATCGCAAAATACACAAAACTACTTCATTTAAAAAAAAATACTTGTTATTCATCAGACTTTGTTTGAAGCAAAAATCTCTATCTTCGATTTTGTAATTTTTAATTTTTTTTTTAAATTTTAAAACAACATTTAACATTTTACTACGTAAGTAAAGACAACTTAAAGAAAAAATGGAAGCGGTTTTTGAGAATATTTTTTATAAATTTCAATTGCAAAATACGCAAAATCTACTCGTTTTTCAAAAAATTGTTCATGGCCGTTTTTAAAGAGCTAATTTTGTACAACAGACTTTGAAAAAAATTTCTATCTCCAATTTTGAAATTTCGAAAACAATTTTTCCAATTTTCGAAAAATTGGGGATGTCAACAACAGTGAAATCTGCACCATTATTTTAAATGTGCTTTGCACTTTTCAACAACAACATTTAATCAAAAAAATTGGAACCATTTTTTTAAACCTTTGAAAATGTCCCAGGGGCGTCAAATAAAGTACCCCCAAAATTAAAATAACGGTTTCAAATTCCAGGGTCCGCGACTTCAACTAGAACGATTGAGGAACATCAATTTTGGAGAAAATCGCTTGAACAGAATAATAGTTTATGAAATTAGTTTATAACGTTAAGCTTTATTGCATGAGTACATGTTTTGAAAACGAGCGAGTTTTCAAATTTGTAGAATGTAATAAAGTAACATTATAAACGAGTTGCATACTATATTTTTTTGTATAACAGCATTTTATATTTATAAGAGAATCAAACTTAATTTTGCGAAACAACTTCCCTGTGACGACTCGGGTATTTGACATCGTGCGAGTAAACAGTGGTCGTCAGTTCCTTTTAGCTGTACCTCCCCCCGATTCTCTCGCTACGATTGGCTGATTGTATGATGACGCAATCATTCGTGACATAAAATGTAACTTCGTCTTATCTAACTACGTCATTTTTGCACTAAAATGCCCGATTACGAACGATTTCTTGCAACAGAACAGGTTCTTTTACAATGCTGGAATACAAAAAAATCGGTTTATGCGCTAGAGTTAGCACAGACGGGCGGACAGACAGATGTTTTGCCGTCAATCAATTTTTCGTTATGAAGGACCCACGAAACATGGGTTCTGGCTCCATCACGTGTTACAGGATTTTTTTTCTATATTTAGCAACTGGATTTATCCAGTTTTTCCTTATCAGGGCCCGGCAATACGAGTTTTTGTGTCGAAAATTTGCCGTTTTTCCAGCGCACGAAAACAGTACTGTCGCTTCTTACGTTAGTAAATGCGATAAAGTAAAATGTCTATCCAAAGGTGCTATTGCTTCTCTTATCCCAGCACCTGGAACCCTTGTGGCCACTTCCGAGCAAACAAAATACGCGCGTCACTGCTTCTTGGTAGTTCAACTTGTGGCAGCCAGGTAGCAATAGTGTGGAGAGTGGGCGTGGGTTCTGGGTTCAGGTTTGTTGGAGTGTTTGTGGATGTTGATTTTGGAACTGTCAGTTTAATTGCAGGAAAAGATTTTCGTGGTCACTACATTCAACATGAATATTGTTAATTTGGGTTGAGATCTCACTGAAATGAATGTTCGATTATGTTTGAAATTATGTCTTGAGTCGTGTTTTTGTGTGTTCAACAACAGTGAAGGTTTCATCCAAAAGAATCCCTATTGAAATAAATTTCGCCGGTTTACATTTAATACTTGTTATCTTCTATGTAACTGTGCCACAATGATAATAACAATGTAAGAAGTATTTTTTGGTGCAATGAATGTTTGTCTTCACTATGTCAGCAGATGTACAAAATTGACATGCAAGGCATTCATTGTAGGAAGATTAATGATTTGTTTTCATAAATTGTTCATGAATTCATTGCCTGGAAAATAATTAATGCATGTGCACTGAAGATGAAGTGTTCTGTATATACCAGAGGTTTCGTTAATAATCTTCAAACGCAAAAGGGTTAAAGAAATGAATCGAAGAGAAAGTGTGGTAAGATTAATTTGTTTGTCATCTATCTTTAAATAGAATTATGAATAATAGAAGACACTATACTGACAATACAAAATTATTGTTCTTATCATTTTGTGACCAGTGTGAAGATGAATGGTCTGAAATACAGCAGAGATTTCAAAAAGAAGGGCTGGATTTTGAGAATCTTGTGCCAGAAGAAAAATTGTTACATGTATGGAGGTGGTTGGTTGATGCTGAAGCCAATTTGCGAACTTCACGTAGGCAGTTGGAAAAATTACGAGAATTGCGAAGTGAAGAAATGGAAGTGAGTATAACGTGAAGTATGAAAAAGCTTTATTTTGTGCAGTGCAATGTTATTTGTAAATTTGGTTTTAATCATAATATTCACTCAGGAAATGGAAAATTATATTGGTCAGATACGAGATCTTGCAGATAAACGTGCAGATCATTTGGAATCAGAAACTGTTAATTTGCGCACAAAGCTGGAGTCATCTGAGCAACAAGCTGCTACTCTTGCAACCCTTCTTGAGAAAAGTGGCCTGGAGTGCATAGCTGAGGAATCTCTGGGTGAACAGGTGTTTAAAGTATATAGTTTTTTCTTCTTACTATCTATACTCATTCTCCCTTGCTCTTGACACTAACATGATTTTATTTGACAATATTCCTATTGCATTATATTGAATTGTATGAAGATGTGTCTATGTTTATGCCACACTGAAATTTCACAGGTTGCTTTCCTAATAGCAGACCGAGCTAAATTAATGGAAGAGCTTGATGTAGTGAAGAAAATAAAATTTACTAATGGTGTAAATGGACTGAATAAAGAAGGAGATTTACTTTCGGAAATCATTAAGGTATATTCTAGTAATAGAAGCATATTTTAATTTTGAATATCTTTTTAGTAATAGTCCATTATAATACAAGTCTATGTATAATTGTGAAACACAACTTGCGGAAAATCTAAAAGCCATTTATTTCAGGAATATGGGTAGAACATTTTTTTTATCAATTGAGAATACACACAAAAATGTATATTTCCTATGTATTATTTTGTGTTGTCTGCTACAGTCTGAAAACAGGTTAATTAAACCTCCTAACAGTATCTGTTGTTAATTTATTCATTTGAAATGCTTAAGACAGTTAGGGAATGGCCCTTTTGATAAAAACATTTCATTTGCTTTTGCTCATTTTCAGCAGAGCCTGAAATTATAAAATGTGACTAGATTTGCATAACTGAGTAATTGGGAATCCACATATTTGTTTGGAATCCTTCATGGATTATGCAACACATCTCTGAAAGTTATTTAAAGTAACTTTTGTTTTTCCAATATCCACAATGGTTTGGGGTCCAAAGAACTAGTACAAAATTAATAGTTCTGAATTTTTAGTAGATTTTGTTTCCTTGGAGTCCTTGCAATTTTTACTTTGGAATTCTTACTTATGTTTATTTTAGAATTTATTTAACATTAAAACTGTAACATTCAATGGGGAGAAATGCAATATGTGTGTGGTTTCTTGAGCATTCGTATCTGTTATTATTCATTTACATATTTATTAAGGTAAATTATGAATGCAGGTGCAATGATTGTTTTTGTCAGATTTGGTATGAAAACATTCAAAAGGTGTAATAAAAGCAGTTTGCAAAGACAAATCGGGTACAGATTTTGGGTGTTATCCCAAGTGTTTTACACGAATGTTTAGACTTACTGCTGCAAAAAATTGGAGAACAATTATTTCAATATCTACATTCCTCTCAGAGCACAAGATAACACACAAAGATAATGAAGCTACTTTTATGCCCAGAAGCAAAACAAAGGACCATCTCAGCATTCGCTGAAAGGATGAGGGAAAACGGAGGAAAAGCCTGATAGAGAGGGGGTCATTGACCCAGAAGCTGAGGTACAATACTTGTTACAGGCATTGTGTTAAACTTTTCCAGTCCAATTTTCCAAATGGGTACTTATATATTAAATATTATTGTTAAAACCAACATTATTTTCCTTTTTGATGCTCAGTATAGTCTCTACAGAAACCGTGATGCAGAAGAAAAAATGTACTTGGCACTTAAACGTGAGTCGATTTTAATCATTTAATGTCATCTGGTAGAGTGTTGAAAAATGATGTACATATATTATGTATTATGTAATTTTTCTTGTAGTGAGCTATTGGTACTGATATCTGATGTATGTGATTACTACGTTGAGTGTAATAGTTGTAGATGTCCATATTCGTTGAAAATGGATTCCTGCCCTTGAGCAAGTAATTTTTTACAAAAATTACTGATTTGTAAATCAAGAGGAACGGTAATGGTAGAATTCCTAGCTTAATAAAGTGAGTCTTGCAAGAATCATATGGGTAGTATTCATGCATTTCTACATATGATTCTTACAATTTATTTTTGTATTCTAAAAGACTGCTATAGGATGTGTTTCCCCAGAATTTGCTGTATCTCAGGTAGAAATGAGAATTCGCAAAATATATGTGGACTGACTGAATTTGAAAGTATATGGATAGTCCATTCGAGGTTTGACTGAACTGAGAGACCCAAAAACTTGCTACCTTAACATCAGTCAATTAAACATTCATATTCACTGGTGAGAACAATTGTACATACATTTGATACGGAAAACTGCATTGAAAACAATTTGAATCGTCCTATGGTGTACTAGTGTTTTTAAAACATTAATTGCAAAGAATATTTGTTTCATCAACAAAGAGAACTGTTATTCTGTTTTGAATTTCAGAGTTTACTTACAGTAAGAAGAGAAGAGGACCTAAAATTGAATTCGTCAGGACCCCATGCACAATTGTCTATGAGTAAATTATGTCCCTTTATCCGAGTACGGTATTACTATTCTCTGAAATTGTTGTCTAAGGTACAAACATAACCCATCTAAAGCAATACTAATGTAAATGTAGTTTCACTATGCACACATTTTGTTGAACTCTCCTTTCGATTGTAATGGTAGAAGTAAGAAGTAGAAGTAAGGGCGAGTTACTTTGTTGTTAGCAATGAAGGAAAATTATATCTGCAATTTGTTTAACATTCGAAATAAGTTTTTTTTAACTTGGGAACAAAACTATCAGGTTTTTCAAATATTCCTGATTACAAGCTTTTTTAAATTCTATTATTATTTATCTTTAACTTTTACGCGTTCTTCAACTATTTATAATTAAATGATGGGAAGGGATTCTGGAACTCAAGAAAACATACACAGATGATCTTCTCTCCCATACGTCATATACAGTTTTTAGTGTTTTTTGACTAAAATCTAAATACAGCGAATTCCATAGGGAGGTAATTTTGAAAGTAAATTATCACATACATTTGAGAGAACTAAAAGTAATCCAATTGGTGCTTCTATTTGAACCCCTGATGAAACATCTGTAAGCATGAAATTATGGCTCCCATAGATTTTGATTTTCTAAATCCAAGTGGGCAATCCGAAAATGTTTCGTATTTACTGAGAAAACTTTTGATCCTCTGAAAAATTGATTGAAAATATCCAAAATTTTAAAATTCGCCGTTTTCCGGCCCACGTTAACAATACTTTTTCTCACGTTCATAAGTGCGACAAAGTAAAAAGAAATGTATATGAAATTAATGAAATAACTAATTGTGGAGAACAAATTTCATTTCAAGAAAAGTCGCTGTTTTCAATATATTACTTTTAGGAAGGTCCGAAAAAATCAGTTTTAAAATTTCAGAATTGACAGTTAAAATTAAACCGTGCCATCATTATAAGTGTATATTATTCTATTCTTACGAGAATTTTAAAGAAAACCTTAGGAGCAATTTTTGAGAAAATTTCGGCAGTGTTCCAGGGGCTTCCCCAAAATTTAGTGTGGCATTTTTTTAAATTCAGTTTTAATATTGTTTGCGGGCTTAATCTCGCCATTTAATGTTGGTGTGCTGCAGCGGCGAATTTACCATTTCCGAGGCCCCAAGCTATAATATTTTTGTTTTTTTCTGGCATGTTATTGTTACTAGGAAGTTTTTGCACTGTTTAACGTACGTAACGTACAGCGGTCGAAAGCAATCTCAATCTGCGCTTGCGCAGATGCACAAGTCATGAGAAGCTCAAACTGCGCATGCGTAGATGATCGATAGCGATGTCGATTGCTAACGCTTCGATGTGTAAACATTTGAGAGTTTTTGCTCCCTCAAACGTTAAAGCAATCAAAAGCACTGTCAATCTTTTGCGCATGCGCAATTCAAGTTTCGCATCACTTCTGTGCATGTGCAGAAGATCGAGATTGCTGTCCGCTGAGGCGTTCAAAAACTCCCTACTGCCTTTGATACGGAGCTCGATATACACTGCATAACTTACCTGGATTTAGAGGATCGTGATTACGAGGAAATGTGAAAACAGTTGAATGATGCTACATGTTCTCTTATGGAGGGAATTCGAAAATGCGTGCAGCCTACTAACTACACTTGTCTGTTCTACCTGGGGGGTTCACTCCAGGGTGGACAGCTAGGGCTTTACCATTGCTCCGCACCCCCTCCCCCCGCGGGCGCACAATTATACTTTCGGAATAGTATTCGGATCCCGCCGGAACGCGTTTACCCTTTACAGAGACCTCCCTGTTGGGGTTGCTTTCGAAGCGTAACTCACAATACGCCGGAATGTCTCTTCAATTACCCAAGAGTATTAGGCACTGCCACGAAGAAACCAAGAACCTATCTGAGGGCCGCCCGGGCCAAGGCTGCCCCTCACTGCCCAAGGCTGCTGCTCACATTTTATTCGGTGATTAGATGTTGAAGTCCCATTATCATATCTAATATGTAGTGTAGTCAGAAACCACACAATCGAACATTTGTAGTTTCTTTAGCCCGAAAAAAAAAAAATAGTTTTCGTCTGTGGTCTGCTTATCTACGAACAAAGCTATCACCTAAACCGCACAGAGGATTTTCTGCGAAATTTATTTCACCCCGTCTGTCTGGCTGATGACGCCGCAGATCTTCTATCTTTTACTTTCTCGTACACGTACATATATGCGGAATAATATAACTAGTATAAAGTTATGTAATGCATCTGAAGATTGATTTCGAGGTTTCAACGGAAATACAACTTGGGGTCCCCTGATACCGAAAAAGTTCATTTTTTTAAAACGTCCGTCAGGTTGTCCACTACCATACGTAGGATTTTGTCAAAACTGGATATTCCCCGATCGATCTGGCTCGTCTCCAGGAGCAGCAATTTTGAAAGACTTTCTTTAAAATTTGGAGATACTTTACATGAAGCACCCGGGACATTTTCAAAATTTTCTCAAAAATGGCATTCATTTTTTCTTGATTTTTTTAAGTATAGAGTAAAATACACTTATGCAGATGACGTGGGCCCGTTTTTCACTGTTAACTCGGAATTTACGAAAATCGCAAATGTGAATTTATTCCGGGGTCTTCGTACAACTACAAAATTGAAGATAGAGAATTTTCCTTCAAGTAAAGTTTGTTCTCCATATTTAGTTCTTTCATTAAGGTTATGTACATTATTTGAACATGTTAGTAGTTTTCGCGCAACATTGCATGCAATATGTGCAATCTTAAAAAATAGCAAAACCAAGATTTTCTCAAAAACGCCTCCAATTTTTTCTTTAAACTTTTGGTAGGAATAGTGCTAAATCTTGAGATGATATAGATGCTGTATTGCCCTATTCTTTTGTTTTTCAAAAATTACAAAATGTAATTTTATTGGCTTGACTTTCACGTCGTTAATGTTTACATTAGCGGCGTTTTGTGTACATTATTGCATTTACAAGAACATGTACTTTAAATGACAGAGTCGTGCCTAATTTCATGCACAATTTGCGTA
Source organism: Gryllus bimaculatus (assembly GCA_017312745.1). Classification (NCBI taxonomy): domain Eukaryota; kingdom Metazoa; phylum Arthropoda; class Insecta; order Orthoptera; family Gryllidae; genus Gryllus; species Gryllus bimaculatus. The sequence goes on from BOPP01000017.1 coordinate 5,644,320, forward strand.
AGATCTCGTTTTTCTAAAAAAAATGTAGGTTTCCTTTTTTAAAGTTGATTTTTAGTACAGATGTTCAAAAGACAAAAATATCTGCAAATTTTGTAGTATTGAAATGTTAGCGTTTTGCACTTTTCGAAAATACGGAGTCCCCGTCCTTTGATATGTTAGAGAGGCAGTTATAACGAAACTCACGAGCCGAACACCACTCAAAGGCAATCATATATAAGTGATAAACAGAATACATTAACACAGATCAGATGAGCGTGTGCAAATACCGCGCCGTACTTATGCATACTGGGGACGCTACGCATAACACATAATATCTAACACTTCTCCTCGAGTCGAGCCACAAAGACCACTCAAGAAACGCATTCCGACCACTTCAATACAGCGTTGGTGTTTAGAGCCAAACCGGCCTTTGGTTAAAAAGACTTCCGCCTGGTCTTCAGAAGGAACATATATGTTGAATTCCATCCTCTTCAACAAATCTCGCACGAAACGATGGCGCACATGTGCTTGCTGTTGGCATGTTAGGTCGAGCGGTTCCCTGGCAACGTGAGTAAACCATGGCTGTCACAGAAAACTGTCAAGTTACTGAAGTTCAAGAAGCCCAATTCTTGGAGGAATTTTCTGAGGAAAACTATAGTCTCTGACAAAGACATGTACTCGGACCGCAGAGTAGACAGGCCCGCTGCTTTCATGAGTCCCTTGAAATCGGTCTCGTTCAGCTTGAAAAGGAAACCAGCGTACGACCTATCTTCGCGGCACTTCTCCCAGTCACCATCGGTGTACTGTTTTTAAAGATCCTAGACCTGAACCGTATCTCAGATTGAGCCCTTCAGATAACGTAGCACACTTGGCAGTCTTTCTATGATCGGAACCTCAATAATTATTCAATTGTCCTGAATAACTTGCCGCAATCGCAATGTCGGGCCGTGTGGTAGGTGCCAAGTATGTGAGAACTTCAACATGCTCACGGTATGGATACTTCAAGTCTTCCAGGGATTGGATGAGTTCTTCAAGAACTTGACACTTGTATCCACAGGGGTAGATATTGCATTGCAACTAGTCATGCCAATCGCAACAGCAGATCCTGGATATAACCTCGCAGATACGTCACTTGCCTCTCCGATTACTCGAATTCTATCCCCAGGCAGTGCTTGACGAAACCCAAATCCTCGACATCGAATTGATCCCTTCGTCAGCTTTGTGACCACCTTTCGTTGCGTGAAGCTATCGAAATATCAACGTAAGTTTCGATGAAAGTTATGTCTTCCCCTGATCCGATGTAGAATAAACAAGGATCATACTTTGAAGAGGATCCCAAATTCATTGTTGCGTCCAGTGTCGGTACCAACTTCTTCCAGCTTGGCGTAGTCCGTATAAGAACTTGTTCAAATGGTACACCTCGTCACCATTGGAAAGATTTTTAATCTTCGCTCTCGCTCCAACATGATTTCCGCCTTCAGAATTTACGATATCTTGTAGAATTTCTTGAAGATTCCCTGGTTGCTCAACGTAGATTTCCTCTTCGAAAACTCTGTTGAGATATGCGGTTTCAGCCACAGTGCCTGTCGCCACTCGTTTGCGTCGGAACCATATAACGCCTCTTTCATGGGCACTTCAGACAGAACTAGTGGTGCTATAGAATGGCACAGACCTTCTCTTATACGTTTTCCTTTGGTGTGGGCTAGCTATTCGGACTTGCCACATACTCTTGCCAGCTACTATCTATTGCCACCCAAAGTACATTTTTTAAAAAAAACTTTTTTTAATTTTATTAACAGAAAAAACGTCCTAAATGGCAATTTCTATTGAAAAAATTGGGTTGGTCTTAAGAAAATGGTGCTTAAACGCTACTGTAAATTCGAAATATAAAGCTTAGAAAGCTTTGAAAGGAAAATTTTTATTGTTCGAAGAACTTCAATAAGTTATTTGAAGCACTTTAACTCACAAATAGAACAGTGTTTACAAATTGCTGGAAACGTGCTTGTAAACGGCGTGAGAAATGTTTTTTAAAAAAATACATTTTTATAATTTTTGGAAAAAAATACCCAAAAATAAACTACGTCATATTAAACAGTACAATTAGCACTACCAATTTCGAAATGTTTGAAGAAAAAGTTTGGAGCCGTTTTTGAGAAAATGTGTGAGCGTTTCTGAAAATGCAAGTTTTATAATAGTTTTCACAGAAAACGGTTGTGTTTTCGAGAAACTTTATATGGCATTATTTAAAAAGCACATGTACTCATCAATATAATAATGGGAAAAGTCGCAGCTAATGTAAATATTAACAAATGAAATAAATTACAGTTTTGTAATTTTTGAAAACAAACAAACAAAGGAATAGAGCAACATGACATTTTTGTCATTTCATAGAGTACATATAGCACTAAACATACCAGAAGTTTAAAGAAAAAATTTTGAGCCGTTTATGAATAAATTTTGAAAATGTCCATGGGGCTTTAGGTAAAAAAATTAATGAATGTTTTTCAAAATCGCGGAGCTTTGACTCAGACCACAGAGACGGGGGTTTATTCAATTTGGAAAAAATCTATGCTTAGTGTTGTTCTAGCGCTAGCGTTGTGTTGTTCACATACACCAGACATGGACGTTTTGCCGTCAATCAACTTTTCGGTATCAAGGACCTACAAAACGTAGATAGTGGCTACACCACGTGTTTGATGAATTTGTTTACTTAATTTATCAGCGGTTTTATCCACTTTTTTGTTACCGGGGCCTGGCAATGAATTGTTTTCTGCCGAAAATCCGCCGGTTTTTTGGCGCAGCATTACATAACTTTCCTTATATTACGTGTATTACTCCGTATATACGTATGCATACGGGAAAGTAAAAATTAACTCTTCTCTTGAATCTTCGACCTCGCACAAAACTGGAGCGTGCCTTATCGGTCTTCCCCTCGTACCGGACCTGATTGTTCTTGGTCAACCGCGTCTCCTACGTTCAATTTCTCGAGTAGGATGTCCCCCAGGAACATTACCTTCAGCTCTGTCTTAAGTTGCGTGATCCTAATGAGGATGCTTCTGTCTGGATGGAAACCGCAAATCCAATAAAAGAAATAAATTTATTTAGTACAACAGCAATTGTACTAAGGAAAACTAAATAGCTTATGTAGTCCTGTCTCCCAATGCCCAAAAGCTTCCATTGAGAATAAACTTCAATGAACAATTCCCTGCAGTACATAATTATTTCCTCTTCAAATATCGACTCAACAGTCTTACATTTTCAATTTACCGTGTAAACTGTGGGGAAAATCACAGATAACGAAAAGAGAAATTGAAACCCATATAAAGAAGATATTTTGGGAAAACTATTGAATGTAAGATGTTTTCTATTTGTTTTTCAATAAAGATCAGTATATTGTAAGCTTTTACAAACGTAAAGGGACACCTGTATGCAAGATCCATATACATGTACATGTATGGTTCTTGTCTGTGTGCAAGTAACTGATGGAATCCACTTTAAATAATGCTTGCAAAAAATTATCTTTGTGAGATGCAGAAGTGAACATATTGTACTTATTAGTATAATCACTTAATATGTTTGCTGTATTACTGTTATTCTCCAGGTTTCATCGGAAAAAGAGGTGCTTAAAAGAGAAGTTGCAGAAATGTGTGACAGAGTGCAGTTACTGGAGAAATCATCTCGGCAACTGGAACTTGATAATGAAAGACTGGCATTCAAGGTAAAATAAAAAAGTTATTGCAATTAGAATTGGAGTTTTGTAAAGAAAATGTTAAAAAATTATTTTAGAAATCAAGGTAGTCTTAAACCAGTTGTTCAAAATGCTCCTAGCATTATCCATTAATGAAATAAATAATGCACAATATACTTGCTATTATCCGAAATTATTGGGACCGAAACTACCATGGATACAAAAAACACCAATAATTCAGAATTAATTTGATAGGAATGTAAAAAGAGATAAAATATATATTTTTAGTTCAGTGTTAAAAAACGTTTCATAATAAATATTTGCATTAGTAACCAATTCAAATTCACATTCGAATTTTAAAATAACTTGCATGGAAACAATAATTATAATACCATACAAGAACTTCACAAAAAGTCTGATATTTGTCTGGGATAACTTCTTCCTCTCTAGAATGCAATGACGATGTTTCAACGCTGTAGATGCAATAGATTCAAAGTTTCCAGTGAATTACGTTTATTTTGTACTTGTCTAATTACTGCCTCGGTCAACAGACTCTCGGATAATCGCCAGTCTATTGTATTTGTTTTGAAGGTAATGCTTTAAGTTGGTTTACAAATGTGTCTTCTTTAATAGAAATTAGAATAGCCAAAGTTGTTTTGTGCATCGGTGCTATCTATAAGTATATGGTGTAAATTTAATTCAAACATTTTTTGCTACAACAGTATGTACTTTCTCATGATATTTTTAATGGTTATGTAATATTATAACATGACAAAAAATTCTTAAACAAACAAAGCATGAAAAATACATATATTTTTTAAATTCAAATGCATAAATGAAAACTCTGCCGTTGAATTCAGTGTATTCACGTTCTACATAAACATACCAATGATACACGATGCATATTTTAGCCATAAATAAAATTATTAGTTTATATTAACACGAAAGAAAAGGCAGCATTCATTATCGCCTTCTGTTATTAGTGCAGCATTACAACAATGGTTACAATCAACAATGACCACTAATTTGTATGGGCTACACATATTGCCAATTAGCATTGTTGATACCGCTAGTAAGAAAAGAGTAAATGAGAATAATTTTTTCTGTATGGGCTCTCCAATAAAGTTTTATGCTTCAAGATCACATAATTTAAATTCTACTACGGGTAAATGTAACTGAAATCGTAAGAGGAATGTTCAATTCCATTTTTTGTTAGCATTTGATTGGGATCCTTCATGCTTGTTAGATGAATACAAAAGTGAACAAACATCTTATTTTCAAAACATTCAAACCTCTTCATTTTTAGAGCAATTATAATTTTCCCTATCATCAAGTATTATAAAAGACCTGGTCCCTTTAAAATCACACTTTCACACTCATTAAGAATTTCTCTCCAACTACTTTATAATCAGGGAACGGCTTTCTATGTAAATACATATTTACTAAATAAGCTAATATCAACACTAATTTGTATTCTTTTTATGTTTCACGATGTGAAAAGTTCACAAATGCTACTTTTATTTTCTGCATATTTCCAAATGTTGGGTTTTGCTACATATTTGAATGAAATACCATATTTTTTCCATATTTCTTATAAAATTAGTCCGTATAGCATTTTACAACCCTGAATTTTCATTAAATACTAAAAATGCATCTCAACAATGAGAGTTAATAAATTTCAGTAATTCATTAAACATTAGTGTTTTTGAAATGCAGAGAGAATTGACAATGGGAAAAGCAAGTTAAGAAACTGTTGATATTTTAATTTATGTGAAGAATAGATCCACTCTTTGATCCTGAGGCCCTGTCTGAGGGGGCTTAGTGTCCTGCTGGCGGAAGGAGGCGTGAGAACTGTTAGATTCGTTTGACTGATGATCTTGATACCTTGATGGTCTGAGGGAAATGCACCTTCCTTCAATTCCAGGCTGCCACCCAGAAATTACATGATGTCACAACAACTAGAACATCAGATTTCAACTTATACTGTGTTAGCTGCAATCAATTCAGATTACTAAGTATTGGTTCAGTTCTATTAATCTCTCTATTAAGCGAGTGTAAATGCCAAAAATAACAATCAGCAATGTAAAATTAGATGTTACATTTCAAAATTTAAAGATGAAATTTTATCAAATGACAGTGAAATATTATTTTACCATTGTAATTTTTTATCATATTAGATCCATATTTAACTTAATATTTGATAAAAATAATTACATATATATTTACAAATTTCATGTATTTTTAGTCCACATAAATCCGTTCCCAGGTTATAATTTTATGAATGAGAGCCTAAATAATTGTGTTCTTTATGAATTATATGATGCAGAAATTTTATTTTACCAGAAGCATTAATTATTTCTGTATTGTCCACACAAACATTATTCAAAAGGGAATTAGTGTCGCACAGCAAAACAATTTCACGTGACATTCTTATTGTTATATGGCAACTTCATAACCAGAGTGGCCAAATAGTTGAAGAATGAATCTCAATTTATCGTATATTAAATGAAATTTTGTACAAAATTATTTTCAATAGTGAATTATAATAAAACTATAATTATTATTAAATTCATTAAGTTAATTATAATTAAAAGCAAAATAAAAGTCTGCAACACCGCACACATATCCAGCTTGATAAATCTTAAGAATTAAAATGATCTCCAGGCCCTGAAAGAAATGCTCAAATTAATAAATATTCCAAATTAATCATTTGGATATTACTTTTCTCTTCGAGCAAATGGTTGCCAGAAATTGTTTTCTTCCAGGTAATGTTTGTAACACATATGCATTTATATTTGCAACTAATAAAGATATACATTTTTGCACCTAATGTACTTCAATTTGTAATATTAACTTAAAGAATGAGAACTGATTTTCAGAATATCCAACTGCCTCTGCCTCTCAAATTACTTTTACAGACTGACGTTGCCTCAAACAAAACACTGGAAATTTGAATTAATCGCTTCAAATTGTTTTCCAATTTTCACAAAAAGTACTTACAATATTGAAAAATTGAACATAACCTTAATTGAAAATTTGTTTTTATGAACCCATTTCATTAAGGAAAAAAATCATAACTTCATAATTGTAGTTGTGAGAAAGCCCCAAGACAATTTTGATTTTTTACAATTTTCGAAACCTCTGGATTTTTATCCAACATGACTGCATTCCTTCTGATCGACAGGTCCTAGGTTCGAGTCCCGACGGTGGCAGGATTTTGGACACTAGCTTGTTAGCTAGGTTGAATTCAGTCGCTGTCTGGAGGAGAATTCTATGCGCTCAATGTGCCGGGCTGCTCCATGCGTTCAATGTTCCAAATCTCGTGGAATACGTGGAAAATTTGATATAAAATATTATAATTACATTCATGATAATCACACTATGTAGTTCTATTACCTGGGCTCTAATTATAATAGAAGAAACCAGCTTTATTCTGTTTTATTCTTTTAATTAAATCAGTAATTGTGAACTGTGAAAGAATAGTGATTAATGATGCTGAAAGTTTCAACAGATTATTGGTGAAATTGAATTTTCACACATGAATTCTAATACATCTGCTCATTCACAATCACATTCACATAACAATACTCTCACACCCATAAATCCATGCACAGTAGGGATTGAGTACGATCTCATACGGGATCATCTAATTTTCTGAGTTCTGAAAAACTTTGTCAGGACACAGCAATGTTCCATATTTTGTTTCATCCATATTTTTTAATTACATTTTTTGTTATTGGATACCATGTTAGGGACTTTGTTAGTGCCTCCCCGTGCATCTCATATGTCTTTGGCTTTTTTAAAATATTTACAACCTTACTACTCCAAACACAACTGTAAAGTGAAAACTTTATTTTCTAATACGTTATATTCAAAATGAAAACTGATGAAATTGCCTATGAGATACTTTGTATCAATTCTTCTACTGCCAAAAGTGTTAGACTTATTTGCTAAGGAACATTAAAAATTTTCAAAAATGCTTTAGTGCTTCATGCCTTTTGATAAACATTGCCTTTTAGTATTGGTTTTACTGCAATATCCTCAAACTTGAAGTTCAAGAAATTTCACTTTTTGAAATCAGTTATTTTATCTTTACCCTCTGAGTACCACGGTTTCACTGGAACATAAAATACCATGGGAGTGCTTTTCCAATTACACGTTTTGACAAATTTTTTTAACTGGAACATAAAAATTCTTTCAGTTGGCATCTATTGATTGATAGTAAAAAGTTCAAATGGTGTTTACACTTGTTAGAAGGCAATATTATTAAACAAAAGCAAACATTTTATTCCGAAAAGTTGCAGAAAATACCATGGGGGTCTTGCAACGACCCCAAACACATTTTTTAGGAATTGTTACATAATGTAAGGCATTTATAAATGTATCCAATGAATATGAAAATGAAATAAGATAAAAAACTCTTTGAATATTCATTGAGCCACAATTAAATCTGCTCAGGTTTTTAATGAATTTCCGTAAAATTTCCAAGAGATGAGTTATCAACGACCCCATGGTACTCAGAGGGTTAAATAAGCGAAAGTTACAGAATTTCAAATGTTTGGACAGTTTTAACTTGGAGAGAATGACTGCAAAATTTGTGGTGTATGACAGTACTGTTTCCTTTACACACGAACAGGAAAGAACCATTTTAGATCCCAAGTCAATAAATGTAAAATAAAAAAGAGCAGCGAATTATCAGAGGTGTGTTTTGTCATTTCGCAATATTTTCAGGAGAAAAAATTAGGTTTCCTGTATTGATTGTAAAACAATTCTAATGCACAAATACACGTCCAACATATAGATGCACATATTTGAGTTTGACACCTTTGATCTAATGCAGAAAGTCAATTGACATTGAAGTTGATGAATTTATGAGAGTGTGTATTCTGCAGAAATGAATTGAAATATCTTTTGTGTTGTATTTCCCCATATTGTACCTATTTCAGTTATCAGAAGCATTGGCTGAGCTTGAAGAGAGGGAATCTCAGTTGAAACAGTTAGGTGTGTGTGAGTAACAATGAACTTGATTTGGATGTACTGATTTTGAATGTTTTTGTGCACAGTATATATTTTTCTTTCTGATTGAGTAACATCAAAATATTCTATTTTTATGTGGTTTGTAATCACAGTTAGATAACATACCACATGCATATATTTATATATTTTAACATTCATTATGTGCTGGTTTTATTGAGGTTATATTTGAATTAAATTGTGAAGGAGGATCAAACTTAAATTGAAAGTTATTCAGAAGACAAAATCCTGCAATTGCTTTTGTGAAAAAGGAATAATGAAACATTGAAGTGAGATTTATGTGAAGGTGTAGATATGTATAATTTTCTGGAACGCGTATAATAATAAAAAAGTACAGGAAATATTTAGTTACCTTAAATACAATTATAAAGAAAATAGTTTTAAAGGGTTTAAAGGTGGAATGTATTTTGTCAGTTATTTATCATTATACATATAATAAGAAATATGAAATAGTTAATTTTATATAATTTTCTTAAGGTACTGATATTTTCATAACTGTAGTTAGAAAAAACGGGAATATTTTGATGTACTCAATTTTTAGCACCTGCACGAGAATTCATTCTCTGGAAGACACAATTGCATGAAATAATTTAGATGGTATTATTTATAAGCATGTTCTATTTATTATTTTCTCTTTGTCTGCTTGAATTTATTTGTATAATATTATTATTTGTATGAATTCAAATGAAGTTATGTTTCTGTGCAGTTTTTGTGGTCAAATTGATGTGTCTAGTTACTGTATATTTATTTAATTTCAGACATTAGAAAAATGTAGACATGTTATGACAAGTCTGGAAGGTTTTGTGCTCTGTAAGACTAAAAATTAATGTTTATTTTCAGTCAACAATGAAGGCGAGCAAGCAATTCAGAGCAGTATCAATTTATTGTGGCCAAGCTTTCGACCAGGAGATTCTCCTCACCCTAACTGCAAACGCAACTTGTCCCTACCACCTCGAAGTGATTCTCCTCGTAATACATTGAAACGTCCAGGAAGTGCTAATAAACTGTGAGTGAACCAATTTTTATTTTGTTAATATAATTTTTTAATTTTTCCCCAATTTTTTCTGTATATATTAATTTCCAGAGATGTGAAAGGTTTATTGCATGGTCCTTTGGTTGTAAGTGGAATGAATGAAGCCCTTTCAGATAGAATGGGAGGTGAAGAAGTTACCACACAGACAGAAGATCATCAAGATAATCGTGATATTGAATTAAATAAATCTCATTCATTTGGTGAAAAAGATCTAGATCTCCGTTCCCAGAGTTTTGGGTATGCTTGCCGCCTTTTTATATAAAATTTATCAGAAAAATTATGTACATTTTATAATTTTTATATGAAAAAGAATTGTGAAAATCAAATGGATGTAACAACAAAATGTTTTTTATGCATTTCTTTGCAGTGCTGATTCGACTCCACCAAGTTTATTGCTCAGTGAAATTAGTGGTTCTCCAAAGAAACTAGCAAGTTTGTTAGATTCTCAAATTGCGGCTTCTCGAACTGAACTTGTAAGACTTGAAGAAATTAAAAAATTGCAGGTAGAAATGCTAATATTTGTTATCAAATAGATTGTCTGCTGTTCTGTATAATATTGAAGTAGTTCGTGTGTTTATGTGTGATGCGGGTTCCAAGAACTCAAGTTCGCAGAATTTTGCTTAATGAAATTCTTTCATTTTCTAACTTCACTACCAAACATTCTATTTCTAATGTTCGTTCTTTATCTTGTGTGAGTTTATTGTATTGCTTTTTTTTTGTTTTCTGTAGGGTGAATGTGAAAATCTCAAAGGGCAATTGACAGCTGTGACTGAAAAATACAACAACTTAGCTATGAGACATATTCAGTACAAAGCTAAACGCAAAGCTCAGATTGATGACCTCAGGTTAGTGTTTCATCTGTGCATTCTAATTTGATCTGCTTATTTTATCTTCAAGGGTTATTGGTTTTCTTGAATTGAAACAATAACAGTTTTTTTCAATTTTATGTATCTACATTTACAGAAATAGGTTAGATGCAGAAATCAGTTCAATGCAATGCCAGGTAGACAATTTACAACAGCAGCTTTCTGTGCAGAAGAAAATGCTCACTTCAGAAGAATGTTTTCGGGAGCGAATTGAAACAGATTATAGACACCTACAAGAAGAAAAACGTACATTAATGGTTAGGTAAGTACAATGTAATAATAGATGTATGTATTCATTACTCCTCTTTTTGAGTTATAAATGGTGTTCCTAAAGCAATATTTTCATGTTGTTAACAGTGTAATGCAGTTGGAAGCATCGGTTAGAGATAAAGAAAGAGAAATTACTGTTTTAGGGAAAAAAATAACATTGTTAGAAAATGCTAATTCAGATCTCCTTGCTAAAGTTCTCCAGCTCAAATACACATCAGTTAGGCATTCAAATAAGAATTCAGGTGCAATACCAAAAAGTAACAGTGTTGAAGGTGTTTTGATGGACCTGGGAAGTGTATGAAATTTCATATTTTATTTCATTCAATTCACTCGGTAATTAACACAAAAAAGTAGAATAAAAATTAATATATCCTGAATTTACATCAGAAATTGCATGCTTCAGTTGTAGTTCAAGTTTTAAGTGCGTGTCTGTGTTCCACACCAATACTATTTAATTCCGAACTGAACCTAATCAAACCTGTCACCATGGTAATTTTACTAACAATGAAGTAATGTGGTATAATCTTTTTTCATCTTATTTATTCATGAAGTATGAAGTTCACCTGTTCATTTTTAATGTACCCATACTGATGCTGTCTAATTATTATTAATTAAACATTGTATATACGAATATATCGTAATTGCAGGTATCATCTGCACATGTTATATTAAGTTCATTTTGCTAGAGGCAAGAGAATTGGGGGTTCAGGTTACTTAGATGGCTATATTATCAAATCAAATCTATAGCTCATTTGTAAATTCAAATTTGTCCTATTACAAATGAGTGAAATTTCATTGTTAGTTGTCAAAACTCATTGCTGTCTTTTAGTCTTTATATTGGTACAGGAAATTGGGTAGGAATTTTGTAACTTAAGAAAATGTGTGCATATGATAACTGAAATTCTGTTCAGGAATAAAATTATATAAAATGATTGTCATTAAACAATAACAGAGTTGCATCAAAGTAAGATATAGTGAGCAAACATGCAGACCTATTTTTTTGAATGTAATTTTTTGTCACGTTGTTACAAAATCAAATATTTGAATATTTTGTGTCTTATTTATTCTTAATTAGAGTAACTGGCATTACTGTGAGATACTGGAATTCATTTGTCAGTACCGTGAATTGTTCATTGTCTTAACTCTAAAATGAATTAAAAGAAATGTTCTCAAATATATTTATTACTGTTGAGAAGGCTATATATGGAGTAATCTTACTAAATGTATTCAAAAGAAATTGACATAAAGAAATCTCACCACATTTAAAGTATTTCCATTATGCATATACTTGAACATTGTTATGTCGTACTAACAATTAAAAAATTACTAGTTCAAAATTATTTTTAGAGTGAAATTATTCCATACTTCCTCCTGAAACACTTTCTTGATCTGCCACTCTGAGAAGGATGCTACTCTGTTAATATATAATCTGACTTACATTGGTGTGAAACACACTTCATCCAAATTTAATTTCTTATATTCATTATAGCAAAATTGTGCCAAAATCTCTTTTATAACTATAATCTAAAACATCAACTAAACATGTAGATTCGATAGTGTCAAATGCACAAAATTTTATTATTTTCATTTATTAACGAAATATGTTACTATATTTTTATTCGTATATCTGTTGCAAATTATTGTTAAGAGAGAGACTACTTTGAAGCATGTACAGACTTCAAGAGTTTGCCATGAAAATGAAAATCTGTTTTTAAAGCGTTGTTTACATGTGCTTAGAATAACATTTTTATCAACAGTTAATGCAAATTATTTGATGTCTTATTCATTTCACGACTGTTTTTAATTTAATCTTTTACAATGCACAATGATATTAGAAATTATTAAGATCCTTTGGATGTATCCATTATCCAATAGACTGTATTCATACTGTTAGTATTGGAAAATTCAATCTGGATATTCAATCAAGAGGAAATTACTTCTTCATACATTGTAGAAAACTATCTCATACATGTAAACAACATATCAATATCTATACTTTTGACAATTGTATGTACATGTGTGCTTCTCTCTTCCTTTCATGTTTTGCTGGCACTTCTGCAGGTGATTTGTGAAATTATCTCACTTTTTATTTGCATTAGAAATTAAAGTTCATTGCAATGTTTTCTTATTGGGAAGTGTCAATTTTTAGGTGAACTATTAGGAAGCCTAATGTGATATAATAAGTTAGTATCTTTTTTGATTATTCAAAATGCAATTGAGTGTCTTGCATTTTTTATGGCTCTGTAGCTTAACTCTCAAGAATACAGTATTGATCTAGTCAAAAACTATTTTATATAAATCATGTTCATTAATAATATTTATGTAACAGTGAAATAAATTATGTTATTTTAGAACTTATTTAATTTGGAGTAATGCATTGTATATTATATATTTACCTAAAATATGAACAAGGTTTCATAAAATACTTGTTAGTCAGCAATAAAGTGATAAGGATGATATATATTTTTCTGACAAATTGTCTGAGGTAGTATTGAAAATGTATCCACTTAGGAAGAGTTCTTGTACCTTAAGTAGCATTTATGACTATCATATACCAATGTCCGAACTCTTCAGTTACATGGGGAGGAAGCTTCTGAACTAATGTAGCAATGTGTTAAAATATGTGTTTTTGTTATTATACTATATACTTTTCTTAGTTTCACATGAATTATGCAAATGTTTGTCATGCCAAAAACCTGTATTTTTTTCCTTTTATTCTGTAATTTATGTCCAAAAAATTGAATGGTATGTAGTGTTGCTAAGTTGCAATAAGTAGCCTAAGTGCATTTTATTTAATTTAAATTTTTTTCTATCTGTTATGTCTTATGTTTATTAAGACTTTGGGGGGGGGGCAAATTTATTGCATTATTTTTAAAATAATATGAATAAAAGCATTATTTTAAAAATAATACAAATAATCACATCAATTCTATTTTCATTAATGTAATAATTGGGTAAGAATGAGTACTGTGTTATTTTGTACAGTTCTATGCTTCAAAATATCATAAAAATATTTCTTTCTAAAGGAAATATGCACTTTTCTTTTATTGGAATTTTTCTTGATTGTTCAGAACAAAAAATACATGCTGAAGTACATTAGGAAGTGTGAATAATTTATTGCAAATTGTAATGTTTGTAGTTTAAATGTTTTTTGTATTAAAATACACAAATTACAATCTGAGTTTGTGTTCTGAACTTTCAAGTTATGTTCAATTGTCAATGTGAAGTTTATGGCCACAAATAATTTGAAAAAGAATATTCTCTTGTATTATTATTACTTTTGCCATATGCTAGACATTTTTCTTTATCTGTCCAAGGGCTGCTTCTTTTTATGTGTGATATAAGCACCACACATTCTTGCCAACTGAAAGGTAACGGTTGAATGCATTTCTGCATGATATGCTGCCAAATATTATTATTAGATAAAGTACTATACAAATGTCAGGAGATCAAACATATATACATTTTTATGATAGTTCTGTGTTACTAATGTAAGTCGTACTCATGGTTGTGGATCTCACTACACTACAGTACACTCACCATTTTCAGTCACTCAGTATTTCTGTGTGCTGTTTCCCTACTGGTTATGGACATTGTGTAGAAAAATCACAATTGTCATAACCAGACAGAGAATTAGTTTTATAAAATTCGAAAAGAAGTATTTTTATTGCTGCAGTTTTATGCCACATTTTATGTGAAGTCTTTCATTGTAATTCCAAATAACCATTTATGACTTCCATTTGCCATTTATACTCTTCCTAAAAATATATTTCTCTAATTAGTGTAGTAGTTGAATCCGTCCAGTGCTTTTGCTGTTCGGGTCAATATGTAAATTCTTCAAGAGCTATGTACTGGTAGTACTTATATTTACCAACAATGCCAAAACTGAATGTATCTCTAACTAATTTGGACAAACTGTTGTTGTGATGAATATTGTGTCCAATCTGAAATACTTTGTGCTGTGTGTGTTTGGCTAAGTGTAGGTATCTTAGGTACAGAATTCATTGCATTTATAAATTTCTATTGAAATTTAAGTAATTTTAATTCATTTATCAAGAGACTTTTTTAACTTCTGTGTTCTATTTGTTTCTTATGGTTGTGAAGGGAGTGGTGAAGTTGAGACCAAGTATTTTTTTATATTAAGGTGCCAAAGATATAATTGTTACAAGTTGAACGTCTCTCTTTAATCTTCCATATGTTATGGGTTGTATATAATATAGATTTTAAAGTGCCAAATAAAGTATTTGTAAAACAATTTTTGCTTTATTTCTCAAATCAGTACCAATTTAGAATAGGCAGTGTGTCACTATGGAAAAAACAATTTTATAGGAAAGGTGCTAAAGACAATGAATCAAACACTAAATGAAATTACCATTTTTGTTCAATAAATAGCCGTTAATACATCAGAAAGTTAACTGAATTATCGACACACAATGCTTTGCGCCTTATAGGAATTTTCGCGTGATGTTACCCCTTCTCCGTTTTCATAGATTTGTTTACAAGCATTGGCGAGGCTCACTGCGCATGCGCGCTCGTCACACGTGACGGTGGAATCAAAACAAAACCGGCCGGAGAGGCAGCGCTGGCATTTGAAGGTAGCGTTGTTGTCTCGCTGTTCTGAGAGCTAAGTTAGCGCGTTGGAGTGGAGTTAGGCAGCTTGTGAGGGTTTGGTGGTATCAGCCCCTACCTCAGTGTACCTGATTTTATTTGTGATTTATATTTAAGACTGAGTTATTCAAGATGATGGAGCAGGAGATTATTAACGGACACGATACAGACATTGATGTGCCGGAGGTACGTCAAAATGGCGTCGTGAATGGTGAAGATTCTGGAAACGCCGGCAATGAAGTCAATACGGGCGTGGACTCTGTTTCTGCCGACCATAGAATTAAGAGGAAAGCTAAGAGACTAATCAAGCAATTGAGCAAGGAAGTTGTCACAAACGGTACCTCAGTCATTCCCAGTACTCGCTTCCTGAAAAACAGCCGTAAGCCGAGGAACGGATTCGGCAGAGGCCTTCCCAAGAAAGGTAATTATTTCCGCACCAGAATTTAAAATATATTGTAATGTAGCGTAAATGTAATTGTATACATTTCGATTTATAGTTATAATTTTCCTTATGTATGTACGCTTGTTAAAATTTACGGGCTTGATTTGTTATTATCGATGCAGTTTGTTCAGGTACTGTTGTTACGTTTTGATACATTAAGGACGTGATGTTCTCAATGTTTGTTGAAACTTTCAATATGGTTTGTATGTGAATTTACTTTCATCCCTAACCATTGTCACACTGCATTCTTTCGCATCGAAACGTATAATTAACGTGCCTACAGCCTTATCTTAAAATGAATGTTTTACCTTGCAATACTTTTTCACAAAAATCCCATTTATTCAATAATTCTTCAATTTTATCAATAAATGTATCTTAAGCGATGAGATAGAAGTCCACCGAAAATATATTTTTGGTGCTAATGGTTATCACATTAAAATAATGTGACGTGAATTGTAACGCTTCATGTTCAGTTATTGAGCGTGCATTTGACGTGTGTAGTCGGCGTAGCACTTACAGCTGTTATGACGGGAGATAAGTTTGGTTTATAATTAGTGAGCAATGAAGACTTGCGATTCCGTAGCACCGGATATAGGGAAATGTTTATTTCATGAATGAAACTACACGGAAGTTAATTCGGAAAAAGTCACAAAATTATATTCAGTTTCTGAAAAACGTTGAGGCTTTTAATGACAAGTAGCGTTTATCGCAATGGCGGAATAAATAGTTAACAGAAACAATATTATTGTGAATGTTGACACGTGCTTATTATTGATTGCAAAGACAAGGCGTACGTCTTATGTTTAGCCTTAGAGCTGTCTGTCGTTGAACTGTATGTAGGTCACATCC
Organism: Gryllus bimaculatus; assembly: GCA_017312745.1. Classification (NCBI taxonomy): domain Eukaryota; kingdom Metazoa; phylum Arthropoda; class Insecta; order Orthoptera; family Gryllidae; genus Gryllus; species Gryllus bimaculatus. Next base: position 5,661,089 of record BOPP01000017.1, read on the forward strand.
CTACGACGACGCTAAGAATGTCTTGGTCTTATCTCATTTCGAACTACGAAGGTATTTTAGAATGTTTCGTCAATAATATGAGGGGGGAAACATTTATTATGAAATTATCTCATCGAATAACAGCATTAGGTACTAGGGGCTTCGGAAATTCAAACGCCTGAACGCGTATAGCCTTTGTTTGGCTGACTCAAAGTAATGGAATAGAGATTAAGAGGTCCAAATGTAATATTTCGGCGGGAAACAGTTTTTGGATGAATGTGGAAAAATAATAAATGGTTTTATTTCTATTATGTATGTAGTTTCATAAAAACTATTCAGATAAATTACTTGAAAATCAGTTCTAAAGTTATCTAGATTCCAAAACGACAAGTGTTGCATTTTGATCCTCATCTCCTCCTCGGGTATATGTATCATTTGTATTCGACAACTCAAGAAATAATTCATTTTGACATGATTGTCGTTTGATTTGTACTCTCTAATGCAATTCTGGCACTGCTACAGTAGATGGTAGCATAGTACAATGCTGTAAAAATCGTCACCAATCATTGCGTACAACTTTTCCGATCATATTGATAGAAGATCTTAGTTTTCTTCTTTGACTAGCCTTTTCGTAAATTCCGTATAACTGTTTCGAAAACTCGATATGTTGGTTAAAATCTATGCTGTCTGCCTGGGTCATGTTCCATTTGTTTCAAGTATTTGTGATCCATTGCAAAATAACCGAAATGTATCAATTACTGATTGTGCGACATAATAAAGTAGAACTGTTGTATAAAGCATCTCTGCTTACTTGATCATAAATCAAGGTTGAAAATGTTGAATTCTGGTTCTAATTTCAAATATCTGGCATCTATTTAAAGCTGAAGAAGTGCATTTTGCTGTTACCTATATTATGAACTACGTAGATTTGAACCACTAAAACTCGCTACCCACTCAAAAGTGGAAATACTGCTTATAGTGATTGACCTCTTCAGAAACTTTTTTTTCACCGTTCCTATGTTTTCATTTATTGCACAGATGTGATGAATTAATTTGTTTGAAATATTAATGAACTTTTCGTAAATGCGGAATGTCGTAAATGAAGCAATTTCCAACCCAAGTTTCCCAGGAAACGAAAAACAGGTTTTATAAAAGTAAATGAAACTGCATCGTGCATTATTTTGTGAAATTGCCTAAAAACATTGCGATTCCAGTTTTACATTTTGGATTTTCTAGCATTAAGGAAGACATTAAAAAAATAATGAAAATGGTCCCTGTCGCTAGGGTTTTTGAAAATTGCCGTATTTGTTTCGTCATTTTTAAATGTAATGGTTGTCAAGTTAAATGGAAGTGGTCTGACTCCAATTCGTCAGACGCTTCACAAATGTGAAAATGTCAAGCGGAAACCTCTTGACTGTGTATGTGAGGGGGGGGGGGCACAGGAAGGTGGTTACGTTTCTGCATCCCCCTATTAAGGGACGGATCCAGTCGTTAATTTTTGGGGGAGGGCATTGTTATTGTTAAATTATATATATATATCATTGTATTGTATATTATGTCTTGTAGGTATGATACTATGCAATATTATTTAAATAATAATTCTAACATAAATAACTATTTAAATCAATTTTGCCCAACAAAGGAAGGTAAACGAAAAAAACTACAGGCCTTTTTTTTAAGGGGGGGGCATGGCGCCCCCACCCCCCATCCGCGCCATGGATCTGCCAATGCCCCCTTTCCAATATGTTTTCACTTACATATGACGTACTATCAAGTAAATAAAACGAACAATGAGAATACAATTATATCTTTAATAGTATGATTAATAAATATAAAAATATATTTTATTATAGATTGTTTATAGGTTGTCCATTAGTATCTTCCTGAAATGTCATATAACAATTCTCCAAATTGTGTTTTTAAGAAAGGGGAGAGGGGTCAGAGTTTGAATGTTACAGAAATAATGTTTTATTACATCTACGTCCTTTCAAAATTTTCAGGAAGGGGCAAGGACCTCTGAATATTTTATTGTAATACTAGTTTAAATTACTGATAGCTGCTCGATTCCTAGGTATGATATATAAAAATGTTTGCCCATGTGAATTTTCGTGGAAGATTTCATTAGTGCTACGCTATATTAATGCATGTTTAATACATACGTGTTTAAAGTGTCCCTTGGAATCACCTTGACAATATGATCTCGAAAATCGGTCATAAAATCCGTGTTTAAGGTTCTTTTCAGCTGTTACTTCTCAACAAACGTCCGGATTAAGGTCTAGTGGCGCTGTTTCAAAAATGGTTTGGATTGGTGCGGATCGAAAGGATGCATGTAATTTTGTACCCGAAAATCGATTTGTATAAATGGGCAGATATGTTGCATAACTCTTAGGTTAGATGCTTATGAATTGAAACTTTGTTAATACGTCAAGAGTAAAATAAAGTTGTGCCATTCCAGGTATCATTGAGATATTTTAATTTAGAGTGCTTTACATGTAGCCCCTACGACATTTTCTGAAAAATTAACATTTTTTTCTTGTTAGAAGAAAGTGCATTTATAAGTATGACATACTTGCGATCCTCTGACATTTAAAAAATTGCAAAAATCGTATCTAAACACAGAGTATTCTTTTAGAAAGAATTTTCACCTCTCCACCCAAACATATTTCTTAATTTTTCTTTAAATAAAAAGTAGTGAACTCTGTATGTTTTAAAGCTTGCTATTATTAACCGGTTTTATAGTATAACTAGTATATTTTATAAAATTTAATAAACCGGAGCTTGTCTGCCGTTATTTGTTCATTATTTCTTGTGTGAGTTGTAATTTATCTATTGAAATCATTCGACATTTCCTCGTCGGGAAAACACGCGGGTTGTTAGCGAAGCAAATAGAGCGAGTTTTCGTAAGTTCGAAGAGTATTTTTAAATACAAAACTTTGTGGAGAAATGCAAACGAAATGTCAAGCTTTTCTCAGTGGTTATAATTATGTTGTGGTTTACGTTTTTAATGGAAGGTAGACAGCAGGATTTCTTTGCCATATGTCCCTAACATCATATATGTACAGATCTTGGTAAATATAAAACATTTCCTTTACATTTTCAGAAAGATATTGAACTGGGTTCAGTGATAAATAATATTGTTCCGGAATGTGTAAACCCTTTCATTTCATTATTCTTTGGGACTTAATACTGAGAAATATGAATCGACGTTTATGGGATTTTCTACTTTGCATATAAAGAATATACGGATGGTTCCATCAACTATGGGCCACCCCCCTAAATTCTTAAACGGTTCACGAATAGTGCTGTAGTTATCGCTCAAAATGCGAAATAATGGGTGCAAATAATATGTCCGTAATATTTTTCGCTTTCGAGAAATTTTATCATCTTTGATTTTTAAATGAAACTTTATATTTTTCTTTTTAGCAATGGATAAACCACATGAAATCATGTAGGAAGAATATAATGATGTATGAAATATTATTATTTTGATTGGTAATTGAGTTTAAAATTAACTTTTAATGCATTATTGCATTGCTCTATTTGGATTGTATTTATTGCTGATTAGAAAAATGTATAGTTCCATTTAAAAAATCAGAGATCATTTGTATTTCTCGAAAACTAAAAATATTTTAAGTAAAACCTATACGGCATATTACTTCACGATTCCTCATTTTTGTGCGAAAACTGCACCTCGATATCGTGAACCCTTTACATGTTTTTAGGGGTGGCACGTATTTTATTTTCTGCGTGTATTCTTGCTGTTCGAAATTTGAAGATGTGTACGGACATTCCAATTCACTTTTCACGCATATTGATTTTTATGGCTGGGATGTTTATTTCGAAAATCCTTTAAATTGTAGAACTTTAAATAACGTCATGCCTTTTCTTACTTTCTCGCCATTAAGATGATACTTATTAAGAAGAGAATATTATGTAATGCGGAAAAAGCGGAGAATTTTCGACAGTAAAAAAAGTATTGCCGGGTGCTGGTAACGAAAAAGTGGATTTGCTAAATTTAAGGAGAGGAGTCCTTTAATACGAGTAGCCAGAATCATGTTTTGTGGGTCCTTGATACAGAAGAATCGAATGACCGCAAAACGTCTGTCCATCCGTCTGTGAACAACGCTAGCGATTAAACCGTTCAGCCTATTTTCTCTAAAACTGATATTTCCAAATTGATCTGGCCGATGTTGCGGCTCCTTGAATTTAAAACCGATATTTTACTTTTTTTGGTGGGGGGAGTACTTTACTTGAAGCCCCTGGGACATTTAAAAAAAATGGCTCCAACGTTTTTGCTTAAATTTTGTTATTGGATAGTGTGAAGGACTTTTGAGAGAATGATGCAGGTGTTATTTTCGTCGAAAAAAATTTTTTTTCCCTCCGAAAATTGCAAAAATTCAAACATTTTTTAGTCTTCGTACAATTGCGGTTTAGATATACATTTTTTTCTTAATGGAATGTGTTCATCAAAAACTACTTCAAAAGAGGAGATGTTCAATATTTCGAAAAAATGAGTATTTTTCGCATAATTGTAGGCGCTTCTAAAACCAATTTAAACTATTTTCTCAGAAACTATTTCGAATTTTGTCTTCATATTAGCAAAGAACTGTAAAGATAGTGGCGATGGTTCTATTTTCAACGCCCTCTTCATTTTCGAAAATTGCTAAGTTCGGAATTGTTAATTCGAATTTCGCGCTTCGGTTCAGGCGTTGCCTGTGCGAAAAGTTCAACACAGGTCTCAAAATTCTTCGAATTCATCCCATTGTTGTCGGTCATGATGCAGATAATGTTCTTATGAAAGGAAATAGATTGAAGGAAGGTAATAAATTTGAACTTAGAACTACAACAAACACACTTCTATACTTAGAGAAGTTATAATCGCTGATTATGGTATTAAAAAAGTGAAAGCTCTCCTTAAATGTAATGAAGGTAGGCTTGTGTGAAATTATTCTTGTTTTTCTGTATTTTCTGAAAATACTGTAACATTTAAATTTATTCACATTGGTTTCATTTCTAAAAGTAAGAAATTACTGCTCTTCCTGACAATGGAAATAAATGCAAATAAGCACGAAAGGCAGTTCGTTTGAATTATACTTTGTCAAGTTTTAACTGAGATTTTAGCGAAGCAGAAATTACAATATTTTAAATACGTAACTATTTTCGAGCATGCGAGAAAGTGTGTGCTGTTGTAGCACCTCTAGTTTTAATCTGAGAAATTGTGTAAATAATACTTAGAGAAAAAGTTTCGATAATCCCGCGCATTCCTGCTAGTTTACAAATATCAATTTTTGCATTACTTGGTTTATCAAAAGAATATTACGAGCTAGATAACTAAAAGGCTCATAGACTACTACTCGGTACGATTTCGCTATTTGTTACTGTTATTATTAATTATAGACAACAGATATTTCAGTTTTACTAAAATTTGTGTGTTTTAACGAGAACGGTTGAATATGTTGACCGACGCAATTGAGTACGTTTTGACGGAGACAGATATCAGCCAATTAACGTGTGTGGTCTGTATGTAGTAATATTATGCTTTGGTTAACTTTAAATGGAACTTGCATAAAACTGTTTCAAATGTCTAAAGATAAAATATTCGTGGAGTATCCAATTGAAAAGACACGAATAAGGTCTACGGCACTGCGTACTTGAAGATTGAAAGACTGCAACAAGTATAGCTCGCACGCGGAATTTCTGTACCAATTCTAGTGACGGAACAGGAGGGATACTGCTATATTGAACACGTCTCAAAAACATATTCATAGCGTTTTGATAGGCAACCTCGTCCAAAAAATGTATACATTTTGTGTTAGTACCCAAGAAAACCAATGAAACAAATAAGTAAAGCATGCACAACTCATTTCTGGTCTTGAGTTTAGCATTTACAACCCCCTAGTTCGCATTCGAGAGAGCCCGAAACAGATTTTCGCATGGTCGTTTTTATTCCCCTGTGTGAGAGATTTTCTCCATTCTTACCTTTGTGATGGAATTTTCGTTTCCGATCATTCGTTCCAGCCTTTTCCTTTGAATTTCATTGAAGTGTTTGTGAGAGTTTCTTTTCAAGATTCTTACGTTATAATATTATTAGTGTACGTTGCACAGACTTCAATGTATCCCAACTATTTATTAGTCGCGAAAAATAATTATAACTATTTCGTAAAATGAAAGTAATTTTTTTATTTCTCCATGTCATGCTCCTTCCATCAACACTGTCATACTGCGTTCCTCCTTGCTCTGCCGCTCTGTCACCCCGCCCATTCGCGCCTTGATCTGATGGATTCGTGAGTCTAATTGCGCTTTGGGAATGTATCAGAATGCTTGTAGTAGAAAATTAAATGAACTTGCAGAAAACGCCTGTCTACTTTCGTGTGTTTCCTCACGGTTTGCGATATATTCCCGGAAAACGCGCACTTAAATTTACGTTAAGGTACTACTCAGAGGGGGTTAATTCCTAATTGTTGAGTAATTCATTCTTGACAAACTGGTATAATTTGTTGTAACTATTTACATAATTTTTATTTCATTTTTAACGGCATTTTTTTAAGATAGGCATTTGCCGCGTCTCATGGAATCTGTTTTACTAATGCGGAGAGAAACTGGAAGGAGACTACGCAGCCTCCGGCTATGTAAGAGGTGTCTAAGGTTTTGTTAGATATCTAGGAACTTGGCAAAAAATTCGAAAACATTGAAAGAGTTTCGATTTTGACTGAAAAATGAACGCATTGGAGTTATATCGCCTCTCGTCTACTTAAAAAAGTAAAAAAAGTAGTATAATGTATGTCCGGCACTATTATCTACCTTCAAGTACCTTCAAATCGAAATTGATTTAGCCTTTGAGAAGCCCAAACACACACAAATTATGAAAGCAATTGTGTTTATATATCGTGTAAATATCCTTATGAGCTTATGAAAAGACCGTTTCTGTATTCTCAAGACCTAAGAGGTCTGATGCTTCCCTTCACGCCAACGATAACACGGATATGTATAAAATCGTTTAATGAGAATCCGAATGTGTTGTAAATTATTATTTTAGTAGAAGAATTCTGCTATGTACCGAGTAGTTAGTATTTCTGTCATTTGATGTGTTTTGTTATGCTGTCCACGTATTCGGAGAAGGGTGGGATAGTCACACGTCACACTGTGTTTTTGTTTTGTGGTTCCATTATTTCAGAGGGTAGGGGAGCAAGAAGTGTTAAATACAAACTGCGGCTGCGGGTTTCAGTATTAGCAGTTTCCTCAGGTTTGGGTCATTGTTCGAAGGCGGCGAGTCGTCCGCTCCATTACTTTCACTGCCTAGCCTTGACATGGATCTGCGCGAAGCTCGCTTCCCCGCTCGCGCGGTCGTTGCCCCTTACCGCGTGTGTGACGTGACGACTGCCGCCGCCTCCATCCCTGCTGCCGCCGCCCAGCTGCTACCGGCACAGCACCCTGACGTAACTCTGGGCGTTACGCGGTTGCCTAGCGCCGCCGCTTGAGACGGCCGAGCGCCGTGCCGGGTCAGCGTACCCAGCGGGACACTTTCATTTCCAAGACGCCCGCTTGCCCTCTTCCGTGGCTGTCACAGCCTCTGGGACAGCTCCAGAGGGAACCGCACAGAGTTTGATCTTCGAAAGCCTGGCAATTCAGTGCCTGTCTCTAATAGTCTGCTTCAGAAGTCTCATTGACTTTTCATTTCCCTTGTCTTTACTTTCTCGTCTGCTACCTCCTGACGTAAAGAGAAAAAAAAGTATTGTAATGCCACAACGGACTGCGGCGAATTTTCGCCAGAAGAACTATTATGGGGGCCATGATATCGAAAAAGTGGGAACATTTTGTTTCTAGGAGTATGTGCAGTAAATAACTTCATCTACCACGTGTAGTCGGATCCACGATTGGTAAGTGGATGGTGAGGTCCGGCGACGACCTGCAAATCGGCTTGCTGAGGATTGCTCCATCGAGGTATGACCAGACAAACCAACAAACGGAAGTTTCGCCGAAATACAGTTTTTCTGCATCAGCGACACGCAGAATGTGTGTTCTGACCAAAGAAGGGACACTGCCTATTCGAAAGTAATTTACTACGCTTGCAAGAAAAGTCAACTTTTTCGGTATGAGGGCCCCACAAAACTAGTTTTACTGTCGAAAAATCGGCACTTACCTCTGCCGCAGTTCAGTACGTTTTCTGTATACTACTTATTCGAGAAAGTAATAAAAGTTGGTCCACGAACAGAGACGCCGCGGAGTCCTCTGTTTTCCTTTGCCCATTTCACGTTTTAATTAGCTGATCTTGTGCTCATTCACCCTACTTTGAACGACTACTTCTACTTCTCTGTGGATTAGGAGATGAGGGTAGCTGGCGCCTCTCGCGTGCGGAGAGATCGCCTTGTTCACCTCCCTAAGGGCGTGCGCTACTCAGCAGTATGCGTGTTTGACTTTCACTCGCTGGTCGTCGAATTTTAGCTCAGATCCTTCCTATCGGGCGCTCGCTCGCTCGCTACTCACTCACTCACTCACTCACTCACTCACTCACTCACTCACTCACTCACTCTCTCTCACTCACTCACGCCCTAAAATCATTGACTAGCGGCGTCCCAACGTAAGTCTGAATGACCGTCATCGTAGTCATTCTCCGCGGGGCATGGTCCCCGAGCTCGCAACCAGGCCGTTCTTTGTTCGTATTAGCGTATAACTTTAGGGGGTTGGCGCCTGTTTGATATGGCGGTGCGAACTATTCGTACTCCAGAGTAATGCATGGTCCAGAAAGTTTATTTTATTATTATTATTATTATTATTATTATTATTATTATTATTATTATCATCATCATCATCATCATCATCATCATCATCATCATATACTATTATTATGTACCTTATGCCTCTTGAAATAAAAAAAAATGAAAGCATTCGAAAACAAAAATAAATCTTCATACTATTGGCTGTTATTTTTCGTTAGTGGCGTTAAAAAACAAATCAGTTAAACTAGATTAATCGCCTGTTTGAAGAGTAATTTATGTTTAAATATTCCTAGGTAGACGTTCAATTGAACTTGAGCAATTAGTGGCGATAAGTTTAAGATTTGGTTATAGTCGTTGATTATATTTGGAATATGTTGGAAATAGAATGGTCCACGTATCTACGGCATTGGCTGGATGTGAAAGGAATCGTTTCTATTAGGTTATGTAAATAGGTCTCAAATCATTGTAATAGTTCCTGTTCGTTTTAATAACATTCCATTCCCAATTTCCTTTGGGAGATTGAAATTTCATTTTTCATTTCATCGGCCATCATCCAGAGTGTTATGTTCATTTTTTGTATAATCTTACAACATGTGTCGTTGTTTTTTGGGGGAGGGGTGATTAATATGCACAAGACTCAGTATACGATGACGGAGTAGATATGTTAAAATATATTGTATTAAAATGTCCTAAAGGAAAACCCTTTTTCGAGAGATAGTTAAGAACTGCGAGTATCTAAAGTCCAATTGGATGCGTTTTGATTTAATAGCGTATATGTGTGATGTGTTGCGCCTAAAACGTTTTAAGCGATCAGAACATATACCTGTATTTAATCTGTTGAGAACTAAAATTATATAGTTTAACGTTACTTAGTGCCTGATTATTTTAATGTTTTATTTATGTATTGAATAGTTAAATTCACCAGTTGACAGACTTAAAGGGTAAATTAATTTTCGTTCTAATATGGCTCGGTTTCCTTGTGATTCTGTTTAAGGATTGTATGCTTACTCTCACACCTCTCCCCTTTCCCCCTTTTCCACAACGTAAGAGAGATAGTGGCTTATCATTGTTTTATTATTTAACGCTGGGGATAGGAAACTGCTAACACCGAAGGGAGGGGGAAGCATCGTAGTTCACACAGCAATCGATATGATTATTCGAGTAATGATCAGTTCATATATCGTGAATAACCGAGGTCGAGGAGACAGCGATTTTGATCTAGGAGCATTTGCAAAGGAATGTGGTCGTTCTTTTACGAAAATAGCATTAAGTGTCTCATAAACTGTTTAAATTGTATTACACGTTATGTTTTAAATAATTCCAACTTATATTTTCACATTTTGTATGAAGCATTATTATTTAGAATTCGTTCATAATTTCCATTTTATCAACCAATTTTATTTCAGAGCATATTTTCGGAGTTGGTCGAATTTAAAGTCCGTGATGCTGTAGGAAGGGAAATGGCAACAACGCTCATCGAGGGAGATCGCTCTGCCCGTGTAACGAAGGCTCGGCCGGTTGGCTCGGTCTCTCGCACCCGAAAGCGTCTGCGCCCCGTTTACATAATTCCCGCTTCGGTTATCTCGAGGAATATTAGGAGCGCTAGCATTAATTAGCACTTTATTTTTTTGTCCAAATTAACCACTGCTTTGAAGGTTACCGAATTTGTATTTCCAGTAACTTCGTTGTTGGCAAGATCGATAAACAGCCTAGTTCATCAGTCACGCATGGTTACGATGAACATAGCAATAGAAAAATAATACTTCTAGGTAATGAGTGTTAAATTAAGATTGAATCAGGCGGCAACAACTTTACGAGTCTTTTCTCATTAATTAATACGCAGTATGGTACCCATGTGCATTATTATTCACGTGAATGTTGATTGTAAGGACAGCAATCTTAAAAAGAGAGATTCTGGAACTTCCCAGTTTATTTCACAGGTCCATATTTTAACCAGACAATTAGTCTGTTATTTACATTTTTTATCTTGTAAGTAACACACTAAGGTGTGGCATAATTGAACATGTCTTGGTAGCATGAGGACACAATGTGACAAATTCATTATTATAACATTTTATCCTTTAGTAAAAAAACGACTTTGAAATCCACAGTCGTCGTACTACGTTAAAATTAGCAATGCATTACGATCGCCTACAATTCGACAATGGTGGGTCTTAGGACCGTAAACCCTGTTCCGGTGATATGATCGGTGGTTTTAGTGGTATTGCCGCCGCTCCCCCGTCGCTTGGATTCGTCACTGATTGTCGCTTCTGAAATTCTTTAATCCCCCCCCCTCTCTCTCTCTAAACGTAATGAAGTTGTTGCCCGTATTTTAAATATTGCTGTTTTTATTGAAAGCATTTTTTGCTATTATGAAATGTGTTTTGTCAACCAGTTTTAGTAGCATTTCATAAAAAGGAAGTCTTCCACTTCTTGAAGGTGTTTAATGTTAATGTTCGGAGAACCATACATAATCAGGATCAATCATGTGTGATCAGAACTAGTCTGTCGACAACACGATTAGGTCGAAAGTTGAAAGCGGCTAATGTCTTACGCACTACAAAGGTGCTCTAGTATCGGGTCGAAAATGTCACAGCGGGGCGGGGCGGGGCGCCTTCGGCAGGGCGTTGACTCGGGCGAGGCACTGGCGGCAGGTGCGGAAACGGAGCGAGGTTACAAAATTGCGTCAGGTTTCAGAGCCGGCGTTCAGGTCGTCAGGGGTACGGCTCAGTCTTGACGGATCGCCAAGAGGCCGAGACGCCGCCGATGGGAAGACGACAAAGAACGCCGCGGCGGCGGAGCGGCGGCGACGACGCCCCGACGAGAATCGTGCCTCCCTCCCAGTCGACGATGGCTGCCGCGGCACAGCGGCAACATCGCCGCGCGTCGGCCGACCCGCTCGCCTCCTGCCTGCCTGCCTGCCGGCCCCCGCGGCGGTGGCTGCGGCGGCTGTTGCCGCAGCAGCGGCTGTTGCCGCAGCAGCAACAACGGCATGGCAGGGGAGGAGTTGCTTATTTTTAAGGAGGGATTTACCCGTTTTTAGAACGTGGGTAATATACTCTAATACGAGATAGACTGTAGGTATGTGTCCAAAAAGGACAGTAGTCTAATTTGACTAAAAGCGTATTAGTTATTGAAGTTTTTGGATCAATTTGAATTCTCGTTTTTCGGCATGTGCGGAGAACCGGATACAGGAAATGTGCAACAATGAGGCGTATTGTTTGAACGGTGAATTATTTTATTGAATGTACACTTGCATAATGTGCAACGTAATACTATTTTAATAGTGTGTTTAATAATGTGTAACGGGTTCAGTATAAACATTGGTTTAAGTACACAAAGGAAATAATTGACCCAGCTGAATTTGTAGTCGAGATTTATATCTAGTACATACAGTTTCATAACTTATAGATCGTAATATTGATTGGTAATCGTAGACTAGTTGGCGTTTGCTTGTTTTGAAGAATATACGTTACAAATGCGATAAAAGGAGGGGGGGGGGAATGGTCAATTTTCAATAAAATATCGTTGAGGCTTCTTAGAAAATGTCCTCTAGAATAAAAAATATCCATGTCAGTAAGGATATATTTTAAACTGATTTAATTTGTAAATGGTGAAAAAGATATCTTGAAAATAGTCGTGGCATATAAAAGGGGCTAGCCTATTTTTCACATTAATCAGACTTCTCTAATTATCTAGTAGTTTCGACAGGGCTGTTACTTCGGGCAGGTCAATAAGTTTTCTTTCCGAGATAGTTGAGTATTTTTTTCATTAAGCGTGAAAAATTTAAAGCAATTTGTTTTGAATTAAAATACTTGAGAGACTTCGCCCTTAATGCTCCTTCCTCGGGTCTCCCAAGACTCATACTACGTAAGAAATTACCTGGTGTATATGAAGAGGTGAATGTTTGAAAACTTTAATGCTTAGAATTTGGTCTGAAGGTTCTGAAAACATACTTCGGGAATAAAAACTTCGTGTTTTTAATTAGGTATGGCACTTTAATGACCATAGAAATGATTGGATTAAAAAAGATAATTAATGTTGAGAGCTTTAGCAGGATTTTAGTCAAGGACGCAACAATTGCTGTCATACACGTGAATGCCAAAAAATAGATATATTGCTTTCGAAGAGAAGTGCAAAAAAACATTAAAGTTGAATATTCGTACAATAATATTTTATTTTACAATAGTTGCGTTTTTTGTGCAGTTTTGTCGTGTCAGATTATTTCTCTGGAAGCGAAAGCTAATTGAAGCTATTTTCGTAAATATATTGAATTCCGGTTTAAGCTGATAATTTGGAGAATTGATACACATTAGTGGGGTAAGAGGCTTTCCAAACCATCTGGCAACTCTGACAATGGTTTAGCGTAAAATTAATAATTGATACTAATTGTACCATTAAAGTTATAATTGCATTCTCCTTGTATTTCTTTTCTAGTAAAATGTGTCAAATGTAAATAAAAAAGATTAATGGAAAAAGGGGAGGAGTTCCAGAGGGACCCAGAAATGTAGTTCCCTTCCCCTCTTGTTGTAGACTGGGCATGCCTGTAGATGTCTTGCAATGGGAAATTAACTATAAGACCACATTACTTGTGAACCAACATATCAAGATATATTACCTCCACAATTCATTTCAATTTAATTTGAAAAGAATTATTAATATCTTTTAAATTTTATAAACATACTCTAAAGACAACTTTATAAATAATCGACAGCCAAAATATAAAATAATAAGTTAATTAAATAGATGAGAAAGCACAATTGTCATATCAGAAAATTTATAACATATTTTGTCTTGGTGTAAAAAAAAAATTGTTGCTTCTCAGATAGAATAATAGAAGATAAACTATATTGAAAAGCTTATAGATATTTATTACCCCCTTTCATGAAAGGAGGAATTCCTAATGTCATATTTGTTTCAGGTAAATATTCATCTCTGCTTTGTTCTGAGTTTCATTAGCCTTGTGAATACATTAATTTTGTGTTTTAGAAATTAATGATGTCAGTGATATTGTATTTGCATTTAATACATATCGAGACGTTATCCTGTTTCTTTTGATACCCGTCAAGGTGACTGTGTATAACATAGTTTTTATCCTACACTTTATCTAGCCACTATGAAGTCTTATCTTGTTTGTTCATAGTGTGACCGTAAGACCCTGGGGCGTTTCCATTCTATTTCTGGGTGCTAGTCTTACTCTCAAGTTCACGTCATTTGATTCCAATGGCATCTGGGGCAGGTCAGCGTATTAGCCAAGTGTTCGTCCTCATGGAGATAAGACAAGCCACTGAAAAAGATTACGGATTTTCACGCATAACAAGTACAACCTATTATCTTGGTTGTCGTGAAATAACGATTTGTTTCTATCATTCGTGTTCTTGCGGGGCATCTAAATATTTTTTTTTATCTGTGTGGTCTCTTACCTTGCATGTTATGACGGTGCGGAAAGTTCATGTCCTTTAAAAGTAATGTCATCAACTATTCGATTAATTTAATTATATTACAGCGGGGATCACTGACGAGCAAAATTATCCGGTATCCCGAAACCATCATTGAATGGGGTGTGTTCAGAGTGGTGATTTTATACGAAAGCTGAGACTCTCTTGTATCGATTTGATACGTTCGATCCGAGAGCGAAAGGGAAATAATGAAGCATTCACGATCGATATTATTGCTTAATGCCCAAAAATCATCCAGGATTCGTGGTAATGGAGTTTGAATATCAACTGTTTATATGTACAAGCTTTAGATTATTAACAAAAGTGTTCCAAATAATTTACTATCAATATTCAAAAATAGGAAGAAAGAAAGAAAAACTCGTGAAGATTTAAGATTTCAAGATAAGAGGATTCGGATGCCCCCTCTCACTTTTTCTAGTTAAAGTATTCTTGAAATTGTAAATGGATATCTAGGATATCTCAAGGACATCAATATTCATGTAAAGATTTTTGGTGCCTGATTGAGTCGCAGTAGATACAATTACTCTTGTCGTTACACTCGTGGGTAATGAATTCAAGATCCAGTGGCTGAGATTGAAAGGAGAGGAAAACGTCCGACGTACGGTTTTGGAAGTACTGTATAACATTCTGCGAGCTACTTGAGTAACTTAAATACTGAACGTTCACGCTGTGGTCCCTTTCAAAAATCTCCATTCCTGGAATAATCTGGTCTTATTTGAAATGAAACCTCTGAGGGAGGGTGGATCTAAACGATTCTGATTTGTTTCTTTCTTCTGCGCTAGAGATAGGAGTGAAACATGTTTATAAAGCTGGGTGAAACCCAGTTTATCGAATTGAATCTTATTTTAATTTCCGAGGTGCAAATATTTCAAATTAAACGCTTTGTTAGTTCTTCGTTATGGCGCTTAAGTTATATATCGTTACAAACACTTCTGCTGACAATTAGTTAATTGTGTTAATCTTAGAAAACCGTGCCTATTTAAATGCAAAAACGAATGCACCGTTTCAAAACGTTCAAGTATCTAGATCATTTTGTTTACGACCTTCGCGTGTTATTAGTGAGACATTTTCACTGTGCAAGTACGGAAGTTCATTTTAACTTTAAAAACTTCGAGTTGTGCTATTTTTACTTTCCAGTATACGTACGTGTTTACGGAGTAATATACGTAGTAAGAGAATGCTGCCGCAACTCGATTTTGAAGTTTGAACGGAAATATGCGTTTTGGGGTCCCCCGATGCAGAAAGTGGTTCTTTTCAAAACGTCCGTCCGCCTGTGCCCGTCCGTTTAGTGGCAAGTCCGAATAGCTAGCAGAGACCAAAGGAAATACAAAACGACTACGGGAAAATATGTGCAATTCTTTGGCAGCACTAGTTATAGTCTAGTTTTAAATAGGTTTGATTCCGAGGGTATTATTTCATGCTTGCAGAAGATATTACTTCACTTTCATATTCTATTTTAGTTTTATAGAATCACCAAAAAAATTGGTTTTTGAGCAGTTCTACGGGAGTAACACAATTTTTAATAACACGTTATTATAATAATTTTCTTGACTCATTTTCATATATTTATCCACTTTTCGCATAGAATAATTAAAGTCCAAGTGCCATGATCCAAATGAGCCTACTAAAGGAAATTACTAATTACACAAATTGGCGGGCCTTTGGCAGCAGGAAAAGTTAAAACGAAGTGCCTAGATTCCTTGGAGATTATAAATGCTTGGATCAAAATTGATTTGATTATTGGCTGTTTTTTTTTGTTTTTGTTTTGTCTGTACTTTTCTTAAATTGATTTGAGTATTGTTTCACACGATTCAATTTAGAGGATTTTTCTTGGATTGCTTTCAGAAGTATACATAAAGCGACCATTAAGAAAATTCATCCAAAAAATTTCTTCGTATGGAAAATTAAGATGCTGCAAATATTCCCACCCGAAACTCTGAAAGTGAAACACGTTCAGGACAAATGATGTGAAAACACTGTTTGGGTGTTGGCTATTGGTGCAGAGGGCACGAGGGGCCGCCAGTCGCCGGAGATGTTTCTCGAAGCGAGCTTGCATCCATCCGCCCGCGCGGACTCTCCGCCCGGACGCTCCGCCCTGTTCCTCCTCCTCCTCCGCCGCCGCCGCTGGTCCGACGGGTTTCCAGATGCGCTCCGGCGCCTTGGGCACAGACCGCCACGTCGGCTCCGCGTTGGCCGGTCCGGAGAGCGAGCAGCGAGCGCGCAGCTCCGGCGCCGCGCCGTCACGCCGTCACGCCTCGTCGGCCCTGCCGTTGCATAACCGCCCGCCCGCCCGGCTACCCTCCGACGGACGCCCTCCTGCCCGCCCTTCGCCTGCCTCTTATTTTCTCTGCCAGCGCGTTCGTGTCAGATCGGCGCTCTCTGTCTTGTTGTAAAATCGATACAACAATGTTTTGCGGGCCGAATCCGGGTGTCCGCTGGAGGTACTCGTCAGGGGTTTTCCGTGCGCGGGCGGGTTTCGTGTGCGGAGCAGCACGCTCTCCGGCGACCGTGGCGAGCGGGATCGATCTCCTTGGGGAAACTGTGGGGGTGGGAACGTGCTCCGGAATTCGTTTCCTGAGTGATTTTTTCTAATAAGACCTAGGCCCTTAATTAACGCATTGAGCCATATGTTTGTCGGCTTCGGAAAAATCCCAGTTGGCTGAAGCAATCTGCGTGAAAGGTGAAAACTGGTTCGGCACTCGTGCCAGAAAGACTTTACGTTTGACAGGTTTACCTTTGGGGGGATCTCGGAGGCTGAGAATATTCTGTGTATATTACGCAATGAATGGAAAGACTGTTTTGTACTAATTTTGTAAGATATAATCAGTCCAAAACCCTTATGTGCTATTGCTGAATGTAAAACTATCTCACTCACCATATTAGATGTAAAACGAAACGAAAGAAAAAAAACGGAATTTCGCAAGGGAGTAGAGGGGGGGGGTAGGTGGGACTGAAATTGGAGTTCCCCCACTCCGTAGCACTGTTGAACACAAACGAGCAGAAAGTGAAAATATGCGTAAAATTAAATTGACTAATTATTTATGCAGTCTCGCCAGTTTAAGTATTTCTGTTAATCAGTAAACTTATCAATATTAGAATATTTTTCCACGTAAAGTATTGGGCCGAAATTCAGTTGTAGCGTGAAGTTATTTTCACTTTTATAACAAATGAATTACAAAATGCAGATGTTTGCACGGGTCCAACTCGTTTCTCAAAACTGAACGCTGCAAAATTTTCAAAATAAACCATGCAGTTCTGTGATTATCAGATGCATAAAAAATGTTTGTTGTGTATCTATTACAAACTATCTTCTAAATGTACAAAGTTTTAAATGAAAATATGATCTCCTACTAATAGTATTCTTTCCGTTTGTATTTAAGACGATCGGCAATGTTGATCTGTGGCGCTACTTTTCCCCTTGAACAGAATATGATTTAGAAATTTAAACATTTCAGACTTTCTGCGTATTGAAGATGCAAGTAGGAGAAAAGAGGAACGTAAATGTTGCAAAGTTATTCGCCACTGTGTCTGTTTTCGTGCCTTTTTATCAGTTGCTGCTGTGTTGTTTTGCTCACTCGCCATCAGAAGACACTTGTCGGCGACGCTTGTCAGTGTGCACTGATTAGATACGTACATGCTGTGTTCGTAGCCTGCAGACACTGATACAATTGTTTACGCAACCCATGGATCCAACTTCGAGGGTCCGGAAAGCTTTTGCTACGTAATTGATAACTAGTGCGTTTGAAGAGTGATCTGTTGGAGAGAAAGAAAACAACTTTCTCTTTCTTTCAATACTTCCTACACATTTCACATAACTGAAAGAAGGTATGAAACCTGTGGTATTTTTCCTTCCGTGGTAAACAAAAATGCCGTACCCGTCGCAAAATTTTCCATTGAAAGCAAAGGAAACATCTCAAACATATTCAAATTTGTGAATGAGTTAATCTACTTTCCCCACTTCCTCATTTTTCTCCTCTTCGTCATGGTTCTGGTCTTCGTCTTCCGCCTCCTCTCCTTCCTCCTCTCCTCCCTCTTTTCGCCCTTCTCACCCTTTTCCTTTCGGAAGTAATGACAGAATACCCCAATGTTCCAAGCCCTGCCGAAAAACGTCCATTGTGTACTGAGAGCTCTGCGCGTACGCTGCCTCTTCATACACGAGTCTTGTGCCATGTGATTTTCAGGTCAATGGTCGTTCATCTGGTGACATGAACTCGTTTAAAGTTAGCCAGAGATCTTAATGGAAATTGAGAATGATAATTGCTGTTTATGGTTTGTAATCCCAATGAGATTTTTCAAATCAGAATTAAAAGCAGCATCGACTTCATGACATGGAAGCCATATTGGGCGAAAAAATCCCATGCTCGTGGGAAGAAAATGCATTTTGCGGAATTCGTTGTCCCTTGGGCATAATGAGGGTGTTTTGTTGTTCTCATTTCCTTCATGAGGGGACGTTTTAGCCTCCTAGCGGTGGCGACGGCTCGTTCCAGTAGAGGCAGAGAATCAGATTATAACTATGAGTGAAACTGAGAGGAGGTTTCTCGCCTACCTCCCGAGCACCAACAAGCGAAGAATGGAAGAGGCGTTTCAGTTTGCTCTCTGTTAGAATGAACAGTTCATCTTTCTGCCTATAGCACACTGCTCGAAGTTGCTTCACTTTTGTCGTTCGATAGTGGGAAGGGTTTTTGGAGTCGGTACGTACTTACGTAGTAAGGATGAGCTATTGTGATGTGGTGTTACATAGGGTATTACATTCGTTTTTTAACATTTGCCGAAATAATTACTTTCATTCACTTACATTAAAATATTAAACTAAATCTTATAAAAATATAAAAGGTATGATGTATAAATGTTAACAATAATTGGTAATATTTTTTTCATCAATTGTATTTTGATTGAATCGTAGATTACGAAGAAAATATTCGAAACTGTTCTATAGTGTATTCTATAATTTAATTAAATTGACGCAGTAGATGCTCACTCATGCGTCCTCCACGATAGAATGTGCACTTGTCAGAAAATTTCTCGTCATTGCTTCCCTCCTTCATGTAAAAGTTGTCTCAATCTTATTGTTAAGTGCAGTCAGCATTCCCAAATCTGTCTTAATTTATTAATTTTAGTACGTAAGACAATGAAATTAATACAAACGGTACTGTGATTGTTGCAAGCGTTACGTAATTGTTTCGGGGGGGGGTATTCAAAATGTTCCAAATTTGCATAACGTATGGGCGGCCCCTTGCTTAGTAAGTATGGCGAAATACTAGTACAAGGAACCAAGATATAAATTAACAAAATCATGTCCCCCGTTAATAAATAAGTCCATGTACAATTTTTCGCATACATGAGTAGTTGTCACATAATTTCAAGTGAAATATGAGCAATTAATATTTTTTTTTTTCAAAATCTGGCTCGTTGTTTTCTCGAATACAGTAAATTGCGCGTATAAAACTGTCGCAGGTGCCATTTTTATAAACAATTTTTGTTTTGGTTTTTGTTGTTTTGTCTTGTAAACGAGCAAAAAATTAACATTGGAATGTTTTAGTACTGATTGTAAAGAATTCTTTTTCCTTAATTAAATTTGTTCTTAAAAATAAATCTTTAAAAAGGCAAGTAATATTTTGAAAATACAAATTGTTGCTTTTATTTTATTTATTTTGTCTTGAATTGAGCAAATGTCGTTTAAAATGGGAAAGAGCTCATTTTCATTGAACACAGGATTTTCAAAAATTGCAAAAGTTACATACATTGCGAAAAGGTATGCGCTGCTACCTCTATATCATTTTTGAATTGAATTGAATTTGCCTTATTTTACGTGGCGAGACTCGGGCCATCAGGCCCGCTCTTCCGTATGACCACGCAAATTTCGCTACGCTCCTTTCATCAACTAGCAGAGAAAGGAGGTATTTCTTGGACGAGAAACAGGCGATTTGAATTTAGCTCAGAGGCGTCATTTAGGCTTGAGGATCTTTTACATGCAAGTAAATCTACTAACATGGGACAGCCGGCTTTACTTCCCCTCCGAAGGAAGGCGTACGAAGGATTTTGTTGCCCTAAAAATCCACGGCTTCGATCGGGTTTGAACCCGCGAGCTTGGGTATAACAGTCATTTATCGTTGTAGCTTTCAGTGTTTTTAAACATTTGCGTGGAAGTCGCTGCGGTGGTGTTCCGCGCGGGTGGTTCTCGTTTCCATCCACTGTGCAGTCTCCGCAGCCGCAGCAGCGGCCACGAAGTCGCCCATTTCTGTTGCCCACGCGTCGCCCCACTCAGGCGGAAGCCGCATAAGTAGCTCGGGGCGGCTGGCGCGGCGCGGCGCGGCGCCGCGACGGTGGCTACTCGTGCCGGTGCTCGTGACCGGTCGACGGGGCGTCCTCGACGCCCAACGCCTCGGCGGCACGTGCGCTGCGCGGCCCACGAGCTGCCCCGTCGGAGCGCTGAGTAGGGGGCGCAGAGTTCTTGCTGTTCACGAACAAAGATCTTGGGTGGTGCCGCGCATGTACGAGCCCAACCGGGCGGAGTCTGACTCCACAATTTCTCGCAATGTAATGACAATGTTAGTAGAGTTTGTTTGGGAGCCCCAAGATATGAAAGTGGGTTTACTTCATAAATTTCATTCAGTGAATTGGAGAGTGGAAATATGTTTTCTAAGATTTCCTACAGCTTGCTCCCAAGAGCAAGAACAAGTTCTTCCCTTGTGTTACTAGGCCGAAGTTCTGAACCAATGTCGTAGAGTATTGTATTAGTGAAGATACAATATTTGGTTATGACAGTACATGGAATTGTATCTCCATTACGGATATTTTCATTTCAAAATCTCATATGTACGTAATTATTTTCTTCTGGGCATATTTTCCTGACTGGGTTACCACGTGATTTGACTTCGAATTTTGAGTACTGTTGTTTCTTCCTTGCTTATATCTAGAATTTGAAGGCAGAAAAAAATGACTAAACAATTTTTTGTGGGCTGTACTGTACTCACATATAAAATGCCGTTTCTAAATGTGAATTTTATTTCGCTTGGTGTAAATTACTCCAGGTTTACATGACATCTTGCCTGGAATGTTTAAATACGTCTGTTTTAATCGATCCGAAATGCTTCCTAGCTTGTGAGGAACGCTATTGGCTGATCGTGGAAGCGATGTCAGTACGGTATTGGAAACGTCGCGTGCCGCCGGTTGGTTTCAGTGCAGCTTCCGGCTCGTCCTTTTCGAACGACAGGCCAGATCCAGCCGGGGGCGCATTGTGTTTCCGCCAGCAGCCCCAGCGGCGGCGATGCGGCTCGGGCACAAATCCGGCGCGCGTCCGCGTCCTAATGGGTTTCCGCGTGCGGCCGCCGCCGCCGCCGTCAGCCAGGGCCGGGCACGCGCTTACACCCGGCCGCCCACACAAAAGGTAGCATTGGCACGGCGGCCGTGAGGCCCCTGATGGACACACGCTCGTGCCATCCTTTGGGAAGAAGATGCGGGTGCGATTTCCTGTCATGTAAATGTGATCATCGCGCTGTGAAGGAATTTGTCGATCGTGCTAATTTGTATTAGGATAACGAACCTAATTTCCGAAAGGTCTGTGGTTTTCGAACAGTCATTTTAGATTTGAGTGATTGGAAGGGTCCTGCTCGTTTCAATGCTACCCGTGTTGATATTATCCGTGCGATAATATTTCCGTTTACCGCCTATCGAGACGAGCAAGAAATCTGTTTTTGATATTTATGAACCGTGTTTCGATAATTATTGTGTTAGCACGAGTGCGGAAAACGTGACTACGAACCCCTTTTCATAATGAAGTCCGGCGAGAGAAGGCTGAATACTTCGTGACAGGTGACTTGGAGAAGGCTGTATACATCAGTTTGAAGGCCTAGCCTAAGAGGAAGGGGGTCAAGGAAATGTCGGAAGCCACTAATACAAATGTGAACAATATATCATATTTGCTATTGGTGATGAATTAATTTCTCTGTGCAAACAACAGTTAGGAACCTTAGGGTTTATGACTTTATGAGAGGTATTTTAAGTGTTTATCCACTAATGTTATGGTTTGTGCTTATAGGAAAAATACTGATGAATGGCTCAGTACGTGTGTATCTATAATTAAACCGGCTTAATCTCTCTTCGATTTAAGATTGCATGCTCCGAAGCACATATGGGCAGAAAAATGCAAATATTTAATTGAAAAATAATTGCACACCTTTATAGTAAGGTGCGCCTGAATTACGTAATGTTTGCCTTCATATTACGAAATACCCAAAATGTATACCTCAGTCCAACTTACTACGTCTTAGAAAGGCTGCATTGATATAACATGTTACGAAATGTTTCAGGGACAACGAAAAGTAGCAAGTTTGTAAGCAGCTTCCCCCTTCCTCCCTCTACGCATGGTGTTGTCATGACTTTTACTCCAACGCGGCACGTTTAGTTCAAAACATATCCCGTTTGCTCTCCCCTTTCGCGGCCCACGAGAAGGGAGTGTCGTTATCGAATGACGAACGTCGCAGTTGGTGTTCCTCCCCCTCCACCTCAGCAGTTGGCCTTCGGGTAGGCGTTCAGGTTCTTTATCAAGTTGGAATGCCGCTGCTTTCTGTGCGCGCCGCTGGCTCCCGCCTGCTAGGCCTGCGCGCCGCGCCGCGCTGCCCCGCGCGTTTTATGGATTTTCGCTTGCCTACTGCGCAGTAAGTGCGCGCGTCGGCGCTGCGCCGGCGTTTCCCAGCTGAGGCGGCGCGGCGGCAGCAGCGGTTGCTGCTGCCTCATCGCTCGTGTAGGAAGCGGCTACGCTCGTATGCACGCGGTCTCGAGTCGCGGAGATTACTTGAGGGACGAGATGCACTCTCTGCGATGAGACTGTAGTTGTTAGTATGTTTAGTTGCATTCTCCTACAGAAAATTAGAAAGAATCTAGGATGAGCAATTTGTGGGAGGGTGAAATCTGCTAGGAAAAGAAACCCTGATTGCCGAAGAAAACATCGTACTAAAAAAAGTGCTCAATAATGAGAAAAATATTAGTTTAAAAACTTCTGTAAATTGTTTTCCACGACGAAACGCTCGGCAATTTTTTAAAAATTATTTTCGCTGTTTTCAGTGTTAATTCGGTCGATCAGAATATCAGAAGCATTTTATCGCGGAGACGAACTGATGATATGGAATTAGATTGAAGCATTGTTTGAAGGATTGAAGGAACCCCTGTTTGGATCTGTCGAGATTATCTTCATACTTTATATTTTCAAGATATAATATCTTACATCCTGTTTTGCTCGACTGCTGTTACAGTACACCACTTTAGCGTTAGATTGTTTTCCTAATACAGTGAAATGGTGTGATTCATATGTATTTTTATATGAGTTCTGTACTTATAATATACTTTGGATGAGTATAGATATTATTCTGAAAAACCTACTACATCATACATTCAGCTAGATTTTAATTAGACTGGGCATCTCTTTGGTATGCAGGACGCAAGTGTCGATCTTTCTTTAAAATGAAATGGGGAAAAAATACTTTGTCGTCAAAGGGGGTTTCCACGAACATAAATATGTCGCACTCACTTGATCTTGTAGTAACCTGGAAGCGACAAAGCAAGGAGCAGTTACGGTACCTTGCAACATTCGGCGCGCCCTCGGGCATCTGCCGCCGCCGATGTCTAGCGAATATGGGCTACTGGCTACTCGTCGCCTCTCCCCCGTCCCCCGTCCTTCTCCTCCCGCCTTTCGTTTTGCGTAATGGTACGTAGTACGGAACGGCGGTACCGCGGCAGCAGCCGCGTAACCTTTCATCGAGGCCGCACCGTTACTCGAGGGAGCCCTCCGGTTGGCGGAGGAAAGCGAACGCCCACCTCTGGCGTGACGTAGTTGTGCTCGCCAAGGTTCACGCGGCGACGCGATCGCGGTGCAGAGCGCGGAGGTGACGCAGTCCGATCTGGTGGGAGGAGGCTGTTGGGGCCTGGGGAGGGGAAGGGCCTTGGGGAAACCAGTGTGCGAGCTCCTTTCGCCTGGTTGAGATGCACTGCGTGGTGTTGCGCCAGGCGCCATCGCGAGGGTTGACCGTCCTTCGCAGGTTACTTTCGCAATTAGCAGCCCTGGAAGTCATTAAGCACACCGTTGTTTGGTTTTTGAGTTTATGGTATCTTGAAAAGCCTGCTATATACTCTGGTGAATGTCTTGTCAAGCACATCCTCTCTGCTTGGGCATTCTCTTTGTTCTTGACGAATCGGAAGCGATTTTGTTTCTTACTGAATGTGAGTGTCCGAACTTTTCGTTGGTCTAGGACGGGAGTTGCAATAAAACAAGTCATTGTTTTGGCCAAGAAGTTTCGAAATTAATTTTGTGTCGCGTGATATTTAAAACGTAAGCAATTTAGGGAACGGTACTTATTATGGCGGCGTATGATTCGCATTCAGAGTGACAGAGCTTTGGAGAGAGAGAGAGAGAGAGAGAGATCGCGAGTGCCCTGTGACGGTGCGAAGCGAGACCAGAGGAAAGAGGCCGGCAGACCTGGGTGTTGCTGATCCTGCCTCGGCGCGGCCGCGGCGCGCTCTCTCTTGACCCCGCGACCGCAATTGCCCCGCCTCGTGTCGGCGCCGATGGTGGAGGCGGCGGGGGGGGGGGCGATCGCGAGTAGGAAAACCAAACGGGACACGCCCGTTTCCCGTTGCCCACGTCACCCCCATGGGCATTTGCAAACGGGGGCGTTGGTCGGCCCCACTTGCAATTTTGGGTACGCTTCAACCGCAGTGTTGATTTCCCGAAGATTTATTTATTTACCCTAGACAAGAGCGTGAAGAGTGTCACACCTCGCCTTCCTCCGTGGCTGCGGAGCAAGGATTGGTTTGCCTGTTCAGACATGTTCCTAACTGCGGGAGTAGAGGGGTCCTGCCGCCGTGCCGACCACGCCGCCACGCGCCGCTTGAGAGATACGCATCTGGGCTGGGTAGAGAGTAGCGAGAGGCACGAGCATGTTTGTTTGTAAACGCCCAAGACCTTGGTGGGCCGCAGTTTTTGTGTGTGTCATTTTAAATGTTTTGGGTGTGTCACCTACGCAAATGACACGGGAAACTTTCTCGGCTATATCACGCCTTGTTCAGTTTCACGTTCTGTTTTTGTCGACCTTTGAATGTAAACACCGTGATGTTGCATTTGTAAATTCTCCAGAGTTACGCCTAAAACAGGATTGACATTGTTTACTGTCAAATGTTTACATCGGGCATGTGATGTAATTGAATTTTCACAAGATGCATTGAGAAAATGTCAGTTTAGTATGTCGTCAGTGCAGAAGTTTAGAGACTTTTTATGAAGATTGCTCACACGACAACCGAAAAACTGATTAAAACTGTTGGTCGCAAACTAAACGGCCTCTTGCATATTAACATTGTTCTTTGACATTTTTAGATGACATATTTCCTGTGCACTTTCGTTTATATGTATACACATACACGTTGTAATGCAAGTTACCGATTATTTTCTGTTCGTATTCGAAATTTTTGATACTAAATGAAGTAACAAATGATTGAGATTGCCTTTTTTCAGATTGTAAATTTTGTAAATAATCCGCATGACATCCGTGCAGCGCATTAGTCTGTATTGTGAGTACCACGCGGCCAATTAATTTGTGGCTTCAGCAGAATGACTTCCGTTTAATGACCACTTGACATTTTAACCACGACGTCGCTGTCGCATCCCTTCTCCTTACATCCAGACGCGTTTTCCCAGGACAGAAACGTCCGCAACCTTGGCAGCACGTTCCCGCCAGTATCACATGGAAAGGTCTTTATTCTTAAATGCCGTTCGGCAATTCAGAAAGAGAAGTATTGATTACTCGAGGAGGCGGTGATGGCGTGACAGGAAAGTCATGGTCCCTCACGTTATTTCGATCGGCTGGATGCCAGGGAACCGGGAATCTCGTGGGCGTGCAGAGGTGCGGCAGTAACGCGTGGCAACACCGGGAAGCCGCCGCCCGCCCTCTTAACTACGCCGCGAACGCGACTTGTTGATTACAAAGCCATGCCTCGGTGCGGGCAGCAGGCTTCTCGCAAGGCCAAGGACAACTCTGCCGAATGAGCTATCCGACGGTACCGCATCGCCAGCCCCACCCCCACCGCACCCCCGCCTCTGCACTGTACTCCGCCCACTCCACCCATTGCTGCCGTCTCTTGAACGCTAAGACAACGCCGCTTGTACCGATAATGAAAGGCAGCACACCCGCGGTATTTGCTGTGGCTGACAAACAGGCGCACAAACAGGAAGGCTTAGGAGGGGGCGGGTCGAGGTCGGCGGGCGCCATGTTTCTTTCCGTGAGGCGAGCCTCCACTACGGACGGCGCCTGCCCGCCGCTTTGGGGCTCTTGTCGGCGACGTTTTTGCCTCGGCTCGGGCCCGGTCCGGTGGCCTTCCACGGCAGCAGCTCAGAAACTGGATTTGTTCTGCTACGGGAGACCTTTTTATTTTTTGTTCGTCGCTGAGAAAACGATCAACAGTCTTGTGATAATACGTCGAACTACAATTTTTTGTTTGGTATGTATTTGTAAACAATTTTGATTCTTAATTCAAATTACCTTCTAGTAATCTGGGTGAAAATTTTGATTCTGCTCCAAAAAGTCCAAAAAAGAAAGCTTTGTTTAAAAATCAACCATGGTGGATGGAAAAGGTGGTTGATGTTGAAGTTGTTGATAAATACATAAAGTACATCAATTCAGAAGAATGTAGTCTTACTCTCTTGTATAAACGTTAATTGAAGCGGTTTTTGTGTGTCAACAGTGTTTGGGTTCAGAATAAGGTCATAATTTTCAGTGGCAGCATCATAAACACCGAACTTTCAGGTGTTTTTCTATTTCATCGAAGATTACAAATGTTTTTTGTTGGAATGTCTCGCAACTTCATAGCGCCCAAGTCACTAGCCTCGCGATACGTACCTGGCGTTGGCGGTGCGCGTGCAGGGTAATTTTGGAAGTTCACGGAACCGTGGCTAATTTGGCTCGTTTGTTCGTTCCTAGTGAGATGTTTTAGGGATTCTTCACAATTCATGGGTGTAAAGAAAAGTGAGCGTCTTCGTTATGGAAAAAATACTTGGAACCTGTGTCCAATATAATCCAAGAAGCTTTATGTAGAACGATAATTGCAAAGGAAAGCAACCGAACATTACTTTGTTCTTGAAAAAACATTTCTTTACTTATGTCGTACATCATCATTTGGCGATCGTTGCATAGGGCTTTCTCGTAGAGATCAGAAGATTTCATTTTCCAAACTCTCTGCTGGATGCTCGACGAATGAAGAAACAAATCACCGTGTTTTGCTGCAGCAGTTCAATACTTTCTCCATTCTACATAAATAGTATGCGAGAAAGTAAAACGCACATAACGACAGTTTGAAAATATGCCGGTGTACGGCAATTTTTCCTGTTGTTAGTCTTGAGACGTGCAGAATTAAGACATTGTAGACCTCTAATGCTTTCGAGGAAGTATAACAATTTATTAGTAGAATAGTGTTGTAGACTTGTATGTCGAAAGATCCAGCTGTTTTGGGACTTGATTTAAAAACTATTTCCCCACCGATATTTCTCATGTAAGTCTTACGGACCTCTGGATAGGTGTTGGGGGAATGGCATAACCTCTCATCTCATCAATGGCAATTTTTACCGTTTTATACTATTTTTCACCGAAACAGCGAGACTGCTCGTCATACAGCCTCAATTTAATAATCTTCAATTATGGTAAATTAAAGGTGTTGTCTGGTATCAAATGTTTATTTTGCTAATCGTTTCGATTGCGTAGCGATCATCTTCAGAGCTACAATTAGAATTATCGAAATAAAATTACATTAATATATGTTTTATAAAAAATTAGGTATGTTCAAAATAATATACACAAAATATAGACATTGTATGCCAGATGTATAAGCAAACGGGGTCGTACATATCTTGCAGCTTCCGGGCCTAAAACAAAGTTCTGCGGTTTTTATAGTGTGTCTTGGTCAAGAACTGAGCGTCGGTCGGCAGCGGTTTGTGGGCGGAAAGTGGGCTGGGGTTCGGGTGAAGTGTCGTACGACGCAGGGGTGCTGGTGGAGGCATGAGGTTAATCATCTTTGTTTTGGTTCAGCTCTTAACAGATCTTATTCCTGACGTAAGAATAAATTTAGAGCTGATATGGTTGTAAATTTTCTGAGGCTTACCCGAGTCCCACGTACATACATACGTCCATACATACTCAAGAGACGACTCTGTATATATTGAAATTTTGCATACAATGAACTCTCTTCATCGCATGTAGTGAACATAAGAAATAGCGTAACTTCTGGAAAAAAGGACCGTGAATTCCAATAGCCTTATTGGATTGCTGGCGGATAATCTCTTGAGTTATTTTTGTAGTACTTTTCGGCCAATGAAATGAACTGAGAAAACGTACCATTGAGAAAATTGTTTCACCTCGTGTATGGTAGTTCTGTCCTGGAGATTTCGACGCGGACTGCGAGATAAAAAAAAAGTATGAGAAATTACATCTCGCTAAGAGATAGGGAGATGGTCTTCTTGAACAGAAAAATACAGGTGTGATGACAAAGAAGATACAAATGAGGAATGACTCTTGCACTATTCAAATTCTTTCAAGGGCATAAAGACTACACTAAGATGTTCTGAGAGTGTAGAAGGCAATACAAAATGAAGTGTGAAGAAAGCAGACTCGCGAAGGATCTACAAAAATGATTAACAAAAATGTAAGCAGCAAACTGACAAACATATTTTTTAAGGCTAAAAGAAATATATTGATATTTTCATTTCTCGGTGATTAGATGTTTTACGTACTAACCCCTGTAGTAACAACCAATCATTGTGGAGAAACTTTTATTTTGGATCATTGGATAAGTGATCCAAACATTTTGATCGCCACAAGTTCACTATGATTGAAGTCGACAGTTCATATTGTGACGGATTGTCCTAGTATTACTCGGCAATTTCTTTACCATGGGTTGTGCAAGACCGTCTACACAGAATCTCGTTTATGAAAACCTACGTAAGAAATATTTACTTATTTATATTTGGGACTCGGGAAATTTCTTTACCATTACCAATAAATAAATTTAAATCAAGTAACATTGTAATTCCTGGTTTTCTGCTTCACACAAACAAAACAAAAAAGAACTTAGCATACATGGCATTTTATATAACAATTTCCAATAACAATAATTACCCTGTCGTTATTTAATATATCCCGTTACTCCTCCTTGTCATGCGTGGCTATTACCTGTTATTATTTTAATTGAAAATTTATTCAGATCTATTCCAAAACTTGGTCTTCTTACATTACTCGGATTTGTGTGTCCCATTTCATAACTTGCCTATTAAGAGTCCTCTGCATTATTGGCTGTCGCTCTCATGGCCATTTCCATTTTCAGCCTAGTCCAATTATATCGTGGCATCTTCTTCCTTTCCAAACAGATTTTGTTACACTTACATTTCTAACATCAACAATTTACACAATTGTCAATATGTTTGACCATCTTGGAGAATCTTCCATCACCACCACGAAATCATCATCGAGTCGGAGTCTGTTCTGCCCCGTTTGTTTAGAACACGCTATTCTTCTGTCTCCTCTGATGCGCAATACAGTACCTAATTGCGTTTTTCTTTAGTTATATTACGCAAGTTCACCCTCTCCTCGCACGCGTTCTCTTTTCTAACTGGCTAATACCGCCCAGGCATTTTATTAACTTATTCCTTGACTATCGATCCTTTGGTTCCTTTTATAATTTAACTGAAGACCCACCGAAATGACTCACGTGTCTATATGATATTCTGTTTTCCACTATTTTCCTCTTTATTAATCACACTGCCTTCCTTTAGATTTTCATGTTTATCGCTCGCCATGTATTTCCTTTATGATCTCCATTATTGCTGTCGTTCAAGGTCATAGTTCATACTACATTTGTTTAACTTGTTTTTCCTTG
Organism: Gryllus bimaculatus; assembly: GCA_017312745.1. Lineage (NCBI taxonomy): Eukaryota > Metazoa > Arthropoda > Insecta > Orthoptera > Gryllidae > Gryllus > Gryllus bimaculatus. Next base: position 5,691,153 of record BOPP01000017.1, read on the forward strand.
CAATAAATCATTACAATACATACATAAATACGTTCACGCACGCACACACATACACACAAACACGTAAGAATAAATTCTTGGTGACTTTGAAACTCATTCTATCTCCGAAATCTCGACCTCCATGTAGTTGGCAAATTCCAGTACTTGGCACACCGAGGAAAAGTACAAATTAGTTTGAACTTACAGTATACCTAAAATATCAGTTATGTTTTGTGGTCTAAGAGGTTAACATTTGCTCATTTTTCTCAATGAAATTGTCAGTAAACTTTACATTATCCTATTATTTCGGTCTGTCAAACGTGACTGAATACTAGAAGTTTAATGAAAACAGAACTTAAAAGAAAGAGAATTGCATGCCAACCGTCCCTATGAGTCCCGCGTTATTGCAGATATAATGGCAACGCGTACCGCCTTGTTTTCGATCACTCGTAGCTCGAGTATAATGAAAGTCGGGTCGCAGAGAAGATAATAGGCACCGTCGCGCAGTTGCACGGCTACGCATTGCTGCGTCATAGCCGCAGAAACTGCAGCTGCGTGGCTGGTTTTCGCAGCCACCTGCTGCGCTCTACACGCGTCGCGTCGGCGTGGTGCGTGCTTTCGGCATGCCGTTTGGCGGCAGCATTGCGCCGATCGCCTCTCCCTCGCTCCCCTCTTCCCTGGTCGAACATCCGGGCAGCTGCGCCACGTCCCGGAAACGCTAGCTTTAACCCGTTCCTTTCCTGTGGCCGACAGAAGACTCGCGCCAAGAAATAGGCCCTACGAGAAGTCGTAGGAATAAGGTTTTGAATGGAGAAATATTGCATGGAATGGTTTGATGTTAAATATAATGAAGTTTGCCCATTTTCTCTATCTTAATTTTTAAAATGTACAATTTTAATTGTCGATCTCAGCCGATCAAAAACACAAAAACTGTCAGATACATCTGCTTGATTTGCAGCGCATCAGTGCTATAAAAAGTAAAATATTTCAGACTTCCGGGGACCCCCATACGGAAATGATCCACTAGATATCTCCCCTTTCCGTCTTCCCTGCTCATCTTAGGGGCGGGGGCCATCATTATTAGGGTGACTTTCGTGGACTGCTTCACCTCGCGTGCTGCCGTCTGCTGCCTTGGGTGGAGGGACAGGTGCTGTTTATGCGACCTACGTCGCACTTTGCAAATGACCTTCAAAAGTTCCGACGCTATGCGCACCATACTAGCCTACTCTTTTCCTCCTCTTCCCCTCTCTTTCTTCCGACCTTGGACCTTTTTTTTTTTTCTTTTACTTTTTTCGGTGGCTCAAGAAAGTATGTGGCGTTAGAAAGAGAGGAGAGGGTGCTTTTTCGCAGAGAATTCGCGCTGCGTCACAGGACCCGGTTGTTTTGGTGCGAGCCCCCCCCCTCCCTCTCGCTACCAAAAAACAAACAGAAAATAAAAGCCACGCCACACCGCGCTGACCTCGCCACTCGTGATTACCTCGACACGCTGGTTGCGTCGCGGCCTGCAGCAGGCACACCAGCGTGAGTTACTCACGCGCGTGCGATTTACGTGTTTACGCCTCGGCTCGAAGAGAAGATCCGCTTTCCTCGATGTCGAGAGGAAATCCATTCTCTAATTAATGGGAAGTGAATTTTCTTGAAGATAATTGCAGTGTTTTATTTTGTAATAAAATCGTTTTTATTTTGTATCTGCTTCATTACTTTGCCCACTACAGCAACAAAAAGCAAATAATCCTAATTTGTTTCAAGGAACTCCACTGTATCAAGTAACTTCAGGTTAATTCTGGTCATTAAAAAATATATTTATATATTTAGGAGATAGTAATTGTTGAGCGATATAAACTTATATTGCATAAACATCCTAATCTGAAAAAAATATCACATATCTAAATGTTCAAAGTATAGTAAAAGTAAACTTTATTCATTGATATTCCGAGGACTTACTGAAGACTGTTCAATCCATCCATATAACACTCCACGGCTATTTCGTTTTTCAAATGTTTAATTTGGTTTTGTCTATTTCTATTCTGCTGTTCTGTAAATAGTTTGTAAATTTTATTAATGAACATGATTGTAGGCCTTAAAGGGGCAATTTAGAAGAAAATTGATTAAATGAGAAAATCTGTTTGGTTGCTTTAAATCATCTCGTCCCTGATTTCAATAAAAATTTGCTTGAATATGTTTGGGTGACCTAGAAATAATATACTCAAAACATTTTTTGTTGTTAAATTAGGGTTTAATGTAATCCGCAATGTCTAAGTGTTTTGTGTTGCGGGGAATTGATGCGGGCGAGACTGGTATGTTAATAAAATTTCAATCATTTTACAATATAGTTAGAATTAATGCTTGTTTTGTAATGGATGATTGTGTTAGGGAAATACCCTGTCAACATCAGATTCAGCTAGTTATCAGATATATTTTAAGAGTAACGTCGTTAAAAAACGTCGTGTCGCCTTTAGTATCGAGAGCCATAGTTGAAGGGCAGTTGCGGGCAAGTAACGCCAGTAACGCTCTCATTGTTGGAACATCTAGGGACCCGTCGGCGGTGCCTCAAGCTTTAGTGGCCCCTACTTTTCCACTGGCGAGGTTGGGGCCACTACCCATCGCCGGGATGCTCTGCTGCACTCCGGCCGCTGCCACCGGCGACCAGGCATGGAGCCGACGACAGCGGTTAGGTACGCGGCACCTCAACTCCGAATTAGAATGGGCGTTATTTTATAAACTATTTGATTCAGAAGACATTCCCCGAGGCCTTTCCTCTGATTTGGTCTTTCTGGCCGCAGTCGAGTTGCATTTGCCGCTCACTTGCCCTTCCCAAAGCTCGTTTAATGCCACGCCTCGCGCGGTGGCGAGAAGCTGCGTTGACATGGGAGTTGTATGACGAAGAGTAAGCATTTAACTGGCTTGAGAGGAGAACATGGGACGGAAAATGTTGACCGTTTGAGATGTTCTGCTTACACGAGGAGATATTTTTCCCGAAGAGGCCAAGAAGTAGTCCGTTGCAATTTCGTCTTATACTCCAGATTCTAATAACTAAGCCTTCTTTTGTGTATCTCAGATTAAATATAATTTAATTGAAGTGCTCATGGTTGTCTTCCAGACTGTGTTATGAAAGGGGTTCTGATAATCTGCTGCATCATAAGTGACCGTTATGTTCCATTGTTTTTAGCGACAAAGCCTTCACCTACAGACTTCTGTCCTTGCTTCCCGGAACTCGTAACCCTTTAGTAAGGCATACAACACGTCGCACCCCAGCCGAGAGAAACAGCTTTGTCCTTCTCTCTCGTCACAATGGTTCCCATTCTCCTGTCCAATATTTTTCACATGTGCGAGATTTTAATGGCATAGCGTTTTATTAGTAGTTTTGTTGTTATAAATAAGTCGAACTAAGTATGAACTGTCTTCCCGAATTTAAATTTGCGTGTTGAAGAAACTAAAATCTGTTCGCGCAGATGAGTCATGGTAACATGCCTCGTTATTCAAGTTTGTAGAATTAAGAGTTCTGAATGAACATCTTAAGATGTATCGTCAGTTTTACATTATTTCTTCCCAGCGTTTCTTGAAAAGTTATCAACGTCCTCTAGAAACGCCTGTTTGGATTAAGATTTTGGAACACAGGTGTCTCAGAATATAGGTTACAAACCTTTGGGGCATGCCGAGGGATTAGAAATGGAAACAGTTTTGTTAATGAACATTTTGTTTAACAGAGTTCAATGCAATAATACATGCGGCATGTGCCCCTGAGTTTTAGATAATTCTGTATGCACGAGTGTTCGGCTGGTCACGTTCTGGATCAGAAATTGCATGTACCTGCAAAACGTGTATATGGGGGTGACTAAAAAGCAGGGTCAACTGACACTTGTGTAAATGCATAAAATCCTCCTTTATATGCACTTTCCCTACTGTTTCAATGACATCTAGATCATTTTCGAACCCCTCCCCCGCTCTATACGTTTTTAATATTTATTTTAAGACGTGCATCTCGGTACCGGGAACAGTCCACGATCCTGGCTTTGAGACTAAAACAACGTAACGGAGCCTCGATTGTTCTATAAATGCACCATTGTGGGCTACCGGAACACACACATCTCCACTTTTGTTTGTCGAATTGAATTATTTTAGTTTTGTAAGTTGCACATCACGTATTTTGAATTACTTTTGTTTGAGAATTTTATGCGATGCTTCTCCAGAACTCGCCCATTTACTTTCTGTGACTGGAGATCTGGCATTATATCAACTGCAAATAAATAGATTGATGTGCTAATACCACACATCTTTCGGAAACTCGAGTGTTGCGCGGAAATGTGTTTCTGCGTGTTGACTGGACGCACGGGGGACGTTTTAAGCGCGCGCTGTTGCGCAAAGGGCCTCGTGCGTACGTGACTGGGGCCGTGTCCGTGGAGAGCAGAAGCTGCGCCCCAGTTGGCTCACGGTTCGTCGCCGCTGCCGCTGCGGGAGACGAGCGAGATAAAAATACAAAGCGATTATGTGGATGGCTTCGAAGAACGAGAGTTTGCGTTATCGCCACTCGCTTCTACATCTGCTCATATGGCGGATTACTCGCACGTGGATCACGTGGACGTGCGTTGCAGTATTTTCATATTCGTGATCTTTTTCATTTGCCTGTATGAACTACTCCCTCACCCACCCTCGGCTAATGCCGTTTCATGTGTCATCGAGCTTGTAGTTCTAGTTTTTATTTTTTATGTCGGGTTGTAGTTACCTTGTTTGTAAACAAAATAAAATTAATCATCTTACATTACAAATTGACTAATTCAGAATTAAAGTATTATGTAAAAATCATTCATTAGAACTTTTTCCTTTTGAGGAAACGTGTAATTGTTTCATTCCTGTGTACTGTAATAATGAAGGAACGAGCTCCTAACTGGGTTCGAGAGGTTCTCGATCCATAGTGCTGCTGTCCTGGGTGAAGATGGATATATTTACTGTTCCACAAACGAAGTGTCTGATAATTTTAAGCGTAGCGGCGTGTTGGCACCTGCCTGCACAAGTGGCGCAAGGAATTGCAGCATCATCTAGGCAATATCCAAATTTACTTGAAAGAATCTAGCGAGATAAAACGTAATTAAGTGTATGAACTGTAAATCTTCCACGCGTTTATATTTGTATGCTCATTTACGTTAAATGCCAGTTGGATGTTTGCGTATTTCTAGAATTATTGAATTGTCTCATGCGTAAGAAATATACTATGTTCCAGAGTTGTATTGTAGAAAAACGAACGATGGAAATAACAAAGGGGAAATGTGCAGGACTTCACCCTGATCGCATCTTTTTTACCGGTATCAGTGTATTCGAACGGCCGGTCACTACGAAGTACGTCGGCGGTGGATTGCTGCTCGGGTGCCCATCACTTGCTGCCGCCGCGCTTCCCCGAACCAGATACGATTTTTCCCCATCCGCATCGCCTTGTCTGGCCTCGCGTAACGGGACCGGCTCCGCCTCCGCCGAACGGCAACCAGCACCCGGCCAAGCGGAGGAGCCGCCCCCGAATGCTACACCCCCTTCCAAATGCGCTACTTGCCGATCTGACTAGACTAGAATTTAGATGCTGACATTTAATTTAAAAAGCTTTATAGGAAAAACTGCAGTGTGAGCAGTTTGGTTGAAGAGACAGAAGAATTGCAGTACCGCACACCAAATTAGACCAAACATATTACTTTTTTAAAACAAGAAATTTATACATACGTATTGCTTTAGAAACGTTCAGTAAAAAATTTTATTTTCAACCGTAAGTCTCGCAACTTATTGTCGACTCTGGTGAGAGTGGACCTGTTTAGATCTAACATTTTTTGTTCACTATATCCGATAATGCGGAAATACTCATCTCTTTATTATTATGTTGTTACAGAGGTTTAATAAAGTTAACAGGGGAGTATGGATATTTTTTATTTATTTGTTTTTTGCTTTCGTATGCACCGTTTTTTATTAATCTAATTTGCAGATCCTTCTCTAGAGACAGGGCGCTCTCGACACTCGATTCTTTATGTCCACACGCAAAACCTTTTTAGAACAGTCGTGATACCCTTGAACTGTCCCTGTTGCGACATTTCGTTTATGTCCTCTTTGTCATCACTCTCGTATTCTTTTCTGAATGATGCCATTAAAAATCAACCATTAAAAATGTCGTAGCTCGATGGGATTCTATTAGTTCTTATCTTCACATCTCCGCATCAATTGTCTTCACGCTCGACAGATGTGTGCCATAAAAAGTTCAAACAATTCCCTCATTGATACGATCCCTTGACCCATTTTATTCACCACATACGTTAAAAAATAACTCATGAGGCCTTTCGTCTATTTGCTCTTGGTGTTATTGAAATTAGTGGACTTGGGGCGAAAAAAATGCATTCTACTGAAATTTGTATTCCCTATGTACTCAAGTTGACTAGGATAATAAACTAAAACATCTGGCGTTTGTTGATCGGCTAGTGACTTTCGTTCAGTCTAGTCATTCACTCCAGAATATACTAATATGTAGAAGATAGACTGAACTTTCACAAAGAGCCGATAGTAATAAAATAATTTAATACTTGGCTGTGAAGCAGAGAAACCTTTGCAAAATAAACGGTTCGGAAGTTGCTCAGACGTTTTCTGTATGCCTGAGCCACTTGCCCAACTTGTTCTCTTACTTGCTTCCCGTTCAAAATAGATTATCGTAGGTATTATGACCGTGTTTCCTCGATAGCGTGGGAATTGGAAAATTGAATTCCGAGCGAATATTTCCCTCTGCCTTGCTGTGTTCCGATGAACAATTTCTGAATAATAATAATAATAATAATAATAAATTATTATTAATAATTGAAGGAAGAATGTTTTTTGAATGAATGTAGACGTATTTGTAAGTGTTCTGTAGTTTGCAAGTTTTGTTGAAATGAGAAGCATGTTGTAATTCGTGAAATTGAAGTAAGGAGTAATTAGGACTGCGTTAAGATTATGATAAGAATTAAATGATATTTTACGATAATTGTTGGGTACATGTATTTGTTGCTGCTACTTCTTTTAAGATTAAAAAAAAATATTTTGGTTTAAAATATTGGCTTTTGTTTCCCTGAATCATCGTGTTTGTCCCATTCACACACTTGATGGAAATGCGGTTGCAGACATTCTTGTGAAGAACGAATTGAGGAATCTCCCAGAACTAAATTAAACTGCTCCTGGAATCTCCTCCAATTGGAATGGGCGTCAGACTGGTCGCGGCATTGTTCCAAAACGTCTGTTCTCGCGATTTTCGCGCTCCTTGAATGATCTCGTCTCGGTTTGTTGATTGGTTTTCATGGTAGCATGGACGAAGTGATAATTCTTTAAAGTAGGATAGATAAGACAACCTGGCACGATGGACACGTTATTTCGTTGGCAATCAAATCTAATCTATAGATCTTTTGTCGGTGCTCATAATGTTGATTATATTGGAGCGAATGTTATTTGTCAGATGTCAACAACGCTCATTATTATTGTTTTCATATCTCAGCTAAGATTGTAAAGAAGAGGGAGAACGTATTCTGGAGCTAAAAAAACAGGCGCTTATTATATGAGATAACCGACTTCGTAAACATGAAATTTCATTTTCCTCCGTGATCTCTATCCCTCTATTAGAAAGAAGACTTCGTCCTAATCTAAGCATTCTGTTTCCTTAAAAATTACATTAACTCTATTTGGATTCGATTTTGACCCCAAAGTTATATTTTTGTTCTGAATGGTTATTTTGTCTTAGAATTCTGTAATTCATTAGTTTGATCCAATAATTACGTTATTATAATATTGCCAATAAATGCACATAGCGTCACCATACCGATATCCAAATCTTGTAACATCTGCTCCTCACTGTAATCAGCAGCATTGCACGTTATATTGCAAACACAAAAATTGTCCCACATTGTCATTGCGTTACACAACTTCCGAGTAAAATTATATTTATATAATTTTTAAATAACAGGAATTTGCAAGTTCCATCGGAACGAGGTTGTATTTCGAAGTAGTTAGTAATTAGGTAGAAGAAAATAGTGCATGTAGATTGTGATGAGAATTAAATGATACGGTGATGGTGGGGTACATTCATTAGTTGTTTATTCTATTATGTCATAGAAGTGGTTTTGGGTTAAAATAATGGCTGTGTTTTCTATTTTCTCCATTCTTCCCATATTTATATTACGGTCCCAAAAAGTACTACTAACATTGGCTTTCACAAAACCAAAACCTGTACAATTATATGGAAGGCGGCAACATTTGAAACCATGTTATTGCAAGAGATTCAAAGGTGCATATCTCGATGATTAATGTCGCCATTGTTTTTGATTCTATGTTATGCAAAAGTAAGGATTAAGAGTAGATTGAAGTAAAAAAAAACTACCCCAAAAGAAAGTGCAGGGTTTAATGAAAAATTGATCCAAAACATAATTAAAACATCGAACCAAAATTCGTATCTTTATTTATGCATCGATAAAAAGAGGCGCCGGGGAAAGCGTTCAAATTCCTCCTGAAATTGCTCGGGCTGTTGAAATCCGTCTTGCCGCCTTGAGTCTCTGAAACAAATCTATAGAATCGCCATGAACCGGCGCGGATCCGAACTTCTAGAATTCGTAAGACGGAGGAAAGCAGTCTCGTTGGCTTCCTTCGCAAAGGAGCCGAGCCGGGCCGGGCCACGTTGCGCGCTTCCCTCCGGTTTCCAAACGGAGGCGATGTCCCTGAACAAGCGGACGCAGTCTCCCGCGTACACTGGGCCGACATGATGCCGACTCCTCCCCTCCACAAAATTGCAAAGTGAAATTAAACAAAGAATCAGTCGCTACCGTAACTGTTGACTACCTGCATTCTCTGTATCTACCTGCAGCCCGGTAGCCGGATCGGAGAGATCCAATCATCTTGTCGGGTGAATGTAAAGGAAATAATAATGATAATGATGATGATGATAATAATCCGATAGCGAAGATCGCTAAGGCAGTAGTGCCGTAGCTATGTCGGGTCAGAAAAGTTAAGAGTTCCGCCTCTGCCTTGGTTGTGTTGTGGTGTGTGTGGTGTGGTGTGTGTGGTGTGTGTGGTGTGTGTGTGGTTGTGTGTGTGTGTGTCTGTTCTGTCATAATCAGCTTCATAATCTTTCATTTCCCACCCCCGAGGGCTAACAACCCTGGGGTATAAAAAATGGAATCAGAATTAACTCAATGCTGATTCCCCTTACAGTAAAAAGTAACGTGCACTTGAACTCCGCGATGAATCAAGTGTGAACCCCAGTGAGATGTATTGTGATGGGGTACCTTTTCGCATGATGGCGCGATTTGAGGAACAGTAATAATGAATATAATATTATAATAATAATTTATTATTGTCAAAGACGTTATTTTTGTAAGGCAGACATCTGACCCAGAGCTCCCATGTTTCACTATTTACTTTTTGCGAGGGCACACAACTTGAGTGAATAAATATTAGTCTCGAAAGGGCTTTCTTTGTTTCGAAATGTCGTGGGATGCTTTTAATTTCATATTGTTATTTTGTATGTATAGTTTTGAAATGAAATATTAGCAAAACAACTTTGTGACAAATTTTATTTAGGAGAAAACAATCGTCATTTACACACACTGCATATATGACACGAACAAAGGGTTAAAACCGTTATCTCAGTGCTGAACTCTTCTGGAGATTTGTAATCAGTGCTTCACGCGATAGTTGCCCGTGATAAAACGGTAGTGTTTATTTGCAGCTCACCGATTGACGATTCTTGAATTCAAAACATAAATTCAACAAATTATATTAAAGAGAAAAGGATGCAATGTATTAGATTCTTCCTATCAAAGGGAAGTAAAGGCCCACGTGAGCTCTATAAAATGTTGAAAGTAAGCGGAGAAATGTTAATACGATGAATCCATTTAGCATATGCAATTTATGTTTCTTAGTCATGCAAATGTAAGAAATATGCCTCTCGTGTTTCCGATGTCATTTCTGCCCTCTGTGTGCCGCTCCGTTGATGCTCGGCTTAACGCCTTAATTGCGGATCCTCGTTTTCCCTGGCTGTGGCGTGTCGGCCACGGCGCTTGGACGCCGGTGGCAACGAGACTGCGCCAGGGTTTGGCCACGGTCAGCCTTGATACCAGGCTTAATTGGAAAAACCCCATTGCAGTGAAACCACAGTAAGCCAAAATAGAAGTAGCTTCATTTGAATTATTTTTAAACTCCAATTGTAAACTCTTATAAACAATGCCATCACTCTTTATGAACAATAATCAGGCCCCTAATGATTTACGCATGTCCCATCTGGATCAACGCATCTAAAACGAATATCAACAAATTACAGGGCATTCAAAACCATTTCCTCAGACTGGCCACTCATGCACCCTGGTTCATCTCAAACTTTCAACTGCACAAACAATTCAATTTACCCCCCCTCAATTCACCATATTGCGCTCCTATCTAGCAACGTCTTTTCCAAAATTAACACAATAGCCCAAGCCACCCATTACGACCTAGTCACCACCTACCAGCTCCCATGTAGATAAAAAATAGGAATCCATTAGATTCAGTGCTAAGCATGTTCTCAGAGATAAATTAATTCCTTAAGTGCTCCGTGAGTTTCCTATTCATGAGTAGTTGTAATTGCAATTAGAATTTAAATTCATTTGTAAGTCTGACAACATATGATGTGGTTTACCCACAATACTGAATTATGTACATTCATTCATGGATAAATGTGTATTCAAAAAAAGGGGGCTTGTCTATAGTAGCAGGGGCTGGTGGTTATGTAGGCCATTTAGGCGCCTATAGTTAGCGAAAGGGAAGAGGGTGGGGCAAAAGCAAAACGCTAATTCAGATTTTGCGATGAAGTCAGTGTCATTCAGTAGCACCACTAGTTTTATTTATAGACTACATATATTAAAGAGAACGTGGTTTACAAATAAGGTGAAAATGTGTAATCCAATGGCTTCAGAAACGTGTTTAATTATTTTTACGAGGGTTCAGTTTGTCCTGAGAATTTTCAAGAAAGTATTGGGGGTTCAAAAGTGCCAATTACCATGATTTAAACCCAAAAGGGTATCCACTTTACAGCTTTGATACTACTGACTACGTTTAAGGAATTGCGTGTGTAATTGAACAAGTTTTCAGTGCCGTTCTTACTGATGGGTGCCATCATCATATCAATGGGAGGAAAAGCAGAACGGTATAAGTGACTTTTTATAAATTCTAAGAAAAATGTTAATTCTTCACTACACTTCATTTTACTTATTATTGTGTACATCGTATGGTTCCACTAATTAAAGGAATTTTAATATTTAAATTGATTATTGATTATTAGAACTGTATCCGTGCCAGATTGTTGTATTTCGCCATCGGAGTAGACGTGAATCTTGGAACGTAGAAGGCTGCGGAGCGCGAGCTCATGTAGTCCATGTTCTATTGCAAGCGCCAATGCTGTTGCGCCAATGCCACGCCGATTCCGCCTTCTGCTTGCTTTGACCGGACGCCGAGCTCGCACCGTGAGGTCGCAGAAACATTATCAGGCGCGCTTGGTGCCCCTGCGAGAGATTTCCAAGCGGGGTATTTCTCCCAGATTTTTTTCTTATTTTTCCCTCATTCTTCTTCTGATTTTCATTTTCATTCTTCTGCATCTTCCAAGGACGGCTCACATGAGAGCCCGGTGCTGTTCAAGTCCTAGCAACACGCCACTACGTTCAACTGAGCGAAAACGTCAAGGTTTGGAGTGAACGTCCTGTCGTTGCGAGAAGAAATTTTGGAGCTTGAGAAGTCTCTTCGTTGTTTAAATATTTTTTGTTCGTGACGACCCTGACGGCTAGTGACGTAGTTAAGTAAAGGTGGGCCCGGTTACAAGATATTCGCTGAAGACTGGACGGTCCTTGGAGAGAATAATGAATTCAGTCCTTAAAAGAACATTATTGCAAATTCTGTCACCTGTTATCCACACTATTGAAAATGGTCCCTTGATCCGTGGAAAAGATATGCACGGGTATTGTGTGAGAGCTAATTTGTTATTCATAAAACTTATAATTCAATTTGTAGTTTGTTCTGGTGCAGGAGAATAGTTATTTTTGGTGAGAGGGGGGGCCTCCGTTATAATTTGCAATAAAACTGTACCACCTTCGAAGTCTGATATTGTTTGTTAGATTCGATACAACTGTTGAGAGAGAGGGAGAGAGTGTGTGTTTTCCTGAAGAATTTCAGCATGTGTACTCTAATGTTTTGGCACAGCCTCAAAAGCTCACGTTACGTCATAAATATTTCTCGCACGTGTGTTAAGATGTCATACTAATCTTTACTTCACGATTATGCAATTACGAAAAAGGTAGGAAACATTCACATCCAAAATGAAACTGGCGGCAGCTTTATTTACAGGAAAGTTTGATAATTGCCACCACGGAATTTATTCAATAAGGAAACGTTCTTCTACGATTTGTGTTCTTCTTGTCTTCTTCTACGATTAGAGCTTGTGCAACGAATTTAGATGATTTATCCAACGTCATTTCCTCTCGTTTTCAAATGCCTTGATGAAACAAATTCGATGCATTCGCCCCTTCGCCAATGTTGTTGGAACGGAGCATCATAACTCGCTCTTCTCCGACCGCGGTCGTCGCTCGATCTCTCCCTCTCGGCCGATGGGCGGAGAGGTCTTCCTCTCAGTGGGACCTTTCGGGAGCGCCGCGTCTGAGCGTGTGTTTTGACCCCGTGGGCACGGGGGTGGTGGACGCGGCCGGTTCGGGTGTGCAGTTGCGGCCTCCTATGTGGGTGACCCGATTGATCGAGGCGCGGGCGGGCGGCTCCGCCGGCCCTCCCGCGGAGAGCACGTGGCGTGAGGCGTGGCCGTGTGACCTCGTCTCGCCCCCGAGGCAGGGGAAACATGTAAAGCTACTTTCTATATATTGCTTTGAAAGAAGAAAAGTAAGCAAACACTGGGAAAACGGTGGGGGATGTCTTGAGAATGCATCACGTCTAGCAATTGATGCTGAAAATATTGATTTTTGTCCCGTAGGAATGTGGACTATTTCGTATGCCGTATGTGACATTGCTTCTATTTCCACTGGATATTTCTGGGCAGAAGGAGTTATTGCGAATATGAGGAGCTGTACGGTCCTTCACGATCTACATTCTGCAAGGCGGTTGAACAGGGCAAAGGGAATGGGAAATGCTACAGGCCAAGTATAAAGAATTGCAATGACCCTTGTGTAAGAGGTATAATACGAGAGAGAAAATTTAGTAGGAAGAGTCAGAAATTTGTATAGGAAAATTATTTGATTCATAGATTTTTTTCTTCCTTTTATCTTTACTTATTTAGCAAGGAGAAGTTTAAACCATATTTAATTTTTCCTTGAAAGGTTTGTCGGATTAAACATTTCTGTTATTTCTGTTTTGTATTTCCTATCTTCCGTAGATCTCTCTGTTGATGCAAAATTTTATATTAATTTTCGACATACGCGATTTTCTGTGAGGCCCGTATTGCGTTGAGACTCCGTTTGAGATTGAACATTAAAATTATTAAGTCAATTTGAGATGCATTATTGGTGTGGAATAAGATTTTTTTTGTTATTTAAACTGTTAATTCTGATACATTTACTCTCAAATGCGTTTTTGAATGTGCTAGGAAATTAAATCCGGCTCCATCGCTCTCTTCGTAATGGAAGTTGCGAAAGCAACCCCTTCCTGTTCGAATTCTCGATGCGTAGGTGCAGGGGCTGGGCGAGCTACCCGCCGTGCACGAAACCGCGACCTTGTCGGGCGAACTGGAAACAGCGGCGCGGCGTTGGGCGCGGGGCGCTCTCTCGGAGCCCGTGACTTTCAACAGTCCTCTACGCGCCCGCCGGCGTGCCCTGCCACCGCCGAGCGAGCAAGCGGGCGGGCGGGCGGACGCGTCCGGACGGGGAGGAGAGGCCGCGTGTGCGCGGCACGTCGCGCGCGTTGCGTTGCATGGCGGCGTGTCGCATCGCATCGCGTCGTCGAGCCGAGCCGAGCCGAGCCGAGCCGCGCCGCGCCCGCGCGCGCGTCTGTTCCGCGCCGCGGGAGTCGCTGTCCCGCGATTGTCATGCCGCCCGCGCGCCTCGGGCGTGATCGACGAGCGTGCCACGCACTCGCCAGGCTCGCCGGGGGAGCCGCGCCCCTGCGCTTGACTCTACTCGTACCCCTCCGGTGAATGTCTTGTCCACCAGGTGGCGAAGCGCGGCTCCGGCTGTAAAAACGTAGACGATAATTTTGGGTAGATTCCTGGCTTCGGAGGTCCAATTCAGCTACTGTCTGGAAGAGAATTGTAGCGGTCGGCTGCTACAATCTGGGCGTTTCCGCTATCAATACCAGTAAAATGCCGCAGTATTACCGTATCAAATGGGGCACGGACTGCGCGCGATCGCGCTTTCCTCACCGTTGTCCTCTCCTCGCCCGTTACCTATTTACTTATATGCACTATGCATGCATGTCGAGACACCAGCGGGAGCTTAGAGCTTGTCCCGGCTGAGGCGATGCCCTGCTTGTGGGAGAAAAGTTAGGTGAGGTAACCTCACTGCAAGCCGACGTGGAAGTCGAAGCCGGATCTCGCCATCAAGCATGTGAAGAACATCGCCACCTCCCAAGATCAAAACATGCATGGCACTTTCGAGACTAACGATAGTTGACGCGCCAGGTAACACGAAATAATCATTCCAAACCTAGCTTCGAGAACGGCATAGATGGGTATTATCGACCGCACAAGGTCATCAGATAGCGTGAGTAGCTGACCGGAACGACCACTTGTCTTTTCCTACACCAAATTGTATGTGATTGTTTCTACCCAAAAATGGATGTACTATTTTTGAACGAATCAAACTTACCGATACTATATTAATGATTAGCAAAATGTTTGAGATTTATATTTCATGGTTCTAGAGGTAAAGAAACATTTTTAATTTGTAGGGGTGCTTGCTTTTTAAAATTCAGTTGTCAAACCCGATATTCTCTTGCCATACCAAAAAATTGTGAATAGTCTGCAATTACGACAGAGATGTTATGAAATTTTCTGTTTCTCTGTTAAGTACATTTGCTTGAAAAACGCTTGCTTTCTTATAGTCGTTAAGTGCGCCTTTCAGGCGCAGAGACATATGGATGCCGTAACTCTCTTTGCTTTTTTTTTTAAGAAGAGTGACAATTCACTTATTTGAGACAGTTTGCATGAAGTTCTGTAAGTTGAGCTTCATGCTCCTCTCGAACTGCGCATGCGCTGAGGGTACAAGTGGTATACGCTAAAGTGCTTCACGCTGCGGAAAAAAGTTGTCATTGGTAGTTCTCCTTGAATCATGTCGGTAATTGTATTAATAGACTCTAGCTCAAACGTGAAATGGTATCCAAGTAAAGTATTGGCGAGTGATTCATTTGCGAATGGGGTAAAACTTGATTGGGTATTTTTGTGTCTGGCACCTTGCGCTAGATGGTGGAATGGGCCGTCTCGGCGCGCGCACGTTCTCGCACGCGCTCGCTTGGCGAAGGAAACCGCAACGCGGCCCCGCCTCCGCGTATCCGTCGTTTCTTGCCGCGTCAACATCACCCAAGCGCGTTGTTTACATCATCTATTTAAAACTGCCTGGAAAAGAGTTGCTGGTGTGGTGGCAAGCTCCGCCTCGGTCTGCTATCAGAGGAAACCGCGACGGATGTGTTTCCTTCAGTCGGCGTGCGATTTGATTGTGCACAACGAGATTGCAGGGCTTGGTGTTAAGGCTTACGTAACATTCGTGATAATGTAATGTCGGAACACTATTCTGATTCGCGCGTAGTGTTCCAAGAAGCTGGAAAGTATTACCACAACCGCTCAATGTGATTGTAACCGGCGTGCGTAAACAAATCTATTTTTGTAAAGGTAAATAAACTATTTTATGGTGAGGTTCCCCTCGTTCGAACGGTGTTGAATAAAAGAGCTCTGGACGAATGGGTAGGAAATCGTTACTGTTGCAGGAGTGAATCCCATAGATCGATGTGCGGTCTTGGGCTTTCGTGAAACTGGTTCGGGCGCCGTTTCTTCCCCGGGGCCCTTTGTTCGGGCGCCGACGCAAGCAGCGTACGCCGGCCGGGCCGTTCGCCGCCGCCGTTCCGTTCACGCGAAGCAGGACGACGAGCACGTGTGGCGGCGCAAGTAGGCTATAGAGAGCGGGAAAACTCGCCGCTGAGGGGTTGGGGGGTTAGAAATTGGGAGTGCGCGGCCTCGCACCTCGTGGCGCACGCCGCGGGCATTAGCGCGCGCGGCTCCGACCCCCACTGCCACCCACCCATTTGCCTCCTCGGCCAGCACTACTCGGTGCACCGGCACTTTATCTTCTCTTTTTGGCCGAATAAACAAGTATCTGGTGTCTTTTTGTAATACAATTGGTGTGAGAATGATTACTCCTCCAGGATTGACCCCCAAAATTGTATGTTAAAACGTCATATCTAAGGTCACTAGTCCCGCAAACATGCCATAAATTCTAGTAGTTACCGGCATTTTCCTCCCATCCTAGTTACAAGGATGTTTTTTACTGCTATGCTTCAGTTATCAAAAGTTTAACGCATTCTATCTTATTTCTGAGATAACCGGCGGACTGTCATTGTTTGGATCCCTCATGCTTCCCTTATCTTGCAAAAAACAACTGTCGTTTCCGTTCCTAGAAATACAAAACACTGTGTGCCTTTGATGTTGCTTTGTCTACATTAATGTACTATGTTACTATGTACTACATTAATGTTGATGTCTACATTAATTTACTACTACATTAATTTAGAGCATTGTTCTCTGCAACACTTCCTTGGTCGTTCAAGTGAAATGGTAGTGTCGTGGTCAATTTGTTAAAATTGTTTTGAACATACCACAGCCGACTACTCCTCGTCACAATTTTTCACAATTCTTGGCGATTTCCTCTCCAACTGTCCGTCTCCCGTCTCCGTAGACACCTCCGCCAGAGGTAGAGGCCGTCGGCCGGCGGAGGAGGGCGCAACCGGTTGTAGTTAGTGCTGTTTATCGCGGTTGCTGGCTTGGCGTGGCACAGAAGAAACTGGTCCGGGGCCACTCGGCGGCCATGGCGCCTGCTCACCCGGCTACGTCAGCAGCGGCCACCGCCACCGCCGCATAAACAAAAGACGCCCATCGGTGGGTGTGTCCGCGGCCCGCGGGAGCAACTCGTGGGAAATGCGGAAACTTCACCTTATTTTTATTACCGTGCTCTCGTTCAATAATTTTAGTATTTTTTGCACTGGAGTTTGTACTAGTTGTTTTTGTGCTGAATAATTGGAGGAAATTTGATTTTGCGTGGAGTCCAGGGATGTTTTATTAATCGCCTTGTTCGAACGTCCCAGTACTAGCATATGTGAACGATATACAGAGCGTCAACAATATATTCTTAACTTAGTGTTGGGTCATGATTTGTTTGCATAGAATCAAAACAATGCATGAATCACTTTTAGCCGTGTTAGGTTACTCGCGTAGAAACTACCATAGAAGAAACAGGAGCCTCTTGGGGAAAACGCGATCTTCACACGAGCTCACTAGATTCCTTTTGAAATGGTTTTATGTTATGTAGTTACAATTTCCGTCTGCCACTTAATTATTCAGTTTTATGAAGTAATATCAACCAACTAAATAAATTATTCCATTTTAATGTATTATTATTACCACTAAAAACCGTAACGTAATGGAAAGTAGAGAATAAAGAATTTCCTTTTAAGACGTTCCGCTGTATCATATTTATTGTGGGTCTTTCTAAATGACATTTCTGGATGTGTGTGGCTGGCTTTCCCAGTAGCGGTGTGCGTTACCACTTCGTACCAGTACATGCAATGAAGCAGCCGCCCCCATGTGTGTCGACATTAGTCACCGCAGCATCCTTGAGAGAGGACTAGCCAAGTAGCATAAAAACAGAGAGGGCGTGTGCGCGCGGAGTCGTGCTCCCGTCCATCCGGCGCGTCCGGTCGAGAAGCTGCGGCTCGCGGGGTCGTCGGGTCGACGAGCGGGTCGCGCGTGGGCGGGGCTCTGCGCACTACTGCGCCGGCGCGGCCCGCGCCGCACGCGCTACCGACCCAACGCGACCCGGCCCGGCCTCGCCTCGCCCAGCCCCGCCCCGCGCCGCCCCGCGCCGCCCCCACAAGGCCCCACCCAGCTGCTGTGACCCTGGCGCGCAGGGCATCGAACTGTAATGCTTTCGTTCCACTTTCGTTCCGGTTCATTCAGAAGTCATATTTTATCCTTGGTGTCTGTTCCGGTCTGAGATGAATAGGTTGTTAAACGTTCGCTTTGTTTCGAACTTTATGTGTTTAATGGCTGCATGGGGCAATTAAGCAAAACTGCGGTAAAAATAGGTACATTTCGCTTAGATTTATTTTCTTCGGCTTGGTTATCTCACTGGTGATTTGTAAATACGGGCTAAAACGTGTATGCTTTGAAATTGTACACGTCATTTCGTTTAGGGTGATGTTGAACTTAATTTGTTAAAAATGTTTGTCGACGTCTGGCTCCCGTTCAATAGCCAGCGCTCTGGCGACGAGCCGCTTTCGCTCATGCCCAGCCCTCCGGTGCCGCGGGCCACTCGTTCCGCGCCACGTTGTTTTGTTGACACTGGCGGCGCGGTGTGGCGTGGCGCCGCAGCGGCGAGGGCTGCGTAGAAAGATCAGCCTCACCCCCCTCTCTTCCTTTTCGCCCCTTCCCCGAGCCCCTCCGGGCGCCGCGTTTGGACCCTCGCGTACGCATGTGCGTGGCTCTATTTACGGAGGAAAGCGCAAGACGGGGACGAAGAAGAAAGTAGACGCAACTGCAGGTCAATAAAACACTCTTGGACACGCAACCAGACGGCGGCCAAGTAACAGCGATCCGCCAGTCAAGGTTAGGGTGGGAGAACCTATATATAGGGCGGCCCGTTAGCGTTGTTATGGTGCGAGCTGCGGAAATAGAGTCGTGGCGTGCTTCGTCCAAATTTGGAGTCGCGGCAGGGGGCGACGCGTCGTCGTCGTGCTCGTCGGAAAAGAGAGAGGGAGTGAGGAAGGGAGAGAGAGGGTTAGAGGAGAGGGGCGCCCGCGCCACCAGGCCGCGCAGCCTCCACCGCGCGCGGGCTAGCCTCCTTTGTTCGGCGGGAAGCGAGCTGGGGAGCCTGTGGAAGCCGGCCTCTCCCGAGCCGTAGAGGAGCCGGGAACGATTTAACCGAATGCCTACGCCGAAGGCCCACGTCGGGTATATGGAGTTCCTATTCTTGAACGGTCCAGTCACAAGAATTGTGCGTTAACGAAATCAATAGCAATAATTGCATTTCTTTGTGGGAATAATCGAACTATCGTTTAGATTGTTTCGCATTTTAAATGTTTAAGTAATAATTCGTGTCATAGAAAACAGTGATTAAATGTAATCTTCAGAAAAATAGCAACATTAGATTACGTAATTCGCCACTCTTTCATACAGATCTGACTTCATTATAAGATCCGTGATTAAACCGTTGAAGTTTATAGAAAATTGTAATACCATTTTATAAATACATTTTGTTGTGTCTTTTGTTGAGAAATTTGTATGATGCTTAATTTTATCAAAACTTTCGCCCCGTACTATATTTATTTTCTGCGCATAGAGCGATTGCTTTTAATAAGACGCTTAAGTTACTTCGTTTTGCCACTTCAAATCCACAGTAAAATATAAATAGTATGTATATTTCAGATTTGTAATGGAAAACTTTGTTGCGAAATATGCAAGTGGGTTTGTATTTTCTTTGGCCCCTATAGATAGAAGAACGCACCATACCGCACCGCACCGCTCCACACCACACCACAACGCAAATCAACATCTGGTAACCGAGGCTCCCCCACCTGTTCTCCCCTCGACCGGAACGATGACAAGTTTCCCCCTTCCTCTGGACGGTTCCACGACGGCAGGCTGAACCCTTGCATCAGCCACCCTTCGCCCTCAATGCCTCTGCGTCACTTCTCAGCTCTCTCCGCTTATCTGCTTTGTTTTGGCTTTCTCGCTTTCCTCCGCCGCTCCGAGTTTAGATAGGCCGTGGCCACATGTGGGGTTAACGGGAGAGTTGCGATGACGACTTTATTGTAAATGGAGAAGGGGAGGCTTTCCAAGAGACGAAATGTGAAAGAGAATAATTGTTGGCCTAGCCACATAGAAGGTGTCCATTCGTTACGTATGCAGTCTTATCCCACATTGCAGTTTATAACTAGAAGTAAATAACCTTTAAAAAAAAGGCTAATTCTGTTCTAGCTCGGTCTAATGATAATTTATATTAACTTGCAAGGCTTTTTCTAATACCAAGCTATGAAATAATTATAGTTTATATTTCTAACTTCCAATGCGTGCAGAAATTGATAGAAAACTGTAGCATCCAGCCATGTGAGAGTCAAATCAAAAATGGGTTTAGTTATATCTTGGAAAATACAGAAACTACGAAACTATTTCGGTTTTCACGAAAAAAATGCACTTCTTGGAGTCTGCCACCTCTCGCTTGCGACTTCTGCCAGAATTCTCTTACTCATTGTGTCACTGCTTACGACACAACTGTCATAAGACAGCAAGGCTCCAAGGAAGATGCCGTCAAATGCAATTAAATATTTGCTGCACATGATTGCATTAAGTACAAGGAACTTTCTTTACGTTCGTGGTAAAGAACTATTTTACTATATAATTGTTCCATGTAATTGCATTTTCTTGAAAATGTTTTTGTTAAAATATTTAATTTATAGCAGTGTTTTACTAGATTTTTTCGGTTTGCGATATATTCATTTTTGCTGCTGAAGGTCTCTTGTTGGAATATAATTACTTAATACCATACCAAAACACAAAGTTTTAAAAAAAGCATTTGAATTTTGAATTATTACATTTTCTTCCTTGAAAAGTGTTGCTTACTTCTTTACAAATTTTGTATCCACAAATATGTCGGAAGGTTGTGACTAAATTTGCTTTTCAGTAAATACAATATTAGTGAAATTATGATTAGGTAGAGGAATGATTTGCAACGGGTGTACATAATGTACAGAAAATTTGGTTTCTATGTAGTGGTGGTTAAGATATGATTCGGTTTAACGTTTAATTCATCGAAAATCCCTTATCTCATATCAGGAAAGAATACAACTGTGAATGGTATTGTTTTAAAGGTTTTTGCACACTGCCTTTGCGAGGGAGGCAACTTCCATTTTATTATATAAAAAATAAAATGTAACTTCTGCAGAAACGTTTATTTCGGTGGTTTTGAGAGGAAAAAGACGCAAACCAGTTACAATTCCTTTGGGAAAACCTGCAAAGCTAATCTTCGCGCCGAGGAAGCTCTTGTAGTGCTGACTGATGCGCCGAGATTACACATGGGGGCGTCGTTAGGCCTTCAGGTATTTTCGAAGGACAATCTGTGTGGCCTAAGAGGAAGTAGTTTTCCTCTTGCTTTTCTGTGAACTACAAAGGGTTGAAAGAGGTTTTGAAAGGTCGTTTGCAAGTGAGCCTTAATTGACGACTACGAGATATTCAGATAGAAAACAATGTTTTCAAAGAACTGCGCCATGAATAGTGAATTATCGAAAATCTTGACCCATATTAATAAGTAAATACACTGAATGTAGGCAAATTATATTGTATTGTTCTGTACAGAGACTTTAAGATCCCAAACTGGAAGTATAAAAAGTCAAAAGTCTGTACGTCCTGAATTCTATATAAATCGCCACAAGATGCCGCTATGTAGCTTATTGGGTAACAACTGAATTGCGCCGTCCGTACTTTCATTGGCGGTATTTCTGAGAGTGCGTTAAGCTGTGTGATCTGTATTAAGTATTAATTAACCATGCGGAGCATAGGAAAGAAAATAGGAGGGCAGGAATTGGGAAGGAGGTAGTTCCTCACAATTTCACGTCATACAAACGCACGGGTTAGTGAATGATTCTCCCGCTACAGGCGCTTGAGTCAAACTTAGCTTTCTGCATGAAAAAATTACGAACATGCTCAAAAGCTTTCATGCAGAATTAATGCAGTCTGGACTGCACGTTTTCTGTACGTCCAATCTGCGCGAAAACCATGTACGGGGCAACGTTGTGCATTTACAGTTTTCTCTCAATATTTCATATCCAACTACTCAAAACGCCATGCATGATCTATATATTCATCATTATCATATCACTTCTGCCAAATTAATTTCAGCCATTAATGTTTGCATAGTTCGTGTGTGATTGCATCCTCATAATTACATTGCATTTAGGTTGCGGAAATGTCATTTTATCATTGAAACGTGACAGTTGCCCACTTATAATTTTGTTTTCGATTATGTGATTAGAATATTTCATCGCATATGTTCAAATAAAAACATTAAATTTTAATTTTCAGTTATCAATAATTATATACTATTTTTATACTAAAATGGTGTGCAATTCAGAATCCTCATTAGAGCCCTAGAAGGGTCACCAAACATTTTAATTTCGTCTGATGTGTCACTACGTATGGCTTGCATAATATATCTTTTCATCTTGGCAGGCATTTCGTGCCACAATATGCTGCTGACGAAGAACGTAGCAAATCGAGCGGTTATGTGATTTGCGAAATTTAGCAGTACGTTATTATAATATAATGTATTATAGTAGGAGTAGCTGTACTCGGAGAAGCTAGTGTCAATTGTCGGTAACGAACGCGAACGCGTGCTGCCCAAGAGCTGTTAGCCTCCCCCAGCGCAAGCGGCGTTGTGCAGGTCAGGAAAGCCCTCGCATTGCGTCGCCACGCCCCCATGCTAGGCGGCTGGCTCGCTCGGTCGCTCGCTCGCGCCCTCCCCCTTCGCTACTTGCGCGGTGCCGCGCCCTTGCCGACGAGGGCTGCTATTGATTTAACGATGCGACTGCGCGCGGGATGATGCAATACGTTTGGGGGTGGCGGGTTGTGGAACCGAGAACAAAGGGCTTCGGTTCATCGCGACATTTTGAATGTCTTCATTCACTGATGCAGTGCCTTTTTAAAATTAAAATTAACAAAATGTTTGAATAATATTTTAATTCGGGGTCTGGGTTGATATTCCATTTTCTGACTTTCCAAATGTCACCACTTAATGACAATTTAAAAATCGAATGGCAAAGAACTTCAGATTGACACGTTTTATTGGGTAATGCTAAATGCATTGTTGGTATAAATATTTTATGGGAATCATTGTATGTGCCGACTTCATTTAGTTCTGTTTCAAGAGACGTCGCCAGTTATATTTCCTTGGTATTGCTGAGAGGGAGAATTTGAAACGTATGTAACACTCAAAGGGCTGTACTTATTTTTAAGTTGTTTTTTATTCTCTAAACGTATCTAGTTATCTTGCTCTTGTTACATGCTCTTGTCAGCCTTGTGCACTAACATTTAATGCGTATCGTATCGAACGAGCGCATTCCCACAAAGGCAAAGAGGTTACCATCGCTCTTGGGCATCCGTGTGCAAACAGGAAAGTATGATATGCAGCTGTGCCGTAACTTCAGCTTGGACACACATAACATCGTATGTTCGATCCCTGTTCTGGTATAATACTTTTACTAAATAGCGTGGACAAATCATCACTAAATAATACCCAATGTAAGGCTTAAAAAGAACGAGCCCGTCAAGTAACAAAGTATGAAATGACACTATTAATGTTTGGAATATACTCGAGATTAAAGCTCATCGTGATCTATTGTGAAGATTCTCTACAATATCAAATGTTTTATTTGTACAGAAAATGTATGTACTGTACTGATCGTCGAAATATTCGAAAAACTATATATCTATGGGGCATCGCAAGAGCGTCCAAAATAGACTCTTGGAAGACTTGACTGCAGTATTGAGACCGTTGCCTTTGCAAATGACATAGTCGCTGGCGCAATGCTCATGTTGCTTCAGATGGTGAGGTAAGAAGTCTCTTTCCTGAAAGTGCAGTTCAAAGTTTAACGAGTTCATTGCATGTATTCTTGCAATGTTTATTTACTTTCGTGAGTTTTAGTGCCTGATACAGATAGAAGGGGGTGCACATGAAAATCGATAAAAGCAAACGTGGACGTATTATTGGATAGTAGCTGCGTGGCTATCCTAGGCCCAGGTGCCTAGTTTCCCGCACACATTTCATTGGGTGGTTTGTTATTGGACTTGTCATTTCGGATCGATACAATCCTTGTGATGCAATGTAGTATACATGACCATTAGAAAACTGGATGATGCTAAGAGTACAAACATTAAAATCACAAAACACTAAGCGAATCCTTGTTTTCGAAAGGAAGTATTTCATTTCTCGAAATTAGCAGTGCGCATGCTCTTCATGTCTACAGAATATTCGAGAGAAACATATCCTCACGTTTATAATTTTGAAAGATTATTGAATATTATGAACAAATTAAGTAATCTAAATAATAATTCCTAAAATTAGTTTTAAAGAAAATTAGAGACTTTGACCTCAACCACAAGTCATTTGTTTGAAATGTTTATGTTGAATGGATGGAGGTTTTAAATTGGAATTGAACTGGGGAAAATGATACCCTTTACACGTGATTTTGAAACTATTAAATTTGTCAAAACTGATTGACTGGAAAACACGATAGCAAGTCTAAAATTACATACCAACTATCACCCCCTGACATTAGCACACATCACTTTCAAAATTTGTTCTAATGTCATGGAAACCTAAAAATTGAATTGAACGAAAGTATTTCACTGAATCATATCATACAAAACTAATGGTCATGAAGCAATGAAATTGAATGAAAGAAAAGAACCAACTCAAAATATTTTCTTGATTCTAAATATGGAAATTGATTTGGCGGCCAGAATACTTAAATTATGCTTATCCTATCCCATTATTTTAAAATATATGGGATTTTTTATGCAAAAGGCTCAACAACACCGATCCATTTCTTTTTCCCACTATTCTAACACCCGTTACACTTACGTCGTGATTTCATTGAAATGATTTCTTCCTAGCATCTTTTTGCAGTAAAGTAACCTCTGTCCGTCTGGCACCCATCCCTTCCAGTCCACCAATCGAGACATCACGAGGTGCATTCGGCCTGTTTCGGTCTCCTGGTGGAGAACTGATCATTTTTGCGGATCGATCCAGAAGATTCTAAGATATTTCTTTAAAAACGTGATTTATTGTGTTGGTTTATAAAGCAACTAAAACGCGTTGTTGGTGTCTTGGAGCTGATCAACAGCTTATTCAGTTCCTCTCGACAAGACATCGATTGGTAGGACTCTCAACCGGTTTTCTGTAGAATATTGTGGAAGAATTCTAGAAACATACGTTAATGATTGTTTCATTGCACATACGAGTATATTGGTGGACTCTCTTCCCGGAGTTTACATGAATCGTCACCACTTGAATCATCAGATTGACGGTACAATGTATACTTTTCAAGTCACTTTCTATGCCCGAAAATGCACGAGCCGGACAACTGTAATATGTTTAAAATGTTTTATTAACAACTTACAATGCACAAATAAAAAGTTTTAACATGAAAGTATCCGCTTAATGCTCCTCGCTAATCTAGTTATAAATATTGTTCATAAAGGTTGTTGCAGGAAATTTTCTATTTAAATTATTATTTAGTGTTTTAACTGAAAGAAAATGTAGAACTCTGTGAAGTAATGGCATGCCTCGCAAAATAGTTTTGTTAAAGGACCTGTCTCTGGTTTCTGAATATGTCATGTGTATATGTAATAATTAAATGTCAAGATTTACCCGTGCATTTATTTGTTGTAAGCTTTACAGCAAATTTTAAAACAGTTATTTGTTTTCGAACTCTCTGTTCCACGGAGACTTTATGGAATCTAGTCTGTTCTCAAATTCATTAACATTACACGTCTACTACTGCTAAGCCATTCGCTTTTAGTTTTCCGTGAATGCGTTTGAGTTCGATATGGCTTGAAGAGTAGGAAGCGTGCGCCCAAAACGACGGCAGCAGCGACGCTCTCTCTGCTTTCGAAGGGCCCTTCCGAGAAGCGAACCTCTCGTATGTACACGGGAGAGGAGAGAGTCTGATGCAACGCACGCCTGTGCTAGCTGCGTCCGCCTCCCGCTCTTTTATATGCTTCCCCTTCCTCCCCCACGGGGCCCGTCCTATCCTGCCTCCGCGCCGCACATCGCCCTTCCCTTTCTCTTGGACACAGCCTGACCAGACTTAACTGCTTTCCAGACCCCTGTTCATTCGGTCAGTCCAGGGATCGTCGTAATCAGCCTGGAGAAGAATTCCCTTCCCGAGTCTTATCTACTTCCTAGTTTTTCTAGGAGGATAGTAAATTTCTGCTTGTTACGAATATTTTCATCGATTTCTTCCGTGTTTGGAACTTGGTCTCTCCTGTGGACTTCAACTGGATCCCAATTTCAGGTCGGAACTTGAACTGCACATATAAGTATTGTAGACTCGTCATGATTAGCCTATTAACCCGTCGATTTAATTTTAAATAGATTTCTAGTTCCTGCTCGTTTATCACTAGGTCTATTCTGCTGGAGTAGGTCTCACCAGAAGACCTAAATATTCACTCAGTTCTTCTGTCTACCTCAACCCCGATGTTCGCTCACATCCTCCTTGGCATGTTCATTACGGGATTCCTCGCATGTTCATTACAGGAGATGTTCTATTCTATAGGTGAAGATTTTGGTTAATAAAAACATCGTGTTACTATCTCATGTCTATCCATTTTCCTCCAATAAATTAACTACCTCCCATGTTCACATTGTACCAACTTTTGGATTTGGGGATATTATTTGCCGAACACCTTGCAAGGTGCTCGTAATTGATAGATTCTGGACGCGCGGATGCCCTGCGCTCCTGAACACGGTGGATGCGTCCTGGCAACTCGCCCGTTCCCTGGACGTTTGCCACACACACACACACACACACACACACACGCAGTCATATATTTACATACACACGAATGCCGCCCGTAAGTTTGTTTAGCAGGCGTCTTCGCTGTCCTTCCTGCACGTTGATGCCTTCTCTCTCCTTTGGCTCGTATCATCTTCAATCCCCTCTTATTTCCCTATTCTTCATCTGCTTTTTAGTTCCCTCGAAGCTTTGTGACCTAATCTTCGGAGGCCTAAGAAAAATGTCATTTTTAGGATACTAATGGGTACATTTTGGACCCCAACATGCCTTAGCGCAGTTTCAACTGATATTTCCTCTCTAACCCTGCGATACATATTTATTTCCATCTCCTCAACTATGGAATTGTCCCCCAAACAAGGTAAACAAAATTAAACGCAAGTATTCAGGAAATTTAAAAAATGCTGGTCAGTATTAAAATTTTGTTGCTGTTTTTAATTCAGGTTTGGGCCATCAAAATATGTTTGCTATCATAATTTGTACTGCTTGCAATGTATTAATTCTCTCTACAGAGAATTTTCTCAGAAAGCTGTGTAGATCAATCGATTACGAGATATGACGTTCTAATAGTTGCACACTATTGTTATAATTTTTTTTTCTCTCGAATTTCTCCTCTAGGGCGGGACCAAGAGGGTCTGTCCTCGTTTTGGAACTTTTCAGTCTTTCACCATAAATATCCAAATTTGATGGCATTCACTCGCGTGGGGCCGACAGAGGTCCTACAGCTGGCTTACGTGCTAGGGCGAGGATTCTGAATGGAGAGCTTCGCCTGGGGTCGGATCAATAGCGTCTCGCGTTTGGCGCTTCTAGTTCATTATTACCCCCAGCGTTGCGGTTCAAAAGTCCGTTGACGACTTGGAAATCGAGGGTTTCCACTCACGGATATCTTGTTACCGGTCTTCACCAATCGTGTTCAGTAATCACCTTAAATGTATGAAATGTTTGTATTATTAATAATATGAATAGTGAGTATGCTAATGTGGTGGTGTTGACATTATTCAAGTAATATGTTGAATGTTTTGGCCTGGCAGCTACGATAACACATCCCATCGCCTGTTGTTTTCCAAATGTCCCTCCCCCCTTACTGCCGACTTCTACACTTCTTTCTCTCATCTGAGCATTCCTTTACTTTCAAATTCCTCCATTATGACAGCCTCTTCATATCAAACGTGTAAATACGTGCGGCTAAGATTGGCGCTCGAACTATTGTCATATATTAATAATAATATTCAAAATACTTACGGTTTTTAATGTGATTAGTGAGTATATTTCATTCGCACACGCAATAGCTTTTGTTTGACGTCACAACTCTCGATAGTTTCCACGAAAGGTTGGTGTTAGACAACGTGCGTCTTGCAATTTTCTTGATCGAGTTGGGGGGTGGGGGTGAAAAGAGAAACGCGCAGATTTCTTACTTATAATTCGAATTGAATGATGACGTACTCTTCTCGTCGGATGAAGAATCAGTGACTGCTGTACCAAGGTTTTTCGAGAAGAATCTAATAAAACATTTATAATGGAGGATTCATGGTGTTTCTATAGCACACTAGCATAGAGGTGACGTCGTATTTTGTCGATTCTGTTGTTCGCTTCCTCCCACATGCGAACGCGCTGCCGGTCCGGCCCGGCCCACTCGGCTGGGGCCGAAGCCAATCGGCGTGAGTTTGAACTCGGATGACCGCCTGTGGCGCGGGTGGAGCGGCGGCGGCAGGTTACCGTAACCGGTTTCGCGGGCCGCCGCCCGCATCGGGGGCTAGTCTGGCGGGCTCGCGAACCCGAACGACTTGGGGTTACAGTTCATCAGCCTAAACAGGGGTGTCGTAAACGAAGACTGAGTTGCCCATTCCTTTGCAGCGTCGCCCAGAAGGTTGATTGCCCTCCCCCTTCGCGCCACCGTTTAAATGATTAGTTTAGTAGGTTGTTTTTCATTTGTATGTCGAACGTATTTTTTATCAAAATATTTTACTAAGGTAGAATGTTACATTCTTTACAATGTTTACATTGATACCAGTTTCCATTAAATGTCGATTTAGTAATGGGTTGTGATTTAAGTATGTAGGTATCAGATAAAAATAGGATACTATTAATTTCTTATATTCAGTGTTATTTATCATTTCAAACCTATTTGAAAATTTCGAGTTTACAAATGTATTGGTCCGTGTCCATTAAAAAACTATCTCTAAGCAACTATCTTTACCCAAATTTAAAATGTAATAGAATGCATTAATAATATCACCTTATTAATTGATTTATGTTGAAATATGTTTTACTACAGGTTCAAGAATAGTAATTCTAACAGTACAAACATCCATCTAATATATCAAACGTTTTACTAAATTGTTTTATTAAATAATTAACATTCTGTTTCAGGAGGTGCTGGCGGCAAAGGTGTGTGGGGAAAGCTGGGATCAGAACTTGAAGAGGCAGACGTCGACATGAATGATCCCAATTATGACAGTGACTCTCTTGAAAATGGTGACATTGAGCTTAAGACCATCATTCCTGAAATGTCGGAGGAGGATATTCAAAAGAGCGTGGAACCTATCCTTCTTGAATATTTTGAACATGGTGACACTCAGGAAGCAGCCCTTGCCTTTGAAGAGCTCACTTGTGGTACCAAGAGGTTTATGGTAAGTTGATTGTGAAGTTCTCATATGTACAGTTGCTTTGTACAGGAGTCCATAAAATGTATAAGAAGGGTTAGTTTTGAAAATTCAAATAAAACTAGGGAAAATGCAAATATATGGTATTGTGAAAATAAGTTCGTGGCAGTAGTTGTTATTATTATTATTATTATTATTATTATTATTATTATTATTATTATTATTATTATTATCATTATCATTAATATTATTATTAATTATTTAGAAATATTTTTCGAAACGTACTAATTCACTAAAGAGAGTGCACATTCACGAGGTATAGTAACTCATTATCCGCATTATCTTAGTCTAGTGTAGATTTGTTGGGTGGGTGGGAATGAGACGTTTTCGGAATGTTGAGAAATGAACTTGAAATACGAATACCTGTATTTTCCTTTAAATTAGAATATATTTTTTTCTTGCTCTGCATATTTCACGCACAGTAATCATTTCCTTTCACACCAAGAATGATCAAAAGAAAGTTCCTTAAAGCAACATTTGTTTGTCTAATATTTCGGAGCTTTGCTGACTCGTGACATTAGCAGTCGTAAGCAACGATACACTGATTGATTGTGTACGAGAATTCGTCGATACGCGCTTACGAGAATAAGCACAATGAAGATTGTATTTTCTTTATTTACAATTTCGAAACCGTTTTATTGTTTTTTGTATATTTTCTGAGTTCCTATGTATCGAACCAAACCACAGACACCATGGGACGAAGACTGCAGTTTTCTTTAAATTATGCGCGCATGGCAAATAAGTGATCTAGATTGTAAGCCGTCCCATTCCTTCTGTGGTGTAGAAGGCTCGGGACATAACGAAGAGCTGTGGAATATGCCTACGTCTAAACGTTTATCCTTGCGCCAAATGAGTAATGGGATTGATTCCAAGAGACCCTCCATTCTTCGAAAGTGGGGGCATCTTTAAGTTTTACGAATATTCCAGCCAAACTAGGCGGAAAATTTACATACTTTACTAACACAAATTGGATTTGTTATCAACTTTGACAGCACAGACACATATTTTAATCACTACGACTTTCATCCACATTGTCTACTTCAAAAGGTCTTTTCTCTGAGCCGTGTATTCTGGTTCTTTTAGCTGCTAAGACTACGGAAATGAATGTACCTACAACCGGGGCAAGAACCGACTTCGAAATACCCATATCTTTACTGTTGAACTTTTCGCATAGTACTTTAGAACAAATAAGGTGTGGTTTTTTTTTTCCTACATCGCATACTACTTACGCAGTATAGAGAAAGTATTGAATTGCTGCCGGAAAACTGGCGATATTTTTATAGAAAAACTCTTATTGGCAAGTCCTGGTAACGAAAACGTGGATAAATCTTGTTCCTGTGTATGGTAAATTACTTCCTCTAGCACATTATGAGGTCAGAATCCTTTTTTGTAGATCTTTGGCATCGAAAATTCGATAGATATTGCTCGATGGATTGAACGAAATCTAATCCCCGCGAGTGTGGAAAAAATCTTTGATTTATTATTATTATTATTATTATTATTATTATTATTATTATTATTATTATTATATTATTATTTTATTATTATTATTTATTTTTATTATTATTATTATTCATTACTCTATGTATAGGAAACATTTTTGCAAAAAAGGCTCCAATTGTTTCCCCAATGATAGAATAATAGACACTTAAAATAATGGCTCAGGTCCCATTTACTTTGATCACGGAATTGTTGATAATTGCAGAAGTACAAAATTTTTCCAAAAACTACTTTTTTCTTCTTTACTTTACTTTGGTCCCTCAAACAGTATGAAGTATATTTAGCTCTAGGTTTAACTCAAACTTCTAAATTTGGGATTTTTTCTTTGTGTTTTCCCCCTTTTACAACTCCATTTTTTAAGATGATTTTTTCTTAGTAAAATATGTCCTCCAAAATTAGGTCTTGAAATGATTCCGCATATATATTGTTTAATAAAAGTAAGTACTGTGTAATTTTTTGTGAAATGACAAAAAAATATGTAAAAATGATTTTTCAAAAAGACTATACATTGAAAGGCTACATGAAAATTGAGAAAATGTAAAAAAAAAATGAAGTTTGGGCATTTAGATGGCAGCTGAGAAGAGTGTGGAATAAAACTGAAAAGTCACTCTCAACCAAAGAAATCTTCAAACCTGCCGTACACTTTCAATATTAACACTAGGTTTTTCTTTCTTCAAGCAGTATTTCTCTATATGAGGACCTTCAATCATTTATTGTACAGTTTTTCAACATTTTTGTAGTTTTGAGTACAATTATGTAACCATTACCAATAGTATGAGAAAGTATATGCTGTAGTAGCTCCAATACTGTAGAAATTAGCATTATGTGATGGAATTAATGTATATTTTACAAGATTATTTTATTTGGATTTACTATGTTAATCACATTTGTTTCATTTTTATTTCATGATTTTTAATTTCAAGTTTGATTTCAGATACCTATGCTGGCTGTGGAAATTGCATTGGAACACAAGCCATCACATCGTGAAATGACCTCTGTTCTCATTTCAGACCTATATGGGCGTGTAGTTTTGCAAAGAGACATCGCGAAAGGTAATTATTACTGGTCATGTTTTTGAATTCTTTTTTCCTTCAGTTTTATTCTTTTCCTTCTCAAGTTAATCCTTTATTTTGTTCTCTCCACTTCACACCTTTGATTTTTTTTCCCTTCTTCTTCTTTCTTCTTCTTCCTCCTTCTTTCTTCTTCTTCCTCCTTCTTCTTTCTTCTTCTTTTTCTTTCTTCTTCTTCTTCCTCCTTCTTCTTTTTCTTTCTTCTTCTTCCTCCTCCTCCTCCTCCTCCTCCTCCTCCTCCTCCTCCTCCTCCTTCTTCTTCTTCCTCCTTCTTTCTTCTATATTTACATTATTTTCCTTTTGCCGAAATGATTTTGGGGGATTTTAATTGAGAAAATTTATATGAATTAATGATTGATCTTTTTAATTTTTTAGCTTTTGACACTCTATTGAAGAATTTGCCTGATCTCATATTGGACACTCCAGAAGCACCCACAGTTTTGGGGAACTTCATTGCTCGAGCAGTTGCTGATGACTGCTTGCCTCCAAAATATGTTCAAAGTTATAAGGACAAGCAGAAAGATAGAGGAGAAGATGAGTGTGATTATGCAAGGTACATATTTATGCATTATTTTTGGCAGAAATTTGTGTTAAATATCAGGAATTGCTGTTGCTTATAAGAGATTATCAGACAGATTTCTGACTTTGTAACAACTGAAGCAGGAAATCAATTTTTGTAAATAAATTGTTAAAGCAAGTTTTAATAACTTGCTGTTTAATTGGTAGTTCTTCATAAATAATCCTGTTTAAAAAATACTTGTTCAAAGGGAGGCTTTGGCTCGAGCAGATACTCTCCTCTCAATGAAGCATGGTCTGGTAAGATTAGACAATGTGTGGGGAGTTGGTGGTGGACTACGACCTGTGAAGTACCTGACCCGCCAGATGACCTTATTATTAAAAGAATATTTGTCCTCTGGTGATTTGCATGAAGCGGAGAGGTGTTTGCAAGATTTGGAAGTTCCTCATTTTCATCATGAGCTGGTTTATGAGGTATTGTCATGTGTTCAAATTTTGGCAATAGACAATGATGATTTGTAAACAGTCTTTAAACTATTGTTTATGAGCATGAACAGAATATATTGTCTTTATATTTCCTTCTGAATCAAATGAAGTTTGTAAATAAACTATGCAAATGCAATAATATTGTAGCCTTCATTGAATCTTTATTTTCAGGCTGTTGTAATGACTATTGAAGCAATTAATGGTCATACTGAAGAGATGATGTGTAAATTACTGAAATCATTTTATGCTGCAATCATTATAACTCCAGATCAGTTGGAAAGGGTAAGTCATTCTTCATTAAAAGGGAGATTTAAAATAATAATTTTAAAAAAAATAAAGAAAGAAAAAGTTTATAATAGTACTTGCATTAAAAATCAAAAAAAATGCATTAATGAAAGAAAATTGAGTTTCTTCTAATAATTTACTCTTGTAGTTTCATTGTATGTATACAAATACTAATTAAATTGCAAAGACTCATTGCTGGACTTATTTTCAATACAGTTGCATGGAGAAAGTATGAAATTTGTAAAAATGTTCACTATTGTTTTTATTTTTTTGATAATTACAATTTTTTTAATGAGAAATATGGAAATAGATGAATCCTTATTTTACTCTTACTTTTCAGGGCTTTCTTAGAGTGTATGAAGATATGCCTGATATTTGCGTTGATGTTCCTTTGGCCTATACAGTTCTAGAAAGATTTGTTGATCGTTGTCAGAAAGGTGGTTTCTTAACTGATGAAGTGATAAAGAGATTGCCATCCAGGTGAGTACATTGACTGAATTTGTAATGTTGTGCACTTAAGATTGATAATCATTGTTATATTGCTTGATTTTTGCAGAGGGCGTAAACGCTTTGTGTCTGAAGGAGATGGTGGCCGTGTGAAGACCCTTGATTACGTGTGAAATGTGGTAGGAACCCTGTGGAGATCTTCATTTCCCTATTTCTCGGCCAGCTTTTGCATTGTATCAGCTTGGACAGGTATCTGGAGGTCCTCATAGTGTAAGATGAAACTGTGTGAAAGTTTTGTAAATTACATATTATGTACGAGAGGTCTCAAAACACATTTCTTGATTGTCATTTTTGAAGTAAATATGTTCTCATATCTTCTGTTTCTATTTTTCCACTAGCATTGTTTCTAAAATATAAATATTTTGACTTTGCATTTATTTCTACTAAAGAGGTCATTGTACATAGTAAAGTAAGATTCTGTAATATACAGTGAATTTACTAGCAAAAAAAGAAATGTTGGTGTGATGAGTCATGAGTTTGTAGCTTTTCTTTGTATTTTTGTTTATTTTGTGATGCCTTTTAATATGGTTTGTGCAAGGTGGTTATTAGCTTATGAAGATTTTCAATGCCATAAACATATCTAAAATAATTTTACCTTGCATCTAAAATTTGAATTTCTGATACATTATGTTGAACTTAGCACAAAGTGGGTTGCTCTGAAGGAGGTAGTCAAAGAATACTGCTTAAAGCAGATTCATCACTTGGAAGTTGTCCATGTCAGAGCTAAGAATTGTGTTAATATTCCTGATTCTTGTAAGTTGAGAAACTAAAACTAAATATGGTACATGCAAGAGATTCTCCCTTTCCTGTAACTGGGTTGCATTTGATGTAGATTTAGAATGTGCAATGCAGGTACTATCTATAGAGAGAAATACATGATCTTGTTGTCATAGACAGATGAATTCTTGTCCTTTAACTTGGAAACACGAGTTCTTTGGAAATAAATCTCTGGAAACCTTCAATTTTCTTTCAAAGCAATTGATAGTTAGAATTTACAATAGCATTTTGTGCATTGGTTCTGAGACATCAGAGACCATATATGGAATCGAGTGTATTTTATTAAACTATTTTCAGAAATGTGCAGTGCAGTATATTTTCTAAGTATATTTGAACCTGTATTTTATTAAAATTTACTTCATGTGTTTCTATTTTTTCTCTTCTTTATTTAAATTTGGAATTAAAAAACTACTGAATCATATTCTCAAAGGTCAGTGTTAGTGCCCATAATTTTTTCAGGTTGGCTTAAGGTATATTCAATGTTGCATATTGCTTGCAAAGATTGCTGGAAATATTGTTGTTGATAATACATTAGTTTGGGAAAAGGGCAGGAGAATCAGGAAACATTTTGTCATCAAAGAATTACCACTATTTACATGATTCATGTTTATACGAAATGAAAATTATGGAATCCTTAAATTCTCTGACATTAGATCTTAATTGTATGATCTAGTTGGTGTATTTGTGATGGCTGAGCATTCTTAGAAGCACTAATGCTCTTTTGTAAATTTCGCACTTTTGAACTTGAAATTGCTTATACATTTTGTATTTGCTAGAATTTTTTAAATCTCTCTAGAGATAGTCACATTTCCTTATGTTAAATTGATAGTGTTCTCAATGGTGTACATGTGAAGAATGTTGGTAAGTCACTGCTTCAAAGAAAAAACAAAAAAAGTACAAATAATGTAAAACCAAATAAAGTTAATTAGATGTCACTGAGGGTGTCTAGTATTTGTACTTTTACTGCAGTTAAGGATTGTTCATTTAGTATTAAGATTAAAGGGTTTACGGTATTTCTTTGAAGTCGTTTATTTTACATTTGGCATAACATAACAAAACAGTGTTGTATGTATTACATTGAATTTCACATAATGCTGGATACTCTGCAGTGTACCTTGTTCTCATTGAAATTTAGTTTTGGTTAAGGATGTGATGTTAAATGCAAATACTGCCAATGATCAGTAATGGAGTAATGTCATTGTAGCATGGTCCAAGGACATCTCCTCTTTATTCAATAAAGGGATCATGCATTCAACAAGTTTGTTTTATTATTAATTTGCTCCTGTATGTATTTTATATTGCAGTGTACAAATAATTACCCATTGTAAGAATGTTGTACCTTTTCAACTTCAAAATGAGACCAAACACATTCGTATTGAGAACAAATCTTTCACTCATTCATTTTCAGTTCCTCTACATTCAAATAAAAAAATTGAAATTAAATAAAAAACAGCACAGGAATATGAATTAGGAAGTACGTTTTATTGAATTGCACAAAAAAAATAACAACATAGATTAAATTATGATTATTTACAACTGAAATTCTGATGGGTGTATATTTGTTTTCTTCACCTGTTAATATATTTTGCAATGCCTGGACAGATCTTTCTTAATGCAGATTTAAATGAATTCCTGGGAAGTTCAGTTGGATTATACATTGGATTATTGAGGCATAATCTCCAAAGGCGATGTCCTAAAAATTCCTCCTCAATAAATATTTCTTCAATGCTGTAATGACAAGAAGCATTGTGTATTACCGGTACCATGGTCTTCTGGTTGATATTTTCAGCAGCACAGAGATTTTGATGAAAAAAATTGTAAGCATTTTCTTTCCTGAAAGCCTCTTGCTTCTTGATAAATTAATTAAAGGTTACCCATAAAACAGATAAAACACATTAGATCCACGACTCAATGCTGCTAACTAGTAGTTCCTTTCTTAGAATGTCCTTAATTTTGTGAATTAAACAAATTAAAGTTTCATCCATGTATAATATAGAATCATTGCGTTTGATAATTTAATAGCTGCTGAACATATTTGTGATGTTTTGTTTTAATTGCATTGCTGTTCATTTTATGTTTCTCTGCAAATATCCTTAAGTGTGAGTAATAAACCGTTTAAATATTTCTGTAAACAATCTGAGGACACAATAATTTTATGATTTTCTTGAATTTTTGCATTGAATTTCCTTTAGGGTAAGTCTTGGATTCTTCTCAATATAATCAATAATTAATTTACAATGTTTTCCATAATTTTCACTTTCTCCTTCCACTCCATGGTTTGCATTCATTTTGGTGTTTCACAGCTATAAGCAATAGATTTTTTTTACTCCAAATGTATTTTCTAGACCTCTCCAATCTCTGTTATTGTAAAATAAAGCACATATTTGATGTTTGGTGCTTTCTGCTTAATTTTTTGTAATGTATGGCATTATTAATAAGAAAAACTGTTTTGAACAACTAAACAGAACACAACATAACCTGCTTTTGTCATCTAAAACTGTTTACTGTGGCTGTTTACTTCTTGTTTGAAGTTGCTTGGTCTCTATATGAAAATGATACATCTTAATTTGGGTATGATGCAGTTTGGTGAAAGAGCTCATACCCAATTTGAGGGTATTTGTTCCTAATTTGAAAGTGCTTGTACTTAATTTGAATGTATTTGTTCTCGATTGAAGTTTCAAAGGTTTAGGTATGTGTGATAACAAATTGACACAATTTTGAAGGGATACTTAACTCTATCAACTTCAAAAGGACACATTTTCTAGAAATCTTGGTGTCGTATACCTTATTAGTTTATCCAACCAATTCTTTCATAAATTTACCTTGATTTGATTTCTTTTCCTTTCCTTGTTGGTACCATGATATTGTAATTTGATGATATTCTGAATGTGAGATCCAAAGATAAAATAATAAGTAATGAAGTGGTCTGTCTGGGGTATATACACCACACATATCACCTTGAATCTTATGGTTATTGTAATCATTTCTGCTGGTGTAATAGTAAACAACTTGTGGTGAGGTTCCATACCAACAGAAAAAATTATAATAATCACCCCAGGGGCTGATTATTTTGGAGGGGGTCTTCATAGATCAATATTTGTTATTATATTGTATATTATTTCGAAGTGAACATTCAGGCACAAATTACTTATTAATTTTAACTTCTCAAGAAACTTTCAAGTAACTAATTGTGTTAAAAGAGCACGTATGTTCAAAAAATTAGAGTTTTTAACTATCATGAGAACTACACCATTATCTTACATGTCCTTCAGACTATCTATCAACAAAATTTCCTCAGAAACAGAGCCATTTTTGAGAAAATTGTTTAAACAAAATTGAAAATTGCCTATATTTCACGCCAAATTATGCAGAAAATACTAACATTTTCGAAAAATTGTAAATGACTTTATTTCAAAACCTGTATTTAAGGAACCAATTCTATTAAGGGAATAACAAATATATATTATTAATATTGTGGTTGTAGTCAAGAACACACCGAAATAATTTTTAACTTCTGTGCTTTTCCAAAAATCAGGGATTTCAAAGAACACAAGACCTGCACCTTTTTTAATTTTATTTTTTATTTGAAAAATGTCCCAGGAGCTGCGACATCAGCCAAATATAATGGAGAATATCAATTTTGGAGAAAATCGGCTGAACGGTTTAGCTGCAAGAGTTGTTCACAGACGGCCAGACAGACGTTTTCGATTTTTCCGTATCAAGAACCTATAAAACATGGATTCTGGCTTCACCACGTGTTAGAGGATTTTTTTCGTATATTTAGCAACTGGATTTATCCATTTATTCGTTGCCACGACTCTGTAATAAGAGCTTTTCTGCTGAAACTTCGCGTTTTTTTCGCGCAGCATTTCATAGCCTCTCTACTCCGTAAAAATATTTTCGGATAATCATTAAAACTAAAAAAAATCGTATAGCAACATGAACCGAGTTAAGCCTGCGTCATTCTACAAATATGACATTCGACCATAACATTTTGAATTTTAAAAAATCTATATTTACCGATCACACTCGACTGATAGTCGGGCATTTATATAGTATCCCCAGGACGAGGAAATATAACGAAGGTGCGGATTTTGAAGGCCTAAA
Source organism: Gryllus bimaculatus (assembly GCA_017312745.1). NCBI lineage: Eukaryota > Metazoa > Arthropoda > Insecta > Orthoptera > Gryllidae > Gryllus > Gryllus bimaculatus. The sequence continues at coordinate 5,729,821 of BOPP01000017.1, forward strand.
ACATTGCCAAAAATGTTTCATAAAATATACTAAAAGTAAAAGAGTGACGTATATTTTTTTTATCAAAACAAATTCAGATACACATCATATCCAACAACTTGAGTTACGCATCATGTAATCGCAGTGGCGAATTCAGGCGGGCCATACCATGGGCTTAGAGAATAAAAATTAAAATGGTTTAGTGCAGGAAGTATAAAAATGGGAAACACATGATAAAATATGTAGAAACGCTTAAAATTTATCGAAAAAATTACCGCGGGTTCTCTTCTTAGCCTTATAGTTGCGAATGGGAATCCTGATTCTCGCTGAATTTTAGCACTGGTATGAGATGTCGTCGGGGAGCGAGTGAAACACAGGCACGGAGTTGTAATGTACAGATTTATTTACAATGTTTCTATACAATAATTACACTCCTGAGGAACCAGCGTTGCACTTCCCTCAGGCATCCCCGCCCCAAACTATAACTACTCTAACACAGACACCAGCGGCTAACCTTAGCCGCTCCTGGCCTCCCGTCAGGTGGCGTGCAGCCACACCTCGCAGCCGAAGCTAGTGTTAACCCCTGCCGAGTGACAAGTGCATTCCGCACCGCGATTCATTTCAAACTCGAATGCCGGACGTTCCTTCTCTAGCCGCTTTTTCAAGGAATCTAGTGACCAACCTTCCATGAAGTCGACCCGTGGCCCGCGTCACCTCATTAACGAATTTTGGGCCCGCCGCCGCTATTGGACGCGACTGTCGTCACATATTCCCCGGCTTTGATGCCCACGTTCCGACAACACGCCCCTGCCCGCACCCCTCGAGCTTGGTGACTGCCAGATGCCCAACCCCTCCTCCTCCCTGGCCTGCTGTCTTGTGGGGCCCAACGGGCACGTCACGACGTTAGACGCATGTGGAAAATGTCTGCAACTGTTCTCCATAGGCTCAAATGATATCCAGACAGCTCAATTTTTTTTTACTCCGCTTGATCATAGGCTTGAAAAGATGTGCTATGGCAACGGAGTGTGGCCGACGCAACCGGAAACTGTCTACGGAGTAAGGTCTCTCTAGATGCCAAGCGAGTGATCGTGGACCTGTGACATTTCGCGCAATTACAATGCGCCCGAAACAAAACAATAAGGCATGGATATCATACTGGTGTCTGTAGACGGCGCGGTTAATAAGGACTTGAAGAAGAGAAATAAAATATCTGAAAAGAAAAAAGAGAGAAAACTAATAAAAAGAAAAAGAAGAAACGTATTTTGGGAAAACCTGTCGACTTTCTTCAGTCCTGGACAGTAATGTTTGTATGTAAGCGAATGTTTAATCTGTAAATCGATATCATGCGTTTTTATTTTAAATTTATTATTTCTGTTGACACAGGTATCATCAAATGAAAAATATAATACCCTAATCCTTCGTCGTTTTCCAGTTCTGAATTCAATGATTTGAATAACAAAATATTACTATTTTTAATTTAAATCTATAAGTATATAATAATTATTAAACTTTATATTTTCAATTTTTGTTAAAAGCCTATTATGATAAATAATTTACCTCGTTTATAATTTATATTATCTTTGTGTACATATATATACAAAGACACGAAAAAAAAAGAACGGAGTGGACGTATGTAGTGTACCAGATCCATGATACAAGGAACCTTGTTACAATATCATGGAACTGGTATACTCCACCGTTCTTGATGGGTTTTTTTCTGTGAAATCCCCCCTCCAAAAAAATTGTTTCTGGATCAGCCCTTGGTACTATGATGCTATACGATATTGTTTTTAAAATATTTACATAATTGAAGCATAAATAAATATTTAAATAAACTTTGCCAAATAAAGGAGGTTAACAAATATAAACTCTGGGTCTTTTATGATGGGACATGGCCTCTGGATCCGCCAATGAATCGCATCTCATAGGATAATGACAATTGTACCCTTGGAGGGAGGTCACATAATAAAAATATACATACATAGAAACATGAATTGGTGTTGCAACTAATGTAACAATCATACTTTTTTCCTTCGATGCCTTTTTTATGAATGACTATGCAGTATTTCTTCAACTGTATTTGAAATTAAACATAATAGAGGAGTCTCGTTAAAAAATAAAACTACATTTTTTGCTAATGGTTTCTTAGAAAATTATCACATTTCTTTACAATCAGCCCATCTGAAGCTTTCCTGTCAAATTTTATTTTCCAGATTTTTGCTCATTTTCGCATACCGGAAGGTTACTGCGTATTTCTGCGCTTTTAGCGGATTTTTTAAACAATAAGGGAAATTTTGGTAATTTATTTCAATATTAGTAAATTATTAACTTTTTTTTAAAATGTCTTAAATCAAGCTTATTGAAACTGATGAATTATATTTACCACGGTTCATAAAACATCTCATCTTTACTTCACACACTTCTTCATGGTTCGTGTTGTAATAAACTTTACAAACACGTACGACTTCAATTTTTCTTCCATCATCAGCAATCACGGCGAACCTTCCCATGAAACTTGGTGCAAGATACTGCGCTCTGCAGGGTCACCAGGCGCAGGAACGGCAGCAGGTCACGCTGCGCTCTAACGTGCACGGACCGAGATGCCATAGCGACGTGTGTATTATATTATACTGAGCCATTTGCCATAAGGCATTGAACCCCGGTAGTGTGAGTCTTTCACTACTCTCATGAATCACTCCTTTGCTTGTTAGTGTTGTTAAGATTCAGATTTAGAAGACCGCACCATAATAGGAGAAAGGGAAAAAAGACGCTGATATTTTGATAAATAAATAGAGATATTGTCAGGTATCAATATTTTAATTCCACTAATGATCATTTCGATCCGGCCAGTAATATTTACTTGATAACAGAACAGCGCCCGATATCTCGCACAACGCCTGAGTGTCCATTCCAATGGAAACGCAGCAATGATACAAACGGCAATTCCAATCAACATTTATACTGAATCGTTCTCAGCAGTTCATTAAAGGTGCGAACACAGCAATCTAACTCTTGTGGGACGGGGCGGCGGAGACGACGCCTGGACACGACGAGGAGGGCAAATGAATCGCCCGCCAAGTCGAACCCAGACGTCACGCTGACCCACCTAACGCTTTGCGTTCTGTCCGCCGGGGTGACAACAGCCGAAGACGAGAGCAATCGCTACTACACACACGTTTCATCTTGCGTCACGCCTCTCATCGCAAAAGCTTAAATATTCTATCTAATCCTATCTCCTATACTATACTTGTGGCGAAATGCGGATTGTCGCAACCCATAACACCCACCCGTCTCATCATGTCTGGAACACCTAACGCCCGAGGGCCAGCCGAGGATAACCGCCCGCCCGCAGAAAGAGGCTTCGTGAAACGCGCAAGCCCTGGTAATCTTGCCCGTACTAAACGAAGGGCAAACTAGCAAGCAATGTTTTCCTTGTGAAGGTTGAGAGAGGGGAAGCAGCCCCACCACTGAGAATTTCCCCAGGCGCCGCGCGATAAATACGCGAACCCGCAAGCGAAAGCCCTCGTTTACTACCGATCGTCGAGGAAGCAGCTTCTCTTTTATCACCGATCGCCGAGCCAGTAGCATTTTGATCATCGCTCGCCGAGCCAACACTTTCGTTAAGATAGTTTAGATATTGTTTGCCGCTGCAACGACTACTAGGTAGGAGTATTCGGCGTCGAACCGACGTTCTAGTCAGTCGTACGCGAGATAGTGCAGATTCAGTGAAGTGTTTCTTCAATTAATGACACGGAAAGTAAAAGTTACCCGTTGTGAGAGAAGCATTGAAATTTCTGGTTTAGCAAAGTAGAAGTAGCAACGAGCGAGGAACTTGCACGAGTATTCAGTGAAGTGCACGGAACATTTTCGCAACGTGGGCGTAGTCAGAGGCGCCGGTAGCACACGAGGTGGAAGATAACGGACGGATCAGGGCGCACGAGGAAGAAGACGGAACGGCTGGGAGGAAGAACGGAAGAGGACGCAAGAAGGCAACGCAGACGGCAGAGGCGAATCCCGACTCTCTTACGACGCAGAAGCTGGGACCGAGCGACGTCGACGCAGAGACCAGCAAGACACGACCATCAAGGCCAAAAGTGGGAAGTCCACAAGGTAAAGGTAAGGGCGCGGAAAATAGGTCAAGTCAACTTCGGCAGGGAAAAACTAGTTTGGGAAGTGTTAAGAAATTGAGGACACGGGTGGCAACAAATTGCAGTATTAGAATAGGAGACATTTTGATGCGCTATTGCCTGCATAAAACATTCTACTTATGACATTTATTATTCTGCTATTTTCAGACAGTCGAATTGTAAATGAGAGTAGTGCACTTGCACACATTTTGTTCTTTGCATGTAATATTTTGAAGCAGGAGATTGTAAATTGAAATTTTTGTATCATGTGCAATGTAATTAAAATAGCACAAATTTAGATATAATTAATTTTCCAAGGGAATTCCCAGGTAATTATTTCAGAGTATCAATTTTGGAGTGAATTATATGTGTTCATTTATATGAGAGTGTGTTGTAAAGGTCTCTATTTGTGTTTTGATCATTCTTTGTAAAAGTGTGATTCTATATTCTTGTTTTTTGTCATTAACTTATGCCACTAAAAGTTTATGGGTAAATTATACGCTCGTTTGTGTGCAATCTGTGTGATTTTATTGTGTCAAGGGTTCAAACCTTTCTCGCACCCTGAAGATCCTGCTCCCTAGATTTTTAAGCTCGCTTCACGAGCAAAATCTTGATAACCCGCTTACCGTTCATGCGTGCTACTGTGAAGGTGGTAAATTGTAGAGAGAGAGAGAGAGAGAGAGAGAGAGACAAAGACTGAGCCCCGGAAGAAAACAACCATGTAAAGATGGACCATCAATAAACCTGTACAATGATAGAAGAATACAAACAGTACCTAGTTAGGTGTGGATATTGACCCGCAACTGAAATTTATTGCCCATGTCCCAAAGGTATGTGATATAGCTAAGTCTCTTTTTATGAAACTTAGGAAGCTTGGTTGATCTCAGGGCAATGTTAATAAATCTGCTCTAGAAACTATTTGTAAGGGGGTGTTCAAGGGCCTTGCGTCGCTTGGGTTGAGTGGACTTATTTTGATTAGTTTGCAGAGCAGTCTCGAATCCCGGTGATAGCTCGTACAGGGTACAGGATATGTTTACGGTTTCAGTCAGAAACAAAGATTTGCCAAAAACAAGTTTATTCGTGACCACATAAGTCACTGACACTGAAACATGAATAAACAGGTTAGTCCGGTTACCTTGATACAGTTTACTTAACTCTGTGGTGTTCGTTATGGAACATGAAATATTGAGTAAGAACTGCAAGCTTCATTGAATTCAAGTTGACTCGCTATTGACAAGATATGTTATGTCCACGTAATTAAAAAATGCTCACCATGAGCCTTCGAGATCTTCTAAGACTACACGCTTTATGCAAGAATTTACGTAAAAATACTGTGTGTCTTACATGTAATCACACGTGCTCTTCGCATAATGTCTAGTCCAAGACTGTTTTTGTTATCGATGACGCCAAGCGTCGCGAGGTTTTCTGCGCAAGAGACCGGATGATTCGTTACTTCTTGGTTGTCCGGGTGACGCCGCGTCGTTGGCTGAGAGGTCGGCGTCGGCTGATAGGCGGGACGTTTCGCCTGTTGTGTCGCAGGCTTCCTTAAGGTAGTGACAGGGTAGTGAGGAAACGTCACGGCGACACCCGGACAGCCAAGATGTCATGAACTCGAGCCGCGGAAGCTTAAATTCATTGACTAAACACTGATTAGTATTTGAAATGCGTTCTTGAAGAATCTTGAAGCATTTGGAGCTTCTGGGGGTTGGGCAGTGGTGGACGGTGGGTGCAAAACTTGAGGAGGCCCAGACAAATTTAGAAATCATATTGGGAAATTAAACGTCAATGACCTGTGGTTTACTGGTAAACTATTATTGGCGACATTCCAAAAAAAATAATTTAATATTTTTGTTCTTTTAGGAATACTTCTCCGCGAAACCGATATTTCCATTAAAGATTTTATTGTTTCCACTAATGTACTGGGTCTGCCACACAACCACCAACGCAATCACAGAGGACGCCGGACGCGCGAGAGCTTCCATGCCATATCAACTCCAAAGCCAGACAAAACGAAACTACTCTTTTCTTATTGGTCGAGGGACGTTGTCATGGCAACAGGGAGGCGCACGTCAGCTTGGGCCGCCAGTGCCCTTCAAGCACAAGCAGTGCAATGTACTTGGAGGGGGGTTACACATTGGTACTTATGTGTAACTATATGTATAACGCATATATCTGCTTGGCTCTTGCGTTTTGCCATCTTGATTCATAACTCTATGTTTGCCACAGCAGAAACGACTTCTTTTATGTAAACGCCGTAACATTCGACAGCCGTAAACATTTGTGTCAATTTTAAACAAAGTTAATTTTGATAATTTTTAAGTTAAAAAAACATATGTTGGTATTGATAATCAACTTTATGGGGAGGCCTGGCCTCCCTTGCCTCCTCTGAAAACCCACCACTGCGGTTGGCACAGTTGCAGTTCGACGGTTCGCCGTCGTTGCATGTGATATATTCTCCGAATGGCAGTGACGTCACGGTTGCTCGCCGGGAAAGGAGCGCGAGCTGTTATCAGATCCGTGGAAAAAACGCCCACACGGCTGGTGGTCGCTGTGTAGAGGTATAACGCTCAAACGAATCAACGAATTGTGTCTTGCGCTGAGCTTATGAATAAATGTATTCCTCTATAATGTTTATGCTTTGCAATGTGTGCCCGTACAGGGGGCGTTCACCCCCATTATCTCTTATGGCTTATCCCATTTCTCTTATCTCTCTTCGGGGTGGGTAAAATAGTGTAATTCGACATTCATTCGCAGAGAGCTTTACAAGACACAGAGAGCCGCACTCCTGGCAATTACTGGTATTTACGGACCTACGGCTACCTTGGTAGTGCAAGTGTTGACTGAGGAAGTGGCCCTAGATCTTTAATACAGCTAGCAGCTGGTAGATATAATATAAGAAAGATTGTACAAACTTTTTATATAGATGGTAATGATGTACCAGGGACATACACTCTGAAAGAGTTGAACACACGCGTGGCAAAAAATAGTAGATGGGAGACTGGCAGCACAGGCAGGAACGCCTTTGCATTTCTGTCCTTAGTCTCATTCAGATAAGAATTTTCGGCACTAGAAGCTCCCAAGAGCGCTTGCTCAAGCCATAAGCAGCCATGGGCCACTAGACGCCAAGTTGTTTAGCCTAGGGTTGGCCGACTTTCCCAACTGCAACTGAGACTGCCAGTTGCTCTGCGAGGGCCCAAGATGGCTAAGGTTGATGTGTGAGATTGGACTTAAATTGGAATTGAAATAAGCATAGCAGCTATACCTAACTTACCGTCGTTCAAAAGATTCTTTGCGGAAATACATACTTTAGCATGTACAAGAAGAGGAATGATTTATATAACAATGTAAGAGAGAATTATTGGGCTGTGTTGGTTGGCCGACATCTCCTCCTAATCATTTGAATTGGATGCATTTTCGGACATGACTCTAACTTGCTCACCAGTAACGCCCACCATAGCACGAGGTGAACTAGTCAGTAAGCTTAAGGCTTATATCTTCATGTTCATAACTGTACGGTTTTGTATATTTGTAATATAATCCTTACTAATGCTACTGATTTTTTGATGCTTAAGTTTATTTAATTTTGTAGATAACATTATGCAGTTTGAAATTATTATTTGTTATATTGTTTAAATTCAATAAATGATTTATTAGTGTAGATGTTCTTTCTGTCTGCTTTGTACAGCTTATAAAAGTAAATTGTAGACCTAAAACACGCCGTAACGTAACACGTTAAACTTTTATACTAGTTTCGCTGTTAGTAGTTCCTCCCGGTTTCCCCGTGCCAGGGACGGTAACGTCGTTAGCGGCGGCTAAGTGGTGGTGGTGGGGGTGTGCAATAGATAGAAATGGTGATGGATATTAATAAAAGCAATATAATTATTATTTTCTTTTCAATTTACATGTAAGATGTATGTTAAATGCATGCAAGATTGAGTTGTAAGATGAAATATATGCCAGGGTAGGAGTTCGCCGGCATATAATTCGCCAGCCAAGAAGGCAATTAAGAGATGTACACACTCAAATAAAAAATAACGTGCGCGGGTCAGATAAGCATAAGGTTTCTCAGAAACTGACCGTGAGTCACCCTGTGTCACGTCACGGACCTGCGTCTGATTTTTTTCATTTATATCTGCTTGGCCGGAAGGCTCTCAGCAGCCGAGTACGATACTTGGGGACACATTGAATTATATTAGCATTGTTTAGGAAACATTCACAGACGAATATATTGCGTACACGTGGATTGAATGTGCGATGCCACATCGGGTACATGATCATCAGAGGGGGTCGAAGAAATGTCGCGGTAGTTTCCGCTTTAGTCTGTTGTGGTGAGGATTTTATTTTCCGATTTTGAAATGTGTGACTGAAGAATTATGGGAAATTTTAGGATAGACGAAAGTGGGTAGGAGGGAGAAATGGCCAAGATCGGAGTGATAACAAGTTCGTTAACTGGGAATTAGGTAAAAACCAGGGAGCTTTTGTAATGATTCGCAGGAATTTATTTGGGAATATCTGCATTTTTTCGATATTTGGTATGTTGTTTGAGGCCCAGATAGGAGAAGCGTGGGATAAAACTGGAATATATTTGACTGGCTTGTTGCCAAGATAAATTTTCTCCTTGATACTTGGGGAGGGGAGGATTTTTTGGTCTGCGGAGCGAGAAGAGTTTGGTCTGACTTTTTGCTGGGTTTATTCGGATGTGCCATTTCTTGGATAGTCAGAGAGCTGGGAGACGTGATGTTGCAGGTCTTCTTGTGCACCACACATGTTACACTTGTGCAAGTGAGAAGTGGTGGTCTTCTTGTGCGGTGGTAAAAAACGCGATTTGAGGAATATATAGCGGTATCATCAGCAAACAGTGCAATGGAGGTATGCGAGGTGGATGGTATATCGGCGGTATAAAGATTAAATAGTGTGGGAGAGAACAGATCTTTGAGGTACTCCTGCTTTTATGGGGAAAGATGATGAAAGAGATCCAGAAAGACGGACTGAAAAGGTGCGATCTGCAAGGAAGTTTTTGATAATATGAATAAGATAGTGGGGTGCCGATGTAAATAAGTATGAATAATAGTTCTGGATGCCAGACGGTCTCAAAAGCTTTAGCCACATAGAAGATTACGACTGTGTGTTTCTTTTCATGAAAGCTTTCGATTATATCCTCATTTAGTCTTAATATTTGTTTATTTGTAAAATGTAGTGGTTGAAAACCACCTCCGAATTGGTGCGAAGGTATGGCTTGGACTGAATGAAATGGAAGAGTAATCTGGTGCGGATACATATTTCAAACAGTTTTGTAAGGAGGGCAGTAGACTAATTGGGCAATAACGTAATGGGTTTGGCTTGCCTGATTTCAGGATGGGGATAATGTGGGCATATTACCATTTGTAAGGGAAGTATCACGACGATGAGATGCATTAAATCTTGATGTTATATGTAAAATGGCTGTGTATGGAAGGCGTGTAAGTACGTATGTTGGAATTAGGTCGTGGTCGCTGGAAACTTTTGGGGTAGCGACAGATACACGATTGTCAATTTCGGTGGGAAAAATTCATTTTGGATATCTTGGGACTGTTATAGTTCGGCGGATTTCTTCGAGGAGATAATAATCATGAAGGGGGTTTTCTGAAGGATGGGGAGTGAAGGTTGCGGCAAAGTATTTACCTAGTACTTTGCTTTTATCTGCAGGAGTAGTTTCTACGTACGCCGCGAGGAGTATTGTTGGTTTTCACAAGAGACGGCGAGTGATATTCCATATCGTGTGATCGCTTAGGTCGGGGGGTTTGAATTTGAAAGTGAAGGTATTGGGTGTTAGATATTGCCAAAAAAGTCGTACTATTTTAGTGAGTAGGTTTAGGTAGGATTTTAAGAAGAAACGATATTTTTGACAGTGATTATATATATATATATATATATATATATATATATATATATATATATATATATATATATTGTGATATAACAGTTTCTGCAAGGTTGGTGGAAAAGGAGGTAGTGGGTTGCGTTGACTTACTGGCGTAGCTGTTAGGTCTAAATTATTAAAATGTTGTGGGTGAGGGAGTCAATGGCTCTGTCAATTTCTTGAGAGTTTTTCAGTGATGGAGTGGTGGCAGGATGCGAGAAATCAGCATCTGGAAATGAGGCCAGTTGACTTTTTATGGATAATAAAATTTTAGAGATTGGAAAATTGTATTGGTAAGAACAGGAATTATTTGATTTTTTTAAAAAATCGAAAGGAATATTTCAACTGGTTGAGAAACAATTTGTGAGATTATTTGAGAGAGAATTAATATGAGATGTTAAAGGTTTTAGGAAATCTCGGTACAAGGACGGTTGATATGGCGATCGGTCGGTCGGTTTGAGTATTATACAGCGATTTGGAGGCCTTTCTCTGAGGTGTTAAAGTGGTGGGTAAGGGAGGACATACTGTGAAAGTTTTTGAGGGAGTGAAAGATTGTGAGAGCATGGCTGTTGGTGACATGTATGGAGGTTAGTTGAGCTGTTGAGTGGGAAGAATTTTTCTGGATAGAATATTCAGGTATACCTGACATTCGACCTGACATGACGACTGGAGGCCCGATGTGGCTTTTCACAGTTTACACATTTCGTTTCTTCATTGGCGCGCTCGACAGTAGCGTGTTGACCCGCACATTTTCCGCAGTGTGGTAGAAACTACAGTACTTTTTTGAATGTGCGTAAGTCTGACATTGCCGACATTGAACTGGACGATCTCCCATTCTAGCTTTAAGGTATTCTATTTTTACTTTCTCGTTTTCCTAAAATGCACGTTTTGGGGGCACCCTGATACAGAAAAGGGGATTTTTTCACAACGTCCGTCGGTCTGTTTATCTGTGAACACCACCAGCGCCTAAACTATACGTAGGATTTTTTCCAAAACTAATGGAATGGTCAATGGCACTCCGCCCCACGAGACAACAGCTGTAGTTCCGTGAATTCGATCTCATTGTTGGGACGTGGTTTAGCTATACGAAACTCAGTAGTTATTGTCGCCGTCGTAGATGGCTGCCGTGGCTAGAGCGTGTGACGACTCAGCGCCTCGGACTGAAGGGGAAGGCCTTGTGAGTCTGTTGACAACAGAGCGAGCCCGCACCTAATGTTCTACAATTTGTAATGAATTTACACACACACACACACACACATACACACACAACAAAAAAATAACAGATGCCTGAGATGTAATTCTAAGAGAAATTATTACTAAGAGCGAGGAGGAGTATGTGATGTTTTAGCACCAGTAGCTTTTTACTTGTTGCGCTTTTGTTGACGCAACACATCCCTGAACCCGTTGTTTGGACGTTGAGCGCCTTCATTGGAGTAATCCTCAGTTATTTTCATCGTCGAGTATCGTCACGTCGCAGTCGGACTTTTATCGCTTCGGTCAGGGGCTCGATTCGTTCACTCTTAGAATCGTCTAAGAGTTTCTTGATATCTGGGCGTGTGAAGGTATCTTCTTTGAATTTGGCATTACTGATGCCAGGAAATCAATGACACACGTACTGGAAGCATTCACCTTCACTGTTTAGAGCTTAAACGAATTGGTTTATAAGCCGAAGTTAGATATGAAATGGAGGTAATAGTATGACGGACTTGCAACAAGAGCTTTATGTTTTTCGAGGCTACAATCCACTGTCTATGTGACCATTCTTTTTTAGTTCAATGGTGTAACCTTCCTCGATTGCCCCCCACACAGAAAGAATAGCTACTTTGCGTAACATGCGTGTAAAACCTGAGTACCTATGACTAAAATAACCAGAGACTTTCCACTTGTGTTCCTGGTACTTCAGTTTACACAACATTATCTCAGGATTCGGATTTCTATAAGTACGTTTCTTGCATAATAACGGAATGAACAATGGGAATTGATGAAAGTTTGTTTTCATTATGAGGAAGGATGCACTTCAAACTACGCTTGGAGGCATCGATAAAATCTCCGTTTTGTTGGGTCGTACAGAGGTAATCCTAGTTACAGCATAGCCTCCGGGATGTTGCAATAATCAAAGTTCCCTCTTCAGAAAAGAAGTGTGTAAAGTCTTGTTCGCAATATCTGTACCAATAGTACGTCGCTTCTAGTGCCATCATGTTTCTTTCACGAAATGTAGATCCGAGTACCTCGGCAGATTCCTTAGTAAGTCCAAGTTCTCGAAGAAAATCATTTAATGAACTTTAGTTAAAAAGTTGAGGTTCCTTTTCAAACTCATCAATCGAAAAATCCAAAGATTGGCCATTTCAATATCACATTCAGATTCAGAGGTGTGTCAGTCTTGCAAAATTTTCGGACGCTATGGGACTAATACATTAGAACCACGAGGAAAATTGCTGATGGAATATTGTTTGGATACACAATAGTACGTTTGTTTTTGCTTTCAAATTCTTTCACAATCACAGAACAAATAGCAGTCAGTACTGTAGTCTAGAGGTTGTGGCCACACTATTTGGAATTCCGAATAACTTTTCTCTCACCGTTCATTCATTGTCGTAACTATTCTACACATGTTCTAAAAGCCGTGTGTGGTGTCCACGGCTTGCCTTGGTCTCCCAGTTTGATACCAGTAGGCGTGGTAAGCCTTTCTCATGAACTCGGTTATTTTTTGCTTCTGCTTCGGTACGAAACGTCCACACACATAGAATGTATCTACTGCTCTAGCAGCCGCGACGTAGTATGCTGTTCAATTTGTTTTATTCTGTATTAAATACCGCATTTTACTGACTATAGAACACTTATGGAATAAATGCCTCTTTTCACCAGCAGGCGAAACACAACTTGCTGCATTGTGTGCTGCCGGCTTCATGGTGAATTTCCATGAAGGCTTGGCCGGCTCTAGACTGAGATCGACCGCCGACTTTATTTATTTACGTCAAAAAAAGTTAAAAACTGTGTCTGGCGTGCTATAGGGAGAAGTTAATTTGAAGTTACGTTTATGTTCAGAAGCAAAACAAGCGGCCATCTCAACATTTGCTCAAGGATCAGGGAAACTGGACGAAAACCTGATCGTCATTGACCCAGAAGCTTAAGTACAATACTTGTTACATGTTCTTTAGAATTATAACAATGCAAATGGTAAATAATACATTAAATTCATTGTTAAAATTAAGATTACTTTCCTTTTGAATGCTCGATATAGTCTCTAATTGTATAGAAACAATTGCGCAGCAGAATTGATTTTACTTGAGACTTAAACTATTGCATCGAATTTAATCGTTAAATGTCATCTGGCAAGGTGTGGTAAAATAATGTACATGTATTATGTGTGAATTTTTTGTAGTGAGCTGTTGATACTTGCACTTGATGAATATGATTACTACGTCGAGTGCTGTAGTTTTAGACAACGGCGTTTGCTGGGACTATATTCCCGCACATAAGTCATTTTTCACAAAAATATGATATATGAAGAGAAATATCTGATATGAAGAGGCTGAGTAATGGTAAAATACCAAAATTAATAAAGAGAAGCTTTCAAGAATCACGTGGGTGGGATTTGCTTATTATTTGTTTAATTCTTTTTTGTAATCTAAAAGTCTTGGAGCGATAAGATGTATTTCCCCAGAATATTATGCCAAATCTCAGGCGGGAATGAACATTCGAGAAATATATACGTATTGTATAGAGAAATATATAGTATTTGAAAGAATTCTGAAAGCATTGCATTAAGAACTTAATTTATTGTTCAATTCATTTAAATGGACGGACTCGGATTATACAGGATTGACAGATGGCTGTCGGTCATCAAATTAATAATTATAATCTGGAAATGTTAATTAAATCAACTCCTTCTCAAACAATTTAAAAAGTGCTTAGTGTCTGAAAGCGATAAAAAACGTAATAAAAGAGTTTTTTTTTAAATGTGACGTGAAGGAAAAATAACGTCAGATCCTCATTCAGAGTACAAAAGTAATCCTAAAAAAAGCAATACAAGATGGTGGCAATGAAACCATTGCAGACCAGTATTATTTGGTGTGTAAGGAAGGAGGGGGGGGGGCGAACGCGCTTTAAAAGTGAGAGTATTCAAAATACTCCAAATTTGCGACACGTAATTTATGGACGGTCTTTTATTACCTAAATGTTCTCAATATAACATATAGTAAATAATAATAATAATAATAATAATAGTCGTCGTCTTGTGGCGCAGACGGTTGCGGCAGTCGTCTACAGCAGTCTACAGGTTCGAGTCCTACGTAGGATTGTCATATTTGTGATTGTCTTTGCACCCATCATCATCATCACCCTATCACCTCATAATTCAAGACGTAACAACCTTGTCTTATTGCGGGATACCACTGGCGGATCCAGGGGGGCCAAAAGGCCTAGTTTTCATTTACCTACCTTTATTTAGCAAAATTGATTTAAATATTTGTATTCGAATTATTTATTATTTAAACAATAATATAGGATCACATCTATAGTACATAAATAAGACACAATACAATAACAAATGTTTGTTATTCTCAAAAATTTGCAATGGTTCCCCTGCCCAAAATCAGCTGGATCCGCCCTTGCGGGATACAGCCGAAAAGCTGGTCCCCATGACACTCTCCCCAGGATAGGACTGGGCATCAGAAGAGAACATGGTCAATCATGGCCAATCGCAAATAATAATAATAAAAAATGACATTCAAGCATAAGTAAATCTTCAAGACTTCAAATTTGTATAAATCTAATACATAGCGAGTAACAACTTTTGTGCAGTTCTTTTGAGCCTCTGAGCTGAAAGAAAGCTAGTTTTTTATGTCCAGTTGCCCTTAATCGATAGAGAAAATGTTCTTCTTAGTTTCTGCACAAATGTAGCTTTCCTCTCTCAAAAAGCAACTGCTACCAGGTACCAACAACTAATTCATTTTAAAATATTATGTGATGGATGAATATATGTATGTTATCACAGTGAAACGAATCATTTATGAACAGAACAAAATCAAAGTTCTGTCTTGACATTTCATTAAATGTGGATTATTTTATTTCAAGAATAAATGCATTATTCACAGATTGAAACTACAAATTTTAATTTCAAAATTATTTAGTGAAATATTTTCTCAACATTAGGCTGAACCGTATTAAAAACAATGTCAAAGTTTCGTAATATATATATACACAACACAATTTTCAAGATTTATTTTCATGTCATTTACAAGTTAAACAATAAATATTTCTAGTCACTTCTGAAATTGGCAAAAAATCAATAGTTAACTTTCCTAGAGACACAAGGGATTCAAAACTCTTTTTATAAAAAAAAAATGGATATCATGGATATCTCCTCACTTTGGCAAGATGAAATAATGTCACATTGTCACAAAATTTAAATTTTGTTTCAATTTTTAACCAAAGATGCCATGTCATTAAGTTCTTTGAAAAAATGAACAGAAGACATCTTAATACACTACAAGATTGGAGAATTATCAAACACAACCGTTAATTTAGAATTGTATCAAGATATTACAATAAGAATTTGGTACAATGTTTTATCCACTTGGTTACAATTCCTATGCCCTACACTTATCATCCTGCCAACAGGGAATGGGAGGCTGTGGAGTGTTCTGAAAATACATTCTGGAGCCCAGAAAATTGGCTTACTGCATTATTCTTACAATTTTAAGATTTACAACAGTATGAAACTGTTCTTTTGACATTATTATAAGTTTTCATTTGACTTCTTGCACAGTATGATGCCTATTTTTAGTTTTTGCATTTTGGAATTTTCATTTTCCATAATAATTATTTTCCTTATTTTTCTCCGCACCATTTCAATCAAGCTGGAACCTTATGCTTAAACTTGCAGATTGCACATGTGCACAGTGTTGGGGTTTATCTTTCTCTACAATTGGAGGCATAGAAATAGGAATAGAAATATGGAATCCAATCAAGATTTTTGAATTTCTTACATTGATGCCATCAGACTTTCCCTAGGGTCTCAAGGGAACTCATCTAATGCTTGAGTATGGTATTGACACTTTTTTAGGTCAAATCTCAAAGTAGCCTACATAAATACATGGTAAGGCTTGGATCAGTACTAACAAGTACAAAAGTTCAATGAAATAAAATAATAGCAATAGTTTTACTGACACCATTTGTGGATTGAAAAGAAAATAATTTAGTCCACTAACATTTTGTACGTCACAAGAGAATCATTTTGAGGTCATCATGCTGCAAAGTAGTATGCCATTAAAAATAATTTTCAGTCATGGAACTGAAAAATATTTGTTCTGATAAATGAAATGAAAGAGAAGTAAAACAAAATGGTTTGGTGCTTACATGAAAGATTTCCAAGATCAAATTTTCTTCCATGTAAATTGCAGTGTTAGAATAATAGTTTTAATTTTAAAGAATTTATATTTTATTACAAGTTCTTTTTTAAAGCTCTTTTGAAATGAATTTTACATACCTTTCATACCCCCAGTAAAAGCCTTTTGCATCTATATTTTAGTAAAAATTAATATTTTTCTACCTGTTTTTTTTAAGCCAAAATAAATACCTGAACTCCTGGGATCTACTTACTGCAAACTGATCATTTTTGTTTACAGTACTCTCATTTATTAGAACACTAAAGTTCAATAACACTTAATATGACTGATAAAGAATTTCATCTATAATTTCAAAAAACAGACAAAATTACCAACAATATGCTATAAAGCATCACTTTAATAATTCTACAGAAATTTATACAATGGCTTCTTTGACATGCACAGAAAATGTAATCCAGGTTTCCAGATTACTTGGTCACAGGTATGCACAGGTACACAAATACAAATATACATGATTCAATGGTATAATTAGATATGAGAACAAGTGAAAGACACTGATACACATAATAATGGAGTTTCAGGGCCACAGAGGAAGATTCACAAGCTACTTAAGGTAGGAAGAAATGGTACATTCTTGCTAATTCAGCACTTTCCACCAAAAAACCAATTCAAACAGTTGCCAACTTGTTTAAGCTATACCCCTCCGTCTCATTTCCTTCACTAATTCTGAACCCATCTGAGCGGGACTTTTTGTAACAATCACTCCAGCCTGTAAAACAAAATTAGGAAAAATTACAAGTCTTGAACTCAATATCCTGTAAGGGTAAAACCTATTTTAACTCACCTTCTCTAATGCATTTATCTTATCTTGAGCTCCACCTTTGCCTCCAGAGATAATAGCACCAGCATGTCCCATTCTACGACCTGGTGGAGCAGTTAATCCAGCAATAAATGAAACTACTGGTTTTGCTTTATCACCCTAAAAAAATGATCATAAGTAAGGCATTGAACATCTGCAACATATTATTCATTAGATTTAGCATGGTGCATACATACAGAATTATTTTTCAGAAGAAACTCGGCTGCTTGTTCTTCAGCAACTCCTCCTATTTCACCAATAAGCAATATACCTCGTGTCTCAGGATCATTAAGGAACACTTCTAAGCAGTCAATGAAGTCAGTGCCATTGAAAGGATCTCCGCCAATTCCAATGCACAATGTTTGACCAAGTCCCACCTGAATTAATATAGAAATACTCATATTTTCAGTTTATAAGGAAGTGCTGGCCCTCAATGCTGACTAGTTAACCGCAATGAAAAAATAACTGCTGTAGCAGAAACCATTAGGTTCAGTCAATTTCAATACCTATAATTTTAGTTTTATTATACCTGGGTTGTCTGTTGCACTGCTTCATATGTTAATGTTCCAGAGCGTGAAACTACTCCAACAACACCTCTTTGATGGATATGTCCTGGCATAATTCCAATTTTGCACTGGAACACAAAAATTGATCTTAATTAGCAGATTAAAAAACCCTTATTACATTTCATTATCCTCACATTAAAAGTATGGGTTATAAGTTTGTTTCTGCAAAGCAAATCAATATTACAGAACACTTTGGACAAAACAAAATGCTTGCATACCTGCTCAGGAGCAATTATTCCTGGACAATTGGGTCCAATAAGTCGTGATTTATTTTGTCTAACAAGCCGGTGTTTCACTCTCACCATATCATGCTGGGGTATACCTTCAGTAATGCACACAATTAAGGGCATTTCAGCATCAACAGCTTCTAGGATGGCTTTAGCTGCCCCAGGTGGAGGCACATATATTACAGTAGCCTCAGCTCCGGTAGCAGCCTTTGCCTATGAATTGTAAAATGAGTGGTTGAATCCAGATTTACCAAGTATACAAGAAATCACACTTCATTAAAATTTACCTCTTTAACAGAATTGAAAACTGGCAAGTTGAGATGGGTTTTCCCTCCTTTTCCAGGAGAGACACCACCCACAATTTTTGTGCCATATTCAATTGCTTGTTTGCTGTGAAATGTTCCTTGCTTTCCAGTGAATCCTTGGCATATAACTTTTGTATTTGATGTGAGCTTAATGTTGGGGCGGGTAGCAGAGTAATTTGTTCTCACACCAACCAATCGCTGAACTGTAAGATTTGACAGTAAATAGTAAACCAATATTTTTTATACATTTCAAATTATCAGAAATTAAGACAAACATTTGTAATGCAATCAAAAAACAAAATTTTCAGGCGTCAAAACCAAGTGAATGCTAATGAAATTCGAGTAGTAATAAGTGAATGACCGATTTAAAGGTCAATTCAATTGACTGGGTTCGTAATCAAACTATTCAGATTCTGTCTACTGATTATTGGCAATTGCCTAACATTAGTGTAGACTAAGGATAACTGGTCATATCTTGAGACGCATTTGTTCATGTCACTCCATAGGAACATTGTAGTAATAATTTTCTTACCTCCTAACTTGGAAAACATCCTCATTGATGCAGCCATTGTGATTTGCCGTATTTGCACGGGTTGTGCAGCCTGTTACTCTTGCTTCGAAAGGCGATCACCTAATGCCGCCGGCTTCTTGCTCCGTAGCTATTCCAACTATTGCTACAATTTTAACAACGTTCTAAATACCCAATTCCGATTACTTGCACTCTTTGATTCATTAGACCTTAGACCCTTAGACTTTAGTGTCTCTGTTCCCACTCCATTCCTGCTCCTTTCCTTGCCACAAAAAGACACTGACCCGTCAGGCAATCGTTCAATTTACTGAGGAATGTCTGTGGAGGGGAGATACGAAATGGGCTTAACTTCGCCCGGCCTTCATAAAAATTGAGGAATAATTATATTGCAAATCTTATATGATTTCTGATGTGGATTTTGAAAACGTTTGGTTCTCATAATTCTTCAGCATTCTTTAGCCATCATGCAACGTGTTGGAACCAGGTGAAACCCAACCAAAAACCAACGCAGGTCAGAATCATGGAACAAAGGTTTGTGCGACCCTGTGAGACTGTTTATTCGGAGTTTCTTCAGCTGTTCAAGGTTGGATGGAATGTTTAATATGGACGCTCGTGGACATTCATTTGTTTTCTAAATCGTCTGTCATGTTGAGGTGCAAGTCAGATGCAAATAATTGTGTAAATGCGATAATAGTTAAATAATTGAAATAAAGTGGTATTGTGTGTGGTAGTGATGTTAACATAATCCAGTAAAATGGAAGTAAGGTAGCGTAGCTCGCAGTGTTTTTTCGACAATGATCAAGCAATCATGCTGCATGTTCTCTGCCATATGATGCCCCGCTTATAATAACGATGTCTCACCAGTTTTCGAGTGTGGCCCCTGGCGCGACCCTTGTGTGTAGACTTAGCGTCAGGTCAGAAACTGGTATGGATAGTCAGGTGATGATAGATGGTCGGTTATTAGATATAGTTGACGACGCTTGGCGAGACGATACTTTGCCCTGTGAAGACATAAGTGTTCCTCCTGGAGAGCTTCCTGATCCCGAGGCTGATAATGGTGATTCACTAATGACATTGAAGGAGCAAGAGCAAAAGTGGACCGACATAGCCTTAGGTGTTCTACAGCAACGTGAAGTCCTTCAAGGAACCAATAATTAAACATGGAATTTCATGATTTAGGCAAGCAGTGTTCCTTTCCAGAGTGTAAACAGTTGGATTTCTTACCCTTTTCATGCCCACATTGTGGCCTAGTATTCTGCAAGGACCATTATCTCCCAGATCATCATAATTGTATTGCAAGCAGTTTGGCTAGTAATTTGCAGAGTACAGAGCCTACAAATTCATATTTTCAATGCTCTGATAGTAATTGCACTGCTACTAGTGCAATAGCATTGTTGTGTCCTGTGTGTAAACATCATTTCTGTATCTCTCACAGACATCATGGATGTTTAGATAAATCTCCTACTGAAGAAGATATCAAACGCTGGAATACACCGAGAGAACAGTTTCATGCTGCAAAATCTGAAGTGGACCGTCAAGTGTCATTAAATTTACGCAAGAAAGCTAATATAAAAGGCAATGTTACTGCTATGAAAATACAATTAATGCGTTTAAAAGGTCGTGCAAAAGGATCTTCTAATGTGCCTGTTTCTGAGCGATCATATTTTCTAGTGTATCCACCATTACAGTGTTCCATGAGCTCTCAAGCTGTGTTTGTTGGACGACTCTGGACTTTAGGAAGAGTCATTGATGCAATTGCTGACTCTTGTAAGGTTCCTAATAGAAATAATGAAGCAACTGCTCCCAAGTTAAGGTTATTTGATTATGTTAATGGTCAAATGTTAAGTCCTTTAACACAAACTATTCAGAATTTATTTGATGAAGGAAGCATATTTGATGGCTCAAGCTTGGTATTGGAATATGTCCCTGGAGACAATGTAGAAATTGACTCCTTAATTAATGTGGCTTTATACAAAGAATAAACATTTAAGGATTTTATCTAAAATGATTAATATGACTGATAAAGAGGATGTAATAAATTACTAAAATATATTGTTAATGAAATATGAACATTTCTCTGTTGTAATGTGTGTGACTTTTTTTTAGAATTTTTTACATGTGCACATTTTTATTTTGTGAATTCATTTATTTTGTGTAATGATTTCCATACTGCTAGAACCGATCGTCATGTTATATCTACATAGTCTGTTTACATGTTTCACAAGCTAACTTAACCAAAGTACTTATTGCCAGTGTGATAACTTACCACAGGAATGAAGAATATTTTGGTCGGTCTTGAAATAAGATTCCAAATGAAGTACATACTCTTTATTGATGTACTCTAAATTAATTTGTATTTCCCTTAGATGTTTTCCCAACCTATTTGTGAAAGTAAATGGCATGAAATCTGATAGTTAATAAGCAAGCTTAGTGTTGGCATTGTTTCAAATTATTGTAAAGGAAGATCTTTGCTTTTACATTTGTGGATTTGTTTCTTTCACAATTGATCAATTCATATGGGCTGAAAGTATAATTACTACTTATCACATGAGATTTTGCTATTCTAATAAACTTGAAATGTTTTATACTTACGCCAATAAAGAATTTTGTTAAGAAAATAAGTTTTAATTTTTTTCTTCATGATTTTCATGAATTTGTTGCATAATTAAAAAAAATTGAACACCATCGTAAAGAAAAATGTATGTGTGAAAAGAAAATCATCCATCAAAATTTTTGTTTTGGAAGCATTTTACCACAGTAGGCAAGTAAATAAAATGGAAGCTAACTTTATCTTGAGAAGTTTGGTAAGGAACTTTCTATCACTTATTAAGTGATTTAAATCTTTGATATTTGATTGCTGAGAGGTGACTATTGTATATTCTACCTGGAACTTAATGCCTTCAAATGCAACTCTCCAAATATTTTTTTTATGTGTGTGTGAGTGAAAACTAGTCATTCCTGAACAATTTATTATCACAATTCTGTATTAGTCATGTAGGTTATTTATTCAATTTTAATTCCTTCTGGTTTGCTCAATTAAGAATTGTCTGGGTATGATTATTTATTACAAGGAATTTCGTTTGCTCTGCTTGTGTGTTGTCTTCTAGTGTCAATTTGGTGAGTACTGTTGTGAGAATAGGGGAAGAGGGGGCCCATTCTGATTATTTTGCTGGTATTTTTATGATTCGTGAGTTTTGGTCGATGTATCGAAACAGTTTGTCAATGGCTGGGTTGGCCTTGTCTGTTTGGTTTCAATTCTTCTTCCTTTTGAATATCATATTGTCATCAACGCCGTACAGGTTATCTGTTTCAAAAATACAAGCAGTATTTGAGAAGCAATGTAGTCATTGATGACTCAAGCCTAAGGAGGTTATAATATATGTAGATAGCGTTGGCCTCAAGAAGTGAAGTGAGGCCCAGCAAGAACTTGAAGATAAAAATACTGTAGTGTAGCCAATCGCTGATGTGTCCGCCAAGTTTTGTTATCCCAAAACATCTGTAAACATCTTAGTGATAGTTTGCTATAGTTCGGTTTCATAACATGGCGTGTCAGGGCTTCCCTTCGTGACGGACTGCTCAAACTATACTGCAATTTTAGCAACTCTGCCGCTAGCAGGCATTAGCTGTTGACAGTTTCATCCAATCAGAAAATTGACCGTCACTATGGCGACATTAAAGTTCCCGGTTGGATGAAACAGTCAACAGATGATTAATACCAACCAGGGTCAGAGTTGCATTTAACTGCGTGACACATCGCACTGATTAATACGGTCAAAATCATGCGGCATCTATACTTGAATTTTTATTTCTTGGCGCTCATGGTCTTTACAATTGAGTATCTAATGTAATTTCTGGTCTTCCTCAGCCTTGCCGCTAGATGTCGCATGATCCCGACTGTATCGAGCAATGATGGCGATCATGCGACATCTAGCGGCACGACCGCGAAATACCGTGAGACTATGGATTGATACTGTGTTAATCTATGGTGAGACATTACATCGCAAATACAAGGCCTCCAACGCTAAGAACTGAAAACCCCACGACTGACTCCAGTGACATAATGTCGCCATGGAGGAATATAGAATTGGAGGGAAAATTCGCGTGACACCATCTACAATAATGTACAGGAGTACAGGTTAATTGACAACACTGCCAGAATGGGTACTTCTTGAGCGTTTGGAGCAGCTGGGTCAGGTGCACGGTACTCAAGCTACAATGTGCACATCCAATGTGCATTTTACCCTCTGTAATATCACATCTGATTTAAAATAATTTGATAATATTTTTTAATAATTTTAAAATAATTTGTATTGAGAAGAATTGGTTAGCAATTATAAAAAACATTTTTATGTATACTATTCATAAAATATATTCTGAAAACAATTTTACATAATTACAGAGCAATACAAGTCAGGTCCAGAAGAATAATTGGGTTTTGCAGAAACTACATTACTATGAATTGCACACACATTACGTTATTGAAACAATTCTTGAAATTCAAATATCTATATCTATATTAATGCAATTATAAATTATCTCCAACTTTTCAAGTTACATAACAAAACATATATATATATATATATATATATATACTATAATATATATATATATATATATATATATATATATTGGATCAATGAACTTCGTCTTGAAACGATTCTTTATATTACTGTAAAATAATAACACATTACAAATAATATAGTATACATTGATTGTCCCAAAGTGGCAAAATTTTTCATTGGCCTCTTGAATCCGATCTCACGGCATTCCGTTATCCAGACATCTCTATCAATTGAATATGGAATCAAATACACCATTCATCACAATTTACTTGCAGGGAATATGCAATTTATTAGCATATTTGCAATTTATGATAACATGTTGAATAGTTTAGAAAATTATCATTTTAATCAGACTAATCTAAGGGCTAAAAATGCCCCAACAAAAAAAAAAACAAAGTACCTTTTTTTTTTTTTTGGGAATTTGTACGTATTTCATAGCGCTAGACGTTTTCTTAAACATATTATAAGCGCTTGAATAAGATGTGGTTTTTAAAATTTATAATTATTGAATTACATAAGCCCACAAGCTCATTATTTTGATGCGACCATTAAAAATTATTACAAATGTATGAGAATTCCTTCCACAAGAAATTGAGATAGGGGAAGATATTCTAATATTATTTTTAGTCATTCCAGCAACATGCCCTTTTGGACTCAACCGTAACTTTATCCTCTCCAGATCTTACAGTTTTGTTTTGGAAAGGTTCATATCCTATACGAATATAGTTTGTTAGTTTCTTTTAAAAAAAATTGTTGGCGTCTTCATTGACGCATCGGCTCTTTAAGCCTGCGGGGGTGTTGAGCGCTTTACGCTTTTGAGAAATCCTCCATTTATCAGCGGCGGGAGTAATCGCTCTTTAACAACAGTAACGGTAACGTCCAAGTAGGACGCTCAAGAGGGGTGTAAGCTTTTTAGCCAAAAACTGTGGGCTGTAAATTGAACAATTTGGACTTTGGAGAGAAACTTTTACTTTCGATGTTGAGGTTAGGCTTTTTTTTTTAATATTTAAATTTTTTTTAAATTTTTTTTACTATTGCAATGCACTGTAACTAAAGGTTGATGTGAAAAACATTCCAATGTTTTTCATTCGCCTTTGGTGATTTTTCAGACATACTTAAACGAGGAGCAGCTCTGAAGCAGCGAGCTTCGACTGACCATCTCATATGAAGGAACAATGGCAGCCTTACGGCTAAATGGCACCGAAAAATACTTGTGGACCATTTAATAGAGCCCTATCACAGGGAATTTACTTTTTACTGTGTCTGAACCAATGGTCCGATTTTCGATCTGTTGATTGTGCAAAGCAAACTTTGAACAAAGTGATCTTGCAGATAGAGAGTCTCTTACGTTCGGTCGTCGTCGTCGTCGTCGTCTTCTTCTTCTTCTTCTTCTTCTTCTTCTTCTTCTTCTTCTTCTTCTTCTTGCTTCTTCTTCTTTTCTTCTTCTTCTTCTTCTTCTTCTTCTTCTTCTTCTTCTTCTCTTCTTGCCTTCTTCGTTCAACTGTCTTTTCTTCTTCTTCTTCTTCTTCTTCTTCTTTCTTCTTCTTTTCTTCTTCTTCCTTCTTCTTCTTCTTCTTCTTCTTCTTCCTTCTTCTTTCTTCTTCTTCTTCTTCTTCTCTCTTCTTCTTCTCTTCTTCTTCCTTCTTCTTCTTCTTCCTTCTTCTTCTTCTTCTTCTTCTTCTTCTTCTTCTTCTTACTTCTTCTTCTCTTCTTCTTCTTCTTCTCTTCTTCTACTACTACTTACTTACTACTACGTACTACGCACTACTACCACTACTACTACCACTACCACCAACATACTACCGACTACCACCACTACCAACCACTAACCACCACTACCACGATAGACACTACTACTAACTGTACTACTACTGAGCCAACTAGCTCTACTAGCCCTACTACTACTACCACTACTAACCTACTACCGTACTTACTACTTACTCACAAACACTACTACCACTACTACTACCCACTACTACTACCACTATACTACCATACTACTACTACTGATTACTACTACTACTATTACCTACTTGACTACTACTTTACTACTAGCTACTATACTACTAACTACTACTCTACTACTACTACTATACTACTACTGACTGGACTCTACTTACTAACTGACTTTTAAAACCTTACAAGGTGCCCCGGGTCCCAAAGGGAGGGGATTTTTCTCAGGGCCAGAAAACTCATAGCAACAATGGATTTCTTAGGAGCCAGGTTTTCGTATTTAAAAGCGGTTTATCTGCAATTTTAGAAAGTAGCTAAGCTTACTTGCTTATAAAGAAGAGGCATGATTTTAATTGGGGAACAGACAGAGGTTTTTTGGCTTTGCGCGTTTGAAGGAAGCCCCTCACTCTGAGCGTACCCGTCTTTGCAATATCTGACTTTTGAGAAAAGTTTTCAAATAGCTACACGACGCCAGCTTTGGTGGGCAATAGATGCGGGCGACGTGTCAAGGGACCCATACCCCCCCTTTGCTTTTTCAATCGCCATCCCTGAGGTAAAAAGCTGAGGAAAAATTAACAGCGTGATTGAAAAGAGCATTTTTGGCTGCCAATTTAGGTCAAGTAGAAGAACAGCATTTCCGCCCATATCTTTTATGGTAGAAATTTTAAAATATTAACGCGATTCATAAAGCAGGGTTTTAAAAAATGGTTGTATAAATTTTAAAAACTACTGCGAATTATGTCTTACAAGATGGCAGCAAGTACGTTTCTCTGAATGACGACGTTGATTATTATTTACAAAAGGGGAACGCATATTTCGAATGTCCCATGCCTTAGTAGGGCCCCATGTGGCGTTCAAGAATCGTTCGCCGGGTTCTTCAACGGTTCTTCAAAATCCTAGCAGAGGCGACGGAGTTGGTGGGGACAAAGTTATTCTGTAAAAAAGCAGATAATGCCGGAATGCCTTGTTGCAAAGAAATTTCAATGGGATCATCTAGGTCATTGCCAGAATAATTTGCGG